>CM029596.1:87849465-89102247 GCA_017311375.1 Mytilus coruscus | reverse complement strand
CTCTGATGCATGATTTTTATTATTAATTGTTTTGGCTTTTAACTAGCTGTCAGTAACTGCGAGTACTCTCAAATCGTACTTTCTTGTTTATTTGACCTGTTGATACTAATTGTAATGCTTTTTTGTTATTTAATGTTATTCAGGGTTATATTTGGTCTATATACCAGCTTTGATAAGTGTTTGGTACTAATATAAATTTCCACTTCGTACTATGAACATCAAAATTATTTATTTTGTTTAAATATTTCCTTTCTCTATTGTAACTGTATACGTATACCTAACAACAAAATTATTTTGTTTACCTGTGTTTAAAGTTATTGCAAATGGCTGATATTTTTGTTCGAGCATATTGTTTTCTTAAATTGTTTAACATTTCATACCGATATAACATGTTACTTTTATTATTCTTCCCTTAGTTTATTTATTTTGAATTTACATTGTATCATAGGTCAAATTTATTTGTTCAGTGTATGTTCAATGGTGTTACTATGTCCTTTGATTGAGTTAAGCTATTTCAGTTGATATTTTATAGTGTGTCTTTCTATGTTGTGATGTTACACTATTGTTTCAGAAAAAGGGTGAAGGTTTGGTACCATTAAAACGTTTAAACCCGCTGCATTTGTTTGCACCTGTCCTAAGTCAGGAATCTGATGTTCAGTAGTTGTCGTTTGTTGATGTGGTTCATAAGTGTTTCTCGTTTCTCGTTTTATATAGATTAGACCGTTGGTTTTCCCGTTTGAATGGTTTTACACTAGTAATTTTGGGGCCCTTTATAGCTTACTGTTCGGTGTGAGCCTAGGCTCCGTGTTGAAGACCGTACTTTGACCTATAATGGTTTACATTTATAAATTTTGACTTAGATGGAACAAACAACTGTTCACAAAATACAGAACATAGCTTAAATATGGAACAATACCCAACGAAAAAACATGGTAAACCTGAGAGATCTGGAAGGGGTAAGTAAGTAGTGTCACGCGTGGTGTTTATGTATTTGTATTCACATGTTAAGGTAAATATGTGTCAAATGTTTGAAACATATACATGTTTTATCATAGAAGTCATGCTTTGATAAAGATTTACATGTATTTCTCATTAGACAAAACTTCCTGTAAAAAAGGAAACGATAAACATAGATAAAACATAGACGCGACTTTAATAATGATGTCTAAGTCTTTTTACCTAGAGATCAGGGCTATATATAGCACATACTTAGTATGTAAGTCCTGGTTCTATACGAGTTATTTACAGATTTACGAAAGACCGGTAGGCACATTCTGTTGTTAAATTTCCCAATTCTAACTCGACATTTCTAAGTTGTAAGTTTTCAGTTTCAAGTTGATATTTCTCACATAAAACTTGTCATTTCTCTGTTCAAAGTTGTCATTTCTCTGTTCAAAGTTGACATTTTTCTGTTCAAAGTTGATATTTCTCAGTTTCCAAGAAGATACATCACTTTGAGCATATATGGGGGTCTGGATTGGGTTTACAAATTAGAGAATAATAGCCAACAACATTACTTAGAGAAAAATGAACAAAAAGTGTAAATAATAGAGAATAATGGGATGTAAAGTAAAAAAAAAATAACTGTGGAATATAAAAGAATTCGGTAATGCATTACTGAGTACAGAAATGAACGATGTATAGAAAAAAGAAATCATATAATTTCATAAAAAATCAATATAGTAAATTCTTTTTCATGAAAATTTTACAGAATAAGCGTTAATTTTAAAGATAAAGAAAAATGTCGTAAATATTTAATGAATACAGAAATTAAAGACCCCCATTTAGACCCTCATATATCAATATTTTACTTATTTTTTCTGCTTTCGAAGTACCTATCTCTTTCAAGCTTTACAGCAACCTCTTAGAATGTAGTTTGGAATGCAAATATGTATCGAGATTGAATCATTAAATCAATAGTTTTCTTTGCATTTGCATTAAATTTCCAACACAAACTGATGTGTTCAAATTTTATCTGAGATTGTGGCAATATTCGTAAATTTTATTCTATCTAATCATCCACAATGGAAAAAACCATAACAAAAAAAACGCCCTATAAATTGCAATCACAGGGATAAAATTTCACTTTATCCGCTTCGTTCAAAAAAAAAAAAAAAAAGAAGAAAAAAAAAGGAAAAAGAACGAGATTATTTATCACAGACAAAAATTTAAATTTACTTTTATTTTTCGGTAAGAATTTCAAATAACTTCAGTTGCCAAAATTTTAAGATAAAGATACTAGAATTGCAAAACAAACACAAATTGACGAACTGTTTTTTTTTTGGGTGGGGGTGGGGGTGGGGGTGGGGGAAGGTGGATTGTAATGATGAAAACATTATGTATCATAATCAGGTTAAATATAAGAAGAACCTGTTTTTTGTATTGAACATGACAGAAGAATTGTGATTTATGAAGAACATACCTTTGACCATTTCAAAAAGAAGTGTTCGTTTATTATTTTACTTTGATGAGCTAATCCTTAAACCGCGTATGATTAATCAAACATGTAAAAAGTTAACTTATCATAGGTTGTTGGAATTCTAGTGAATTTTAGTCGAACTGGTTACAAGTTTTGTTATCCTACATTGACTTTTCAAGTTAATGAAATACATATAAAAGTTTTATCTTAAATGTCTTTAGACCTTGCAAATAAAAGGTAACAAATCCTACAGGATGTTTGTGTGAAAAACTCATCCGAGATACTAGGCTTATAATTGGGTACGCCAGATGTGCGTTCTGTCTCCACAAGACACATCAGTGGTGTACTAATCAAAACAGCATAAAGGCCAACTCAGATATGAAGTTGAAGAGCAATAAAAACAGAACATTTTAAAAAGTTATCTGTATCATGGTATCTGTGTCTTTGGAAACATAACTTAATGGCAATTTCGAATCTCAGTGAATTAACATAATATATATATACACAAATTTGTCTCGATTAATAAAAAAAAAAAAAAACCTATGTTAAAGGAAAAAAAAAAGAAAGTCATATAGAATTTCTGGGAATGGATGAAAAAATGTCATGTAGGATATAGATTTTTTTAGCTATAGACTTTCATGTACACAAAAGCCATTATGGATTTTGCTATGACTCCTCTCCATAGTTGGCACAATTGTACAGTCCATTCATATTACCATAAATTTGCAGTAAAAATAGGTCCCTTCTTAAATTCTAAGCTGCATATCTTATTAAACAATGAATTAATTCAAATAAGCATCTAAAAAAATCAAATATAATTACAGCAATATCCAATCTATATGCAATTGACCATAGTTGACACATGGAAAATGCAGGTCCCACACTGACTGTAGTGTATGTAAAAAAAAATTCACATTACTAGTATCATTTTTTATGCAACAGCAAAACTATGCACATCGACATTTCCTGTGAGGTATGCCCAAAATTAAAATACATACAGAAGATCCCATTCATCGTTGAGGAATACAAAGGGTGACTTGGGAATAGTAATATGGTTACTCTTGGTCTCCTTCAGACCGGCAATAAATTCCTAAATTCCTTGCCATAACGGGGTGTCCGTTTTGTTATGCAGGATGTATAATTTCGTAGCCACGTCCGGTCAGAACGGGGACGTTAAATCTGATGCCTCATGTAAAGACCTAGAGTGTCACGCTCGATGTACGAACCCTTGCAATAACTGTTTTAGGGGTCCGTAGGTGGCTTGCAGCAATGCTAAATTTCTGTCCCTATCTAGTTGATCCTCATTTTCCAGTGGCAATAAAATTTTGAGCCCTTCGTCCAGGCTGATTCCTATTACAGGACCTACCTATTGTATGTATTGTAAATTTGTTCTTGTCCTGAATATGCATGAAATATTTGCTACTGGACGTTAAGCAACTAACACTTGATTAATCAATCATTGTTGAGGAAACAGTATTCGTGATATTGCATGCTTAAAAGCATTTAAAACATTCTTTTGACGCATATGTCTATACCAGTTTATTGATATCTTCCAAATCAATTTACAAATGAGGGTGGGTGGGAGATGGAAGGGAATTAGATTTGTTTTTCTACATTGAACTTGATGTGGTCCCTAACAACCATTTGGCATAAACAAGCAATTGCAGGGTTTGTTGCTCGTACTGTGTATATGCAATAGAATGTGTCCCCGTGCTTGTGGTGTATGCCCTTATATTTTACAGCCGACTATACGGTATGGGTTTTCCCGTTGTCGAAGGCCCTACGGTTGCCTATAATTGCTATAAATTTACGTCATTTGAACTCTGGTGGATAGTATTCCACATTTCCTTATTTTTTTTTTAAAGTTGAGCAATACGTGGTTGTAAAAATGGTGCCCTTGAACGTTCAGGGCCAAAAGTTTCGAAAACCAAGTATGGAGAGAAAAAACTTTCCAAAGTCAACTTTACTTGGAATTGAACGTAAACTCATTACTTACACGCCTGAAAATTTATCAAAATACAAACATTTAATTTCAGGGTCGAAGGAAATTGTTCGGAAATTAATTTCTTTAGTCTAATGTATCATAGATTGTTGCAATATTGAAGATAAAAAAACCCCCATATTTTAACAATAACATCAGAAACTGAGAATTTTTGTTTTTTCAAACGAAAATACAACGTTCTTTTAAACTTGTGTCGAACAATAACCTTACATGTTTCCTCAACGCCAATTAAATTACTTATGCCAACAGTAATTAAACCACAATTGATGACGTGAAAGAGACAACACACACGATTTGAATTAAAATGCATACTCACATTTATAGTTATATCATCAAAAATAGTTCCACATAAAGATTGTTTTACTATATGAGTAAAAAGAAAAAAACTTCATCTTAAAAAAAACAACGTCTTTACAGTTTGAAGTACTTACCAAAATATAAATAAACCTAGTTCTCATCTTGTATCATAATGTGAAAAGAAATATAATTAAGGTAATTAATTATGAAAACGTTATGTACATATTTAGACTTGAATCATAATGAAGTTTTGTCATTAAAATTTAGTTTTTGTTGATGGCTTCACTCATGCATATAATTAATTAAATTTAAATGAATAAACCATGTGTTGTTGTTCAACAGACATGACAATTATTATATGCAGTTACAAGTTAAAGGTCAATCGAAATGGCCAGTTTGGAGTTTTTAACTCTTTTTTTTAGAAAAGATTCCCCCTAGAAGAAAAAAACGTACATGGTGAATTTTCTTTTTTTACCTACGTTTACCTACGTTCGTTATGAACGCAGGAGCTGCTGCTCCTCTATGTTCATCTCTATCGTTTTTTCTACCGTAGTGTCTTCTTTTCCGGTTACTCTAATTGTGTGCTGTCTATACTCAATTGTATAGTCCAATTTCATACGATGATCTTTCCAGTAAGTGTCTAGTTTGTTTTCAAATGTTTTCACTTTAGTGGTTGTTACAATGTGTTCTGGCAAGCTGTTCCATGTGTCTACTATTCTGTTTGTGAAAAAGTGTTTACGCACATCTAATTTGCATCTTTGTTTGTTAATTTTAAATTTATGTCCTCTAGTTGTACTGTTGTTTAAAGTAAACAAATCAGTAGTTGCTTCACTATCGTATATTTCAGCCAGTATTTTGAATGCTTCTATCATGTCCCCACGCATTCGTCTAAACTTTAGTGTTGTCAATTTCAGTATTTGTAGTCGTTCTATATAACTTTTGTCATTTAAGTATGGTAGCATCTTAGTAGCTCGTCTCTGGACATTTTCTAATGATTCAATGTCTTTTACTTTATATGGATTCCATACACTATTTGCATATTCTAAGTGTGGTCTTACCAGCGCCTTAAATAACAGACAGAAGGATTTGTAATCTAATGATTTAAACGTTCTTCGGATAATACTGACTATTTGGTTTGCCTTATTTACTTGAATTTGTATATGTTTATCAAACGCCAGATGACTATCTATAAAATTGAGAATGGAAATGGGGAATATGTCAAAGATACAACAACCCGACCAAAGAGGAGACAACAGCCGAAGGCCACCAATGGGTCTTCAACGCAGCGAGAAAATCCTGCACCCGGAGGTGGTCCTCAGCTGGCCCCTAAATAAAATTGTGTACTAGTTCAGTGAAAATGGACGTCACACTAAACGCCAAAACATATAAATGAACTATAATTAAAAAACATACAAGACTAACAAAGGCCAGAGGCTCCCGACTTGGGACAGGCGCAAAAATGCGGCAAAATGTTTTGTGAGAACTCAACCCTCCCCTATACCTCTAGCCAATGTAGAATAAAGAAACACATAGCAATACGCACAGTAAAACTCAGTTTAAAAGAAGTTCGAGTCCGATGTCAGAATAGATAACAAAAGAAACTAAGCAAAATGACAATGATACATACATTAACAAAGGACTACTAGCAGTTACTGACATGCCAGCTCCAGACCTCAATTAAACTGATTGAAAGGTTATGTCTTCATCATATGAAAATCAAGTACAATCCCTCCCGTTAGGGGTTTAGTATCATACAATCATAGAATAATTGAGAAGAACATAACCCGTATCATGCCAACAACTGGTTTTAGAATAATAGTGTTTATTTCCGATGTAAAGACCCTATGAGTGAATCAATATTAATACCAAAATATGCAATCCTTAATGACCCGACAACAGTATCGTAACTATATCCTTTCTGAATAAGTCTGTTTAAAGGTTTGGTTAGCTTTTAAGGTGAATGCCGACATTTTTGTGCTTTGTAAAGAATATTACCATAAAATATTGGATGTGAAATACCTGAACGTATAAGATGTCTACATGTTGATTTATATTTACGAATGATGTCCTTGTACCGATGATAAAATTTAGTAAATGTTTTGACTAGTTTGTGATATCGAAAACCCTATAGTGTAATAATTTTTCAGTAATACAGAGATTTCTTTCGTTGAAATCAAATACTTTGTTACAAACACGAGCGAATCGAACAAGTTGAGATATATAAACACCATAAGATGGTGACAAGAGAACGTCACCATCTAAAAATGGATAATAAACAATAGGGAATGAAAAATCATCTCTTTTATCATAAATTTTGGAATTAAGCTTTCCGTTAAAGATATGTTTACTCCAATACCTTTTCTATTTATCTATCACATCCAATGCTGTCGTACCACCATCATACCATAACTATATACGTTTGTTATAAATTTTCAGCACCTTACATTTCTCAGGATGGAAGCGTAGCATCCATTCGACACTCCAATCGAACAAATTGTCCAAATCATGCTGTAGTAGGCTAACATCATTCTCTGATTTAATCTCTCTGAACAGCTTAGTGTCATTAGCAAATAGGAACACCTCTGATATCACACTTTCTGGTAAGTCGTTGATAAAAATGACAAATAGTATCGGACCCAGGACTGATCCTTGAGGGATTCCACTAGTTACGTTATGCCAGCTGGAATAATTTCCGCAAATGTTTACACGTTGTTTTCTGTCACTTAGGAAGCTTTGGATCCAATTACAGGTTTTGTCGCTTATACCATACTGTTTAAGTTTTAGTAAAAGGCGATTGTGAGGGACCTTATCAAAGGCCTTCATAAAGTCCATATAGATTGAGTGTAGTATTCCTCCATTGTCTAGAATTTCAGTCCATCTATCAAGAACCTTTATAAGTTGTAAGGAGGTGGATCTCCCACTTATAAAACCGAATTGTTTGTTACTAAATAAATTATGACTATTCATGTGTTGGACTATTCTCTCTCTCACAAGTGTTTCCATTATATTGCAAATAATACTGGTCAAACTAACCGGTCTATAGTTGGATGGGGATGTTTTATCACCTTTCTTAAATAATGCAGATACTTGACCTATTTTCCATCTTTGGGGTACTGTGCCACTCTTAAAACTTTCATTAAATATACTACTCAGTGGAGAGTCAATAGTGTTTACTAGTTCAAATAAAACTTTTGGGTCCTTGATCTCCTTTCTCAAGATGAAACAGTGTAAACTAGTAATCAATGCTAAATCTCGCTGTAGCGTGCTTGCCATGTGTATGAACAAATTGGTGACCCATGTAAATACTTAGCTAAAAGTTCTTTTAAAATAAATTAAAAGTATGCTATGAACAAAGTCATATGTATATTCTGTTTACCCCAGCCTTCATAATTTCTTTAAGCCCAGTCTGTATTGTTTTCCCCCTTTATAAGACAACATAGTTAGCCTTAATGTACACATATCGATTGCAACAAAAGTTAAAGCACACAACAGACAACCGATTCATACTCATATTCTTTTACTAGACATGAATGAAGGTCTGGATGGGGGTCTTTCAGTTCTGTATTCTTTAATTTTTTAGGCCATTTTTCTCTATTATTTATACTGTTTGCCCATTATTCTCTATTATTTGTATTTTAGCACCTCATTATTCTCTATTCTTTATTTTTTGGTCAATTTTTATCTATTCTTTTTATTTTTGCCCATTATTCTCTTTTCTGTAAATCCCCATCTAGACCCTCATAAATTTTAAGAAAATACAGACTACTAATAGTGTTTCCATTTTTGTAAGATTTCACAGTCATATTCATTTGATTATGTATTGTTTAAAAGATGTCTTATAAAGTTAATAAGATATATCTTATAGAGTATATAGAACATCTTATTAACTTCAAATCAAATAAGATATCTCATAAAGAATACAGTATTTCTTATACTTTATAGGATATCCAATATGCTTTATAATATATTTCATTAACTTACATTAATAAGATATCTTAAAATTGAATAACTATAAGAACAATATAAAGCCATTTACAACTAATAAACAAATCATATTTCTAGGACTAAAATATCAGTCAGTACACATCCAATAGGTATAGTGTAAAGACGTCTTAAATAGTCAGAGGCCTGCATGAGTGGTCGAGTGGTCTAAATAGTCCAACTTGTGTATCACTAAGATTGTGAGTTCGAACCCCGCACGTGGTATGTGTGCTCGACTCCAATCTTGCATGACTAGAATTGTCAGTTTTCCTGCCGAAGGTCGGTGGTTCTCTCCCCGGCTTCCTCCACCAAGATAACTGACCGCCACGAAAAAGTCAATAGTGCTGAAAGTGGCGTAAAACACCAACCAATCAATTAATCAATCAATCAATCATAAATAGTCTGAGAAAACCCTGACATTGTTCAGTGCCAAAATATAAATATCGAAAGGAAATAGGACAAGCATTGTTATATGAGTTCAGTTGCAAAATTCATACAAACTTTGAGTGCGATCTTATAGTGTAAGGTTATTCCCATGTTATATAGACATTTAGATCATAAGTACAATATGAGGATCATAGATATAGTGTATCTTTCTAACGAAGAAACACACACAAACTGGGTCGATGTGACTGAAATTTTTTTTTATAATGCATGCTTATAAACTTAAATGGAACATAATCTAAGGAAAGATGAAAAAGAAAATAATGAGCTAATAAGGTTCATAATGTATTTCTGACACCAGCAATGATACATTTTGAGAAAAAAATCCCAGAATGAAAAATAAAACAAATCGTATGTTTCATTTGATAGAAAAATGTTTGTTCATGCTGAGTAGTACTGCTATAACACGTTATATAGATGGAAGGCTCAGGTAGGTACAAGATCTCTGGATGTACTTATCACGATATTTTGAAATTAAAGTTTATTTGATGGATTTAGGTGTTTTCGTTCTGTTGTATAGATTATTTTTTAAGACCAAAAGAAGAAAAAAAGACAATTATCAACTTTCAACTACATTGGAACTCATGTGTTATGGAAGGCTCGGCACTTCCTGCTCAACTAGTGACATCGATACTGATTAACTTCGATATTTATTCATTTTTGAAATTTAAGAATTTAATTCATTCGTTCATCTTTTACAAATAAAATTCTCACGTCTTTTCTAAAGGTGTATACATGAGGTTCATACATCAGCTGGTATCATATATTTTGTTGGTATGATTTATTGTCATTGACATGAATAGTTTCAAGATGTCAGACAAACAAATTCTACTTCGCTATCTTAAATTGACGTAGATCTACTGATTATCCTGTCAAAATGAAAGCCCATTTATCTGTACTAAAGGAAAAAGATGATAAAATAAAACTCTTTTACAATATACAAGAAAAAACGGAATAATTAGTACAAAAAATAATAATAGAAAAATAAACAAAGGTGTAACGTGAATTGAAGTCGGTTCCGAGATAACAAGACATAATTTAGCTGCAGTAAATTTTGCCGGCAAAGAGTTGCGTCCCTTCCAAAACAAAAGCCACGTCTACTTTCGAACATATAAAAACAGATTTTTGCGTGATTTGAAGATGCACAGGGTTAAAAGAAACCATCAAAATATATTTTCAATTGCATTTGTGATTATTCTGTCTGTATTTTTACTGAGGTCTGGCATTAACGCACATAACGACCATGGACATGCTCATTCACACGAGCAAGAGGAGGCCAATCCATCCTTTAAATATTCAAAGCAAGCAAATGTAGAGCATGATCACGGACATTCACATGACCACAATGATCATGGACATGCACACGATCATGGACACACCCATGACCATGGGCACGCACACGACCACAATCATGGACACTCACACGATGCACCTACAAAATCATCATCACAGAGATCAACTGGTTTGGTACTTTGGTTACAGGCTTGTGGCGCCACAGCGCTTATCAGTGTTTCACCAATTGTTATTCTTTTGTTTATTCCATTAGAAAACGCATATGATGCTAAAAATCAATCTTTACTGAAAATTCTTCTCAGTTTTGCATCTGGTGGCCTTCTTGGTGATGCATTTTTACATCTTATTCCTCATGCAGTATCACCACACTCGCATGGAGAAGGGGATTCCCATGAGCATGCACACTCACATTCTCATGGGCATTCTCATGGAGAAGGACATGAGCATGGTCATGATATGACCGTTGGGTTATGGGTCCTTGCTGGAATTGTAGTTTTCCTGATGGTTGAAAAATTTGTGAGGTATGTAAAGGGAGGACATGCTCATTCTCACAGCCATGCACCACCAAAGCCAGTCAAAGGGGAAAAAGTTGACACCAAGGAATCCAAAAAGAAAGGGGAAGGTGATCAAGATGCAAAAGGCAAAGATACTAAAGATTCAAAGCAGAAAATTGAAAAGACAGAAGAGAAACAAGTAACAGGTAGATTGATTTCGAGTTCCTTTTTATGAAAGAGTTCAAATTAGACCAGTTGATCCTAAGTCAATAAGCCTAAATTATTATAATCATGTCATTGTGTGTCTTACTGTGTCCGTGTGATGTACATGTGTATTACATATACTGTGAAGGTACTTTCATTTTTGTTGGGTACCAGTTTTTAGTGGATGGCTTTATCTATGAATTTAAGTGTCCAGCGAAATATAACAACTGTCTTCAAAGTCAAGAAATGGAAAGATCCCCATGTAGTTTTGACTATATGGATAAAGGCATTTAATCTAGACAATACATCTAATATCAGAAAACGGACTATGAATTACATGCATATATACAATTTCAGTGTTCTCCCCAGGACTGCGGGCCCGCGATGTATAATTTTTTACCGTGGTGGTATCGTTCTTACCGCGATGTATAATTTTCTCCGTGGTGCTAAATTTTCAGTTAAAAAATGGTAAATCGGTTAAGTTTTAAACAACTTGTTAAATCTTTTCTTTATAAATAAAATGCATGACTGTACCTTCAAACTGGATATCTATGTCCATATGATCATTAATGAATAACAGAATTGATCTTGCAAATTTTATCCATAAGCACATGTTGAATCTATTTATATCTTTTTCCTGTCATTTAGGCGGGAAAATAGGGAGACTTTGTTGTTGACATTGAATATGATTACTTATAGATCTATAGACCTAAGATAAATTTATACATATAGGAATTCTTTTGAAATGGATCATGACAAATAAAGATTTAGATTTCAGTGCAGTATTAAGTCTGTATCTATGTTTGATTATCACCAAAGACAAGAAATGTTAATATTTAGATGTACATGAAATCTATGGCAAAATGTTTTAAAATTTATGAAAAATTTCTTTTTATTAAAATTTAAGATAGAAACTGGGTCAAATTATAACACAATTTTGTTCTTGTTAATTTTATATTTCCTTATGACAGGAATCCTTTCACATACATGACATACAACAACTTTCTTTCTAGAAACTAGAGAGTTTTTTAAATTGAACATTTTTGTTCTCTTTTGAATCTGGGAACAGTATATCTAACATGTCTAACAATATATATGTTCCTGTAATAATTAGTCTGTTTGAATGATATTTTATTTTTATTGATCATGGATTTTATAAAAGATTTAATTACTTTAAATTTAGATACATATTATGTAATGAATCATGTTTTATTTATTTTTAAAAAATATTAAAAGTATACAAACTATTTATTGATTTACTTCTTTTTAACCAATAATATTCTGACATAACACAGTACCTCAGTATTAAAACAAAACAAGAGACTTAAAAACTGCAGTAACTAGAAATATAGCGACACGACACGACACAACTGATTGTATGAATCATTTCACCAAGCTGTCCACACATGTTACCCTGGTGCTATCCAAAATCCTGGGAGAACACTGTTATTTCAGTTAGGATTTTACCTTTGGGCCAAAACCTCAAACTAATTGCAACACAAGGTTTTTCTATTAGGTTGATAAGACATAATGTCATCACTTCTGATTACATGTGTGCAGCAATTAAAATGTTTACTTTGCAATTTCCTTCCTACAATGTAAATCGAGACAACTTGTAAGCATTGATGAATCAGCTTATTTCCTAAAGCAATTATTTTATTAAAAATTTGATGAATGTATGTTGTCAGTAACCTGGTAACGAAAGACAAACAAGTAAGTGAAGATGAACACCTTATTTTGCAATGTCCCACAAATCATTATAAAACAACACTTATGATTATTTTCAAGAATCTTCGTTGCTAATGGGTTTAAATTCTTTACTGGATTTTTTTCAGAAACTAAAATCCACGGATTTAAGAACCCACGAACATGTAACATTTGCTCAAGCAGCAAAAAATGATACCAAAGAATTTAAGTACTTTCACAGTACAATCATGACAATGTATGCTAAATTTGGTTTGATTTAATACTAAATGTGTAAAAGAACATTTACACTATATAGCTACATATCATACATGTGACAGATTGGTTTGACAGGTTCAGGAGATTCTGAAATTTTTATCTGGAGGGTATCAGATCAGGAGGTTTTTAATCAATGTTTCATACACATTATTTTTCAGATTTTGCAAAATGGGTGTTGTAAATTTGTTACAGTTTGCTTGCTACATTTACTTGGTATACTTATGGTTGAATATTTTTGATTCAGATTTGTAATCCTGTACATGTATGTAACTATAAAAGCGCCTGTTATAATCTAAGAATTTGTCCAAAATCATGTAAATAGAAGCCATTACCACCAAAAAGTCTTAATTGCTATAACATTCCTTATCAATTGCTCAATCAAAAGGTGACAAACATTTTCAAACTATAATTGCCAAATTGATCGAGATCACTAACAGGAAGTGGTAAACGTAAATATTGCATTTCAGGATTCTTGGGAGTTTATTTTTCATGTAATGAAAAACCTATTGAATCAAACCCTCTTGATGATTATTTTTAAACCAAGAGTTTTAAAATCACAAACGAGACAACAGAGGGAGCCTCTGAGAACAGTTTGGTTTAGTACAAAGCAGGGTCTATAATATTAATTAACATAATTGTCTGGAAAATGCATGTTAAATTTGCCACTGGCTAAATACCTGTAATGATGTTCATACATGCACAATGTATAAGCCACTGTCAATCAAACCTGTTAAAATTTCATGATACAAGTCAAACTATCTATGTATTACATTCATTGACCTAAATGTATTTTTTCATTAACATGGTAAAATAGCTAACGAGGTAGTTATCAACATTTAAAAAAATACATGTGCATGTACTTGTGTGAATATATCAATTTATGTTCATGAAGACAAACTTGGATTCCTTATTCATTAAATCTATCATGTTTTCAATAAGATACACTGCACAATGATCATTTCTGATAAGAGTAATGCTTATACATTGTACATTTTATAATATAAAATAATTACCGTCTCCTCGGAGACAGTCTTATAAGTTGAACGATGTGCAGTTGTCGGACTGAATATTTTCTTACTACCTGATTGCAAGATATTACTGACCCTATCATAGTAAAAGTCTGTTGATTGGTTGGAGCAATTCGAAACCTAGTAACTATCCTTCAATCCCGTAGAGTGTCGGATTTGATCTCTTTATTTTAGTTATTAAAGTTGCATTGTGATCAATCATGCATTTCGGTACACAGGAACATTATTCTATATATAGCCGAAACTCCTGCAATTTTGTAATGTATAAAAACCCACATGTGATCATTCCACATTTTATCCAGTCGCTCATTGTTATGAATGATTTAGAGTCATTTTAGTTGAAATGAATATGAAAGCCTAGTAGGACACACCGTGCATGCATTTTCCTCGGTCATACATATTGATACTTAGTAAGATAATCGGAAGGTAACAATTAAATTGAAAAACGGATATAACCAAATCAATTATTTTCGATTAATATTGATTAATACAGGCTAATTTGAGGAGGGTTTGTGCTGAGCTAGATGATGCCTAGCTATCTTACCGTGGCAAGATAACAGAATGTGAAAAACATAAGACGAGGGGAAAATAATAAGAAGAATAAACAACTCTCAGACTTGTAAAAGCAATTGTTTGTGCTTGTTAACATATTTTAATTTCTATGTATGATTTAAAGGATAGTGAATGAATCTTACAAGTTATAAAGTCTTTTACAATGGACATATTGTGTCATTACAATATTTTTAGCTTTTAACCCGCCCAAGTCTAGCTAGATATAGAATAGTTGTGAATAAATGTTAAAAAACAAATTATGGCAAAAAGTGAATTAATATTATATATAACTGAAAACAATGAACAGAGTCAACAACAAACGTCATATACTTGTTTTTGAGATAAATTTTACTGACTATTTATACTAAACATGATATATGAAAAAAGAAAAAGAAAATAGATATACTTCTTCTTCTACCGGTTAGTGACCACCGTCATCATGTTGAATATTCTGTCACTTTATACATATATACATTTAAATGACAAAAATACTGAACATTGGCCTTGGATCATTTGAAAATGGAAGTTTTCTAGAGGAATTTAAAATCATGTGTACACATACTATGTCCAACTTACTCCTTTTCCTATAGCCTTTAAACGTTGATGAGTTGATTTATCAGGACTTTCATGACCAGGGACCAGTACATTAACTGTATTGAGTCAATGCTCTAGCAAAGTTTTTCTAGATTTTGACACTTCTCGTTTTAATTAGTTTTGAATGACAAAAGACAGGTAAATGATTGTTTAATAGAAGTTTTAAGGATCATTTTCAAAAGATGTGAAAAGGAAGGGGGTGGGGTCCAAGGGTTTAACATGTATATTTTAAACTTTATTATATTGTTACTTAAACTTATACTGATATAGAATTATTTTTCAAACAAACTCAAAAGTTAAGGTTAAATACTGAGAAAATCTGGTGCTGAAAATCAAGACTGGTGCTGAAAATTCAAGGGTGGTGCTCAAAATTTAAGGTTGGAGAAACATCAGGTCCTTGAATATCCTTTGGAGATCCCTGCACTAATAAAATACAATGCTTTAATGTAGTTAAAATAAAAGTGAGATGTTAAAAATTTTACTTCCTACTTGAAATCAACCAACCAATCCAACCTCCTTTCAAATTCATATCCAATACACAACAAATCTTTATTTAGGTTAAAAATTGTTGGTAAAATTAAATTTTAAATGAATATATGGAATGTAAAATCAAGATTAAAAAAAGTTCAGATCTTGCAGATAAAATTAAAAAAAAAAAAGATAATGTGGACTTAAGTTTGGTAAAAGCTCTCAGTCAAATATTACCCAAGTACAATTAGTAAGACTTTGAAGATGTCATTTATGCAAGTTAAAAGATGCACTAGTAAACAGTCAGGAATCTGATGTACAGTAGTTGTCGTTGGTTTATGTAATTTAGTTTCTTTTTATATAGACTAACCGTTGGTTTTACGTTTGAATGGTTTTACACTAGTACTTTTGGGGCCCTTTATAGCTTGTTGTTCGTGTGAGCCAATCGTGTTGAACCATTGACCTATAATGGTTTACTTTTATAAATTGTTATTTGATGGAAGTTGTCTCATTGGCACTCACACCACATCTTCCTATATCTATAATCATCAATAATTAAAGGAAACAAGTGACATGTAACTCGTTCCATTGTGGAATCTTACCAATTTGTCAACTAGTACCAACATGTTCAAAGTCATGTACCAATGTGAATTCTAACAAATTCAATGTCATACTGATGGAAATAATTTAATTTATGCATTGTACCATTCCTGCTAAAATTATCTTTTTTGTACCTTTCCACTGAATATGAAAAAGAGAGTAAGACACACAACCTGACCAATTTGTGAGTTGTCTTTTTTTAAGAATTAAAATTTTATTTGAGCCTCATGTATTGAATCACACAATTCAATTTGCGGTACCATTTTAATTATAATTAATCAGTTAAAGTTTTGTTGTTGTGTTTTATACCACCAAAATGACCAATTTCAGTAGACTTTTGAATCAGTTTCATTACTACAATGTACATTTGTGTATCTTGAAAGACATATTACTTCATTCGGATTCTTTACAAACATATTTATTAACCCTAGATTAATATTCATATCCCATTGTTATACATTGATCCCATTTTGAGGCTGAATGACAATTAAACCTACATGTAAAAGATACACAATTATCATCAGTCAAGGGTATAACTCTATCGTGTCTATAGGGTTATAAGAAAAAATGTCTTACATGTGTTATTACAGATACTTCCATGAGTTTTCAACTCTTTATTCCTTAAATTTTCTTAATCTGTAGTAACATATGTTTTGTTATTTGTTAAATAAATAAATATTTCAATTTTTACTGGGCACTTGGGAATTCATGAAACTTTGTGCAGTAACTTAATACATAGCCTAGATAACTAATTTTCCAATTAAATTAATACATTTTTTATCAACCATGGTAAATCAATGAGACAAGGCTTTTAAGGGATAAACTTAGCTGTAATAAGAGGGTTTAGTTATTACAGTCATGTAGCTTATTATATGAAACACTTGGGAATTACTAGGAAGCTTATGCAGAACATCATTACATGCTCTGATCATTATTTCTTACAATAAATTAAAATACATTGTGATTATGCATGATATATGTCTGAGTAAAGGCTTTGAAGTGATGTAGAGAAGCTGTAATAACACCCTTTAGTTATTACAGGCATATTTTTTCTGTAATAATATAGGTGTACTATGCATGATTGGTAAACTATGAACTGTTATATCTTTCTATAGTTTAGTATACATAAAGACAATAATAATATCAATAGAACTTGTATACATTTTAACAAAACATGGATGTCTATTGCCCCTTT
This sequence comes from Mytilus coruscus, assembly GCA_017311375.1. Classification (NCBI taxonomy): domain Eukaryota; kingdom Metazoa; phylum Mollusca; class Bivalvia; order Mytilida; family Mytilidae; genus Mytilus; species Mytilus coruscus. Next base: position 89,084,714 of record CM029596.1, on the reverse strand, counting down.
GAAATATGTAACATACATATGTTATCACAGTTTTTGGATTTTTTAGTCCACAATAACAAATTAATTAAATTAAATGTATGTTATTTTCTCTAATAACCCTATAGCATGTATAGAGTTATACTCTTGACTGATCATAGACCTTCAGGCAAATTGGCTGAAAAAGTTGAACTTTAACATCTATAGATCACTTGTGAAATTTATTTATTAACACTAAAGTATTTTCTATTAAATTTCAATGTCAGTACTTTGGATATTATAGTATAATATGTTTTTAAGTATTGTCTCTATTTCATGTATTTTCAGAACCTGAAGACATCAAAGTTGCTGGTTATTTAAACCTTGCAGCAGATGCTGCTCATAATTTTACAGATGGTTTGGCCATAGGTGCTTCCTTTCTAGCTGGTAGAAATTTAGGAATTATTACAACTGTAACTATATTCTTACACGAGATACCACATGAAATTGGAGATTTTGCTATCTTAGTAAAGTCAGGGTGCTCAAAAAAAGGTACAGTTTTGGTTCAGAATATATTAGTGTTTTGTGCATGTATTTCATTGAAATGAAGCATGCTGTATTGGCGTATGATCACATTTAATGCAGTGGGAAATCTAGTGACAAAATATTACCTCCCCTGTAAACACTAAAAACTAGATCTCAATGTTTGTCCCATTTTAGCAAGGACGCTATCAATTATGGATTCAAGGAAAAACGTTCTGGTAAATAGTAAAAATAGAAATAAATTGAAATAAAAACAAAACTTCCACTCAATGTTATTATTTTCCTCCTTAAGTAGCAAATGACGAGTACAGCAGGCTATGCGAATAAATTCCTGGAGTACCAACTTCAATTTATTTTTTTACTGTCTGTATACCTCTCTGGAACATGCTAATTATTCGTTTATATATACAGCTAGATCAGAGAGTCGGGGAAAAAATTCCAAAGGAATCAATTGATATGCAGCAAAGATTGGCACTTTTGAAATTAAGTTACTATGAAAATCAAACAGACCTTATCTCGATGTAAACATTGAATGCGAATAGATTGAGAAGACCGCAAATACTTGTACAAAACTCGAGACGACCTTTTCTTAAAATTGTATACAAAATAGTAGAAATATACCTACTTTATAGAAATAGTTATCTTTAATTTTTTAACCTGCACAGACAGACTTTTAAATGTTTATATTCATGAAAAGATCATAGTTCTCTATTGAATGTACATGTGACAAGAGTAGACCGGTGTGCTTAATAACTTAGGAGTGAAAAAATAAGCATACTTTGGGAAATTGTAACATGCTTAAGACTTTTTGGAACACTCAGAAAATGGTGACCCGAAGAAATATAGATTTTGTATGCACATGATTTTTTACAATTTTTTTTTATCAATATGCAGCAAAGATTGGCAGTTTTTAAATTTCAGTTTCACAAGCTTCTAAAGCAATTATCTCGATTAATACTGAACATAAAACATCGTGTATTTGCATGTATATTTCTAATAACACAGTTTAACAAATAGTTTATTTAAAATGTACAGTTATTATTCTGAAATAACTTTTGATCAGTATCGTCACCTTTATTGTTTTATTATTGACTTTCTCGACTCTATCTGAAGAAGAGTGAATTTTCTTTAGTTTTCGTTCACTGGATATCCCACTGAATGGGAAAATTCTATATATATTTCTTCTATAATTTTTCAAATATTTTCATTCTTGATAATTGTGATAATATTTAAGATTTGAGTTCATTTTAAGTGACATTTAGGCCAAAAAAAATATATGTCTGTTGACAGTTACCCAACGGACCCTACTTTTGAGCGTTGACCCTAAGTAATTCAATTCCCATCGTAAAGTGAAAAATTAACTGAACTGGTGTCAAAAGCGAAGTTAGAGTTGCCAATAAAACAAATCAATTGCCTGATACATCTAAATGTTCACAATCGTGAATATGACAGCTGTTTTAAGAAACTCATGACTTGTGTGATAAAATAAACACTTTGCTGCCATTTTTTTCCAATCAATAATCAAGGGAAATATACCAATCATTTAAAATAGGGGTAAACTCAGCCAATTGACAACTCGGACCACAGCAAGACGGACACACTACTCAAATCCATGAGGCAAAAAATAAAATGTAAAAATAAAATAAAATGGAAATACAGACCTACATAACCAATTTTTTTTAATGATGCAACCTGAAACAGACATACATTATTTTTGGCCTTGCTTCTCAGATAAAAATTTTTCCTTAAATTTTTTTTTTAACTTTTCTGACTTATTAAAACATTCATAACATGCATAAGCAATGCATTGAAAATTTGCTCAACAACCTCTGTGGCATATGACTGATATGAGTATACATTGCATATTGATATTATTTTTTAAATTGTACATCTCATATAATCTTCTGACAAAATATTTCTAATTCTTGTTATTTCAACTACACCTGAACATTAACATTAATGTCTTCTTGTATATAAAATGAACTGCATGTGAAAAAATACAGAACAAATGTTTTCTCTCTTCAAAAATTTATTCAGTCATGTTTGTATGCTTATTCTTAAGCTACAGAATAAAAATAAGCATACAAACATGACAAAGCTCCAGAGCAACATTGTGTAAGGGATAAAAGCCTCAAAGTTGGTAATTCATAACAGAAATACAAACTCCACCATGTGTCCACCTTGATTCTTTAAATTTGATTTCATTGGTATAAACAACAACACAACAAACCATAGCTTCTAGATGAATACAATACATGAAGACAAGTGTCTATACAAACCATAGCTTCTAGAGTCAACAATACATGAAGACAAGTGTCTATACAAACCATAGCTTCTAGAGTCAACAATACATGAAGACAAGTGTCTATACAAACCATAGCTTCTAGAGTCAACAATACATGAAGACGTGTCTATACAAACCATAGCTTCTAGAGTCAACAATACATGAAGACAAGTGTCTATACAAACCATAGCTTCTAGAGTCAACAATACATGAAGACAAGTGTCTAAACAAACCATAGCTTCTAGAGTCAACAATACACGAAGACAAGTGTCTATACAAACCATAGCTTCTAGAGTCAACAATACACAAAGACAAGTGTCTATACAAACCATAGCTTCTAGAGTCAACAATACATGAAGACAAGTGTCTATACAAACCATAGCTTCTAGATGAATACAATACATGAAGACAAGTGTCTATACAAACCATAGCTTCTAAAGTCAACAATACATGAAGACAAGTGTCTATACAAGCCATAGCTTCTAGAGTCAAAAAGACATGAAGACAAGTGTCTATACAAACCATAGCTTCTAGAGTCAACAATACATGAAGACAAGTATCTATACAAACCATAGCTTCTAGAGTCAACAATACATGTAGACAAGTGTCTATACAATGTGTGAAGCTTGAAAAGCTTTGAAATAATTAAAAAGTGACTATGAAAGATCTGCAATCAACACCTAAATGACAAAATGAAATTGCAATATAAGTAATGACAACCACTGTTGAGGTTCCTGACTTGGCCCAAGTCACTTGAGACAGCACATGAACATGTAGTTGAGTAAAAATATTTTTTGAGAACTCTATGCCCACCCTCCCATTTTATCATCTTTCAGCGGAATAACAAAAAATCAATAAAGTACAATGAAAATTAGTACATGAAAAGCACTTCATTCTACAATAAAAGTATAGCAGAAAAAAACAAGTTCTTTTAAAAGAGACTTTATAGACTTAACTCATTTTGTATAAACATGTTTAAATTTTGTTTGATGTGGAAAATATTTATCTACATGTAAACTTTTAACTCTTTTCATGTTTTCAGGCAATGCTATTACAATTTAGTACAGCGATTGGTGCCATGATGGGAACAGTTTGTAGCCTTCTAGCCGAGGGAGGAGGTGATGCAGCAGTAGCATGGATCCTTCCTTTTACAGCTGGAGGTTTTATATACATTGCAACAGTATCTGTCATTCCTGAGTTGTTAGAAGATACCAAACTAGGACAATCTATTAAGGAAATAGGAGCATTGTTAGTTGGTGTTTATATGATGTATCTTATTGGACTTTATGAATAGAAATTTCATTAGATATATTAAGGAATTTTAAATTACTTAGATATTGTTTTTTTTTTTTATTTCGTTTTCATCTATTTTGTATGTTTAAAAGACTATTTTCACAGAACTTTCGTTACATTTGGATTTTTGACTGCTCTATTACCCTTTTACAATATTTAAGGGTAATGAAAATTAAGCTTGCCTGGATCTGTTTTGATTCAAAAGTATGAAAGTTGAATCAAAAGACTACTAGATGTAGTAATAGGTTCAATACTAGTCACAACTATAGTTGTTTTGAAGCTTTAGTGTTTATTATTTATGATAGTGAAGCTGTCAAGATATATATATATATATATGTTAGAAATTTAATTTAACTAATGGTATGAGGATTAAACTCTATATATACCCAGTTTTTGTAAAGTTGCTAATGTCATGAAATGTGCAAGTGAGAAATTTATACAATTAAAACTAACATGCATTTTGTATGCAGCTTGTAAAATAGACATCTCTGTAGTCACCAGTTAATGTGTCTGATATTTGTATCACTGTTTATACTTATCTTAAATGAACCTGTTTGGGAATGAAAATTTTGTCTTAATTTGACAAATGATCAGTATCTACTGGTTAAATAACTACAAGCATTTATTTATAAGATTGTAGAGTTAATTAAAACATGTTTTACTGTATATTTCTTTTATAAAATTTTAATCTTACTTATTATGCTTACAACAATTAATTTTTGATTACTAATCATATCAAATATCTCAATTGATCTCAATTAGGGATTCTGGATGAAAAGTGAACATCGAGTCTGAGGCTGCATAAAGCAAAATTGTCTCTTTTAAATGCTCTGCATGAATAAGTATTCTTAAAAAATCAAAATGTCTGTATCATCTATTTTTCTTTCTTTGCATTTAACAATCATGATCAGTAACTCAATGTACAAACATTCAATATATATACAAAATGTATCCCATTTTACCAAGTAAGGTATATAGCCTGTATGTTTTCCTTGTGTGTTTTCTATTCTATCAAATTGGTTGTTAGTGTTTGGTGCCATATGCTAAGATGACAGCTGTCTTCTACAATTTCTGTTATTTTTTTACATAAATCAATAAGAAATAATAGTGCAATCATGTTTTTGCTGTCGTTTTCAAATGTAAATTTTTATGCTTTCACTAGAGCTTTGTGCTAAAACAAATTCTATCAGGGGATGAAGAAGCTATTCTTACAACAAATATTAAATTCAGTGGTGCATACAAATTAGTTTATGACCTCATGATATTATCATATCAATGTAATGTGCAACTTTACATTGTAAAAGCATATTTTCCAAAAAACATTTGACACAGTAATGAAATACATCTACTGAATTTATTAGAATTTCATATTTGTTATGGTCTAACTTACTCACTTGTTTGAAACATCTTGAATCCTAAGAGAAAAGTTGAAAAAATTTATAGGGAACTCTGAAATTAAAAAAAATGAGCATGAGAACTCTTGAATTCTGAAAAATGTATGGACTTGTGAGTTCTGAATAATGAGAACTCTAAACTGATGTCAATAAAATGTAAATACTTGTATCTTTAGAAAATGTCATTCCTATGCCAAAAACATTCCAGTAGTCTTATTCTATTACAGGTAAATATTAATACTTTTAATTGCTCTAACCCAATAATTACAAACCTTATTTCATTTTGTATGCTGTAATCAATCAGTAGTGATCTCACTTTATATTTTGAAACTGATTAGTTCGGTGTTATTTAGAAAAGCTGGAGAACTATGGTGAGATAAAATAACAGAAATGACACACCCACAGAAAAGATTACTTGAGAACAATTAATATTTTGAACAAGAAAATTGATAATACAAATAATTTTATTTAACAAGGAAACGTTTGTATCTGTTATGTTATTAAAGGTATATTTGTATTTAAATTTTTGTATGTTCTGGATGCTTGTAATATGTAATACATTTTCTTGTAATGTTTAATGAATGGCAGTTAAAATAATGTATGTGATCAAGTATAGCTGAATATACAGTGTGAAATAGATGTAAGCATTTATTTGAAACTCTTGTCATGATCTGAGTTTTATAAACAAATGTTGTTGTATATTATTTTACCTATTGTAGTTGGATGAAAGCATGATGGAAAATCACAAAAATTAAGAAGTTCTTTTTAACATTTAATCTCAGATAATTTTGAATTATATATTTATATTTATAAAAGAAAAACATATTTGTATGTCATCAAAAAAATATCAAATGCGCATAAAACAATAATTTTTGTTGTGCCCATTAAAATATGGTATGTAAGATATGTCTTGCTTCTTCTTTTGCAGTGGCTGTAAGAATTTGAAAGTACTCTTATCCCCACTGTTACATAAAATAAGAAAAATTATTGTGGAGGTAGTTCGTGATTAACCCCTATTAGTTATTTTTATTTGACCTTGACCTTAATATGTTGGGATAAGGTTAAATTTTCAATATAAAGTCAGCTTGTCCATAGTATGCATAATTTGTCAATAATTTTTGTTATGCAGATTGATTGTGAGGAGAATTTGTAGGTCAAACATGTCACACGACCTTGACCTCAGTTTTACACTCTAGTGGTAAGCGGGCAAGTTGTGGCCTGTTTATCAGCACTATACATGGTTAATAGTTAACAATAATTATTGGTATATGGATAACTTGTGAAGCATATGTGTCTGTTTGACATATTTCCCTAGTGATTTGGTTAATTTTCAGGATAATGTGTGTAAGTGCACTTACCAGCTATAGATCACTAAATATCTTCTATAGAATTAGATACTTTTTATTTATAATACATGCCAACATTTTAAAATAATGAGTCTGTAATGATTTATTATCCACAGTGTAGTAATATCTTATATATTTAACTTCATTATCTTTTTGTTCATCAACCAAAAACATCACTTAGTGTTGTGTTTTTTAAAGGCTTTCAGTAGGCGTAATACATAGTAACAACCCCTTCGCCAAAAGCAGTTTAAAACTAAATTTAATTTTGTAGTAAGTGTTAAGATTTTTTTAATGGTCTATCAGCTTTAAAATAATGAAATTTTATTCTGAACGATATGTGTTTGTAAGAGACATTATTGTGAATGTTTTATGAAAAGTTGTGAAATGATTGTTATAAGAAAAATGAGTGCTTGTCAAAATGATACAGAAATAAAAATTGGGAATGGCAAATTATGGTATTTTGTTTCATTATTTTCAGTTTAATGAAGAAATGAACATGTTATTATACATCATTTAGACAACAATTCATTGCAACAGCACAAAAACACCTTGACAGTTAAAAGATGTATATTAGGTCATCATCGAAAACAGACAGTCAAAAATAGCACTGAGCCTAGATAAATTGTGCACAAAATCTCCAATCAACATAAAATTCCCTAACTAACAAAAACATGAAGACATATCAAGAAAACAACTGATGAAGTGCATGACTTAGTACACGCATATGAGCATGTTAAAGACTTTTCATTAGATTCTTGAGATCTCAGTATCACCCTTTTATAGCTGACCTGGTCAGAAGGGCCAGTGTGAGCTTTTGCCGTCACTTAGCGTCCCTCAATTGTTGTCGTCTATTAACTTTTACAAAGATCATCTGCTTTAAAACTACTGGGCCAAATCTAACCAAACATGGAAATAATCATCATTAGGGTATCTTGTTTAAAAATGAGTCCTATGATCTCACCTGTCAACCAACATGGCTGACATTGCTAAAAATAGAACATAGGAGTAAAATGCAAGTTTTGTCTATTATCTTGAAAACCGCTATGAATGGAGAATATTTTACAAGGCAAAAATGTTAAGAAAGATGAGATCTACATATTATCTGTTCACATCAAAACTGTGACGATATCTTACAGGAGTTATTGCCCTTAAATGACAGATTTTACCAAATTTATGTGTTTTTTTAGCTCACCTGGCACGAAGGGCCACGTGAGCTTTTCTCATCACTAGGCGTCCGTCGTCCGTTGTCCGTCGTCGTCGTCGTCCGTCGTCGTTAGCTTTTACAAAAATCTTCTCCTCTGAAACCACTTGGCCAAATTTAACCAAACTTGGCCACAATCATCATTAGGGTATCTAGTTTAAAATATGTGTCCGATGACCCCGCCAACCAACCAAGATGGCTGCCATGGCTAAAAATAGAACATAGGGGTAAAATGTAGATTTTGGCTTATATCTCTGAAACCAAAGCATTTAGAGTAAATCTGACAAGGATAAAACTGATTATCAGGTCAAGATCTATCTGCCCTGAAATTTTCAGACAAATCTGACATCCCGTTGTTGGGTTGCTGCCCCTGAATTGGTAATTTTAAGGAAATTTTGCAGTTTTTGGTTAATATCTTGAATATTATTATAGATAGAGATAAACTGTAAACAGCAATAATGTTCAGCAAAGTAAGATCTACAAATAAGTCGTCATGACCAAAATTGTCAGTCGACCCCTTTAGGAGTTATTGCCCTTTATAGTCAATTTTTAACAATTTTTCGTAAATTGTTGTAATCTTTTACAAAAATCTTCTTCTCTGAAACCTGAGACAAATTTAACCATACTTGGCCATAATCATTATTAGGGTAGCTAGTTTAAAAAATTTGTCCGATGACCTCGCCCTCCAACCATCGAGGCCGACATGGTTAAAAATAGAACATAGGGGTAAAATGCAGTTTTTGGTTTATATCTCTGAAACTAAAGCATTTAGAGCAAATCTGAAAGGTGGCAAAAATGTTCATCAGATTTACATTTATCTGCCCTGAAATTTTCAGACGAATCCGACAATCCGTTGTTGGGTTGCTGCCCCGGAGTTAGTAATTTTACAGAAATTTTGCAGTTTTTTGTTATTATCTTAGATATCATTATTATATCTAATATCTAATATTATTAATTATGATTTTAACCTTATTTTACATGATTTCCAAAGCATCAGTAAATACAGGTGAGCGACACAGGCTCTTGAGAGCCTCTAGTGTTTAATATCTCAAAGCAATGATAGATAGATGGAAACTTAGATCAGCAAAAAATGATCAGCAAGAAGAGAGCTACAAAGAAGTGAACATGGCTGAAATCGTCCGACTACTTCTTGTATGGAGTTATTGCCCTTTATTACAGTTTTTACCAATTTTTTGCCTTTTAGACTAGTATCCGAAAAAAACAGTAATAGATGAATGGAAACTTATATTAGCAAAAAAGATCAGCAAGACAAGATTTACAAGTAAGTCAAATAGTCCAAATCGTTGGACGACTCATGATTGGAGTTATTGCTCTTTCATGACAATTTTTACCCAGTTTTAGTGTTTTTGCCTATTATCTTGAAAATTATAGAAGATAAATAAACAGTATAAACGGCAAAAATGACCAACAAGACAAGATCTACAAATAAGTCAACACAGCCGAAATCGTTTGACAACTCCTTATTTGAGTTATTGCCCTTTAATGGCAATTTTTATAAGACCGCACATTTTCAGTGGCGGATCCAGAATTTTTCATAAGTGGGGGCCCACTGACTGCGTAAGAGGGGGCCCGCTCCAGTAATGCTTCAGTGATTCCCTATATAATCAACCATCTTTTTCCCAAAAAAGGGGGGGCCCGGGCCCCCTGAAAAACCCTCTAAATCCGCCTCTGATTTTTGCAGCTGTATAATGGTAAGGCGATGTTGTCGTCATCCGAAGACATTTGGTTTCCATACAATAGCTTCAGGATAAGTGTATGGATCTCTATAAAATTGTACCACAAGGTTTCATACCACGAAAGGAAGATTGGGATTGATTTTGGGGGTTATGGCCCAAACAGCTTAGGAATTAGGGACCAAAAATTTTCTGGACAATAACTTGAGTACAAGTCTATTCATTTCTATGAAGTTTTACCACAAGGTTCTATACCAAAAAAGGAAGGTTTGGATATATTTCGGGGATTATGCCCTAACCGTTTGGGAAAAAGGTGCCAAAACAATACTTTTCTAATACTTTGTACAAATTGCTTATTTCTTGACAAATTTCAATGGGGTTTAATTCAAAGTCTTGGTTTCTCCTTCTTGCTCTTTAATGATTATTTTACTTGTTTTTATGTTTTTTTTCATATTATCCTGAGAACTTCGTAAAAATGACTAGTTAGATAAGATCAACAGATAAAATAACATAGCTGAAATCGACAGTCGAAACCTCTTTGGAATTCTTGCTTTCTAATGATAATTTATACATATTTTTGCGTTTTATCCATTATCCTAAAAACTATAAAAGATAGATAGACACTTTGAATAGCAAATATAATCAGCAGGACAAGATCTACAAATAAGTTAGATTTTAATGAAATCGTTTGGTAGACCCATTGAATGGATAGATTGTCCTTAAATGGCAGTTTTTTTACCGTTTACCCTTTTCATTGTTTCGGGCAAAAACTAAAGATAGAGAGAAACTGTAAACAGAAAAAAATGATAAGCAATACAAAATCAACAGAAGTGAGATTTTCATCATGAATTCTATTCTAGTCAACAGTGTAACTGTTGGAGAGGGTCCATTGTTAAAGACGCAGATAGACTTAGGTGAGCGACACAGGTTCTTTACAACCACAGTAATAGTAACAATTTTTTTTCAAAACCATTCACCTCCCGCGCATATTTTAGTATATACTCCTCAGTCCATGCCTTTAGGTTTTTAAAATTTTGTCGGGGGAATAAATGTCATGCTAGAAAGGTGAAAAAAAAATAAGTAATCACAATATAGAATTTCCCTTGCATGTACAGTAGAAATTTTAAGATAGCCTCTATTAATATCCGAAAGTTTCATTCAGCTGAAAACGTCCACATATAGCGTTATGTGCCAACCCAAGAATGTTAGTTCATTATAGAAAATACTGAAGAAATCATTACTTTTATAAAAACTAATACATTATAAAAGTCAAAACTCTTGATCGATGTTTTAAGCGTATGTAAGATTGATTGGACAATGAATTTACTAAAGAGTCTTTGAACTCTGGAAACAAAACGTCGGATTTATCTCTCACAATTTTGAACCGTTGGTAACCTAAAGTACTTTTGGGTAACAATAGTTATCCTCCAATACATACCAATATACACCCAAAGTATGCAATAAGATACAGCTTGACGAGTGCCACATGTCGAGCAAGAATTGCTTACCTTTCCGTACCACCCGAGTTACCATGGGTTTTAATGGGGTTGGTGTTTCTTAGCCTTTTCTTTTCTATGTAATGTTTTTGCTTTGTCATTTCGTAATTTATACTAGTATTTTTCCCATCACTTATGTGATTCGATTGGCTCCTTTGTATATCCCTCCCTTTTTTGACATATGGATTATCTCTAAATCTGTAAATTGGCGATTGTGTAATATTTTGTCGGGATCGCATAAAGGGTGTTCCATGTATAGAAGGAGACGCTTACCCTGTAGATGCATCCTGGCTAGCTCTTTCTAGACTTCATATGAATTCCTCGGGTTTTATTTGTTTACCTTGCTTTGTATCATCTAAGTTGATGTATGAGATTTAAATATCTGTAAGCTACTATTGCCTCTAATTTAGTTACTTGTCAGGTTTCAATGCTTTTTTGTAGTGATTTTCTCTTATTGATGTTTAATTCGTGTCATTTTCTTCCTACTCAAGGTAATTTATCTTTTGACAATAACTTGTACTCTTATGTTGATTTTGTTGTGATTTTGTTGTTAATCTTGTATTGAAAAAAAAAAAAAAAAAAAAAAACAAAACAAAACAAAATAAAATTTCTAAAAATAAACCAATGATGAATTCAAAGACACTAAACACGAAAGACCCGACTTGACGAAATGTGAAACGATTCCAACGAGATAACAAACAACCGGATTTAATACAAGGCAATAAATGAAAAACGATTATGACAGACAGCAACCAATGACAACCTCTGAATAAAAGGGTCCTTACACGGTACAGTCACATTGAGAATGCGGCAGGGTAAAATATGCTTGTGAGCGCTCAACTTTTCATAAAAAGGGACAGTGATGTAACAGCACATCATAAGAACAAAAGTTAAAACAAGCTGGAAATGGTTTGACTCATCAGATTGACACGAAGCACTAAATCAACACTCATAAAGGCAAAAGACACAACCGATATAAGAATACTTGCAGTTACTGAAAGCTAGTTCAAAGGCAATTACAACTAACAAATAAATCATGTTCTCTTGGACTTAAGTTTCAAAGTATGATTACGTACAAATTCATCGAAAGTATAAATATTAGAAATAAACTAATTTAATTGAAATGACTCTTTTAATTCTCCAATTATGTCGTTTTTGTATGAATTAACATATATATTACATTCTACTTTTAACTGCTGATGCCGCAAGTGAAATTCCAGGGATACAAATACTTGAACCAAAAGGATAGTCTTGGTTTTTTAAAGTTAAGTTCGTTTGTTAAAACGACTTGGTCATTGGCATAATCAAGTTTGTTATACGATTTTCTTTCTGGATTGTAGATATTCAACCCACTATATGATCCCCAATGTCTAAAATTAATAAAAAAAAATCATGGCAGATAAAACATGGCAAACAATCTAACATGTATGTGGTTTTACTATTCAACATATTTGTTGTTCAAATAGGATACCTGTTTTATTTGTGTAATGATTGTATTTTGCGTTGTAGATTGATTTTTCTTTTACTTAAAATACAATCTATGACAAACGTGATGATTTCAACAATCCAATTGTCAACTTCTCATTTCTCAGCTGTAACGCAATATCTGCCCATAGTAAGGCGTTTACATATATCAATTAATACGTTACTCGAGTTTATGTTTACATTATACGGACTCAAAATCTACACCAACATGAGTCAGGAGGAAAACGGCTGAAATCGACACTCATAAGTTCACGGTCACGATCACAATTTGGTTGTCTTGTACGATGTGCCTGTGTCTTACTCCCAATCGACACGTTTTGCGGTTTAGATCTTATATTCGTCTGATCTATAGATGTCCTTTTTCCGATTATGACATTTTGACTGAGCGTGGATTCGCATGGCGGTTGATGCATTCATAGCAAGATACGATTACCCTGTCGACACAACCATTCTCCCTCCTTTTGGAGTTTGTGCGATTTCCTCAGATTTTGTTTTACGAACTTTGCTTTGGATCTCATTAATTGATTTATTCGATTTGAGCATGGATAAACTACTGTTGTCTCACCCTTTTTATCACCGTCTTGCCTTTACAGTTTAAAAATATGACTATCAAAAATGACAACTTTAGACTTAGGCATTCTTGTTTTGAAACATGTTTAATTTTAACTTATTCATAAGTTCCGTCATACCATCATTTTCTAAACGGGTCCTCCGTGCTTTTCAACTTCGTGCTTGATTTGGCCTTTAGCGTTTTTGATTCGAGCGTCACTTATGTGTCGTTTGAAGACGAATACGTGTCTGGTGTAAGTTATTTTTAAGCCTGGTATCTTTGATAAGTTTGTTATTTTTTTCTGGAGTTTCATATAAATCAAGTTGGTCCTTTCCAAAAGAATTTTACCGTAATATTTTGTGCCTGCTTAAATACTAAACATACGTACCCTTCTTTGACGAAATCGCTGATGATTCTCATTGTCGTTTTAGACACATCGGCATCTCGTGGCGTATATGAGAAGTTTGGGTGTCCAATTGTTGGTAGCCAAATACGTAAAATAAGTCCCAACCATGCTGGACCCCTAAACAAAAACAAATCTAGTGATGAGAATCAATGTGTGTTAGAAATAATGTTTTTTATTGAAAAAAAAAAAACATACACCAGTGTTTTGACTATGGGTTTAAATTCAAACGATGCTATCAAAATTTGGAATTTGGAATTAATAGTGACAACATGGATATGTGACATTGTATTCAAAGATTTGATTAAAATTTATGAACTATCTTATGATATGAAGGTCTGGATTGGGGTTCTTCATTTCTCTATTCTTTAATTTTTTAGATAAATTTTCTCTATTCTTTAATTTTTTAGGTAATTTTTTTCTATTTTTCTATTTTTACCCATATTCCCTATTTTTAATATTTTAGCATCTCATTAATCTCTATTCTTTATTGTTTGCTCTATTTTCTCGATTCCTTATTTTTGGGCCCTCAACTCTGCACTGTTTGTCGATTATTCTCTATTCTGTAAACCCCATCTTGGCCACTGATATAATTACAGGAATGTTTAATATTACTATTGCAAACTAAATTAGTTTTAGTAAATATATCTATCAATATATGGTTAAGTTGAATTCCTGTTGACTAGACTAGAATTTTTTTTATTACCTATCCAATCCGGTCCGCTTTTATTCTGTGAAATATACTCAAAACTGAGTGTATAAACGTTCTTCTTTTGAAAAATCATATCTGCAAGTTTCATAATGGGCGCAATCATAACCACATCTGATAACATCACCATAGCCTGGAACAAAATTTTTGTTTATTTTGTTTATTGATCGATTGATGGCTTGATATCTATTGCATATTGACGTGATATCATGCTTGTCACATCACCGACACAATGACCTTAAATTACTGTGCATACAAACACTTGGTCGAGCTTTTGCTGTTTTTCTTACATATACCACAAGCATATTAGAGAAGCAGCTAATAAAAAAAAAAAAAAAAAAAAAACATATGAACAGATTTCATTTATTTCTGATTTTTTTTATTTTGGAATAAACAAAACCAAAACGATAAGCAGAACAGCAAATATCGTATATAGTCAATTTTGCCTGAAGTGTTTTGTTCGAATCAATTTTAGATCGAAACCAAGGTCTTCCGCTGTTGCAACAAGCATGAATCATTCAACTGCCAAGGAGTTTAACTATTCTTAATATTCTAAGATGGTCCTCTCAGTTCGGTTATGCTGATTCTTTTTATTGGTACAAACAAATATGCACTATTCCTCAAGTAAAATAAAATAAAAAGAACAAGAGTTTATATGTTCAATGAACCCTGACATTGGGTGGCAAAACCGTTATTTAGCATTAATTAATTGATATAAACTCTGCTAGGAACATACTGGTTGCAATAGTAATGAATATTGCTAACCACAAGCTTTTCAAACCCGTGAAAGCTAATTCCAAGATGAGGAAAACAGTATTTTTTTTCAAAGTATAACTCACTTAAAAAAATTTGGATGTTTGGAATACTAGCAATATTTTCTATCTGTCAGAAAACAATACCTGGTCCTGATTACTTTATACAGATTAAACTGCACCTCTCATATCTGATGTCTACAACAAACACATCTCATCCACAATTTTCAATTATAAGAAGATATAAGAGACTATACAATCAAGAATGTTAGAACCAAACCTTCCGATTTCTCTTGTCCTTCTTCTCACGAAGTTCATCGGAAATTTCCAAATATATAAGTATTCATTGTCTACTTTACAGTCTTTGGTTTTCTATGTTGTGTCATCTGTACTATTATTTGTCTGTTTGTCTTTTTATTTTTGGCCATGGCGTTGTCAGTTTGTTTTCGATCTATGAGTTTGACTCTCCCTCTGGTATCTTTCGTCCCTCTTTTACAAATGATACATGATGGCCTTAGGTTAAAGATTGAAGTTCTAAAATCTGACTTTGGGTTTCATTTTATTTACTTTATAGTTTACACTTTATTTGTCTTTGTATTATAATGTAAAATTTGGAAGATGCGGTGTGACTGCAAAAGAGAGGCGAAAGATACTTAAGGGACATTCAAACTCATAAGTCGAAAATAAACTGGTAACGCCATGGCAAGAAACGAAAAAGACCAAAAAAACAAACAACAGTAAACAAAACACAACATAGAAAACTAAAGACTGAGCAACACCAACCCACCAAAACCGGGGTGATCCCATGTGTTCTGGAAGTGTAATCAGATCCTACTCCACAAGTCGCGTTGGTATCTTTCGCCTTTCTTTTGCACCCGTCGTGTTGCTCCAAATAAGACAACTCTCTATAGAGACCAAATGTTCCTTTTGGTCGTATGACTCTTGACGTTGCTTTCGGGTTTTGGGTTTTGGGTTTTGCGTTGCTGTTGCTGATAGGCATAGAGGTGCAATTCGGACGCATGAGGTTTTTTTAAAAGTGTTGCTATATTTTGTTAACCCTTGTATTGATATTTAATTTCTTTGTATTTTATCGTGAAAGTGTATACTAGTATTACATTATGATTTACTATGCTGTATGAACTATAAACTACAAAAACACTTTTTTTTGTTGGTGAGTTTGTCAGATTTATTTGTTATACTGTATGGACTATCAACTACAGTACTTTTATTTGGTGGCGTCTTTGTTAGATTTATTTGTATGTTTGTAAGACTACCTCTTTCCATTACAGAGTGCTTGCTCTACGAAATTTCGAATCGTAGATGCAAATTTCTTGTTTGAAGTCATGAAAAAAATCTGTCCTTGTAATGAACCGCACTGATTCCAAAATCAAATACACCAAAAACGAAATTAGCAAATTGCTGGCATGTTTGATGGACAACATATTTGTTGAATTTGGTAGATGGATATTTTAACAAAAAGTGTTCCAATGGGTACTCATTATGCACCCTGCTTGCTAACTGACTATTGTATTCATATGTAAGAATTCTTTAGTCTACCTTTCAGATATACTCTTGTTTTCGTGGAACTCAATTATTTAAATAGCAGTTAGTGTTTGTTTCGCATATACCGCAGTGATCTTAAAATAGCATATCTCAATTGATACGTGACGCTAATGAGTGTTAACATTTTAAGTAGAAAATGAATTTGGGGTAAAAATTACTATAATTTGGCGAAAATAAAACCAAATAGTTCATTTCATTATGAAAATGTTTACTAAGTATTAAGTTGATGTTGCAACTTCAAGTTACACTACATTAGCCAAACACTTTAACCTGAAACTGGACGGATGAACGTTCAAGACCAGAAAACATAACCCCCTAACTATCGTAGAAGGCGCATACAAAATAAAAACCTAAAAAGAAAAAGGAAAGACACCGGAAAATTTATTACCTACGCAAAACATATTTTCCTCATTTGTGTTATGAATTTCACTTGGATGCAGCTACTTATAAGTGTATATAAGTACAAAACAGCAGACGAGCAACATTTTGTATAGATTGGTTATGTAGTTTTAGGAAATTTATGAGCAACTGGTTCAGAACCTGTAGGATATATTTAGTATAAAAATAAGAAGATGTGGCATAATTGCCAATGAGACAACTCTCCAGCAGAGACCAAATGACATAGAAGTTAACAAGTACGGCCTTCAACAATGAACAAAACCTATAGTCAGCTATAAACGGTCCCCAAATCACAAATGTAAAACAATTTAAACGAGAAAACTAACAGCCTGTTTAATGTAAAAAACGATGATCGAAATACAAATTTGATATACAGCAACAAACGACAACCACTGAATTACAGGCTCCTGACTTGGCACATACAGTATGTGATGGGATTAAACATGTTAGGGGTCCCAACACTTCCCATAACATGGGACAGTGGTGAACAGTACAATATATGAACAAACTAAAAAAATCAGGCGAAAAGGGCTTGATAATCAGATCGATACACAGCAGAAAAATAAGA
Organism: Mytilus coruscus; assembly: GCA_017311375.1. Lineage (NCBI taxonomy): Eukaryota > Metazoa > Mollusca > Bivalvia > Mytilida > Mytilidae > Mytilus > Mytilus coruscus. The sequence continues at coordinate 89,067,079 of CM029596.1, read as the reverse complement.
AACAAAACACAAACCGGACGTGGCAGGGTATTTTTACATCCCTAGAACAAAAAGACACTAAGTACAGTTCTGAGAATACTCGCAGTTAATGACAGTTAGATCAAAGCCAATAACTACTTATACAAAAATCATGTATCTAAGACTAAATTGTCTAGTTTGCAACTAAATGCAAACTAAATACAATTGTTTAATAACGTATCTCAATCATTCTACTCACATCAGGATATCTTGATAGATCTAGGGTTTTCCATTTCTTCAACTCTTTTTTAATGGCCTCTACGAAAATAAGATTTTATAATTAAAAAATATATTATATTTTCTAATGTGAGTTGTTTCTAAGTGATGTAATATATGTTTTAGTGAAAAATAAGCTTTCGTATTCACAGGCACTTGTCTCAGAATGTTTTTCCTATATACCTTTATATTAAGGTATATATAAAAAAAAAAATTCTGAGACAAGTGCCTGTGTTTGTATTCCAGTTTTAGTTTTCTCGTTGTTAAAAAGCAAATTTTGCAAAATCACAAACCGTCTGCCAGGGTATTCTAATGAATAAACATGCTCTTATCAGTTATCAAACTTTTAATAAATCGATGAGAAGACATCATATATCGAAGGAAATGTGAAGTTAGTCGAAAATGATAGTTTCCTTTCATTCTTCTTGAGAAAGCCTTGGTATAAAATTCTACCTCGTTCGAAAAAAGAAATAAGCCGTCTAGAAGAGAGAATATAGAGTCCCGATACGAATGAAGACTGTCTGTGGAAAACACTGGCACCAAACATAAATTACAGAATCGCATTAAATAAATACCTTTGAATTCCGGTCTTTCTGGAAAAACTTCCGATGCTAGCGATTCGATTGCTACCTCTGTGCTATACATCGAATGGTTTTCAACTGCGTCTTCTAATTCTACAAATATTTTTGTATCTGATGATTGTTTCTCGAATAACAGAGTAGATGTTGCAGAAATAATTACTATATGACTTGGTCGTTGGACAGTATCTAACAATTGTTGAAAAATGTTTTTCTTTGTCAATTGTTTGTCACATAACAATATGTATAATTCATAACTTTTGTTGAAATCGAATATTGCGTTTGATGTGTACTGATGCAATCCGTATTAAACACGAAAACAGCTATCTATCTACCACTTACCAGTGCTGCTTAAAACCAAAAAAATCCGCTGACTTCTGAAAATTAGCAGTTACAAATTATTACATTCTTATACCTTTTTTGTTGTCAATTCCATCGCCATACATAAATATTATTTTGTGTTTACAAATATTTCAGAATAGAGACAAGGTTTAGGGGGAAAAGAAAATGAAAAGGTATTTTCAATCAACCTACGGGTTTTTAAATGTTTCAATGATAACCATACCTGACATATCTAATGGCCAGGCTTCATCTCGTGCCATCATAATTAACACTGAATCAGCATGAAATTGTCCACAGGTAAACAAATATTCCGGACTGTCTGTTAAAAAATCCCCGTCAACAACTATCCAATTATTCTATCGAAAAAGATAAGAGTCAGCATGTTTACAATATCTGCTGAAACGAGCGTTTGTCCTCTCTTTTACTTGCATCTTTAAATCTGTGACAAACAGTTATATTTTTTATTGACATTTATTGACATATTGCATAAGTGGCTTTCAGTGAGAAAGTCGCAATCAAGTACCTGATAATCAGAACCAGTGACGATAAAATAACTTTATAATATTTTGATTTTTTAGCAGATTTTTTAGTCATTGGCACACGTTTTATTTTTGTTGTTTTGCAGACTTTAAGACATTGAATAAGATAATAATAGGTTAAATGTGCTAATGATCATAAACTAATTGTTTTTGGGATGTGTTAACTATTTGAAAACTCTAGTTCTGTTATTCGGAATATTTAGGAAACTGCCCTCTCTTCAGAAACGACGACAATAGTTATTTTAATCGATTCTGATCTCCGAAACAGTTCAAATCTGTATACATACAACCACCACAATAAGGATATTTAAGTACAAACTCTTTGAATGTGACTAAATTGAAAAATCTAATTACAAGGGTATTTGAAAGTTCCAAAATAGAATGTGAAATTTCCTGAATTCAAAAGCTTCAAAATCCTTGTCTTCTACATGTAAAACGGTGACATTATACGTTAGGGGAATGTAACATTGTATCTCTTAGTATTCCATCTTATGATTTCTAAATTAGTATATAGCCTTTAAAATCGTCAATTGTTTTCACACATTGATAAAAATAAAATCTTAAATTTGACAAAATTAAATTAATCAATAAATGTATAGATTTGATAAATATTTGAGAGACTATCAGGTTAAACTACATATGTGAGTGAAGGACGGATAGACTATAAACCCCTTCCCCATAAAAACTGGGAAAAAACCCTAAAAAGTCAAACAGCTGTTCACTAAACAATACATATAAAACCTATGATAAAGCAACATCAACACACCAATACCCTGAAATGAATTCGGGTCCTCAAAAAAGGATTGATGATTTTAACTAATTATTCGCTTCATATTTTATAGTTGATATATATCGATAACCGTTACTTATTTGTGAAATTTATAGTTAATATATTCCTTAATCGATTGAAAGTTAGATTTAATTTAGGTCAACATTTTAGGGGAAATAGAAGCAAATAAGTGTTTTTCATCAGTAACTTCCAATTCATTAATTATGCCGGTAAAATTTCTTATATTCGTTCCAGTAGTTAAGAGGATAGTTAAGTATGAGGGAGAACAAAAATTGCCCAGCCGTAACAACATTTCAGGACCCCAATATGTGCAAAGTTACCTTACAAAATTTACGTGATCAATTACTAGTATACTACAGCAGATGCGTATTTTGACAATTAACGTTTCTTAAGAAGTCCGAGACCAAATCATTTGAAGATAAAAAAATCTAATGCAAACGTTAAAGAGCTATTAATATATAGGTATCGACAGATTGTTGTACCGTGAAAGTACATATGTGTAATATTTAGTATGGTTTTAATTTACTGATAACAAAATAAATATTTATACCAAAAAAAAAAAAAAAAAAAAACAGCCAAACTTGCAAACCGAATCTTTATATCTATGGAAGAATTTAGTAAAAGTTTTAAGTAATTTGTGGTAACGAAATTCCTGACTTAATATTTTACTAGTAATACATAGATTACGCTCATTGAAATCCAAAACGTCAGACATGAGCTTAGCGATCGAGTTGGGATATATCTACACCGTAAGACGGTGCCAAAGGAACATCTTAAAAGGAAAATTAACAATAGGGAATGAAAAAATCATCCCTTTTGTCGTAAATTTTTGTGCAGAGATTTTGGTGTAATACGTAATGTCTAAATATAGGAAAGGACAGTTATTGCGGTTAATAGTTAATTTATTTAAAGTTAGTTCCTTTTGGTAAATTTCAGCAGTATATTTAGAGAATTCTTCATTATTTAACGAATAAATATCATCAACATAACAGTAAGTGTTGTTGAAGTATAAAAGCATGATTCTTTGAGTTCTTTTCATGTTATATAGCAAGCGAAAATAAACCATATATTTTTGTCTATAAATTTAGTTGTTCATCCTTGTATTTTACTGTTTTATAAAGACGTTTATCTTATAGTGATTATACATTTTCATATTTTTGTGTTGGTTTTTCAATGAAATCAATATTGCCTTACAAAAATCTCAACAAAGATACTGGGTTTATAATTTAGCTTGTCAAACGCGTGTTTTGCATTTTATCTACATACTACTCAGCAGTATCGCTTGAATCAAAGCAAACGTATTTCGAATGATTATATGAACAGTAAAAATTACCGCATCCATAATATCTTATTTCCGCAAAGGAGCGCTGACTACTGGGCTGTTGATTCTGCGCGTACAAGCAGGTGTATTGACCTTGTGGTTGAAAACCCAAACCGTTCGCTCATTATAGAACAAGGATACGAGGAAACGATATTCATATATTATATAAATATCGCTTTAGACTATTTGTTCACATGCACTTCCAAAGTTAAATGTTTGATATAAATATATCAATGTTGTTGATACGGGATACTAGTTTTTCTTTTAATTGATCTTATTTTTTGATTTGCATCACATTAACAGGATACATTTAATACTTTATAGCATGTCAAAAATTAAGATAGTAAAACAAAAATAATGATAGAATAAAGAGAAAATTTAAAATGAAGTACATTTCGTAAATAATTCAAACGTTAGAGATGGAAGATGTATGGAGGTATATATAGTATAGTTGCATACAAACAAATCAGTTTAATACAAGCACATGGTCGATATTAATGATGGTGGACTGATTATCCCCAGGGCATCATCGGTTCAGTAGTCAGTGCTTCGGAATGTACTGGATGATTTATAAAAAAATATCAAATTCTCTATCGAGAAATTAAAAAATTATTGAAATAAACTTCCGCAGGCAAAGTTAACTATAAATGAATTTAGTTGCTATGTCAGTTGGTCGCTGGTGGATAGTTATTTCAATGACAATCATTAAATATCTTTTTACTTTTATATCTACTATGTAAGGTACCGTTTTGTCACATAGCTCTCGTAACACCAAATTGATGAAAAAAAATATTTTCATTTAAAATCAAACTATTTAAACTAAATGAGAAATATTTTTAGTCAACCTTTTACCTGCAAAGACCAATTTGTTAAATAATATTCATATCCATCACCTCCTTCCAACAATGTATTAATAGCCTTCTGATGTTCATCATGGACAACAAGACTCGTCCCAAGTCGGCAGTTTTCTGGGATTGCTGACATTCGACTTGTCCTTACACAAGGAGATAACGCCAAAGGGGAAACTGGTGAGCCACTGTGGATAATTGCGTTTCTGAATAAACCTATTAGAACGGATAAAACATTTCTGAATAGAAAAACAAAATATTGTGTAATGTCATTCTGATAATCTTTGGACAAATGAATTATCATAAAATCAAATAAAACCATTCAGCTGTTTCTGTATATAAGTCTGTCAGAAAAGACAGAAAAATGTTGTCCCAATTTCTCACAAAATGGCTTTAGACTTATTAATTTACTAGATTTAGAGAAAAAAATTCGAAAAAGGTCAACATAACCTACTTTGTTATCTTCACAAACTAAAAACAAAATAGAAATGTTTGGCCACATGATGTCTTTACACAAATGTTCATGTTAGTTTAATATATGTGATACAATTCAAATAAGGGAATCAACAACCTGATTTATACACAAAAATAAACAAAAAACAAATGTGGCTTTCAGCGAACAACAAAAACCATTAGAATGCATATTCATGGCTTAAGACAGGCAAATATATATTGTGGCGGGATTTAACGTGTTTGTGAGCGCTCAACCTCCCATTACATTGAACAGTGATGTGACAACACAAGATAACAGGAAGTAACACTTAAAATTTTGTTTGTCCGAAGTGCTTCTCTGGATTCAGTCCATCGGGAACGCTCAAACCAAAATTTTTCAAAAGAATGATGTATTTGAACACGTGATAAACTATGTGATCAAAAGAGACCTATAAAATAGCCAAATCCATCTAAGATATTCTTTGCGTAAGGAGAGTTGGAACTTTATTTTGTGCTAACGAAATTCATCACGTAATGATTTGTTAGTTATTCACAGATTACGTTGTTAAAATCTAAAATACCACTAAAAGTTAGGAAACTATACACACCTTGAGTAGAGGTCAAAGGAACATCAACGTCCAAAAAATAGAAAATTAACATTAAGAACTAAAAATCGTCTCTTTTGAAGTAAATTGTAAAGTTATACATTTTAGCAAGGAGTTTTCAGTGTGAATATGTAATATCCAAACCAAGACAAGGACAATAATCCCTTATACCCTTCCGGAGCACTTGAAATCACCCCCAGTTTTTGGCTGGGTTCATGTTGCTTAGTCTTTAGTTTTCTATGTTGTGTCTTCTGTACTATTATTTGTCTGCTTGTCTTTTTATTTTTAGCCATGGCGTTGTCAGTTTATTTTCAATCTATGAGTTTGACTGTCCCTCTGGTATCTTTCGTCCCTCTTTTATAGTATTTATTAAACTTTGGGTAAATGGCCGCAGTATAATTTCAAAATTCATATGGTATAATGGTGCATGAATATAACATTCGTTTCCTTTCCCTGTTCTGGTAATTCAAGATATAATTTGGTTGAAATGCACTAGAAATTAACAATTAAGGGGAGCTAAATCCATAATTTGCTATCATTCTAACCAAAAATCATTTAGAGATTTCTTGAAATTACCAGACCAGCAGATACGAAAGACCTACCATTTCTAACTCAGGATGAGGGTAACTCCAAAATAGGATAGTTAGGTAGGTGGGGTTTTTCGGCCATGTTTTGAAATTTTCTGAATTGCCTGATTCTTACAAAGATTGGCACTTAAAATTCGTTCATTTTTTTTTCTCATTAGAGAAACGAAATCAAACTCGTCATATTTAAATTCTTGTTATCTCAGATAATATAGTAATAAGGAGATGTGGCATGATTGCCAATGAGACAAGTATCCATCATAGTTCAAATGATAAAGATAAAAGCAATAATAGGTCACTGTACGACCTTCAAATGTTAGACATAAACAAAAATCCCTAATAGTATTTTTTAAACTTTGGGTAAATGTCCGCAGTATAATTTCAAAATTCGTAAATTAAGATGGTCAACGTGAAATCGATCCCAAAAGACCAAAATGACAGAGATATAAACAATCACAGGCCATCAAAATGACCTTAACAAAAACACAAAAATAATATAGATGCTCATTGGCAACCGTAATTTTATTTTTTTTATTTTGAAAAAATTTTTTTTCTCTGTGTATGCATATTAAGAAATGGGACATTAATATGATAACTTTCCTACCGATGGAGCTATAATCACTGGTAATTTATTGTCATGTCTATATATGATTAAATATTGAATACGAGTCGAAAATTCTAAATTACAGTATATCGAAATCTAACTTGATGCAGTATTGGTGGATTTCAAAATATATAAAGAGAACTTCGTTTTAATATACTTTGTAAATTTAGCCAAAACTTTCCTCTTACTCATAAATAACTTTTAAACGATAAAAGAGTCATACTTTTCAGTCACAAAACTGTTTTGAGTATTTTTTAATTCCACAAAAAGATGTTAGCATGAAAATAATGAATGCAATGAATTGTACATTAAAATGAAATAAAACTGATTTGTAATATTTGATGTTGTTAAAAGATAAGAGGAAAACTTAATTTTTTTTAATTAGAATATAATTTGAATGCATTCTCAGGTATAAATTTGTAATATTTATCTTGTAGAAAAGATCAGTGTATTTTTTATGATACCTTTAGTCAAACTTGAGAGTAAGTGAAGAGCAGCATCCATAGCACCAGCACTATGTCCATGTATGGTAACTTTAGATGGATCACCATTAAAATACTTGATATTTCTGTTTACCCATTTCATAGCCAATACTTGGTCCATTAGACCGTTGTTACCCTTTATTCCATTACTTGGATCTGCATAAAACCCTGTAATAATTTTATTAAGTATTGTAGTTATTTAATATACTGTCATTATTCATGACACAATTTCTTTTATCGAGCTTGACAAAACAAAAGGCAAAGGTTATTCCTCTAAAAGTTACTGAGTGGATTTCAACACTTAGCAAAAGTTCGTGTCTCACACCAAAACAAGACGGCCCCTAGCAGCAAAATTTTTCGCTAGATGTCCATTGTTGGTCATTAAAAATCCTTTAAATGTGTTTTTAAAACAACTATCGATAAAAAAAATACTGAATTTAAAAACTGCAAAACTGATCGATTAAAATAATCATCAATAACGTCCGTATTCTAAAAACTGGAAATTTGGCGGAATTCGTCCATGGATACTATACCTCACATTAATATTTTCTTTTCAGTGTACGCACGTAGCAAGTAAATCTGCTTCAAATTGCATGGTCCACATATTAAATGATAACATCTTTATATAACAATCAAACAAGAAACTCACAGAAATAAGAGTATGCAGCTTGATAAATTTAAAAGCTCCATGAAAATCACACTTTAAGAAAAATTAGTCAGCTATGGTAGATGAAGTAAACAACAGCAAATGGACATTTTTAAAATCTAAAATACCACTAAAAGTTAGGAAACTATACACACCTTGAGTAGAGGTCAAAGGAACATCAACGTCCAAAAAATAGAAAATTAACATTAAGAACTAAAAATCGTCTCTTTTGAAGTAAATTGTAAAGTTATACATTTTAGCAAGGAGTTTTCAGTGTGAATATGTAATATCCAAACCAAGACAAGGACAATAATCCCTTATACCCTTCCGGAGCACTTGAAATCACCCCAGTTTTTGGCTGGGTTCATGTTGCTTAGTCTTTAGTTTTCTATGTTGTGTCTTCTGTACTATTATTTGTCTGCTTGTCTTTTTATTTTTAGCCATGGCGTTGTCAGTTTATTTTCAATCTATGAGTTTGACTGTCCCTCTGGTATCTTTCGTCCCTCTTTTATAGTATTTATTAAACTTTGGGTAAATGGCCGCAGTATAATTTCAAAATTCATATGGTATAATGGTGCATGAATATAACATTCGTTTCCTTTCCCTGTTCTGGTAATTCAAGATATAATTTGGTTGAAATGCACTAGAAATTAACAATTAAGGGGAGCTAACTCCATAATTTTCTATCATTCTAACCAAAAATCATCTAGAGATTTCTCGAATTACCAGACCAGCAGATACGAATGACCTACCAACACAAAAAATGTGAATTCAAACGAGAAAACTAACGGCCTAATTCATACAATACAATGTACGAAAAACATATATGACAGATATGAAACAATAACAGCAACTGAATATCTGGCTTTAAACATTGGAAACGCACAGCTAGAATGTGGTGAGGTTAAACATGTTTGTGAGCGTTCAACCCTTCCCTTAACCTGGAACAGTAGTGTTACAGAACAATATAAGAGAAAAACTGCAAAAAATAAGTTTGGTTTAAATGAGAATAATAACTAATTCCTACCAAGATCATTTAGTCTATAATTGAAGGTGATAACAATTATCTCTCCATGTGCCGCTAGTATATCTCCATCAAACATGGCTCCCATTCCAACTGTGTTGGAGCCTCCATGAATAAAAAATAGAACTGGCAATGCCACTTTATCTACCTGTGAATATGCGAAGTCGAGAAACTTTCACTTTTTATATTACATTTGAACTTTCTGGATATTTCATTCTAAAACTATAAATTTAAATACATATACCATTGATTCATATATATTTATGGGTAAACATTTTCGTGGATTGAGAAAAACATGTATTTTCATGGATACGTGATTTCGATGTTTTGCCATAGATTGCATACAAGCCTATGAAAAATATTTACTTCGTTGGACATTTAAATTCATGGTTCATCTTTACCTACAAAATTCACCGAATAATAATGAGACCACAGTTGATGATAACAAGTAAAATCACAAAAATACTGAACTCCGAGGGAAATTCAAAAAAGGAAAGTCTCTAATCAAATGGCAAAATCAAAAGCGCAAACACATCAAACGAATGGATAACAACTGTCATATTCCTGACTTGGTACAGGCATTTTCTTATGTAGAAAATGGTGGATTAAACCTGGTTTTAAAGCTAGCTAAACCTCTCACTTGTATGACAGTCGCATCAAATTCCATTATATTGACAACGATGTGTGAACAAAACAAACACAATAGGTAACACATTGCGTTTTTCTCTACAGTTTTGATTGCATACATGAACATTTTATTTCTAAATCAAATATTTGATATCAAGCTTACAATACTGTCCAAAATAAAATGTTGTTAAAATTTGTTACAAAAAAGATAGTAGTACATACTTTTGGCACATAAATGTTCATATAAAGGCAGTCTTCATAGAAGCTCATAAACCCTGGTTTATGAAAATTTACATAGTTGACATCCGACTGCGGACATGCTGGTGGGAGTTCAGTCGTTATTAAAATTGACGGCTTCCATATCATTGGGTCCTTCGGCCTCTGCAATTATTCGAAACAAATAGCATATTAACTTGTTAATGTTCCGTCGACAAAAAGTTATATAATAATAAGACAGGTAGGTAAATAAATAGATAAATAAACCATTAAAAACAAGTTTTATATTCTTACAGAGAAACATACAAGTAAACAAATGTAATAAATTTACTTTTAAATTCAAATGCTAATATCTTCCTTGAGAAAAACAAATATTCATATACTATAAAGGGATTTATTTCCGTAGAGATTTAATTTTCGATTTCAGACTAAAAACCTGTTCGCGATTTATTACATGTCAATTTTATACGAGGGATCATTTTCGCGATTTTGTCTTACTTCGTCAAAAATAAACACCTCACGAAAATTTCCCATGTTATAGTAATTTGTCACTTTTTCTCTGAATCAAATTTAGCTGTTATATTTCTTTTGTTTTTTATAATATGATTTATGGTCATTATTTGAAATAAAATCACACAAACAGGTAAAGATTTGTATGACTATCTCATTATACTGATTAAAAACGTTTACATATGTTTGTGACTAATGACAGTAAGAACACAATTAATATTACTCATGGCCATTTCAATAAGAGTCAATTAGCTATTTCATCTATATGGACAACGTTTTAGAGCACAAACATCTATAGGCATATGCAGAACAATTAAACTTGTTTAATGATAACTGCACCTGGCTATTGAGCATATGATACCCTTACGGACGAGTGTGCGTAAATAGTATTTCTTGGATATCCTTATTTTTTACGTTTGGCAGTGATACTCGGAAAATCAAATATATATAAAGAAAATTGGAAAAATACATTTCGCAAAGCATCTGATTTTTAAGCTCAAAGACTAACATCACAACACCAGTGGAACATACCTAGTATCAGTAACTCATTCGTCGTGGTACTATTGCTCTAAATCATAAATTATAAAGTTTAGTTCTAATGTTATGTAGTCAAGCATTTACATACAGTTCGGCAACACTGCTCCGTTGATTATGGTTTTTATTCCTTGTAGATTTACCGATAGACGGCTTAAATTTGTAGATTTTGTTTCTCTAAAAACAAAACACCAAAACCGGGTGGTGTGGGGGGGGAGATAAAAACCGAAAGACCAATAGAAAACCGATAACACTATGGCCAAAAGAAAAATGACGAAAAGACAAGCAACAACAACAAAACATTGCAAACAGTAAACTGAAGATTGAGCATCAATAACCCCGCCAAATATCGGGGTTAAACTCAGGTTCCCTTGAAGGGTAGGCAGTTTCTGCTCCATATGTGGCATCTGTTATGTTGTTTATGTTGTCGAGGAAAAGAGGAAGTGATTGTGGTTTCAACTAGTTGAACATATTCGAGGTCATCTGTGACACAATTTTGACAGCTGGGAGATATATACTACATATGTAGGCGCAGATGGAATATTGGTACCTAGAAATGGAAAATCCACAAGGGGAAACAGAAATTCTTTCTTTTTGTCGTAAAGCGTAGTCTCAACTGACCCTCAATACTAATTTCGAGATGTGAGTCAAGATATAATTTTTTATTGGAATATGGCGGGAATTTCACAGAACAAATTTTTTCAATGTTTGGTTTACTAAATTTATAAAATTATTAAAATGCATATAGAATTCAAGAAATACATTTTCGAACCTAGTACATTTTAACTTTAATCATGACATTAAAAGGTAAACAAACTAAAAATGAAAATGTTGAACAAATGGGTTTTACAATCCTTAGAAAGTAAAACTTTCGAAGTTCTCTTTCTATAACCCACATAATATGTTTAATATATACTTCTTCCTTATCTAACGCATGTAAACAGACAAATATTTATATTCTAATAGTGCCAGATAATATTTTGACTACGTTACATGATTTTTATCACTTAACTAAAGTCAGCTATTGCGGTAGCAATTTATTATTGTTCTTATCATAAAATCACGGAAGACTATACATATACAATAGTCTGTATTACAACTTTCTCGAGTACGTTTGCTAACATCGGTTTAGTTTACACAGATATTAAACTTTGAAAGTATCCCCTTATCATTGAAAATGATATCTTATCACAAATAAAAATCATTCTTGCCTCAAATTGCAATTATTGTTCTTTCATTTATTGCATTCCCTAAGTAAACATAATCAAGAAATGTCATACCTTAAATCGTAAATGACCTATAGGTGGAGATGCATATGGAATACCAAGATATTCTTCAACTTGTCTATCTGGAACACGTGTAGATATTTTTCCACGGACTTTCCCGAATACCGTCTCCCTGACTGGTAAACACTGACCCGTACAGAAAGCAACAGTCAAAAGAATAAATATTGAAGACATTTTTATTCGGTGTGCATTGATTCTGGTCATTATCTACTATATACTAGTAATTAATTGAGTAGGTTTTCATTGCAATTTTATATAATACCAAAGGATTCTAAATTTGAATTTTGATATTAAAATATGGATGTAATAGTTAGATAAAGCAATACATGATATGTTTTGTTATTATTTTAAACGCTTTAAACTCTACTATAATATTACATGACATTTTCACAGAGGCACATTAGCGTTGAAAAACTTGTTAGATAACACTTGATATGTGAAGATTTTAAGTTCATAGCTATTGTCTATACAATTAAAGAATTATTGCGATTTTTTGCAAAGACAATTTAATGTATATCGTGTTCAAAATTTGTAATATTGTTATCATAATGTTTTGTTAAATATGGTAATGTGTAAAACATTCTCAACTGGTTCATTTTGTAAATTCTACCATTTCGTCTTTGCTTAATTAATAATTTTGTATTGAATGTTCCTCCTGAAGACCACTCAAGAAATGAATATACAACGTCACAAAAACTAAATTTCTTACTTTAATTTACTCTTCCGGGTTATCACCGATTTTGATATTGTTTACATTGCTCAATCTTGATTTTTCTTTAATGTGTTCTTCTGCGGATTGTCTTCCTTTTGTTGTTTTCTTATATCTTAAACATCATGGGTTGGGGAGGGAATCACGAAATTATCTCTGTAAACGAAGGGGAAGGGGACGAGGTTTTATTATATTTATTAACTGCGTATAGATATTTATAATGAAGATATGGTTTAGCGAAAATTATCATTTTGCATCATCCTGAAAAAAAATAAAAATCTACAACTAATGAACTTTTGGTTTTGCAAGCCCATGTTTCACAGAAAGTTATATAAATAATTGATTAATTACTATTATTAGAGATAAGAAAATAAGAACCAAATGTAAAACGCTAAAAATCCTAGTGTTTCAGTTTAGTAAAACTTTAACCCTAAATTAAGATTCACTACATTTTTGAAACTAAAAAGAATACATTGTAATTGTATATAACTTTACATCCAAAGTAAAACTTTTTACGTCAGGAATTTTCCTTTTGTTTTAAATTGTAAGTTTTGTATGCATACTTAATAAATACCAATTTCGAAGACTGACTTTACGAAAAAAATATCTCTTTCTTTTTTATTCGAAAAAAAAAAAAACATTTCTGATGTTAAATGATTGATAATAATTTTCGAGGAAAAGTAGTTGCCAACATTTGAATGTCTAGGTTCCGGCATTTATACTTAAAAGGAACATTGCTCTGAGATAAAAAGTTATTATTGAATGCAAATAAAAATGATATTTTGAATGGGATAATAAAGACTTTTTGTTATCTTGATTTATACAACATAAATCTATGTGTTATTAATTATTATTTCGTGTTGCTCAGTCTTTTGTTTTCTATGTTGTGCTTTATGTAATGTTGTTTGTCTGTCTGTCTGTCTGTCTGTCTGTTTGTCTGTTAGTCTTTTTTTTTGCTATAGCGTTGTCAGGTTATTTTCGAATTATGAGTTTGAATGTCCCTTTGATATCTTTTTCTTCTCTCTTATTCTAAGTCAGGAGCCTGTAATTCAGTGGTTTGTTGCTGTAAATCATTTTTGTTTTTCGTTCAATGTTTTGTGCATAAATCAGGCCGTTAGTTTTTCTCGTTTAAATTGTTTTACATTTGTTATTTCGGGGCCTTTTATAGCTGACTATGCGGTATGGGTTTTGCTCATTGTTGAAGGCCGTACAGTGACCTTTGGTTGTAAACTTCTTTGTCATTTGGTCTCTGTTGGACAGTTGTCTTATTGGCAATCATACCACATCTTCTTATTTTTATATTAGTAAAATCGACTAAACTAGCAAACGTTGTTTGTAAGGACACTTATGTAACTTAGGTATCCAATACATTGATAGAAGGTCCAGTTGATTGAAATTCAGAATGAACATAGAACAGACCTATGATTATTCCAGATTTCCTCCTTGGTAAGTGTAGTGGGGATATATGTTGAGTTTCCAAGTGAATTGTCAACATCTAATTCCATTATCAAGCATGTAATTCGATTTACACACAAAAACGATGTTGATTGGGGCTTTATCTGCAGGGACAACACCTTAATTGTCATGGTGGTAGGACAGGTGCTTTGCAACATTTAATTCTTTAAAGATTGATGTATCATGTGTATTCATCGACCCATTCCGTTTTTTAATTCTAATTTGTATTAATCATCACAACCTTAACCCATTCGGAAAGAATGTATACGTCTCTTTTTCGCGTTAAGGTGGTATGGCAGTATAATTTATAAATGATAGAAATTGTACATACTTTGTCAAAATGTAGTATATCCTGTGATATGCTAAAAAATATAGTAAAAATGATAGGTCACCGAGCTTTTTCTCAAGCTACAGGTTGTGAAAAATGACACATTTTGTATGGATTATACAGTAAACACATCATTATGTGAATAGAAGCTAAACTAAATGAAAAAGTTGTAAAATAAAATACAAGAAGATAGCTTGTAGAAAATGCTTTCAGAATATCAAAAGAAAAGATAGGGTCACCGTATGTTTTTCACTGCTAAAACATAAAAAAATCCTTAGAAAATGTACTATTTTAGAGTTACCTCCCCTTAATACAGCAATTCAAAAACATTGAAAATCAAGCAAAAATAATCTGTGTTTTAAAATTATTATTCATTATAAGTTAAAATCTTATAAATTTGTACTATTTCAGAGTTACCTGCCTTTAATACAGCAATTTAAAAACATTGAAAATCAAGCAAAAAAACAATCTACGTTTGTAAAGATATTATTTATTATAAGTTAAAATCTTACACATTAAAATGAAAATCCACATTGGTTAAATGCATTCTTCATCTAATTTTGCTGACTTGATTGAAAATCTGGACCTATTGTGCTCTGCTATTTTACAATCCAAGATGGCGCGAAAGACACCCATACAACCTATAGCAACTGTAGAGATGACGTGCTGTCACAATAGCTTTATCCTTTAATAATATTATCACGTTGCATCATTACTACCGATCCGTGAAAGCATTTACGACTGTATTTCTTATGATAAAAGTCTTTTCTACTAGAGATTTCCAATAAAATGACATAAGTACGTAACTCGACGTACGGACCGAATGGGACTGGTTATTGCTAACCAATGAATTTGATTAAATACGTCGCTCAAGTTTAAACAAAGTATTCCAAGACTTTTAAAATCAGCCACTGGAATTTTCGTCCATATAAAATAATTTTATCATGACGAAAAATGATAGAAATCTTGCATTTTTATTTATCACGTGGTTCTCCAGATTACCGCCTTTATTTTCACTGAAATAAGATCACGTATAAACACACGTATCCCATACCTATCACGATCGATTTGAGTTATCTTTCATGGTTTTGATTATGACAATTTTTTTCAATATACTTTGCAGATGAACGCTTCATTTCTTTTTTTCATTCTTTCTTTAACCATCTTTTTATCATATTTGTTGCGGTGAAAACATTTAGAAGGATTTTTTCTGACAATTTCAGAAATATCGAATCCAGTGTTTGTCAGAATCTCTCTCTTTATAAAAGTTGAAAATTGAGATAAAACTATCGCTTCCATTTAGTTTCTTAACAAAAGTATTTTTCATCTATTATAAAATGTATTAATAAAAAATTCCCTATATAAGTTGTATTTTAGGAGGTATGATCGATTAAGGATTGTTCTGTGTTGTTTTGTATAACGGGAATGCTATCGGAGTCCAAATACAAAAGACATTTCCAGGCAATTTTTTTTATATCCCTTGAAGTAAATTAACTTACAGTATTTTATGCATTGTATTGATAAACAATTAATGGGGGTCACCGAATTCGTTTTACTGCATAAATCATTAACGGAAATGTGTAAGGTAAGAAACATAGAACAACATAAGATAACAAGATTTCGTTTGCCAGATGCGGATCCAGGATTTTGAAAAGGGGGTGGGGGGATCTTGGCAACGTTAAAAGTGGAAAATAAAATATAAGTATTAATAGGATGTAGGGTCATATATATAAGTGTTCGTTGCATACGTATTTTACCTATGCATATTTAGGACGAGAGGATGAATATGAACCAGACTTTGTATTATACCGCAGGAAAACATGTCACCCTACTCGGACAAATGATTCTGACTCCGGACCGACCAATTTTTGCACTTACTCCTAAATATTGCGTGCTTGGCAGATAGGCAGCCAATCGTAGATTTGAACCAGGCGAGGATCGAACCAAAGATTTCCTGCACTCGAGCAATGGTAGACTTCCAGTATCGGACGTCACCCAGTATAAAAAGGTCCGAATCAGACGTCACCATGGACACGGTGTCGTCTGATATGGCAGGTGTCCCCTCATCACCAGACATGGCAAATATCCCTAACATGACACATTCAGATCATCATACTAATGACAACGGCAATAATCTACGTACGCAGCCGTGTTCAGTTCTTCTACAAGACATTTTGGTTTTTGATGACTCTGAACAACACTGTCTCATTTCCAAATGTGAAGCCACAGCCTGCAAAACCTGTGGAATTTTAATAACAGATGCTCGATTCACTAGCAATTTAACCAAAAAGTCTTATTTTACCAGAAGCTACGATGATCTGAATTGTAAATCATCAAATGTCATCTACGGATTAGAGTGTAACCTTTGCGGATTGGTATACGTCGGTGAAACGAAAGGAAGGCTAAAAAAACGTATGTACGGTCATAGATCAGACATCAACAACAGTGCTAGCGACATTGTTTACCAGCATTTTAACAAGCCTGATCATTCAATCGTTTCTATGCAAGTTCGCATCCTCAAAAAAATATACCACAGGACTAACAATCCTCATCTTGCAACACCTCTCCGTAGACAGAAAGAAGACTATTGGATTGGACAATTGGGAACTGCGACAGCATATGGTTGCAATGACAACATTGATGATAAAGGTATTCTATCTAGTCCTTCCTGTAGCTCGGTCAATGTGATGAACATTTCAACTCTACTCCTCGACGTAGACGCAGTTATGGTCATCGTCATTATACATCACCTACTCTCCATGATGTCTCTATTAATGACCTGCTGCAATTTACACAAAAGCCGTTAGCTATTCAGCACATTTGCACGAAGCTTTATTCATTACCCCTTTCAAAACTTCATTCTATGTACAACTTATGTCTGGAAACCACTGTTACAAACCCTCATTCAAACCAATACAAACTTACAGCTATCCTTTCGGATATTGCATGTCGTAGACTTTTCAAACCAGTTCGCATTGGAAAAGATGAAGAAGAGAAAAGATCCTTTTTTAAACTTTCCTTTGCCAACAAAGGTCTCGATACCATCAACTTGAGCAATATCCTTCGTCATAAATTAGTTAACTCGAAAATACCTCCCTATTTTAAAGATCAGTCTGTACCTATCATTTCTTATACCTATACCGAACCAATTGCAACTAAAATTTTCAATTACAAACACGTGTTGCAGGATCTCAATATTGACGACTTCAAGTTTAAACCTCCTGATTGCACCTATGCTAGTTCCCCATTCATATATAATCCGGCTGGCCACCTTATTACTGGTGACCTAAACATTGTCAATAACACGTCTCTGCGAAATGTGTTATCCAAAGGCCCGAAATATCGTGAGCCTAAATCCATCAATTGGAAACACAACATCAAAATATTGATGGATTCAGTCGAGGATTATGCCAGGCAATGGGTTAAACGCGAGAAAGAAGACGTAGATTCTCTTTCCGAATGGAGTAAGGCTGTGAGGTCGTTAATACAAATCAGAATTAAGAAACTGAATGGATCTATCAATACCCATGCTACATCAATCTTTAAAGACCCAATGTTGCTAAACACTTGTCCTACCTCCATGACAAATATGTTGTTGTCCCCGCAGATAAAGCCCCAAACAACATCGTTTTTGTGTATAAATCACATTACATAAACCGCCTGATAAATGAATTAGGTATTGACAATTCACTTGGAAACTCAACATCTACCCCCACGACACTTACTAAAGAGGAAATCCTGGATAATCATAGGTCTGTTCTATGTTCCTTTGGAATTTCAACCAAAGATGAAGAACTGGATCTTCCATCACTGTATTGGATATCTAAACTGCTAGTACATAAGTGTCCTTACAAACAACGGTATATTGCTAAGTCTTCCAAGTGCTCCACGAAACCTCTTTCTAAAATTATTAACATCAATCAAAGCCGGGCTTCAAAGGTATTGTGAAACTACCTATTCTAGATGTGGCGTGAATCAGATGTGGATACTAAAAAATTCCAAAACTTTTAGAGTAAAATTGAGAATGGAAATGGGGAATGTGTCAAAGGGACAACAACCCGACCATAGAGCAGACAACAGCCGAAGGCCACCAATGGGTCTTCAATGCAGCGAAAAACTCCCGCAGCCGGAGGCGTCCTTCAGCTTGCCCCTAAACAAATATGTATACTAGTTCAGTGATAATGGACGTCATACTAAACTCCAAATTATACACAAGAAACTAAAATTAAAAATGATACAACACTAACAAAGGATAGAGGCTCCTGACTTGGGACAGGCGCAAAAATGCGGCGGGGTTAAACATGTTTTTTGAGATCTCAACCCTCCCCCTATACCTCTAGCCAATGTAGAAAAAACAAACGCACAACAGTACGCACAGTAAAACTCAGTTTAAGAGAAGTCCAAGTCCGATGTCAGAATAGGAAACAAAAGAAAATAAACAAAATGAAATAATACATAAATAACAACACACTACTAGCAGTTACTGACATGCCAGCTCCAGACCTCAATTAAACTGATTGAAAGATTATGTCTTCATCATATGAATATCAGGCACAATCCCTCCTGTTAGGGGTTTAGTATTATACCATCATAAAATATATGAGAAGAACATAACACGTGTCATGCCAACAACTGGTTTTAGAATAAATATGTTTAATTCCGATGCAAAGACCCTATAAGTGAATCAATATTAAAGCCAAAATATGCAATCTTTAATGACCTGACAACAGTATCGTAACTATATCCCTTCTTAATAAGTCTGTTTAAAGGTTTTGTTAGCTTTTGAGGTGAATACTGACATTTTTGTGCTTTGTGAAGAATATTACCATAAAAGATTGGATGTGAAATACCCGAACGTATAAGATGTCTGCATGTTGGGTTATATTTACGAATGATGTCCTTATACCGATGATAAAATTTAGTAAATGTTTTGACTAGTTTAGGATATCGAAAACCCTGGTGTAATAATTTTCAGTAATACATAAATTTCTCTCGCTAAAATCTAATACGTTGTTACATACACGAGCGAATCGTACAAGTTGAGATATATAAACACCATAAGATGGTAGCAAGGAACGTCACCATCTAAAATGGATAATTAACGATAGGAAATGAAAAATCATCTTTTTTATCATAAATTTTTGTATTAATTTTCCCGTTAATGATATAGATATCAAGATCGAGGAAAGGACAGTGGTCATTGTTAGTATTAGCTTTATTTAAAGTAAGTTCAACAGGATAAATATCTTTAGTATACATACTGAAGTCGTCATTATTGAGAGCCAATATATCATCCAATTATCTAAAAGTATTGTTAAATTTTTGTATCAGATGTTGTTTCGATGGGTCTTTGCTGATTTTAGTCATAAATTGTAACTCATAACAATACAAAAACAGGTCCGCAATAAGTGGTGCACAGTTAGTCCCCATTGGAATTCCGATAACTTGACGATATACGGAATCTTCAAAGCGAACAAAAATGTTATCAAGTAAAAATTCAAGGGCAGATATAGTATCAAAGCATGTCCAATTGACATAGTTACATACAATCTAAGACTCTTTCATCTTGAAATAGTATTAAAACATTTGACTTTTCTACACTTTACACAAGTATTCCCCATTCCAACTAAAAGACAAATTGAAAGAGTAAGTCCTGCTTTGTTTCATAAAAAAAATGTCCAACGTAGATACAAGTATCTGGTCTTAGGGAGGAATAAATCCTACTTTGTAAAAAATCACTCTGATTCTAACAAAAAATTCTCTGAAACTGACATAATCAAGATGCTTGATTTCTTGACAACATATTTGTTACGTTTGGAGGACGTGTTTTTCAACAAACAATCGGCATTCACATGGGAACCAACTGTGCCTCTCTTTTTGCCGACTTGTTTCTTTATTTTTTATGAGGCTAATTTCATACAGGAACTTCTTAGGAAGAAAGAAAAGAAGTTAGCAGTATCCTTTAACTTTACTTCCCGCTATATAGATGATGTTCTCTCACTAAATAATTCAAAATTTGGTGACTATGTTGAACGAATCTATCCCATCGAACTTGAGATAAAGGATACAACAGATACTGTTAATTCTGCCTCATATCTTGACTCACATCTAGAAATTGACAATGAGGGTCGGTTGAAAACAAATCCTTATGACAAAAGAGATGATTTCAGCTTCCCAATTTTGAACTTTCCATTTTTTGTAGCAATATTCCAGCAGCGCCTGCATACGGAGTATATATCTCCCAGTTGATACAATACTCAAGGGCTTGTATTTCATATCATGATTACCTTGATAGAGGGTTGCTGCTCACAAGGAAGCTATTAAACCAAGAGTTCCAAGTGGTGGAGTTGAAATCATCCCTTCGTAAATTTTACGGTGGCCATCACGAGTTGGTTGACCGTTACGGAATATCCGTTTCACAGATGATAGCGGATATGTTCCTAATGTCGTAACTACAATCCCGTCCCCTTTTCCCGAATGTGACCTACCGAATTAGACTTATTACCGGGTTTGTACTAACATGAGCAACACGACGGGTGTCACATGTGCAGCAGGATCTGCTTACCCTTCCGAAGCACCTGAGATCACCCCAGTTTTTGGTGGGGTTCGTGTTGCTCAGTCTTTAGTTTTCTATGTTGTGTTGTGTATACTATTGTTTGTCTTTTGGTCTTTTTCGTTTTTAGCCATGGTGTTGTCAGTTTATTTTCGACTTATGAGTTTGAATGTCCCTTTGGTATCTTTCGCCCCTCTTATCCATTGATGCAACGAGGCAACCGCCTCACCAAATTTTTGACCATTAAAAAAGAGCGATAAAGAGAAAATATATACCGTTTATTTCATAGTAGAGTATACAGAATGATGACGGCTCAAAAGGTTGACTGCTATACTCTTTACTTACTCATTCCTCATTATTATCGTCTTGAAAAAAATATACGTCAAACTTCCTTCATAAAATGAACAAGGTAGATGCAAATATCTTTTAAGGAACAGACAAAGTATACCTCGCAAAAAACTGATTCAAACAAGAGGTCATAACTGTGAAACTGACATGAAAACAAACTTGTTACTTTAGTTGGACGTAGTTTTCAACAGACACTTGGCATTCCTACATTTTATGTAGTACTCTTACTACTGACATGTACCTTGGATAATATAAGCAAGACTTCATAGTTCACCCAGTTATTAAATTCCATTCATTTTGACAAAAGTTAAACGTATAAAGTTAAAAGACATAGTGGATCTTAAACTTTAATATCCCCAAATCTGTACAAAAGCATTTTAGAGAAGGTCATACATATAATTCTGTCAATTATGTTTGTTTTGATCAGGACCTGTCTGTAATTGAATACTGAGAATTAAACCTTTAACCAGCAGTTTCATTGAAATATATTGATTTAATGCGCACTAGAAATATTATTATTTCATGATAAAATTCCACAAATCTGGATTTTCCATAGACAGGATCTTTGTGCCAGTGTGTGACCTATCAAAAGTATAGTCACCTAACCCCTTCCCCCTTGGGGTTTTCCTTAGCGTTGCGGGGTGTACCTGTATGTGCTCTATACAAGATTATATTCAACATTAAAACATGCTTAAAAGGGTCGTCCGTTTGGTTGTCCGGGATGTATAAATACACAGCCACGTCCAGTAGGAGTGGGGACGACTCTGTGCTTTTGACATGACAAAGGTCTTGCTTTTCTAAACTTTTATGTACTTTTTATATTTAATTTGTGAATTGTACAAAAAGAAGATGTAGTATGATTTGCAATGAGACAACTCTTCACAAGTGACTAAATGACACAGAAATTAAAAACTATAAGCCATAATACGGCCTTCAACAATGAGCAAAGCAAATACCGCATAGACAGCTCTTAGAGGCCACAGAATGACAAATGTAAAACTAAAACGACAAATCTAAAGGCCTATTTAATGTACCGAAAAATAAACGAAAGCACAGCAACAGCACCATAACCACTGAATTACAGGCTCCTGACTTGGGACAGGCACATCCATACATAAAGTGGCGGGGTTAAACATGTTAGCGGGCCCACCTACCTAGGACAGTGGTGTAACAATACGAAATAATTGATTAATATTCTAGACTGGATTATTAGTTGTATAAAAAAGAAGATGTGGTATGATTGCCAATGAGACAACTCTCCACAAGAGACCACATGACACAAAAGTTAACAACTATAGGTCACGTTAGTTGTTTTTAAGATAGTGTTCAGTAGCTGTGAATAACCTAAGATGGAGTTTATTTGTAAATACTAGTAATTGCTGTTTTTGTGCTTTGTTTGAGTCGGACGAGTAAATCCCTTGCTTACTGTTTTAGTTATGAGTAGACATGATCATTTGATGAATATACTTCTATGATCTCTGGTGGCCTTAACTTGGACATTGACAAAACCTATGTAGCAAAGAGATGCATGCGTAAAATAAGTTGTCGCCATAAATTGGCTAAAAGATCAGATAAGAATTTAGTCTCAAGCTATAATACTTACGACGAAGAAGTCTCAAGCTGTAATACATACGACGAAGATTTAGCCTCAGGCTTTAATACTGATGATGATGATGATGATGATGATGATGTATGTCTTATATCCAGCGACAAATATTACATATATTTTATGCTTGATGCATATATTATTATTCTAGCAACACTTGTTTTGATTTGATAACACTTTTATTGCATAATTTATTTGATTTTTCGCCTTGTTTCTCTGTATCAAAAGCTCAGTTTTATTGTAAAATGGTGTTTCACAGCTTCCTTTATCCTTGTGACTTGCTATTGTATTAATATCCAGTAGGCATGCAATTATTATTCTAAATAGTATAAAATGTTTTAACAATGCAAGTAAAGATTACCTCGTTTTGATACAGACTTCCTTACCACTAGCATCTAAGATACATACACTGACAAAATACTGTACCCGCACTCATATTACAATCACCCTGTCTGTCCTGTCCGTCCGCCTGTCTGTACGTTCAACAGATAAATTCAATTTTCTTCAAAAGCATAAGTATGCTTAGCATGCATTTTTTTCGATTTATTCCTTACACTCCGACATGTATATACCTGGATCCGTGTGGAGCGTCGAACTATCAAACAGAGTCCAAATGGTGTGAATAGCGACTACAGTGGCTCGTGATGTTGTCAACAATAAGCAAATACGTATATCGTATTATCAGATACTAGTATATAAGGCATTGACTTTGAAAATGTAAACAGTTCAAACGAAAATAAATATTTTACAAGAGTAAAAATAACTCAAAAATGACAGAAAGTAACAGAAAGTAACCAACGACATCCACTGAATTGAAAGCTCCTGACTTGGGAAAGCCAATATTGAATTTTGTTTGATTAAACGGGTTTATCAGCGCTCAACACTCTGGTGTAACAACACAATATAAGAAAAACCTGTAAAATTCAGTTGGAAATAGCTCAACTAATCAAATTTGAATTTAGCCCAAAACAATTACATTTTTATGATGAAAGACCCGAGAGTACCGATCTTAAAGTACCTCCAGGTACTGAAAGCTGATTCTTACATGTTAAATTATCTGAAAATATTCAACGTATTTAGTTAAAAATATTAAGGAGATGTGGTATGATTACCAATAAGAAATGAAGTGGATGTAAGCAATGATAGGCAACCGTACGGCCTTCATTAATGAGAAAATCCATACCATATAGTCGACTATAAAAGGGTCCAACTTGAAAATATGAAACAATTCAACTGAGAAAACTACCGGTCTGATTTAAAACAAAACAATTTACGAAAACAAATATTACAGATATGAACCAACGACAACAAGTGAACCACCGGCACCTGACATGGGACAGGCACATAGAGAAAATATACATATTGAAAGTAATTATGAATATAAATGTTTTCAGCCGTGTATCACCGTCAATGGTGATACAATGCATGGATAAGTCGTAGAGTTAAACTTTTATATATAAATATATACCTCTAAGGCGAGACAAAATTGAAACTCAAAATTTTTCTTTACTCAATCAATATGTGATAGTTTTAGAATCCACTTTTGGATTAGTAAGAGTTGTCTTAATCCAAAAACAACTATGCCAATATCAAGCCTTACTAATTAAAAGTTCATTTTAAAAAGAAAATTACTGTAAAGACTGAAGTGGCATTATAGTTGTCTTAAAAATGTAA
Source organism: Mytilus coruscus (assembly GCA_017311375.1). NCBI lineage: Eukaryota > Metazoa > Mollusca > Bivalvia > Mytilida > Mytilidae > Mytilus > Mytilus coruscus. The sequence goes on along the minus strand of CM029596.1, from coordinate 89,042,204 downwards.
CAAGTATGTAAATTGGCATTCTCATCCACTTTTAATCAGAGATACTTTGGGAAAGGACATTTTTTTGCCAAATACTATGTACTATAAATTACTATCAACAGCGGTCAATGTTTATATGCAGATTAGTCATCAATTGCTTAATCAAGTACACCTTCCAAATTACAATCTATATAACGAATTGGTGTACAAACTTATTTACATATATCATTATTATTTACAAAATTCTTTTTTTAAATATTAGTTGAAACTATTAAAATTTAAATAAGTAGTACAAGACCTGTATCAATTTTTTTTAAATATACACATCCCTTTGTCGTACCTTTTCCCTGGGGAAAAACTCTGAGATTATAAATAAACAAAAGTAACTGCAGAAGAAGATAATGTTTGAAATGATGCTTAATAAAGTATGATGCAATCCCAACTTTAACAGAGACAAATTTTGACTAACACTTTGAATTCGATATTTCTGAAATTGCTAGAAAATCTCTGTCTAAAAATAAATACCTACGGAAATTAAATATTTTAAAAACATTAAGAGACGAAAGGAAAAAGGGACACCAATCTGATAACGACAAATAAAAGCATGTCAAATATTAAATAATAGAAGGTTCATTTGCAAAGTATATCGAAAAACAAAGTCACGGTCAAAACCATGAAAGATAACTCGAATCAATCGTATGACAGGTAAAGATACGTGTATATACGTGGTCTTATGACAGCAATGTTTTGGCGGGAATCTCAATAATCACGTGATATTTAAAAATCATGATTTCTTTCGTTTTTCATCATCTTAGAAATACTTGATATTGATAAAATTTATCATGAATGGGTTTAATAGTTTAGGAATACTTAGTTAAAACTTGAGTGACGCATTTAACAAAATTAATAGGTTAGCAATAACCGGTCCCGTTACGTGCGTACGTCGAGTTAGGTACGTATGTCATTTTATTGGAAATCTCTAATAAAATCTAATGTAGGTGCGTATATTAGTTCTACACGGAACAGAACCAGTTATCCACAGGGGGCCTGTTGCAAGACAAAATGTCTGCCCCTATGTAACATGCTCTCTTTTTCCAAGTACAATTGAAATTTATGCTGTAATCATGATCGACGTAGTATACATATCTATTGTATTATTTTGTTTTACTTGTCCTGAATATGCATGCTGTTTTCGTCTCTTAATTTCCGGCAACAACAATTAACTAATAAATCAATCAAACGTGTTTAAAATTATGATTTTTCTTGCATTTGTAAAAGCTGAAAACTATTTTGCGATTCAGTTTTTCAATTAACCGTCCACTCCCTATTGGCATTGACGTCCTTTAACCAAGTTGAGGCTTTAACTGCCAAGATTCAAATCATTTGGCTCGCCAGAAATAAAATTCAAGTTACGCTACTGTCGATTGATTGATAGTTGTTTGCTTAACGTTCAGTGGCAAATATTTCATGCATATTTAACGTACAGAGAGTGTAGCATACTCTCTACAACAGGCACCCACTCTGACCGGACGTGACTACGTACTTGTACATCCCGCACAGCTAAACGGACGCCCCACTTTGGCAATGGTTTAGCTGCCGGTCTGAACAAGACCAATAATGACCATATTTCTATTCCCCGGTCACCCTTGATGGGTTACTGTCGAGGCGAGCACGCTGCCACAAGACCAAAGAGACAGTTATGAATATGGAAGATACATACACATGTACATGTGTATAATTTGGAGTTTAGTATGACGTCTATTATCACTGAACTAGTATATATATTTGTTTAGGGCCAGCTGAAGGACGCCTCCGGGTGCGGGAGTTTCTCGCTGCATTGAAGACCTATTGGTAACCTTCTGTTGTTGTCTGTTCTATGGTCGGGTTGTTGTCTCTTTGACACATTCCCCATTTCCATTCTCAATTTTATGTATTAATCAAAACATTTCCAACAAGAATTGTGGCCTTAAGACACCATGCCCCTTCACATGATCCTATTTCCATGTTCAGTGCACCACTTAATCCGGGTCAAACTCTAATTGGGATAAAAGTTTAAACGTTCAATATCCCCTTGCTATCATAAGTTGGTAATAAAACTAAAATGATCATCCTACTTAACAAAACTTCAATCAAATAGTCCGTACATGTCCGTTTTTCATACGTATTTGCATAAGTCAAACGCCAAACATTTTAGAAAAACAATTTAAGAGCAATGACGATAAATTACGCATACGTTTGTATAGACTCTTTATAGAATCCATGCATCATTATAATTAAAGACAAGCAGTAAAACATTAACTGATTCAGTAAAGTGTAATCATATTTTTTTCCTGAAGATGCGTCCTCATAAATTCTATTTGATAAAATTCTACGGAAAGGTGACAAACTACTATCAGAAAGATGCATCAGTGATCTGAATTTCTACCTCTGACAAAAGTATCTTGAAATAAATTATAGAAGTATGCTAAAAAAAAAGAAGAAGAAGAAGCAAGTCGTGTACACCCTTTAGATTCCGGCGTGTTTGAAACTCTTGTTTTGATCTCATAACTTATAAATCAAAAATGAAAATATGATTTCGCTTCAGATTCCATTATTTTAATATTTTCAAACTTAATTTTGATTTTGACGCTTTAAGAATTCACCATTTGAGAGATAAATATATGGGTCAAATATGACGAAATAATGATCGGTGCATTTGATTACCGGTAACTGAATTAATTATTCCATTGGAAGGTTGTTGTCAATAAAATCAACCCAAATTTAACAACAAAATATGTAATGAATTAAAATAGCAGATTGTGCTAATTTTTGAATAGCATCTATTCCAACAAAGTATGTGTATTCAACGAGCCAAAATTCATGCAGTCTATGCTCTCCTCCGTCATCCTTCAATGCAATAGGCCAAGATACGGTCAGATAGGTTGGTTATGTCGAGTAATGTCATTTTATTTGAAATCTCTATTAGAACTAGGAAGACCCTTCTCAATTCTAACGATTAAGGTCTCCCAGTGCAAACGGGTTTGTTTTCCTTAAATTTTATGATCATTTTTATAAGATATGAAAGAAATAAATATGTAACAGATTAATGATAAATGACTAAAGACGTCTCAAAACGTAATGACAATAATTCATAGTGACAAATTTTACCTTGTCAGCTTTAAGCATATAATTCCTTGTAAAATGTATTGACATGTACTAATTAGGTTACTGCGGTTGCATTGAAAATTTAAACTGAACGTGTACTTTCCACATGTTAAAGCTTGCAACATATTACGCTATCCTTTACTTATTTCAGGATAACTTAAATAATTTAAGGTTTCATCAAAAAATGAAATCAACACTTTATAAAATCATGCTTTCAAAGCGTTTTTTCTGGATTTACCTTTATCAGCAACGCCAAAAGCCAAATACTTGAAAGCTAAGGATGTAAAGAATCAAAACAGTCGTGGAACAATGTCTGTAAAGTAAACAGCAATCAATTCATCAATATATTGACTTTAAATTGCATTTTCCTAGATTGATAATAGGCTCGAGTCTATCACCAAAACATTAAAATTCAATTTGATGGGGTTCATAATTTTTTATATTTTTGAACAAATTTAACGTAGCCTTTTCGGCCACCAAAATATAAGGGGTTAGAATTGGGGTTAGACCCCGGAATATCAAATTTATAAATGTAAATCGAATTTTGAACAGTGTATTGATTGATTCATGATTTCTTAAGGAACAACATCAAAAGATCGATGTAGGATAAACAAAAGTTAATTTCACAAAGTTAGCAGGTAAACCTTTATGTGGGGATGCGTTTTTGGGTCAAACTGGCTGGAAGTTTTGTTATCCCACATTGTTTTTTCAGGTTAAGGAAATACGTATTAAAAATTCGGTTCTTATTGTGTTTAAATCTTTCATACAAATAAAAGACAAAAATAGTACAAGATAGCCATTTTTGGGGGCCGAAAATTCATCAAAGATACCAGGCTTATTATTGGGTAAGAGCGTTTTGTCTCCTCAAGACTCATCAGTGGCGATCGAACAATGGGAAGAACAAGTCGAATAAAAAGTTGCAGAACATAAATCAAAAATTTTAAAAGGTGAACGGTATCATGGTATCTATGTCATTTGAACCATAATTACTACCGGTCTGATTTAAAACAAAACAATTTACGAAAACAAATATTACAGATATGAACCAACGACAACAAGTGAACCACCGGCACCTGACATGGGACAGGCACAAGAGAAAATATACATATTGAAGTAATTATGAATATAAATGTTTCAGCCGTGTATCACCGTCAATGGTGATACAATGCATGGATAAGTCGTAGAGTTAAACTTTTATATATAAATATATACCTCTAAGGCGAGACAAAAATTGAAACTCAAAATCTTTTCTTTACTCAATCAATATGTGATAGTTTTAGAATCCACTTTTGGATTAGTAAGAGTTGTCTTAATCCAAAAACAACTATGCCAATATCAAGCCTTACTAATTAAAAGTTCATTTTAAAAAGAAAATTACTGTAAAGACTGAAGTGGCATTATAGTTGTCTTAAAAATGTAACAAGTATGTAAATTGGCATTCTCATCCACTTTTAATCAGAGATACTTTGGGACAGGACATTTTTTTGCCAATCTTAATAAAATCTAATGTAGGTGCGTATATTAGTTCTACACGGAACAGAACCAGTTATCCACAGGGGGCCTGTTGCAAGACAAAATGTCTGCCCCTATGTAACATGCTCCCTTTTTCAAAGTACAATTGAAATTTATGCTGTAATCATGATCGACGTAGTATACATATCTATTGTATTATTTTGTTTTACTTGTCCTGAATATGCATGCGGTTTTCGTCTCTTAATTTCCGGCAACAACAATTAGCTAATAAATCAATCAAACGTGTTTAAAGTTATGATTTTTCTTGCATTTGTAAAAGCTGAAAACTATTTTGCGATTCAGTTTTTCAATTAACCGTCCACTCCCTATTGGCATTGACGTCCTTTAACCAAGTTGAGGCTTTAACTGCCAAGATTCAAATCATTTGGCTCGCCAGAAATAAAATTCAAGTTACGCTACTGTCGATTGATTGATAGTTGTTTGCTTAACGTTCAGTGGCAAATATTTCATGCATATTTAACGTACAGAGAGTGTAGCATACTCTCTACAACAGGCACCCACTCTGACCGGACGTGACTACGTACTTGTACATCCCGCACAGCTAAACGGACGCCCCACTTTGGCAATGGTTTAGCTGCCGGTCTGAACAAGACCAATAATGACCATATTTCTATTCCCCGGTCACCCTTGATGGGTTACTGTCGAGGCGAGCACGCTGCCACAAGACCAAAGAGACAGTTATGAAAATTATACACATGTACATGTGTATGTATCATACACATGTACATGTGTATAATTTGGAGTTTAGTATGACGTCCATTATCAATGAACTAGTATATATATTTGTTTAGGGGCCAGCTGAAGGACGCCTCCGGGTGCGGGAGTTTCTCGCTGCATTGAAGACCTATTGGTGACCGTCTGCTGTTGTCTGTTCTATGGTCGGGTTGTTGTCTCTTTGACACATTCCCCATTTCCATTCTCAATTTTATGTATTAATCAAAACATTTTCAACAAGAATTGTGGCCTTAAGACACCATGCACCTTCACATGATCCTATTTCCATGTTCAGTGCACCACTTAATCCGTGTCAAACTCTAATTGGGATAAAAGTTTAAACGTTTAATATCCCCTTGCTATCATAAGTTGGTAATAAAACTAAAATGATTATCCTACTTAACAAAACTTCAATCAAATATTCCGTACATGTCCGTTTTTCATACGTATTTGCATAAGTCAAACGCCAAACATTTTAGAAAAACAATTTAAGAGCAATGACGATAGATTACGCATACGTTTGTATAGACTTATTATAGAATCCATGCATCATTATTATTAAAGACAAGCAGTAAAACATTAACTGATTCAGTAAAGTGTAATCATATTTTTTTCCTGAAGATGCGTCTTCATAAATTCTATTTGATAAAATTCTACGGAAAGGTGACAAACTACTATCAGAAAGATGCATCAGTGATCTGAATTTCTACCTCTGACAAAAGTATCTTGAAATAAATTATAGAAGTATGCTAAAAAAAAAAAAGAAGAAGAAGAAGAAGAAGCAAGTCGTGTACACCCTTTAGATTCCGGCGTGTTTGAAACTCTTGTTTTGATCTCATAACTTATAAATCAAAAATGAAAATATCATTTCGCTTCATATTCCATTATTTTAATATTTTCAAACTTAATTTTGATTTTGACGCTTTAAGAATTCACCATTTGAGAGATAAATATATGGGTCAAAAATGACGAAATAATGATCGGTGCATTTGATTACCGGTAACTGAATTAATTATTCCATTTAAAGGTTGTTGTCAATAAAATCAACCCAAATTTAACAACAAAATATGTAAAGAATTAAAATAGCAGATTGTGCTAATTTTTGAAAAGCATCTATTCCGACAAAGTATGTGTATTCAACGAGCCAAAAATTCATGCAGTCTATGCTCTCCTCCGTCATCCTTCAATGCAATAGGCCAAGATACGGTCAGATAGGTTGGTTATGTCGAGTAATGTCATTTTATTTGAAATCTCTATTAGAACTAGGAAGACCCTTCTCAATTCTAACGATTAAGGTCTCCCCAGTGCAAACGGGTTTGTTTTCCTTAAATTTTATGATCATTTTTTATGTGACTGTTTGAATCTATAAGATATGAAAAAAAAAAATATGTAACAGATTAATGATAAATGACTAAAGACGTCTCAAAACGTAATGACAATAATTCATAGTGACAAATTTTACCTTGTCAGCTTTAAGCATATAATTCCTTGTAAAATGTATTGACATGTACTAATTAGGTTACTGCGGTTGCATTGAAAATTTAAACTGAACGTGTACTTTTCACATGTTAAAGCTTGCAACATATTACGCTATCCTTTACTCATTTTAGGATAACTTGAATAATTTAAGGTTTCATAAAAAAAATTAAATCAACACTTTATAAAATCATGCTTTCAAAGCGTTTTTTCTGGATTTACCTTTATCAGCAACGCCAAAAGCCAAATACTTGAAAGCTAAGGATGTAAAGAATCAAAACAGTCGTGGAACAATGTCTGTAAAGTAAACAGCAATCAATTCATCAATATATGGACTTTAAATTGCATTTTCCTAGATTGATAATAGGCTCGAGTCTATCACCAAAACATTAAAATTCAATTTGATGGGGTTCATAATTTTTTTTATATTTTTGGAACAAATTTAACGTAGCCTTTTTCGGCCACCAAAATATAAGGGGTTAGAATTAGGGTTAGACCCCGGAATATCAAATTTATAAATGTAAATCGAATTTTGAACAGTGTATTGATTGATTCATGATTGCTTAAGGGACAACATCAAAAGATCGATGTAGGATAAACAAAAGTTAATTTCACAAAGTTAGCAGGTAAACCTTTATGTGGGGATGCGTTTTTGGGTCAAACTGGCTGGAAGTTTTGTTATCCCACATTGTTTTTTCAGGTTAAGGAAATACGTATGAAAACTCGGTCCTAATTGTGTTTAAATCTTTCATACAAATAAAAGACAAAAATAGTACAAGATAGCCATTTTTGGGGGCCGAAAATTCATCAAAGATACCAGGCTTATTATTGGGTATGAGCGTTTTGTCTCCTCAAGACTCATCAGTGGCGATCGAACAATGGGAAGAACAAGTCGAATAAAAAGTTGCAGAACATAAATCAAAAATTTTAAAAGGTGAACGGTATCATGGTATCTATGTCATTGGAACCATAATTAAAGGTCATTTTCAAATCTCAGTGAAGTATAACATAGATTTGTCTAATTTAATGGAAAAAAACTATGTTAAACAAAAAATTTAAAAGTCATACAGAATTAGCGGGGATGGATGAAAAATGTAAGACAGGATATAGATTTAAAATTACATAAAGCATTTCATATACACTAGTTATTATGGATTTTGCCATGACCACTCTCCATATTGGACACAATTACACAGCCCACTCATATAACCATTTTTAATAAAAATGGGCCACTACTTGAGTTTTACATATCTATTAAACACTGAAGTGTCCAGCTGCTAATCTCTGACCACAAGATAAATAATGTGGTCTTATCTTATTTTGTTGCAATCAAAATTAATTTATATAACTACATAGAGGTAAACAAAGAAAATATAAAAGAGAAAAAGGGAATGGGGAAAATCAAAAGTAAAGACACATAAAGATAAATATAAATGTATAAGAGTAGATTTGAAAGCCTCTGACGAATGTTCTTACTAAGGCAAAAAGAATGTGTATCTGAATCTTGACACCAGCAACAGTGACATTCACAACAATACTTATTCAAGACAAATCATCTAGATAATAGGTTTTTTTTACTTATACTTTTAGAATTTACTGTTCTGTTTTGTAGAGGCCAGTAGGAAGAATCAAAATATCTTTTATTGTACATTTTAAGTTTCTGGGTCCTAGTTCATTTCACAGGTACCATATATTTCTTTTTAAATATGAATGATAACTCTCATTTTATAGTGAGAATGATGTTAAATGTTGATTATATGCAGCTGGTCATTCTTGGTATTCTCTTATCTTAGACTGTCTGCACAGGGGAGGAGCTTTGACCATATTTAATTACTATATTACAGATGTTGGTCAAATCTGTGACGTCAAACTCCTGCCAAATGCTAAATTAGTGTTGTTAAGGGATGGACAGAGCACAAATAATGCAAAATTTACAGTTTAAGTGTATAAAAGGCACAAACTGTGTGGTTCTACTGATAAAAAAATAATGGTGTCAGAACACTCCTGGTTTGTTCCCAGAGGAATGTGTATATTTATGTTGCATTTATAGAGGTTCAAAGGGGATATTCAGTTTTTAGGTGATTTTTCAAATCAATTTTCATGGGAATTGTTATCATAAAATGAAAATAGAATCTTTATGGGTAACCCATTTGGTTTGGCTTTGATATATGTGACGAAAGGGAGTATTTTCTACAAAACCGTGTCCTAGGTTTTTGATAATTTTTGCTGAATGAACTTATAGCTCTCCAAAGATGAAAGGTAAATTCGAAATAAGATTTGGCAACCACGAATTAAATCAATATATCTTCTAATTGGAGGCACATATCAAAAATCTGAGACACGGTTTTATAGCTTGAGTATGGTCAATTAAAGGGATGAAAAAAAAAATGTTTGAACTGAATGTGCTATTTTCATCCAAGTTAGGAAAGCAATGTTTTTACAGTTATATATTTTCAATTGATCATACCAACAAAAATTATCTATAATTAAGAAAGAGTAATATTTCACCTTTTAAATGAGTTAAAGATTTTAAAAATCCATTGAGTAGTTTTGGAGAAATAATCTCGAAAGGCTGTTGGTTGGAGTCAAAACATCTGACTGTAGTGCTACCTTAAAAACATTCTCAATCATTCGTTTGATGTGTTTGAGCTTTTGATTTTGCCATTTGATAAGGGACTTTCCGTTTTGAATATTTTGGAGTTGTTTTTACTTTTTGTAGATCAATCCATAATTTTCAAATTAAGTTACAAGGCGTTGGGGGAAGGAGGCAGGATAAACTATGTTAATTGACTTTTTTTATTTTTGATTCAGCCATGCTGGATCTATGTGATCACTCCGAATTGGAGATGGTGCAGAATTCTAAGTTGAAGACATATTAAGAAATTAATTATGTGTTTCTATGACTTGCTGAAACTTTATACACCATTTTAATCATCAACTGCCAACTTTTAATATGTTATTTGTCCTTAAATTAAGAAAAGGTTGGCTAACATTTTAGATATACACTTGCATATAGTTCCTTTGTAAATCATAATTTATATTAAATTGCCATTTATTAATTAATGTGAAAAAGTGATAATTATCAAAGCAGTTGATAAGAATTATGAAAGTGTTTTATCAGTATCTTATGTTCGTGTAAGCCATTGAATAAAATTTGGTGTAAGATGTGTATTGATATCAGAGTTGATTCCCACACTTTTTTTTAATGCTATTATTCCCATTCTTTCATTAGGAAAATAAGAGTATTGATACAATACCAGTATAATTATCAACTGTCATGATTTTCAAACAATTACACTCAAAGGTATAAGTATAAATTGGAATCAACTCCATTCTAATGCAGTCTTAATTGACCACAGTTAATATATCATGACAGTTGATAATTATAATGGTATTGAGGTCAAGAATTTGTGTATTCAATTTATTACACATCTAACTAAATACACAAAATCTTAACCTGAATAGTGTACCTATCTTTTATTTTTATCAATACTACATAAAATTTTTCTGTTAATTTTGTGTGAAAGCTGACTGATTAATGAGATGTGTTATTTTTTCAAAGAAAAGACTAAAAATAAAATATGTATAAAAAATGCAACCAGATTTTATTTCACTTGTAAAATCAGTGTCATAATCATCTAACATAAGTTAATAAATAAGGTCTTTTTAAGGTACAATGATCACTAATTTGGCTGAAACAATAAGCACAATTGCATAACTCTAACCTTAGCATTTTCTGCAATATAATTTATTTGTATTTTCCCCATTATATTGCTATTTCACAGTAATTGGAATTAACTCAGCATTAGGTATTTGCAAATGTATATTTGAAATGTATTAACTTTTGTTGTTGTTGAGAAAGGGCATTTTCAATGCTTCTTTCTGGAAATTATTAAGCCAATTATTATTTAAATGTCATATAAAAATATGCTACACGTTTGAAGATTTCCCTTAACATTCTTGTCAAAATCATTGTATTGCAAATGTTTCTAAAAAAGGAAGATGTAAAAAAATCTGACAGTGTCTTCAAATGAAATACCAAAAGAATTTGCATCAATTTTACAAAATTCTCCATCTTTGGGCAATAGAATAGAAATTTTACAGTGAGATTATGGAAATGAAAATAAGAAAAGAAATATTGAAAGTATGGTTAGAAAAATGTCAGACTAGCTACAAAATGTATGATAGGAGTTTGGGAAGCAAAATCACTAATCTCAAATTTGATTTCAATGGGATTGTCGTTATAAAATGCTTTTTTGAGAATCATATAAAACATAAAACAGATTCCATTTAAAGGATCATTTTTAATTCCTCATCAAATCGTTATTGCTTTGATATACATGGACACATTACATTTAACCTTTATATGTTTTATAGCTATAGGTACATTTGAAATTAAACGGAAACAAATATTTGTACCAAAAGTCAAGCCTTGGTTGTTTGAAGTTGATTTCGTTTGTAACAACTGTTTTGCCATTGACATAATCCAGTTTGTTGATAGACTTTTTCTCCGGATTGTACTTCCTCAACTTCAAATCGCAGGATCGCCAGTTCCTAAAATTAATAAAAATGAAGAATAAAGGGATATTTGAAATTTATATTTATTTTTTTTTATTTTCTAGTATTTGGGAGTGTTTTGTTAATAATATTTTCATGTCTTTTTTGTAGAAATAATATTTAAAGTCCTTTTTAACCTATGTCTGCATCTAGTTATTCTTTTAATGTATAAGACCTATCACAAATACATATGATGCATTTGTGGTAAGGGCAATGGAACATGATTCAAATTTGATTATCGCCAAACTAAAGCATAATATGTTAAACGCTCATTACAATACAATATATGTTTGTCTGATACGTGGTATGTCCAATACGTAATTACAGTAAAAACAGAATAACTCAACTCCTACCATATATAACATAAGAACTGAACATGAACAGTCTAATTTGTGCCAATTATGTCGAACGAACGGTTTGCTATTCTTAAGCATTTGAAGCCATTGCATATACCAAGCGGGCATCGGATGCTCAATCTTTATTTCTTTTTATAATGTGGGTAGTTGTATGTTTATCAGTTTTTCAACTTACTGGTATGACATTTTTCTTTTGTGTTCCTTTATATTCCAAAACTATAGCGCATATTTACATTTGTGCAGTCAGCATTTGCTTTTTTGTTTTGTTTCTTGTTTTTTTTTGTTTTGTTGGCTGCTTTTATATGTGTTAGTTTGTTGAATTTTGTCATGTTCATTTTATAATGTTCCATCTTATATTGGCCTGTATTCGTAGTTGCAGAACAAGTGGTTGCCCTCATATATGTACATATTGAAGAGTCTACAGTGGGTTACGATCCAATAGAGGCCATAACTATAGCATATATCATTGTTTGTTGATTGCACTTGGAAAAAAGCCTTTTGCTATCTATATATATTCAGGTAGAATAATATGTATAAATGCTACCCCAATGTATATCACACCCTTTTTTGACAAAGTCGCTGATTAGTTGCATCGTCACTTTAGAAACCTCTGCATCACGTGCTGTATATGAGAACTTTGAGTGTCCTACTGTCGGTACACCAAATACATAAAATATATCCCATCCATGCTGAACTCCTAAAAACAGAATAAACAGAATTAAAGTTTATACTCTATTTTACTGAATTTGAATGATACTTTGCTTTCCAAGTATCAATTAGAGCTAATATGTGCATTTCTTATTATTCAGAATTTTAAAGACTACTCATCTTTCGAGTTTATATGATCTTTATTGGTCTTTCACATCAACTGAACTTTGTTTTAATTCTAAAGAAAGGGAACATCATTTATTTCCTGCAACGCAAGACCAACTTGTAAAACTCGAGGAGACCCACACGTAGCCTCTGGTTGTTGGCAATCCTCTTTAAATACGTAAAGAATTAAACTTGTAAAAGGGGTATGGAATAATACTGAGAGTCAACTAATTTACATTTTTGCTTGCTTTTTACCAGTAAAAAGATTGTATTACCTATCCATTCAGGTCCGGGTACGTTTTGAGAAACATAATCAAAACTGAGTGTATAAACGTTCTTTTGCCATTCAGAAATCATGTCTGCAAGCTTCATCATTGGCGCAAAAACTCCTAAATCTGCCCTGACTTGCAAGGCCTAAAATTATAATATAGTATATTGAATGTTTCTACTATCTTCGGGTATTTCTAGAGAGAGAAAAATGAATTCCCTATCAAATCATATCAAAATAAATTGTTTTCAATTGGATAATTGCTTTAAAGAACCTATTCATCCTATAACTATATTTTATCATGGAAATATTAATTGACAAGAACTACAACGATTTATTACCCCGTAGAGCGCTGTAGAAAAGATATGGAAACTGTCTAATTAGTACGCTATCGTTAATTTAAATTTGTGAATATCTGATGTCATAAACTGACCAGATATACTTCTTATCAATCAGGTGGTGTTTATCGAAACAGTTTAAAACTATTACCTGTCGTTAAACACCTTTGCCTATTTCAATCGTTTCGGTTGACTTTTAGCTGTAAAGAACTTATTAAAAGAAATCGACTGAAAAATGAAAATCAGTTCAGAATTATTTATACTACAACGTTTTAAAATAGTCAGTACAATATTTAATTGTTTTAGGGATTGCGTTAAAACCGTCAATATAATATTTCCATGGTATTATTAAAAAAAGAAGAACGTTTTCTTCATATCAGGATCTTGATCCAGGATATTGACACAGATGGTCGACTTCAAACCAGTATCTATGCTAAACATGTTGATTTCAAAAATCAATTACCGTCAATATAATGAATTGTCTGGACTGAACTCACTAGCGACATGTGTTTCGCCGTGTTAGATCTTTAAATTCCAGAAGAGTAGTTTGATCTGTAAATTTACAGATAATGTCCTATTCCTGATTGTGATATTCTAACTTGGTGTGAATTCAAGTGTCGGGTGATAAATGAAAAGCAGGAGAGAAACACTTTCCCTATAAACGCATCTAGACTCGCTTCTTATGGAGTTCATGTGTTTCTCACAGCTTTTGGTTTTAATTTGATGTTTACCTTCTTTTCTATTCATGTGAACATCGGCATCCTACTGTTGCCCCTAATTTTTTTATGAAACTAAATACATTATTTTTCAATTATATCTTTCTGTATTGGTTTTGCAGTTTTCTCGTGTGCAAACGTCAACAAACCATGTATTTGTATGAATCGTTTAATCCATGTTTTATAAAGCTTGAATTTGGTCATCGTTGAAGACTTCCAGTAACTACCAAAATAAAGAACACAAAAAAAGTCATATTTGTCTTTTTTTTTCAAGTGCAATGGTTACATTTCTCGTAGAATAGAACTGAGAAGCAAATTGTACTTATAGTTTAGGTTAAGTCGACTATGAAAACCTTTCGTTAAAACAGTATCATAACTTTAATGACACTAGAAAAATAAAGAGCTGCACCATGTGCGCATGATACGCCCGTCGCTTTAACAAGAATAAAGTTTCATAACTCCTCAATGTCATATCAGAAATTTATAAAAAACTAAAGGAAGGTTATCTTGATAGATATAAACCAGTCACCAAAGTTTCATGAAAACTGCTCAAAGAACTTTTTGAGTTGTTGTCCGAAAACTGGAAAATCCCCCTATAAATAAAACCCCATAACTCGGAAACGTAAATTCTGAAATTTATAAAAATCGAAAGGGAGCTCACATCAATAGATATTAATCAATAGATATAAACAATTCACCAAAGTTTCATGATTCATGAAACGTGCTCAAAGCATTTTTGAGTTATTGTCTGAAAACTGGAATATCCGCCTTTTTTAATGAATAAAAACCCATAACTCGGAAGCGTAAAATCCAAAATTTATAAAAATCGAAAAGGAGTTCACGTCAATAGATATTAACAATTCACCTAAGTTTCATGCAAATTGGTTAAAGCGTTCTTGAGTTATTGTCCGACATGCTGACGACGGACGGACGGACAACGGTAAACCATAATACGTCCCGTAAACGGGTGTATAATGACAGTGGTTAAGCAATATATCATTTCCTCGGATGCGGGGGATACACACATAGACACACAGTTCTCATTAAATGGGAAAACTAGGTAACGTAATTTACAAGAGTAACACGACGAATGTCACATTAGAGACAGGATCTGCTCACCATTCCGGAGTTCCTTAGATCACCCTCTTTTTTTTTTCTTTTTTTTTTTAATTTTTTGGTGAGAGTTATTTTGGTCATACTTAATTTTTGTGTTTTGTAGACTTGTTATTTTGTAGTTTTTCGTATTTTGGCCTGGCCAGTTTCTCTTTGACTAATGAGTTTTGGATGCCCCCTTGGCATTTTCTGCCTCTTTTAAACAACATTTATTGACGTCACAATTTCCTTTCCCAGTGAAAACAAGGTCATTGCTTCTTTACTTTGTTCTTCCAACGTGTAAAATCTGCTCATTTTTATTTTGTCAACTTACTTGAGGATAACTTGATAGATTCATTGTTTCCCAGATCTTTATTTCGTTTTTCACCGTATCTAAAAAATAGATAATGTTCATCCCAAAAATAAAATTAACATAGAATTTGTTTAAATTCATATACGAATTAAATTGTTGCTGATCTAAACAGTTTTGGCTATTCTTTTATGGTCGTGTGTATCACTATATTCCCCCAATGTGTTCATTCATCGTTAGCTAGTTATGTTTAATTCTGATTTGAATTCCTCGTTTTGGCCTCGAGGATCACTTAAAAGACATTAATTGTCGAAATCTGTCGAAATCTGGTGCATTTCAATTGGAACCGTTTATATTAATCAATCAAATTCGAGTTTCAACCAGATTTTCGTGTCATGAACAAGACGATAGGTACCACTACTGCAGTATAAAATGGCTACCGTCCCGCAGAACCAATGATTTCTCCGATTTTGGTGGAACTTGTGTTGCGCATGGTTCAATCATTGTTCAGAAGGTATTTTCGGAAAAAGCCTGTTTCTACATTTATTAACCATTATTCATGACAATCAAAAGAATTGTGACTGATTTTTAAAATATCGTGTTTTCTCAATGTGACTCAATTATTTTTCATGAATTACAAATTTCTAAATTGGATTTTGAAAACCCTATTCATTTCAATTAATTATTGCTCGGTTAAATTATAAACGTACATTTAGAAAATGTCTATAAAATCATGGCTGATGGGAACACTACGCCACTTGACACAATTTTGGCATAATTATTTTTCAAGTAAACAACAAAATTATTATCATAAGTACCTATAAAATCTGGTGTTAAACGCTCATTACAATACAATATATGTTTGTCTGATACGTGGTATGTCCAATATGTAATTACAGTAAAACAGAATAACTCAACTCCTACCATATATAACATAAGAACTGAACATAAACAGTCTAATTTGTGCCAATTATGTCGAACGAACGGTTTGCTATTCTTAAGCATTTGAAGCCATTGCATATACAAAGCGGGCATCGAATGCTCAATCTTTATTTCTTTTTATAATGTGGGTAGTTGTATGTTTATCAGTTTTTCAACTTACTGGTATGACATTTTTCTTTTGTGTTCCTTTATATTCAAAAACTATAGCGCATATTTACATTTGTGCAGTCAGCATTTGCTTTTTTGTTTTGTTTCTTGTTTTTTTTTTGTTTTGTTGGCTGCTTTTATATGTGTTAGTTTGTTGAATTTGGTCATGTTCATTTTATAATGTTCCATCTTATATTGGCCTGTATTCGTAGTTGCAGAACAAGTGGTTGCCCTCATATATATACATATTGAAGAGTCTGCAGTGGTTTACGATCCAATAGAGGCCATAACTATAGCATATATCATTGTTTGTTGATTGCACTTGGAAATAAGCCTTTTGCTATCTATATATATTCAGGTAGAATAATATGTATAAATGCTACCCCAATGTATATCACACCCTTTTTTGACAAAATTACTGATTAGTTGCATCGTCACTTTAGAAACCTCTGCATCACGTGCTGTATATGAGAACTTTGAGTGTCCTACTGTCGGTACACCAAATACATAAAATATATCCCATCCATGCTGAACTCCTAAAACAGAATAAACAGAATTAAAGTTTATACTCTATTTTACTGAATTTGAATGATACTTTGCTTTCCAAGTATCAATTAGAGCTAATATGTGCATTTCTTATTATTCAGAATTTTAAAGACTGCTCATCTTTCGAGTTTATATGATCTTTATTGGTCTTTCACATCAACTGAACTTTGTTTTAATTCTAAAGAAAGGGAACATCATTTATTTCCTGCAACGCAAGACCATCTTAACTCTATAACTCGAGGAGACCCACACGTAGCCTCTGGTTGTTGGCAATCCTCTTTAAATACGTAAAGAATTAAACTTGTAAAAGGGGTATGGAATAATACTGAAAGTCAACTAATTTACATTTTTGCTTGCTTTTTACCAGTAAAAAGATTGTATTACCTATCCATTCAGGTCCGGGTACGTTTTGAGAAACATAATCAAAACTGAGTGTATAAACGTTCTTTGCCATTCAGAAATCATGTCTGCAAGCTTCATCATTGGCGCAAAACTCCTAAATCTGCCCTGACTTGCAAGGCCTAAAATTATAATATAGTATATTGAATGTTTCTACTATCTTCGGGTATTTCTAGAGAGAGAAAAATGAATTCCCTATCAAATCATATCAAAATAAATTGTTTTCAATTGCATAATTGCTTTAAAGAACCTATTCATCCTATAACTATATTTTATCATGGAAATATTAATTGACAAGAACTACAACGATTTATTACCCCGCTGTAGAAAAGATATGGAAACTGTCTAATTAGTACGCTATCGTTAATTTAAATTTGTGAATATCTGATGTCATAAACTGACCAGATATACTTCTTATCAATCAGGTGGTGTTTATCGAAACAGTTTAAAACTATTACCTGTCGTTAAACACCTTTGCCTATTTCAATCGTTTCGGTTGACTTTTAGCTGTAAACAACTCATTAAAAGAAATCGACTGAAAAATGAAAATCGGTTCAGAATTATTTATACTACAACGTTTTAAAATAGTCAGTACAATATTTAATTGTTTTAGGGATTGCGTTAAAACCGTCAATATAATATTTCCATGGTATTATTTAAAAAAAGAAGAACGTTTTCTTCATATCAGGATCTTGATCCAGGATATTGACACAGATGGTCGACTTCAAACCAGTATCTATGCTCAACATGTTGATTTCAAATTTCCAATTATCAACTTGCCATTTCTCAGCAATAACATGCTATCTGACCCATCGCATGGCGTTTCTATATCTAAAATATTGCATAAGGCTTATGCGTGATCACACTATACGGTTATATGAATTTTACGGTCAATATAATGAATTGTCTGAACTGAACTCACTAGCGACATGTGTTTCGCCGTCTTAGATCTTTAAATGCCAGACGAGTAGTTTGATCTGTAAATTTACAGATAATGTCCTATTCCTGATTGTGATATTCTAACTTGGTGTGGATTCAAGTGTCGGGTGATGAATGAAAAGCAGGAGAGAAACACTTCCCCTATAAACGCATCTAGACTCGCTTCTTATGGAGTTTATGTGTTTCTCACAGCTTTTGGTTTTAATTTGATGTTTACCTTCTTTTCTATTCATGTGAACATCGGTATACTACTGTTGCCCCTAATTTTTTTATGAAACTAAATACATTATTTTTCAATTATATCTTTCTGTATTGGTTTTGCAGTTTTCTCGTGTGCAAACGTCAACAACACCATGTATTTGTATGAATCGTTTAATCCATGTTTTATAAGGCTTGAATTTGGTCATCGTTGAAGACTTCCAGTAACTACCAAAATAAAGAACACAAAAAAAGTCATATTTGTCTTTTTTTTTTCAATTGAATGGTTACATCTCTCGTAGAATAGAACTGAGAAGCAAATTGTACTTATAGTTTAAGTTAAGTCGACTATGAAAACCTTTCGTTAAAACAGTATCATAACTTTAATGACACTAGAAAAATAAAGAGCTGCACCATGTGCTCATGATACGCCCGTCGCTTTAACAAGAATAAAGTTTCAGAACTCCTCAATGTCATATCAGAAATTTATAAAAAACTAAAGGAAGGTTATCTTGATAGATATAAACCAGTCACCAAAGTTTCATGAAAACTGCTCAAAGAACTTTTTGAGTTGTTGTCCGAAAACTGGAAAATCCCCCTATAAATAAAACGTAAAATCTGAAATTTATAAAAATCGAAAGGGAGCTCACATCAATAGATATTAATCAATAGATATAAACAATTCACCAAAGTTTCATGATTCATGAAACGTGCTCAAAGCATTTTTGAGTTATTGTCTGAAAACTGGAATATCCGCCTTTTTTAATGAATAAAAACCCATAACTCGGAAGCGTAAAATCCAAAATTTATAAAAATCGAAAAGGAGTTCACGTCAATAGATATTAACAATTCACCTAAGTTTCATGCAAATTGGTTAAAGCGTTCTTGAGTTATTGTCCGACATGTTGACGACGGACGGACAGACAACGGTAAACCATAATCCGTCCCGTAAACGGGTGTATAATGACAGTGGTTAAGCAATATATCATTTCCTCGGATGCGGAGGATACACATAGACACACAGTTCTCATTAAAAGGGAAAACTAGGTAAGGTGATATAATCTTTGTAATACTTTTGCGTTTGTAATTGTAAGCTTTTAGCAACCAAGAGTTGCAAACCCTTTAACTAAGTGGTTGTCGTTGGTTGCTGTCTGTAATATTTGTTTTTCGTTTATTGATTTGTTTTAAATCAGGCCTTTGTTTACCAATCACCAATTATCAATCCACTATTGCATAATGATTTATAGATATAAGAAGATGTGGTATGAGTGCCAATGAGACAACTCTCCATCCAAGTCAAAATTTATAAATGTAAACCATTATAGGTCAAAGTACGGTCTTCAACACGGAGCCTAGGCTCACACCGAACAGTAAGCTATAAAGGGCCCCAAAAATTACTAGTGTAAAACCATTCAAACGGGAAAACCAACGGTCTAATCTATATAAAAACGAGAAACGAGAAACACTTATGAACCACATCAACAAACGACAACTACTGAACATCAGATTCCTGACTTAGGACAGGTGCAAACAAATGCAGAGGGTTTAAACGTTTTAATGGTACCAAATCACTTGAAATAAATTATCAACGTAATTTACAAGAGTAACACGACGAATGTCACATTAGAGACAGGATCTGCTCACCATTCTGGAGTTCCTTAGATCACCCTCTTTTTTTTTTCTTTTTTTTTTCTTTTTTGGTGAGAGTTATTTTGGTCATACTTAATTTTCGTGTTTTGTAGACTTGTTATTTTGTAGTTTTTCGTATTTTGGCCTGGCCAGTTTCTCTTTGACTAATGAGTTTTGGATGCCCCCTTGGCATTTTCTGCCTCTTTTAAACAACATTTATTGAAGTCACAATTTCCTTTCCCAGTGAAAACAAGGTCATTGCTTCTTTACTTTGTTCTTCCAACGTGTAAAATCTGCTCATTTTTATTTTGTCAACTTACTTGAGGATAACTTGATAGATTCATTGTTTCCCAGATCTTTATTTCGTTTTTCACCGTATCTAAAAAATAGATAATGTTCATCCCAAAAATAAAATTAACATAGAATTTGTTTAAATTCATATACGAATTAAATTGTTGCTGATCTAAACAGTTTTGGCTATTCTTTTATGGTCGTGTGTATCACTATTTCCCCAATGTGTTCATTCATCGTTAGCTAGTTATGTTTAATTCTGATTGGCATTCCTCGTTTTGGCCTCGAGGATCACTTAAAAGACATTAATTGTCGAAATGCAAATCTGGTGCATTTCAATTGGTACCGTGTATATTAATCAATCAAATTTGAGTTTCAACCAGATTTTCGTGTCATGAACAAGACGATAGGTACCACTACTGCAGTATAAAATGGCTACCGTCCCGCAGAACCTATGATTTCTCCGATTTTGGTGGAACTTGTGTTGCGCATGGTTCAATCATTGTTCAAAGGTATTTTCGGAAAAAGCCTGTTTCTACATTTATTAACCATTATTCATGACAATCAAAAGAATTGTGACTGATTTTTAAAATATCGTGTTTTCTCAATGTGACTCAATTATTTTTCATCAATTACAAATTTCTAAATTGGATTTTGAAAACCCTATTCATTTCAATTAATTATTGATCGGTTAAATTGTAAACGTACATTTAGAAATGTCTATAAAATCATGGCTGATGGGAACACTACGCCACTTGACACAATTTTTGGCATAATTATTTTTTCAAGTAAACAACAAAATTATTATCATAAGTACCTATAAAATCTGGTCTTTCTGCAAACAGATTCGTCGCATACCATCCGATTGTCTGGTCTAAATCAAGTTCTTTGTATGCTAAAATATTTCAGAAAATACTTATTACGTCAATTCGTACTTGAAATGTAACTTTAAGTTTTCTTGTTCTTTACAGCTTCCTTCAGATCTTGATTTATGTGAACAACTGGGTTACATCTTTTACTTAGCTGCTAGTATAAATTGATAGAAATGAAAACGATTAGATGTACAAAAATATATCAAAGGACAATCTTTCACTAGTGTATGTTCCATTTCCACTCCTGTTGAATAACACAAAACCTCCTAAGCTGTGTCTTCCTTAGTATATATGTTCGAAAAATGTCTATATCAAATCAGGAATATAACATTCGTTTTCCAGTCGTTATGTTGGTTGATATAGTCGAGCGTTTGGTTTTGTCGGATTTTATAGACCCCCTTTTTGAATTTACCTTGGATTTTGGTATTTTTGTTAATACTTTTTGTTTCCTATATCTTATTGGTTTTTTTCACTTTCAGAATTGGATCTGATGACAGTTTTGGAACCGAAAAATCCAAGGTATTTTGGGAACACTTTAGCAAGTAGAATAAAACATGTGCCCTAGCAATGACTTCTGTATATTGTCTCAAAATCTTACTTTAATAACAGATGATGCATGGAAAAAGCTGAGTACATTCAGCAATTAAATCTTAATTGAAGCAGTGATGTAGAAGAATTTCAATTAGTACTAGTCCTTTTATCAAACACAGGGCCGACTCCTTTTCTGACCAATAAATCGTAGTATTGTTTTATCTTTGTTGTATTCTAAAATCAATTACCCATACAGTTGACTTAAAAGTAGTAAAGAGACAAATACTAATATGTTGTTTGATGCTTTATCACTGATTATTTCAATCAAAGATGTTTAACACAATGAAAACTATTACTTATAAGTTAGATACTACTTGGTCATGTTTTATGAATATTTAAAGCCCGAGGCGTTGCCGAGGTTTTTAAATGTTCATTAAACATGACTAAGTATTGTCTGACTAATTTAGAACATATTCACACCCTCGAGTGACATAACAAAATTAGCCTCTCATTGTAATAATCAAACTTTGATATTAGCTCACTTTAAGTGTTAACATATTTAGTAAAAGGGATGTAAATCATTTAATGGTCATTTCAACAGATGAAATGAACAAGCAATGAGATAGTGTTGTGATAGCATAAAAGGTTAAGTTATCAAAAAATGGAGATTTCTTCTGCTTCAGGTACAATTTAATCTTATATATCTAAAATTCCTTCATTTTAAAAGCACAAAATGTTATATAAACTGTATAATTTTTAAATAAGGACAAAACTTCATCAATATATTTTGATTTACAATCAATTCAACATCAGGTGCTTGCTTTTTTTTTTATTGACGAATGTATTGTTTTTTTTCATAAACTTCCTTTTATTTTTCTTAAAACATTGAGTTTGGTATAAAAATTAGATTAAATATTACATGTATTTTACCTACGCCATTGTCCCCTTTTCATTTTTTTTGGGAAAGGGGAGGGAGTCCATATATGTACCATTAAATAAAATTTACAATGTTGAAATCTAAACTCAAAATGGTTGTGTAGTTCTATTCTCCTGATTTCATATATAATACCGAGTAATTAGACAAACAACAGTACTCATGATTTTTTCTTTTGCTCTTTTTCCTTTGACATTGCCTTGGGGTTATACAGTTCGTTAGTGCAAATTTTAAGAGTTCACTTTCATAATTAATCTACAATCAAAGGTCATTCATGTGTCGCATTTTATAGTGCATGGAAAGCCATATAACATTAACTGCTTATCCTTCAAAAGAAGATGAGTTCACCGTGTGGTTTTAGATTTTAGTTTTCTGTATATTATTTGTGGACTATTGCGTTTCTTTTATCAATTTTCATGGATTTGTATGCTTTACAGAACATTATTTTCTATAAAAACGAATTCATCCGTATATATTTGTGATGTGGTTATGTATGTAGGTATGTTTGTAAGTATGTAGAATCACCGGCATCTCGGTGGTTGATACCCTTGAGAACAGACAGTCTATTAGTTAGAATAATCGGTAGAAAGGGGAGGATATTCAATTGTTGGCAGGTCTCTATGCTTAACTTTCTATTAACACATTTTGCAAGAAAACTTCTATTGAAAATATACATAAAGGCATTTCAGTGATTTTATTAATACATACTTGATATATCTAATGGGTGCCCTTCATCCCGTGACATCATTAATAATACTGAACCAGCGTGGAATTTTCCGCAAGTAAAAAGTTTTTCTGGACTGCCTTTTAGAAATTCCCCATCAATTACAACCCAATTCTCCTATTGAATTAAAAGTAATAATGATATTCAAATGATAAACTTCGTAGTTTATTTATGTGAGTCTTAGCTTTATCGTCGTCTTGACGTACTTTTCTCAAACATAGTTCTTGTTTGACGTCAGAATAAGCTCGTGTACATGCCCAAATATTTCATTTTCAAATGAATACACCTTTCTTTTATTCGCTATTATCTAATCTTTGAAAAACGAGTTCGGTCTTGAAAATCAAGCTTTTAAAGACACATAAGAAATGTTTTTAGAAGTGCACTTATCTAACTATATATATCTTGGCTTCACATAATGATTGAGTGTACTTTTAATTATGCTTTTTTTGTTAAATCATCGTACATGGTCTATTTACGTCTTTTGCTGCTGATAAAATTGTTAGTCCCCGAGGGTTCATAAAGGTGCTGTCTATATTTTAGAATACAGCTATCAATATAAGATTGTTACAAGACAACGTTTTTATGTCAGTGAACTAAATATTCAGAGCTGTCCTTCATAAAATGTGGACAAAGTCATTGAAACGGTATAGTGTTTCATGTATTTCATGTATATGTGTTTTGTATTGAAGCCGAAGTGGCCCTCACACCCCCGATATTTTTTTTCTATTTTTGTTTGTTAGTAGAGGGAAATTATACAATGGGATTTACTATAGCTTTCAACAGACGACACATACTAAAGTGTAAAAGATTAACTTCCATTTCAATCATAAAATGGCGTTAATTAAAAAATAGTAATTTTACTTTAAAATACATGTATACAATTAAATGCTCCAAAACGAAAAAATATTGACGAGTCTGTTTCTTGCTCGAACAAATAAATTTTCCGACAATGTATGTTTATCGATGTCTATTTCATTCCATCCTTCATTACTCGTAAAGTTAACTATTAGCTGTTTCTAACGCTCGTACAATAAAATTCCGACCATGCACGTATATTTTTGGTTTATGTCATACTATCCTTCAGTACTTTTAAAGATTACTTTCGTATTTTTTTTAAATGTTATATTATTGTAGAAGCCATTTTATGTCATCATTTTGATGAGGTTAAAATAAGATAATTGAGACTTTTGCGTATAATATCAATATTTAAGGCAGAGTGGAATTAAATATGTTAGCCATTGTAGTGTTAGCAAAGAGTCTGGATGTTAATTTTGAGAATTTTTTCTTCTATCCATCCATAATTAAAAAAAAAATCGACATTATCTCATAGATGACGTTTGATTAAAAAAGAACACTGCTTTGAGTCGATGACTGAAAATGACGATGTCCAATTTAAAAGGGACAAATAAACATTTTCAAGTATAAAATCAAAATTGGCTTTCAATTGAGACCTGACAGATATTTTAGTATCACATATCTCTAGAAACACTTGTAAAAAACATAAAGAAAAAGAAGCCAGATCATATAGTTTCACATTCAGATATATTGATGATGTTCTTTCTATCAACAATCCAAATTTGTTTATTGGATTCCATTAATATATCCTCCTGAACTAGAAATTAAAAATACAACAGACACGGCTTCCTCCGCCTCATGTTTAGACTAATACCTCTAATTTGACATAAGCGGTCATCTCAGTACCATAATCTATGACAAACGAGACAATTTTAATTTTGAAATTATCAATTTCCCCAACTTTAGTAGCTATATACCAACTTCACCTGCATATGGGATATACATTTACCAACTCATTCGGTATTCATGAGTTTGCAGCTGCTAATCAGACTTTATAAAACGTCACCAGTGTCTGAGCAGAAAGTTGATGAGCAAAGGTTATGTCAAAGAACGTCTCGTCCTTTTTCAAAAGTTCATCGGAAGATACCAAGACCTTGTTGATAAATATTCCGTATCAACTTCACAAATAATACATGATGGTCTTGAAGTATAGATTATTAAGGTACTGAAGTTGTTTATAATCTTAATTACGTGTTATAGTGTTTTTTTATTTGTCTTTCTAAATTATCGACCTTTACTGTTTAGTCCATTTTTGGTAATATCCTTTTGGCGTGGCTCGGTACTTATACATTCCACCATTGTGTTATATTGCTATGGTCATTTTTTGTATTCTTGTCTTTCATTTTTGCTTATGTGCTTTGTTTATATGCCGTTTTGTTTTCCTTTGTTGATATATTTATTTGTTTTTATAGTGATAAAGATTATAATACAATGTTGACTGCTGTACCCCTATTTTTGACATGTTTACCTATTATGTCTTTTTTTTTTGTTCACACGTCGTTGTCAATATAATGGAATTTTATACGACCGTCATACAAGTGAGAGGTTTAGGTAGCTATCAAACCAGGTTTAATCCACCATTTTCTACATAAGTAATGTCTGTACCAAGTCAGGAATATGACAGTTGTTTTCAATTCGTTTGATGTGTTTGAGCTTTTGATTTTGCCATTTGATAAGGGACTTTCCTTTTGAATTTTCCTTGGACTTCGGTATTTTTGTTATGTTACTTTTTGTTTAACAAATTGAACCATCTAGATTGTCACAATGTGTGCTCAGTAGCAAACTTCTCCCCTGTCCAAAGAACATGGTTTGGACATGTTGACCTGCTAACAGGAGACAGGAGCTGAAGCGCTAAAATACAATATAAAATGCCCAAACAAAACTGACCTGGATCCGTTACGTCACTTATAGAATATATTTCGCTGGCTGCTAAGATGTATCAAGTAAACTTTAGATTAGTCAAAAATGTATTTAACAAAATATATTTATTTGTTTTATAAAGGTTAGGACAGTCACTGAATCCATATGAAGATCTTAAATTTAAATTTTGAAAGTTTCACTAGAAAAATAAATACATTTATAATGTGTAAATATACACCTACAGTGAGATAAACAATAGAAGGTAACATTTTTGTATTGTTTAGGAATTTCCTAACCAGTTCATCACTAACCTTTTGTTGCTCTGTTGTGATTAGACTGGTACCCGGTCGACACTTTTCTGGAATTTTTGATACTCTACTGGTTTGTATACACGTTGATAAAAACCAGTGCGAAGTTGGTGCGCCACTGTGTATTATTGCATTTCTAAATAAACCTGTTAAAGTTGAATAAACACTTATTAATGACATTACAATGTTTTATCACTTTGTGTAATTCAATACTAGTATTAGACTCCGTGTGGAAACATGGAAATTGATATAATCTTGCTGTTTAAAAGACACAATAAATGACTAAACAGAGGCATATGATATATGCAAATAAAACCGCTATTCAAACAAAACCAGCATGTTTTTTCCCTGGGTTATTTATCACGATCGCTGGAATAATAAAATGTAACATAATTTATCCAATGTTTAGATCTAATAATATAGTTTAGTACATGTTTATACAAATCAAGTAAAACACTGATGGAATCTGTTGAACTCCGGAAAGAGGGAGATAGGTTGGGCGTCTTCTGCTATGCCTGCGTCGTTCACCACGCGAATCCAGACTCAGTCAAAAAGCACTATTGGAAATACAAAGCAATCTGTTATTTACAGATCAGACGAATTTTCTGGTATATTAATATTTAAGACCGTAAAACATGAATACCGTTAGTTCAAACATATACATACACATTCTATTGGTGACCCTATTAATGAGGGAGACCGTAAATCGTTTGCAGTGTGGATATTATTCCGTTCTTATTAATAATCATGCTGGAGCAGATTTGTGTTATGAGCACATCTCTGTTACAGTAGTCCGTATAATGTTGGCATGCACACACCTAACATATCATATGCGATATATATGCAAACTGAGTTGCACAGTTTTACTCATTTGAATATTGACTGCCTGTTGGAATATCAATACACTAAATTCAACAAGTACGTTGTCTATAAAAAAAAATCCAGCATTTTGATGTTATTGTTTTCTGCCTATTTTTGATGAAACCAGCGTGTTTGCTACAACATATTTTACTGACATATAGGAATAAATTTGTACCTACGACTCATAATTTAGTAGAAATTGCCCTGTTTAATGAGATTCAGTCGATCCTTCAATTAGGCATTGGGCAAAGTAGTGTAGAGAGTAAAAAATCTAAAGTTTTGACTACTATTATTTCTAAATTGTAATGATTGTGTTGAACATATTGAAGTAGATCTTTAGAATTTTTTAGAATACACATCTGATTGACACCGCACACTGAGTATACTGATGTTTAGTTGAAAATTAGTAGCAGCCTGCTTTATTCTGTTAATCTTTATAAGGATTTTGGTGAAGTTTTGTAAAATTTTGTTATCAAATTGAAAGATTGAGAATTCAGTGTCCTATAATTGTTAATACCAAATAATAAAAAGATGGATTTGTGATTTTCCTCCCCTTCTTGAATGATGTAGAAGAGAGGCGAAAAATACAAAAGAGACATTTAAACTCATGTCGAGTCCAAAACAAACTGACAAAGACATGGTAAAAAACTAAAAACGACCGAAAGATAAACAACGGTATACACAACACAATATAGAAACCTAAAACGTGAGCGACACAAACCCCACAAAAAACCAGGAGTGATTTCTGGTGCTCTGGAAGGGTAAACAGTTCTCCACATGTTGCACCCGTCGTGTTCTCCATGTAAGTACAAACCCGGTGATAAGGTGTATACATGGATTTTTAGATTTACTGTGAATCCTAACTTCTCTTCTCATATAATGATTTTTGCATATAAAACAATTTTATAACAACCGTATATTTGTCTTAAAGAGAATATTAATGCATCCATTACATCAGGCTCATTAAAATTGCTGAAGGTACATCGTAGTTTCTGGAACAGCTTCTGAATGCATGATAGAACCGTTTTGACCCTTCAGATAGAGGGTCCACTTTAAGTTCGTCTGACTCGTGCTGAACTCATTTTCCGTTAGAGTCTAAGACTGCATCAATCTGTATCATTTAGTTCTTTTTTGTATGGAAGGTTAGGAAAATTGATAAAGTATGAATTTAGAATGACGCCTAGTGTATCGACAATACATGCATATTTTTATATCTGAAAGTGAGTGTTTTTTTCTCAGTTTTATTTTGCCTAGGGAATTAAATTAGGTTCATTGACTTCAAACTTTTCACAGACTGTATATCTAATTTTAATAGTATATTGTTCTCATTATTTTCATACCTTTGGTCAAACTTGACAGTAAGTGAAGACCAGCGTCCCCAGCTCCAGCACTATGTCCATATATCGTAACTTTAGACGGGTCACCATTGAAATACTTGATATTTCTCTGTACCCATTTCATAGCCAATACTTGATCCATTAGACCATTGTTGCCCTTTACACCATTACTTGGATCCGCATAAAACCCTGTTATAATTGTAGAAGTATTAACATCAACATATAGTTGATAACCATATTTTGTATTTATTGGAATTATTATCTGTATTTTTCATATAAAAGGTTTTCCGTCGCTATGCTTTTTGTTTGTCATCGAATATAAAGTTTCATTGACTATTGTTAACACATAAAAAAAATGAAACATACTTCAGAGAAAGAAACAATACAAAACACAAATGCTAATTTGATGAGCAATACTTATGTTCATTTCGAAAATAACCTGGCATAACAGAGGCAGTTCCACCAAAACGGAGATTTTCAAAGAAACATATATATCCTATCTGGATGTGACATGCCTTGCTTGCGAAAATAAGCCGACGATTAGTTTTAAAATAACACCTGTGATGGACAACAAACGCACTGATGACGACTATATTTTTTCTATTGTAATGTACTGATTTAGAAGGGGTAAGACTTGACGAAGTCTATGAATCAGTTGTCGAATATTGAAAAACATTTTTGACTTAATGTTTTCGTAATATAAATTTTAAAATGATGCAAACAATATCGAGAAGAGTTTAGGAAAGTTTTGATATGTTAAATTAAGTATTTTAAAGAGAGGAGAAAGATACCAAAGGGACATTCAAACTCATCAGTCGAAATAAACTGACAACACCATGGCAAAAGAAGAAAAACACAGAAGACAAACAGCAGTGTACAAAACACAAAATAAAAACTGAAGACTAAGCAACATGAACCTCACCTGGACCAAGGGATTGAATGTACATTATTTGGCATTTCTTGGTTTTTAATTATTTATCATCTCAAGCTTTTGTGCTCAATCGTTCCTGAGGGATTTGAATCAAATAGGATTGTGATATTAAAAACCCCCTTGTCTTGTGCACTGGCAATGCTATTTTACCCTCACATGATGTGGTTTGAGATTGAAACTTTTAATCTATTTATGCTATAATCTTACCTAGATTGTCGAGTCTAAAATTGAATGTGATGACAATTATTTCTCCATGTGCAGCTAAAATGTCACCATCAAACACAGCTCCCATTCCTTTTCTATTGGAACCGCCATGTATGAAAAACAGAATCGGCAATGCCCTTTTATTGACCTTTGATTAAGAAAAACATGATAACTTGTTTGAAAATAATCTTTCCTTTCCGTAATGAGTTGGTCAAAATTTAGATACGACAATAACTAAAACTTTTAATTATATTTATCTTTATATAAATATATAACATCCGTTTGTATATGAAACTTTAGAAAAAATATATATATAGAATTAAAACCGAGTGTTTTTGCAGCCGTATTTTTAAAAATATATAATAATTTCAGACTTAACTGTTCATTCTGAAAATAAAATATCAATTCATAATCTATTTCACAATATAATCTCAACACTGTTAGTTTGTAGCATTTTCTTTTTACAAAAGGCTAAATCATAACATACTCTTGGTACATAGATATTCATATATAGACAGTCCTCGTTAAAGCTGTTAAACCCTGGTTTATGAAATTTTACTGAGTCCAGTTCAAACTGAGGACATGCTGGTGGAAGATTAATTGTGGCTAAAATGCGAGGATTCCATTTCATAGGCTTCTGTGGTCTCTACGAATAAATAACAATAAAATATTGGTTTACTCTATGTATGGCATGGGAAATTATCTTAGAAAAATGTTTTCTTATCAGTCAAAAGTAGTTCTCTTTATACGAATGTAAAAACGTCGACAATTTGCATTTTCGTAACTAATAACTTGTTTGGGGAAAACCATTCATTTGACGTTATATTGACTCGTCGATTTACTGCATAAAATTATTATGCAAAAGTTTATTTTAATGTTTTTCTTTCACTCATGGTGAAACGTATACAACTCGTATATTTATTGGGTTATGGTCAGAATATTATTGGTTGCCTTAAGAGGTTTATGCAAATATAAAAACAAAAAAAGATTGAATCAGATTGGTATGTTTATTTCAAGCACTATGTTTTAACAAACCACAGTACCCCTTACGGTATATTCCTGCAGTACTTGTATGTCATGACGGTCCGACCAGCAGTACGGTAAAAATAGATATATCTGATGCGAAGGGCATATCTTGTAACTGATTTTTAAAATTTTTCAATTATTACCAATTTTGTATTCCAATCCTTAATTGCTGAGCTCCTCACGTTGGTTGGTTCGATATACAATTGTTTTGATTGAATTCTCCGATTGCAATGAAATTTATATTCATTACTAATAAAGGCAACTTTATGAGGACGGCATATTTCTTTTCAACAGGTTTAAAGTTCTCTTGGGAGTATTGTACAGTTCTTTTTCTCCTTTGTTGCACTCATTGATTGAACCGCTTGGTATTGTTACTCGCTATAACAGCCCATAGCAAGGAATTTCCAAAGGGGATTGGTAACAGAACGTCGACTTCAATAGAGGTTATTTTATTTTTCAAAGGGGGTTTTGTACGAACCCCTAGAACCCCCTGGCTACGGGCCTGTTATATTATCATTTAACGATCATAATGTGCATAAACCCTGTGGGTTGATTACATATTTATCGCAATACAAGTTATACATTTATGTCTTGTACATTTCTTAATCTTGTGATGTATTATGAACTATGTCATTTTGTTAATTTCATGTATGTCATCAACGTCATTGGGATGTATATCTATATATTTAATTTGAATAAAGATATAAACCTTTTAGACATGTTACATTAATTTGACAGAAATGCAAACGCATAAACAGGAAATAATAATAACACTTGTTTGAATATCAATCTGTTTTTATTTATTTATGCGTACATGATAGAATACATTCGACTAACTTTTACTAACTTATTGGTAATGGATGAAAGCGAGATCAAAATCTAATGTAGATTTCTTAATAAAACTCGACTATTTAGGCAGATAATAAGACTGGGGTTACTTTTACAAACATCCGATTACTTAAAAAACAATTTAAGCGTGCCTTAACATTCTACTTAATTGAGAATAAAGGGGACTGCGGGTTTTTCATTGGCATTATGTATATAGCTATACATTGTTAAGTACTTCTCTGAGTCGATTTATTTTGCGATGACTTTTCAATAGTTCGCTGCATTCTCTTCAACTATTTGCAAGAATAATTTGATTTCATTTGTAATTAATTTGATTCCATTTTAAAGATAATTTGATTCCATTTGTAAAAATAATTTAATTTCATTTGTTAAAATAATTTGATTTCATTTGTAAAAAAAATTTGATTTCATTTGTAAAAATAATTTGATATCATTAAAAAAATATTCAATAACAAAACCCCGCCACTTTCATTTGCAGATTATTGGTGGTACGGATATTTCAAGAATTGCAAACTTTCCTACCTTGTAACGTAGATAACCCGTCGGTGGAGATGCATATGGAACACCAAGATATTCCTCCACTGCTACTTGAGGGACGCGGATAGTAATTTTTCCGCGGACTTTTCCATAAAGTGTTTTTCTCATACATGTAGGAAAACACTCGGACGTACTGAAAACAAAAGTCAACATGATTAAGATATTTGACATTTTGTTCTCTAGTGATTTGTCCTTGTTACTTCCTGATAAATGACTTATAAAAATAACATTTATTTACAGTACATAGGCAGTTTTGAAATCCTAAAATAGCGCAACGTTTGATGTAATTGTAACATGTGTAAATTTACAAGGGATATTTTTTGCGACAGGTTTTGTTGATTGACATGTAGGGTTAGAAAATATTTTGAAGTTATATCAATACGTAGATTAAAATGATGTATTTTTTTTCTTGGGTCTTAAAGCTAAAACAAATATCAGGAAGCTAAAAAACCAAAACTAGAAAAGATCAGTGAAGATTCAATGCTATACATGACGAGCATCCTTGATTTCCTCGTAAATTTTAGAATGTTGTTACTATAATTGATTATACAAGATGGAAGAGTGCATCATAAGATGTAGAAAGCACTTTAGCGTAAAGCATTATACGAGAATATGACTAAGAACAAATTGAATGGGTTCTATTCCGTAATCTTTCGAAGATGTCGAAACAACAGGCAGTGACCGATGACTAGTCAAAGGCCTAGAGATCTCAAATCCGCTAGAAGAACTAAATCATAGACTGGTAGAGCAATCACACACCGACTTTCAGTATGAAAGTTCTCAATTCAATTTAGTTATGTAGGCTGTTGTCAAGTTAAAAGGCTAACTCGGCCTCAAGTTCAGACCTCAGACGGCAAATTATAAAGGAGGACAATGTTACAGATCGGCAAAGAATTACGATTATACATGTATAAGAAAAGTAAACTGTGAAAAATTTACAAAACATACAACTTGTACATTAAAAGTAACATTGATGGATTAAGTTCGGGACTATGACAGAAGATAGGTTAGGCGCTATTAAGATACCTTATTTCAATGAATCAAAGATATTTGGTAATGGAGTGCATTACATTGCATGATTTTCTGTAAGGACAGGAGTTTTTACCTTTGAAAAGTTTTACTGTTAAGTTATTCCTTCGAAAATGTTTACTAATGACGATGGATATGTTCCAATTGTCGTAACCATAATCCTGTTCTTTTTTCCTCGAGTATGACATCACCGAATGAGATTTATCACCAAATCACTTAAAAAACAGAACGACGAGTGCCACGTGTGGAGCAGGATTTGCTTATCCTTTCGGAGCACCTGTGATGATTCCCTGGTTTGATGGTGTTAGTGTTGATCATTTCAGCTGATGAGTTTGGATCCTAATTTTTGGTATCTTCCACCTGTTTTTAAAAAACGCGAACATATGATAACTCAAGCAATGTTGATTTAAGATGATTTTGGCTATTTTTAGATCATTTATCCTTTTTGCTTATATAAATCGATTTTTTTGTCAAGGAGTTGTCAGTTTGTGTTCGACTTATGAGTTTGAATATTCCTTTGGTATCTTCCGTTTCATTTTTGCGATTTATCCTCACTTCATGACAAAAATAGTGTTGTTGTTCAAGCAAACATGCCTTAAATTGTATTGTTCTGTATGCAAAAATCATTACAGGATTGCCTAACAAAACATCTTTTAATCACATAATATATGTGACCCTATCTTGGATTTACCTATTGACGAAATGAGATTTTAGTTAATCTGAAACCTGTCTTTCTCTCCATATGTATTTTCATAAAAAGACGACGAAAAATCTCGTTTCTTAAAATAGAGAACCAAAACTTCACAAAAATCCTTATAAAAACTATATTTACTAGGCAGGCTCGTCAATACGTTAAAATTAATATATTTCAAAAATTATTACTACCATCCTTTCTACAGTAAAAATGACCTATAAATGTATTGTGATGAGGTATACTCAACCAGAGGTGTCAATAAGTTGTGGATTCATAAAAATCTAACATCTTCAATCACTCACCTGTATTGCAATTTTGAAATAACATTAAAACTTTTAATTTTTACATACTCTTTACATCTATTCCTTGCACCTAATTGAAAGATCAATTTCATTTTATATAAAAAAATCATTTTTACAAGGAACCGGCGGTGCAAATTTCTACCTTTAAGTCTTGAAAATTCTTGTTTTGTGAAGAACTCATTGATTCCATAACAAATACACCAACTACAATATCAAAATGCTTAACCTTTTTTACAAGCAATCAGTATTCCAAAGGGCTCTTATCAAGAACACCAATTGACCGACTTGTTATTTTATCTATCCGAAGAAAAATTAATACAACACCTTCTTAGAGACATAAAGAAAAAGCATCTTGCCAAAATGTTTAATTTCGCGTTCAGATATATTGACGATGTCATGTTACGTTACTCAATAATCCGCATTTCAGTGAATAAACTCACGATATAGATACCAGGATTAAAATTTGGTATTTGCGCCAGACGCGCGTTTCGTCTTCAAAAGACTCATCAGTGACGCTCGAATAAAAAAAGTTAGAAAGGCAAAATAAAGTACGAACTTGAAGAGCATTGATTACCAAAAATTCCTAAAAGTTTTGCCAAATACAGCTAAGGTAATCTATTTCTGAGGTAGAAAAGCCTTAGTATTTCAAAAAATCAAAGTTTTGTAAACAGTTAATTTATAATTATGACCATATCAGTGATAATTCATGTCAACACAGAAGTGCTGACTACTGGGCTGGTGATTTCCTCGGGGAATAAAAAAAGGAGTTCTACCCTTTATATCTGGATCCTTTTCTAGATATTGACACAGATAGACTACTACAAACTAGGATTTACGACAAAAGCAACAAAATATGTTTCCAAATATCAATTTCGAGTGCCACAAGTGGAGCAGGCACTGTTAATCCTTCCGGAGCACCTGAGATGACACCCGAGTTTTGTTTGGGTTCGTTTTGCTAATTATTTATTTTTTCATGTTATGTTCTGTAGAATATTGTGTCTCTTTTTTACGTTTTTTGCCATGACGTTGTCAGTTTATGTTCGACTTATGAGTTTTAATATCCCTTTAGTATCTTCTGCATCTGTTTTGTCTGTAGTAAAAACTCACCAAAGATACCTGGCTTATAATTTTGTCCGTCAGGAGTGCGTCTTGTCTATTCACCAGTGGCACTCGAATCAAAACAGTTCGAATGCCAAGTCAAATTCGAAATTGAATAGTATCAAAAACAAAATTCCGAAAAATTGTGACAAACCTTCATGTTTTAACAATTTGGAAATATGTTTTTGGCATCGTGTGGCGTTTATATATCTCAATTGACACGTTACACGTAGATGTTCATATAATACCGACTTCATTGGTAGGCTTGTTGTCCTTACGCTAAAACTGCTTCTTAGTTATGAGGAAAAATTACTACATCGAAACCACAAAAGTTTAATGGTCATGACTACGAATTGGTTGACCGGCGCAATACAATTGGTCTGTCTTTCAACAGATGAGAGGTACGTTTCGCGGTTTTAGTAATAGAACTACAGGTATCAGAATAATCGATTGGTGTGTACATTTATTGATTGTGCCCAGTTCCCTATCGTGAAATGTTGACTACGTCTGGATTTGAATGGCGTAGACAAATGCAAAGCAGAAGCCGCTTAGCATATCTGCGCATACGGTTTTGCTCCTTTTTAAAGCGATTCCCTCCATTGTTAAATTGATTGAATTGAACTTGGGAAAATTACTCATATTTAATGTGACTGTAAACTTGATTGCAATGTTATTAAACCATAGATACTTATTAACCATGATAAAACAGATAAACGTTTTTAGACCTGGAGCATTTACTTATATAGAAATGCATGTAAAACATGGAAATTTAACTTTGATGTTTTATCTGAAAATAAATCTACTTTATTTATTCTAGTATACATGATATTTTTATTAAAGTAACATACGAAAAATCTTTAACTCATATGTAATATCAACTAGGTGTTGTCTTCAAGTTAGTTCAGTCATGAATGTGCTTTTTCTAGATCATACTCGCCTATGCAGGCAGAATAATCTGATTGAGATCGATTCTACAAACATTCAATAACTATTGAAAAAATGTTGACACATGGATGGCTGTATTTAAAAGCACGAATTGCTATATTTAACGTCCTTCATAGGAACTTAATTCTCGAATCTTCAGATGCACAAAATTTATTTTATATTAAGAAAATATGCATTACAAAACCACAGCAGTTTAGCTGTGCAATTTTATTATGGTGAAGTCAAACAATTCTTTTTGTATTATACATTGTGCCTTTTGTTAATTTTATGTCAACTGTACACATCTCGCACACCGACAAGGTTGCAAGGGAAAAGTTACGGTTTTGCTTCGGTCAACTTAAAAAAAAAAATATAAGACAAAATTAGGTAATTGCCTAGCACAAACACACTAATCTCTAAAAACTTTTATTTTGTGAAAGGATTAAATAAAAAATGATGGGTATACATGTATACTAGTATTCAACAGTTTGAGAATACTTTTCATGTTTTTGCCAGATTCTTACTTTGACTTTAACTTAGAATAAAATAGTAAAATAGGGAAAACTAAGTATGTATCTTGACATTCATATACATGCTTATTAGAGCATTTAAATTTACGTTGTATTTTTGAACGTTGTGAAATTTTGTTTCCCCTTTTAGTAAATACGCAGAAGCTATAGCTGCTAGTAAAAAGTTGTCATAAAACGTTCCATTATCATCCGGCAAACAGAAACAGACAAAAATAGACTACATTTTAAGATAATAATAAGGGAGTGAAAAGCCAAGAGATATAAAATTTTGAAAAAAAATATAATTTCATTATAACACATTCACACTGTTTTTAAAACTGTTTATTGACAAGTTTAAAACGAAATTCAATTAACATCTGTTAAGAATATTTCGACATTTTGATACGGCCCATCTATTTTTTGTCAGCGTAGGATATGGGTGTCGGTGAGGTTTTTTTTTACCTTTATTTGCACATTGATTGTTTTTCAGAATAACGCCAATTTAAAAGAATGAAACGAAAAGCTTATGTAAGCGAATAGTCAACATTGTATTACGCAACTTACCTACTCCTGTGTTTGATATTTTATGTCTGGGTGTGCTGCGATGGAATTTTAAGATGTTTAGCTATGTTCATGTAATCTTT
Source organism: Mytilus coruscus (assembly GCA_017311375.1). Taxonomy (NCBI): domain Eukaryota; kingdom Metazoa; phylum Mollusca; class Bivalvia; order Mytilida; family Mytilidae; genus Mytilus; species Mytilus coruscus. The sequence continues at coordinate 89,004,788 of CM029596.1, read as the reverse complement.
GTCACTTAAACAGAGGACATTCTTAATCTAACGACCAGTGGTGTTTACTGAATTTAAAGTTGAGACAGTTAATACTAGTCTTTGTTTATTCTTAGATTAAAACATAATAATAAACAAGATACTTAGCGTGTTAATCTTTTGTCATATCAAATATAACGGGTGTTCCGAAATTCTAATTCGAATTATGAAGGACGTTCAGGGTAATACCCTTCCTTCAAAAATGGTACTGCTATCATAGTCTATAGTCTATATAAACAGGTGTGATTTTTAGCTTTTTGTCGTTTGTCATACATCTACGAAGACGATGGCCAGGTGACGGTACGTGATTATCAGATCACAGTATATGGAAAACATACGGACTTCCCATTTAGACAAGTGCCTATGTATTATTTCTTAGGCTTTATATACCTTTTATATCTTGTTTGTTCATTCTACTAACGAGCTGTTTGACTTATAAGTACTTGATATTTTCTCAATATAGAGTATCAAGTTAGTTGATGACAATGGATATGTACCAATTGCCGTAACTACAATCCCAACCCCTTTTCCCCAAATGTGACCTACCGAATTGGACTTATCACCGAGTTTGTACTAACATGAGCAACACGACGGGTGCCACATGTGAACCCGGATCTGCTTACCCTTCCGGAGCACCTGAGAACATCCCCATATTTTGGTGGGGTTCTTGTTGCTCAGTCTTTGGTTTTCTGTGTTGTGATTTGTATTCTATTGTTTGTCTGTTTGTTTTTTTATTTTTTAGCTAAAGTGTTGTTGGTTTGTTTTCGACTTGTGAGTTTGAATGTCCCTTTGGTATCTTTCGCCTCTTTTTTGTTAATGTTACATACCCAACATCATTTGGAAGGCTTACACAATTTGGATTATATGAAGCTTGAAATTATGAGACCCGACCAGCCTTTTGCGACATAGAACAAACAGTTTTAAAAACCTTTTTTGTACAGCATCCAGAAACATGTGGCGTAAGAGCCAGTACCGCTAACCTGCAATAATTAAATACGATAGTCCAGTCTTTTATCTAGATTTCAAACCGAGTATTGTGGACAAGCAGATAAAACGCACTTCAAGCATTTCAACGCCAAAATGAGCAAATGTTTATAACTTTCCAACTTAAAATAGCCAGACCTCATAAAAAAATCAGGTTTGACTACTCCTACCCAGCTGGTCATTAGTGTACATGTTTGTGTGTAAATTTGGAAAGTGCGTTTACTCACTAAAACTGCGGAAATCATGCATGTAAAAAGAATTTTATGAGTTTTGTATGCAGTTTGTAACAATTCCAGCTTTTTAATAAAGAATTGGTCAGGGAAAGCACTAGTTGAAACTCATTCAGACGTAATTAGTTGTGAGACAATGTTACTGTGCATGTATGTAAACCTTTAACTTTGGAAGACAATTTTTATATTTCCTCAAAGAGGGACGAAAGATATTAGAGGGACAGTCAAACTCATAGATTGAAAATAAACTGACAACGCCATGGCTAAAAATAAAAAGACAAACAGACAAATAATAGTACAGAAGACACAACATAGAAAACTAAAGACTAAGCAACACGAACCCCACCAAAACTGGGGGTGATCCCAGGTGCTCCGTAAGGGTAAGCAGATCCTGCTCCACATGTGGCACTAGTCGTGTTGCTTATGTTATTACAAATCCGGTAAATAGTCTAATTCGGTAGGTCACATTCGTGAAAAGGGAAGGGTATTGTAGTAACGACATAAGTTTCAGTTTACATTATAGCTACAAGCATATCATTTGATCAAGTGAATTAAAAAAGATGGTATACATCTATCTAAGGTAATCTGTCGACGGTGGTTGCACGAAAAACCATTAGAAGTTTCAATGTAGAACTCACTCCTCTACCTTTGAGGAATTAACTGACAATTTGAGCAATGTTGACTATTTTTGCTGTTTACAGTTTCTCTTTATTCAGCAAATTTATTTTTAACCAAAAATGAAAAAAAAAAAAAAAAAATAATGGTTAAAATCATCATTAAAGGGCAAAAATATTTTTAAAGAGTTGACAGATTTGAAAACTTGTCCTGTTGATCATTTTTGCCATTCAAATGTCTATATTGAATACAAGTGAAACGATTAGTTAGCTATACAACCAGGTTTAATCCACCATTGTCTACATACGAAAATGCCTGTACCATGTGTACCAGGGTCAGGAATATGACAGTTGTTTTCTATTTGTTTGATGTGTTTTAGCTTTTGATTTTACCATTTGATAAGGGACTTTCCGTTTTGAATTTTCCTTGGAGTATTTTTGTAATTTTACTCTTTTTTATATAGTTTTTAAGATAAAAGTCAAAAACGCAACATTATAAAAATTGTCATTTCAGGGAAATAACTCCTATTAATAGTGGACAAGCTATTTTAGTGGTATCAAATTTTTTGTAGATCTAGCATTTTGAATCATATTCCTAAGTCAGGAGCCTGTTGTTCAGTGGTTGTCGTTTGTTGGTGTGGTTCATATGTGTTTCTCGTTTCTTGTTTTTTATATAGATTAGACCGTTGGTTTTCCTGTTTGAATTGTTTTACACTAGTCATTTTGGGGCCCTTTATAGCTTTCTGTTCAGTGTGAGCCAAGGCTCCGTGTTGAAGGCCGTACTTTGACCTATAAATGTTTACTTTATATACATTGTGACTTGGATGGAAAGTTGTCTCATTGGCACTCATACCGCATCTTCTTATTTATATTTGCCATATAATGTTTCTCTCTATATATTGCAGTTTTAAAATATTACGCAATAACACAAAAAACAAAATGGTAAAACTCGTCATTTAAGGACAATAACTCTTATAAGGAGTCAACTGACAATTTGGCAATGCTGACTTATTTTTAGATTTTGTCTTTCTGATCATCTTTGCTTACTTAATATTCTATATATCTATTATAGTTTTCAAGATTATATGCAAAAAAGCTAAAAATAGTCATAAATAGGCAATAACTCCAAAATGCTGTTGACTGACGATTGTGGTCATGCTGATTTATATGTAGATCTTGTCTTTCTCACAATTTTTGCTTTCTCTCTATCTATTACGATTTTCAAGATAAAACAAAAATGAAAAAAAAAAAAAAAAATAGTCGTCATTTAAGGGCACTAACTTCTATAAGAAGTCGTCTGACATTTTAGATGTTAATGGACAAAAGGTAGTTCTTAATATTCTAAACATGTCTGCCCATGTCAGATTTTCTCTGTTTATAGCGGTTTTCAAGATAATGAAGAAAACTTGCAATTATCCCTATGTTCTATTTTCATTTGAAAAAGAAAATGTATAGTAAATGTTAATATAACAGTACCAAACGAATTAAAATCTACTAAATATAGGCCATTGAAGTCTGTATCACTTACTGGAAAACAAGTATTCTTAGTGCCAGTAATGAATCTGAAACTAAACTTTATACATGTAGCATTTCAGTTTTCAGCTATCATCTTACAAATCTAAGATAAAAAAAGTTATCACCTGCATAGACAGAGCAAGCATTTGCTATGAATGCTTCAAATGTCACACAATTACCAAATTCAGCCTTATGTGCCAGTGCCAGGAATATAACAATGACACCTGTAGATATGTCAAACTGTCACTAATACACAGAAGGAACCAAGCAATTCATGAATCAGACTAATTTCAAAAGTAATTTCAGTAGTTTTTCTGTATAACTAAACTGAATTAGTTTTTGAGTAAAGAGTGTATCACTTTTAGTGAAATCATCAAACTGATAACAACTTCAAGACATAAGCTTAATAACAGAGGATATGATACGTTTCAAGAGTGGAAAGTTTACAATAGGAAAACTGAAGTCCTCACATTTGTGATCCTTAGTTCTAGGTGTCTGTCAACATCAACCTTCTAAATACTTAGCAGACAAGAATGCCTGTGCAGTATCCGAAACATAAAGAAGAAACAGAAAAAAGGACCAAAGAACCAAAGAACCAAAGAACATCATCAACATTTTCAAAAGTAAAGGCAAAGAAGTTTGCAAGATGCCAAATAAGTTTAAACAGGTTTATGTGTTTCAGAAAAAAAATACAAATGTTTGGGTGCAGCATGGTGCTCTCACAGGTATGAGGGGGATTTTTTAAATAGATGTATATACATGTATACTAAATAGATAGTGTATTCCGGGTGCGGGATTTTCTCGCTGTGTTGAAGACCCTTTGGTGGCCTTCGGCTGTTTTCTGCTCTTTTGTCGGGTTGTTATCTCTTTGACACATTCCCCATTTCCATTCTCAATTTTATATATTAAAAAAAAACTTGTCTTGAACCTATGGGTGTTATATAAGGTTTGCAGGGATCACGATAGGAAAATTTTCATTGGTAGAGCTTATCAATTATTATTACAACCATTGAATCCGTTTATTTGGCAATCGCCAATGGCAGTCAGCAGGGTTTAAGAACATCCGTTGTTCGACCTGTTAGTCAAATGCGTTTTGTTTAAATATACTTTTTGACTTTTTAGGTCTTTTGGAAAATGTTGTTTGTGCTGTATTTAGACCCCTCTACCAAGAAATTTATTTTGCATGCACACGTATAAAAATTGCGGTTTTTATCCAACGCAATCATAGGTTTGAACACAAAAAAAACTCAATTATAGTCTTTCAAAACTATATGGATTAAGAATTATTTTTCAAACTTATCTCATATAATCTTAAATTTTGAGGTTGATGCTGAAAATATCAAAAAAGTTGCTGAAAATTCAGGCCAATGATGAATGCTAAAAGTTCAAGATGGAGAGTACAACCCTTAAACAGCCTAAGGCGATCCATAGTTTTACATATTTTACGTAAAAATGTTCAACAATGGGCTATAATTGACACTTCTCAGAAACACCTGACCTGGGAACAGTATCAGCTAAAATTCGGACTTTTATTCAGTTAGTGAGTTAATCTCCCCAGTTTACACATCAATAACCTCTAGAAAAAATGTGTATAATCCTTAAGCAAACCAACTCCTTAAAATGTATATTTACATGCATATTCCTATCGATTACATGTCAATGCAATAGAAAGATATTCTGCTTTCGTTTGTACTAAAACTACAACGTTATTTTTCGTAACGGCAGATGAATACTATAGCTACAGTTGTCAAGTAAGTGGCAATAGCATCTATCACCATTTTGTTAAAAACTTGAGATCGTGTTGCTCAGTCTTTAGTTTTCTATGTTTTGTTTTGTGTACTGTTGTTTGTCTATTGGTCTTTTTCTTTTTTAGCTATGGCGTTGTCAGTTTATTTTCGACTGATGAAAGTCCAATTGGTATCTTTCGCCTCTTTTTTAGGGAATCTCTTAAACACCAAAACGGAGCGAAACAAGGAATACTTAGACCAAAAGGTAATCTGTATTATGTATCAGATTTGTTTGAAATGGTGTAAAATGAAGATTCTTTTATTCGTTCCTAAAGACACTGCTTTCATTAAATCTCAGAACTTTTGTGGATTTAATTTGATTGTATGGTTCATAGACGACAACCATATCCCGAGGCTAGTAGTGTGTTTAGGTATTTGTAAAAGAGAGGCGAAAGACACCAAAGAAACATTTCTGTAAACAGATTACTAAAATTTCACTCCTTACTGGACACCACTATTGTCGATAACACCTACCCATTTATATGATTTAGCCTTTTGCAAAGCTAAATACATGCTAAGAAGATGATTTGAATAAACAATAGGGTAATTGTTAACTTGGTTTTAGTCAGAAAATTCTACCAAAACCGATGTTAATCCAAATCATGAATGAGATAATTCAAAGTTTCAAACTCTTAACAATACAGTTGAAATGAATTATTTAGTCTTAATGTTGTTACACTGCTTTAGCTTGCTTTTAGAACCAGGTTTAAATTTATCAGATATGTGCTTAAGACATAAAAATAAAATTGAAGTTTCAAAAGTCTCCAATGAGCCATAACATGTTATCAAAATGATTGAATGGATTGGTATTATTTGATAAATGGTTTGATATTATTCATAAACTCTGGCACATCGGATGTACAAAAAGGGGGATACAATAAATTAGACTTGCAAAACAATGCAAATGTGTGTTGCATATCATAGAAGACAAAGTACGAGGATTGAGACTTAAAACACATTTGCGCATGTGTCGGGGTTCGACTGGTTTTTATGCATTGGGTTAAAATCAATAGCAATCGCTGACAGATTTTGACAGGGTTTTGGACAATTTTTCTGTTTCAAAACATTGTCGTTTAAAGTTTTACCCCTTTTCAACCTATCAATTCTTTTACAACAATTAACTATCGTGAAATGGTTAGCGAGCTCGTATTTTAGACACACCAAATAATACACTTTTGCCTCTGAAAATGTGAAAAAAATCTTTTATGATAGGAGTTCTGGAAGCAAAATCACGAATCTCAAATTTGTGTCGAATGGGATTATCGTTATAGGATGCTTTTTAGATAATCACAGAAAATATAAAACAAATGTCATTTGATGGATTACTTTTAATTCTTCATCACATCGTTATTTCTTTGATATACATGAATAGATTACATATAACCTTTATATGATTTATATCTATGGGGACATTTGAAATTAAAAGGATACAAATATTTGTACCAAAAGTCAAGTCTTGGTTGTTTAAAGTTGATTTCATTAGTAACAACTGTTTTACCATTGACATAATTCAGTCTGTTGATAGATTTTTTCTCCGAATTGTACTTCTTTAATCTCAAACCACAGGATCGCCAATTTCTAGAATTAATCAAAATTGAAGGATTATTAGATATTTGTTATCAATATTTATTCATTTATTTGGAAGTATTTTGCTAGTAATATTTTCAGGTCTTTTTTTGTCAAAGTAAATTCATACATTTTTAAACTTATTACAGACGTCCGGACTTTCAACATATAGTTATAATTTATTCGTGTATCAGACCTATAACACATATATATACATAAAATGCATGTGTTAAGGGCAATGGAACATGATTAAAATTTTATAAGCTCCCGTTTACCAGAAAATTTCAACTTTTACATTATATGTTTCATCACTCATTCATCCGATACGTTATTAAAATAAAACTAATGACTACAGTCCGGACCATCTCTAATGTAAGAATGGAACATTAACAGTCTAATGTGGGTCAATTACGCCGAACAACCTGTTCGCCATTTTAAAGCTCCCGAAGCCATTACAGAAGCCAAGTGGGGCTCGGATTGCTCAATCTAAAAATTTGTTATATAGTGTAAATAGTTGTCTGTGCTACTTAGTTTTTCATCTTACTGACATTTTTCTATTGTGGTAATTCCTGAGTTAGCGCAGATATACATTTGTACAAACATCATTTGCTATTTGTTTTGTTTCTTTTCTTTTCGTTGGCATCTTTTATTTGTATTAGTTTGCTGATTATTTTATGTTCATTTACATTTTTTCATCCAATATTGGCCTGTATTTGTCGTTGAAGCAAATATGGTTACCCTCATAGTTACATATTATACAGTCTATAGTGGATTGCGGTTCATTGGAGGCCATACACGTAGCTTATATCGATGTTTTTAAATTGCACTTGAAAATAAGCCAAAAACAGCCTTAATATTTTAAATGCTAGGCCATTGTCTATCGTACCCTTTTTTGACAAAGTCGCTGATTAGTTGCATCGTTACTTTAGAAACCTCTGCATCACGTGCTGTATATGAGAATTTTGGATGTCCTACTGTCGGTACACCAAATACATAAAATGGATCCCATCCATGTTGTACTCCTAATAACAAAATAATCAGAATTTAAAATTTAAACTCGATCTCACTAATTTTGCTTGATTTGTTGCTTTCCAAGTATCAATTAGAGCTAATATATGCATTACATATAATACAAAATTCAACAGTACTCATCATTCGATTTTATATGATCTTTATTGGTCTTTAGCATCAGCTGAACTTTTTTTTCAATTCTAAAGAAGAAAGGAACATCATTTTGTTTCCTGTAACGCGGGACCAACTTGGAAAAGGGGTATGTAATAATACTGACAGTCAAATTATTTATACTTATGCTCACTTTTTACCAGTAAGAAATACTATTACCTATCCATTCAGGTCCGGTTACGTTTTGAGAAACATAATCAAAACTGAGTGTATACACGTTCTTTTGCCATTCAGAAATCATGTCTGCGAGTTTCATCATCGGCATGAAGATTCCTAAATCAGCATTGACTTGTAAGTCCTGAAATTATAATGTGTTTTCGGGTATTCTGTGTCTTAACTCACTAGCAACATGTTTGAATGTTATATTTTTGCTGGGTGTGGATTTTATAGCGGGTGATACATCAAAAGAAGTTGACCCTGTCAATACATCCGGTCTTTTTAAAGTTCATGCCGTTTTTTTTTTTTTTTACATTAATTTGCATCGTGTTAATGGATTGATAAGATTTGGACATCGGTATACTTCTGCTGCCTTCTAATTTATTAACGAAACCAAATATATTAGTATTTAATTATATCTTTTTGTGTCGGTTCTTCAGGTTTCTCGTGAACAAATGCGTAACAAGCACTATTCATTTTGTTTCCTGAATTGTTTTGAACCTGCTTTATAAGGCTTGACTTAAGTCCTCGTTGAAGACCTTCCAGTAACAACTGACCAACTGAAAAACAATAAAAATAAATCCAGCTTTCCATTACTCTTTTTTCTGTTTTTTGCAATGGAAACTTCTATCGTAGTATAGAAATAAGAATCAAATTGGGTTTATAGATTAGGTTTTCAGTAGAATATAAAAAAAATGTCTTTATTTTAGCTGGACAGTTGTCAAGCAGTTTAACTTATCCTCGGGTGCGGGGAGGGAGGATAAACACAGGTTCACATTAAGCGGTGAACTACTAGTAGGTAAGGGATATAACTCTTTATAATACTCATGCGCTTGTTGTAGTTATTATCATCACTGGCTTTAATTCAGTAGTCGTTGTTTACTCTTTGTATTATTGTTTTTCGTTTCTTGATTTGTCTTAAATCAGGCTTTTTTTTTCGTTTGCATTGTTTCATATTTTGTAATGTCTGTGCGTTTTATAGCTGGCTTAACAGTATGGATTTATCTCATTGTTAAAGGCCCTACGGGGACCTAAAGTTGCATAGTGATACGTCATCTGGACTCTAGTGGATAGTTGTCTCAATGCAGAGTAAATAAATATGTATTACTCGGAAGAGAGACGAAAGAAACCAAAGGGATATTCAAATTCATAAATCGAAAACATACTGACAATGACATGACAAAAAACGATAAGACAAACAACAGTTCAGAAAACACAGCATAGAAAAGACTGAGCAACACGAACCCCACAAAAACTGGGGGTGATCTTATGTAATCCCGAAAGGTAAACAGAGCTTGCTCCACATATGACACCCGTCGTGTTGCTCGTGTAGACTTTGAAATATGTATAAAATGGTTGGACCCAAATGTACCACTAAATTTGTAATACTTTTGACTCATACTATAAACTTAAAACCTTTAATATGGCAACGTCATGCGATTAGTTCTATTGTTTGTCCATAAGGAAAACAAATCTAAAGATATCTACTTGGACATTGAGTCGTAATCAATGACAGATACCACATTTGGAGCAGGAATGATTATCCTTCCGGAGCACCTGAGATCCCCCTTTTTTGTCTAACAGGAGTTCTTGTTACGTTTGTTTTAGTTTTTAATGTTCTTTACCGGTAACAACCTTGTCTATCAATTGTCCTCAAACACTTGTTTATACTTCAAATTCAAATTCTATCAAGATTTAGGGTTAGAATATCTACTTGACCGATGGTTTACGTATTTGGTGTTGTCTAAGGATTGTATAAAAGGTCAACTATTAATCCGCTATTGGAAGATGGCAAGATGGTTTACATAAGGAAATGCATGTACCAAGTCAGGAATATGACAGTTATTTTCCATTTTGTTTTGATTTTGCTATTTGGTAAGGAAATTTCCAGTTTGAATTTTCCTTGGAGTTCGGTATGTTTGTTATTTTACTTTTTATCACTTGATATTATTTATCAACGTATTGTATAGGAATAACATGACTAATGTTAAGATCACTTTTAGGTTCATTTTATCAGTCTTTACTTTTTGTATCTAGTGTTTTGTGAACTTGTTTGTCTTTCGATTTTTTTTTCCCATGTTTAGTTTCTTTTCGACTGATTTTTGAATGTTCCCTTCTCATCTTCCGCCTCATTTTTTGACTTATTTCATTACAGTGCTAAATTTTATTTATTCATCTTCATCAGGAACTATCATTTTAAAATATTTCTATATGGATATATTTAAGAATTGATATGTGCGTGTTGTTATCAAAACAAAACAATCCTTCAACTTTTGTTGTCGTTACAATTTCCTTTCCCAATGAAAGCAAGGACACTACTTTGTTCTTCCAACAAGTAAAATCTGCCTATTTCTGTTTTGTTAACTTACTTGAGGATAATTTGATAGATTCATTGTCTCCCAGATCTTTATTTCTTTTTTCAGGATATCTACAAAATAGATTTGATCCAAAATAGAATGCATCAAATTAACGCAGAATTTGTTTAAATTCACATATAAGTCGAATTAATTTAAACGGTTTTCGCTAGTCTTTTTATGGTTGTGTTAATTCATTTATTCCCCTTATGTATTCATACATCTGTAGTTATCATGTTTTGTATTCCTTTGATTGGCCCCGAACATCACTGATTAGTTGGTACCGATAATGTTATTCTATCGAATTCGACTTATAACCGGATTTCCATGTCATGAACAAGGCGAGGGGTGCCACTAATGCAGTATAAAATGGTTTTAAAATTATCGTGTATCCTCAATGTGATTCAATTAATTTTCAATTGAATCTTGAATAAGCCCCGCCTACTTACCCAATACGGAATATACACGGTCTCCACGCGGTTGCTTTTATCCAATCATATTCCTAGAAATGTATAGGAGGTAAGATAATACTTATTGCTCGGTTGAATTAGAAACGTATAGAATTGATACAAATTTATATGAAAAGTATCATGGTTGATGAACCTACACTACTCAACTTGACGTACAACTTTTGTCATATCTTTTTTCAAGTAACCTACTTTATTATTCTTAAGTACCTGCAAAATCTGGTCTTTCTGCAAACAGATTAGTCGCAAAATATTGGATTGCTTGATCTAAATCTCGTTCTCTGTAATCTAAAATATTTGGGAAAAATAATTCAAAGTTTGAATTCATTGATTTTTACAGTTTTCTTTAGATCTTGATTTATGGAAACAACTGTGTTACGTGGTTTTCTATGATACTATTATGAATTGAAAGGACGGAAAACTATTAGATGTATATTAAAAAAAATATCTACCAAAGGACAACCTTTCTCGGTTGTATGTTCAATTTCTACGCTTGTAAAATAAAGGAGTACCTCGTTAACAGTGTCTTCCTCAGTAGATATGTTTGGAACATGCCTGTACCAAGTCAGGAATATGACAGTTGTTTTGCATTCGTTCTGTTGATTGATATAGTCGTGCGTTTTGGTTTTGTCAAGTTTTATGTAGTTTTTGTTTAGAATTTACCGTGAAGTTCGGTATGTTATTACATTTATATTTCTATATCTTATTGATTGTTGTTTTTTTAAAGAATTTGATCTAATAACAGTTGTGTAACCGAAAATTCAAAGATTTTTGAGAACACTACAGCAAGTAGAATATGCCAAGGGATCTAGCACTGACTTGCGGATATTATCTCAAAATCGCACTTAAATAATAGTTGATGCCAGGAAAAAACTTATTCAGCACTGATGGAGAACAATTATATCACAAATTAGTTTTGTCAAACACATGACCGACTCCTATATTTATTATGTATTTCTGATGTCGTGAAATAAAAAATGTAATTAGCATTAGCTGATTTCGCTTCAAGGGAAAATGAATTCACCGTGCGGTTTTATCTTTTAGTTTTTCGTATATTGTTTGTGGACTTTTGTGTTTCGATCTTTTCTATTCATTCTTTTCAATCTATCATGAATTAGTATGCTTTAATTTGTGGAGAGAGAAGAGAGAAAATATAATTTTCTTTTTTCATCAGGCTATATATGTTTCTTTATTATAAATGTACAGTGAGACCTGTTTTAAGAGAGCAATTAAGGAAGAGCAAAAAAGTGATCCACAAAGACATGTGGTCTTGGAATACAGTTACAGAGGGACCGTATGTATGTATGGATGAATGTATGTATGGATGGATGGATGTTGGTTCACCGGCAACTTGGTGGTTGATACACTAGAGGACTGACAGACCACCTGTAAGATAATCAATAGAAAAGGGAAGATATTCATCTTGTTTTAAATTTTAGCATGTTTAACTTCTTTTTACACATTTTGCAATGAAACGTATATTGAAAAATTATATGTAGGCATTAAAGTGTTTTTTTTTTAAATACATACCTGATATATCTAATGGGAAACCTTCATCCCGTGCCATCATTAATAATACTGAACCAGCCTGGAATTTTCCACAAGTAAACAGTTTTTCTGGACTGCCTCTTAGAAAATCCCCATCAATTACAACCAAATTATTCTATTAAATTATAAAAAGTAATAAGTAAAAAAGTAAAAATTAAACTTCGTAGTTTATTTATCTGAGACTAAGATTTTCTGTCTCCTCGGCGTACTTTTTAAAGTCAAAAACGTCAAATACAGTTCTTGTTTGATGTCAAAATAATATGATGTATATGCCCAAATATTCCGTTTTTAAATGAATATACCTTTTATTTCTTTATTGTTATTTAATATTTAATAAGTTAGTTCCGTCTGGAAAATATTGTTTTTGACACTCAAGTATTGCGCTTATCTATTTTTGATTCACAGACTTATTGAAAGAACTTTAAATTATCCCTTTGTTGTTAAAAAATCATTGCATCTGGTCTAATAACATCTTTCACTGCTAATGGAATTGTTGGTCCCCGAGGGAAATACTCAGTAGTCAGTGCTTCTGTACTAACGTGTATTAAAACCTTCATTTTCTTTAAAATTCTCCGATGATTAACTAAATACTAATAGGAAACTAAGGTTCCAATTGCCCCAGACAAAGTTGACAGATGAATTTGGCTGTTCTTTTTAGTTTCCTATTTGGTCATATATTCATCAAGTTTCTATGTGTTCATACATCCCTGGCTTTAAAATGTTTGGGTTGAAGGTTAATCCAGCAAAGCGCCGCCGATAATTTGTCTATTTGTTTTTGTTAGTGGGAAGGAAAATGATCGGGAATTCACTGTGGATTATTTTACAATAAATTTAATAAAGTAATAAGATTAACTTCCATTTTCATCATAAAAATGCCATAAATTAAAATAGATCAGTAATTTTACGTTTAAGTACATGTATACAATTAATTGCTTCGATAAAAAAAAAGAATTAAAAGAGACGAGACTCTTGCGTATTATATCAATATTTTAGGCATATTTCAATTAAATTATGTTAGTCATTATAGTCATGAAGAGTGGTTGTACCTCACATAATTATGTATAGACTGGTATCTTTTAAGTTGCACAGTTTTAGATTTGTTTCTTCTATACATCCATAATTTAAAAATAACGATATGACGCCATACATGACGTTGAATCTAAAAATAACAATTTGAGCCTGAAAAATTATTCTTCGAATCGATGACAGAAATGACGAAGGTACAGATATGCTATTGTCTACTCTTTGGTCGGGTTGTTGTCTCTTTGACATATTCCCCATTTCCATTATCAATTTTACTTCCAAATATGAAATCAATTCAAAACGTAAAGTAAGCCCTGACAGATATTTGGGTAGCACAAATGTCTAGAAGTGGGCAATGTCATTTGTTTAGTTTATTGATCAATCTGGATTGTTACAATGGTGCATCAGCAGGAAAGGTTTCCCCATTCACAGAACTTGGGTTTGGTATGATGACCTGCCAACAAGACAGGAGATGACCCAACTAAAAGACAAAAACTGCCCCCCCCCTCCAAAAAAAAAATCCAGACCTGAATCTGATTGATACTTGTAGAATTACTTTCTTTAACTGCTTAATGGTATCAATTTATCCCAAAATTAGTAAAAAAATATATGTACTGAACAATGTTTATATATTGGTTTTGTAAAGGTTTAAGGACTGCACCCATATGTAAATATCGAAATTCAAAGTTCCTCGAAAGTTTACTAAGAAAGATAAATACATCTATAATGTGTAAATGTACATGCAACTAAAGTGAAAATGAACAATATTTGTGTACTGTTAAAATAATTCAAAAGAAAGTTTAGAGATATATGTTGTTAGTACTTTACAACGAACTGCAAAAGCGTATAAAGACAAAGAAGTTAACAGATTTTTACGCTACATGTTGTCTCCTTTCCAAAGTTATATTAAGCAACTTTTAAATAGGAACTTCTTGACTAGGTCATAACTAACCTCTTGTCCCTCAGTGGTGATCAGACTGGTACCCGGTCGACAATTTGGAGGAATATTTGATACTCTACTGGTTTGTATACACCTTGATAGAAACCAGTGCGCAATTGGTGAGCCACTGTGGATTATTGCATTTCTAAATAACCCTGTTAGAGTGGATAAAAGCATATAGGAAAAAACTCTTATTAATGACAACACAAATTACCATAATTTTGTATAATTCAATATCAGACTTCGTGTGGAAACATGGATATTGAGATAATTCTGTTGTTTAAAAACGTCACAATGAAGGAATAAACAGAATTTCTGTGTCATTTGGTCTCTTGTGGAGAGTTTTCTCATTTGCAATCATACCACATCTTCTTATTTTTATATAGAGGCATATACTTTATGCCCAGTCTGTCGACAATGTAGGCAACAATTACATAAATAGGAGTGAAAATAATCAGAATGTTCTCAAATTAGAATGACGCCCAGACTATCGACAATGTAGGCACCTATAACATAAATAGGAGTAAAAACATTCAGAATGTACTCAAATTGGAATGGGGCAAGTCTGTCGACAATTAGGACACCTTTAACACCAATAGGAGTAAATATAATCAGAATGTACTCAAATTGGAATGGCGCCTAGTCTGTCGACAATTAGGACACCTTTAACCCTCTTGCTTCCAGTTGTTTTTCAAGGTTGCATTTCGTGTGACAGAAAATACGACCGCTCGACGTTTGTGACGTCCCATGCTCAACAATGACCACATTCGATATATGACGTCATGCCCTAATGACCGTTACATTTGGGAGCCATTGTAGAAAAATATTACCCTGTTTAATCTTTTGTTTTTTATTTGAAAGAGGTACAGCAATGATGAGAAGCTTGCATAAATTAAAACATGGACATATGTGTCCCTCCGGCACAGCCGGTTTGGACACATGTGTCCCTCCGGCAGCAAGAGGGTTAACACCAATAGGAGTAAATACAATCAGAATGTACTCAAATTGATAGTGTCGACAATACAGGCACCGCCTACACAGTATAAGTGTATCGACAGAGCATGCACCTCTTACTATGCACGCATTGGATAGTGATTGTTTTTTCTCAGTTGCATTGTGCCCAGGGAATGAAACAGATTGATCGACTAAAGAATTTTTACAGAATGTATTTATAGATTATCGTTGGTCATCTCTACGAGATTGATTTTCTCGCTTGAGCCGGTACGGCGAAAGTGAGAAAAGCAATCGAGTTGAAATGACCAATGATAATCTGTTTATCGCTATTTTGCCTATGACGACGTTGATGTTTACATTGACAACGCAACGTGCTGCCTTAGTTTCTAGCGATAATTTTTCGCATTACTCTATAAAGGAAATTACTAGTCAGTAGGATCAAAGTAAAATTTCGTAAAATAGCGATAAGTTAAATTATTTACCTTTTATGGTATATTGTTCTCATTATTTTCATACCTTTGGTCAAACCTGATAGTAAGTGAACACCAGCGTCCGCAGCTCCAGCACTATGTCCATATATTGTAACTTTAGACGGGTCACCATTAAAATACTTGATATTTCTCTTTATCCATTTCATAGCCAATACTTGATCCATTAGACCATTGTTGCCCTTTATACCTTCCCTTGGGTTTGCATAAAACCCTGTTATAATTGTAGAAGTATGAACGTTATATATATCGATATACATCTATATATAATTTAAAGTCACAATCATGTTTTGTATTAATTCAAATTGTTCTTTGTTTTTGTCATATAAAAGTTAAAAATTGAAATAAACACTTAAAACATTTCAAAGTCTTTCGGTCGAAAACCAGATTTTTTAAATAGATGTATCTGAAAATTCATGCTTTTTGTTTGCCATCGAACACAAATAGTTGTAACCAGCAAAAGAATTATGAAATATACTAAAGAGAAAAAGAAGAATACAAAATACCGTATGTACATTTCGAAAATGAACTTGAATTAAGATGGAAAATAAAACCAAAGACACTCAGTAAAAAGTAATGAAGAATGAGCAACCTAAATTTAAATACGTAAATCATTTTCAACGGAGACGATAAGCAATAATGGGAAGGCAGGGATTGAAACTATGAAATTTTAAAGTTGATATTTCTTCTATTTTATGCTTAATAATATGGTTTTAGATTGAAACATTTGTGCTGATCTATATATACATCATACCTAGATTGTCGAGTCTAAAATTGAATGTGATGACAATTATTCCTCCATGTGCGGCTAAGATGTCACCATCAAACACAGCTCCCATTCCTTGACTATTGGAACCTCCATGAATGAATAATAAAATCGGGAGTGCCCTTTTATTGACCTGTGATTACGCAAAAATTTTATTTTTAGATTCAATTATAACCGAGTGTTTTATCAGCCGTATTTTAAAATTGCTATATTATTTCAGACTTAACTGTTAATTCCGAAAATAAAATATCAAGTCATAAATCTGTTTTACAACATAAGATTAAGTTTGGAGATTCTGAAGCGCTTTTCTTTTTACAAAAGACCAAATTATTACATACTCTTGGTACATAGATGTTCATATATAGACAGTCCTCGTTAAAGTTGTTAAACCCTGGTCTATGAAATTGTATTGAGTACTGAGTCTTTTGTAGACATGCTGGTGGAAGATTGGTTGTGTCTAAAGTGCGAGGACTCCATTTCATAGGCATCTGTGGTCTCTACAAATAATGTAAGAATAATAATAACATATTCGTTTACTCTGATAATGACATGGAAAATTATCTAGTTGAAGGGTTATCTTAAAAAAAAATTGCTAGATATAGTACTCTTTTCGCAAATAAAAAAGTCGAATATTAGAATTTTCGTAACTAATAATATTTTTTGGGAAAATAATTCATTTGACGTAATATTGTCGATTTACCGCAATAAGTAATAATGGGAAAAGTTAATTTGAATATCACGGTTTTCTTTATTTCACAAGTAAAACATATACAACGATTTACCGCAATAAGTAATTATGGGAGAAGTTAATTTAAATGTCATGGTTTTCTTTATTTCACAAGTAAAACATATACAACGATTTACCGCAATAAGTAATTATGGGAGAAGTTAATTTAAATGTCACGGTTTTCTTTATGTCACAAGTAAAACATATACAACTCGTATATTTGTTGTGTTATGTTCACATTTACACAATGGTCTTATTCAAATATAAAAACAGAATGAATTATGTTAAACTAGACAGTCATTCGTTTATTTTTTTGTAGAGTGTTCTTGTCTTGTGCTGTTATACCACTGTCCCAAGTTAGGGGAAGGGTTCGGCATCATTTAACTAGTTCAACCCCGCTACATTCTGTTTGTGCTTGTCCCAAGTCAGGAGCATGTAATTTAGTGGTTGTCGTTTGTTGCTGTGTATTTCGTTCATTATTTTGTACATAAATTAGGCCGTTAGTTTTCTCGTTTGAATTGTTTTACATTTGTCATGCATTGCGGGGCCTTTTATAGCTGACTATGCGGTATGGGCTTTGCTCATTGTTGAAGACCGTACGATGACCTATAATTGTTAATTCCCGTGTCATTAATTAGATGTGTTTGAGCTTTTGATTTTGCATTTTTTGTAAAGTACTTTCCTTTTGGATTTCCCTTAGAGTTTGGTATTTTTGTTATTTTACTTTCTTTGGTCTCGTTATTGGCAATCATGCCACATCTTCTTATTTTTAAAGGCATCCTTGAATTTTTCACTGAAATTTTTGGAAATATTCCCGATTTGTTATGTTTTTTTTTTTTTTTTTTGGATTGTTTGTTTTTGATATCTGTTTTACCATTATTAAAGAGTTATTGAAAGTACTTTTCCTGTATTGATTTTTAGGGGTGTTTCGCGCTACACCTGAACATTACAGACAAATTTGTGGATTATCAACAAATTATGCATACATGTTAGAATATTATTAACTTATTGGTAATGCATTAAAACGAGACCAATATATATTAATAATATCCATTTCTTAATCAAACTGGACTGCTCATTTCTAAGGCAGAATATTAGTAAGACTGCGAACACTTTTTTAAGCATCCGATTACTTTAAAAACAAATTAAGAGCGACTAACATTCTAATTAACTGAGAATAAAGGAGAAATGCGGCTTTTTTATTGGCATTGTGTATATATTTATATAATTTTCAGTACTTGATGTACACATTTCTTCAAATGCCTGATTTTATGATTTCACTTAGTTTGCAATGACTTTTCAAAACTTCGCTGCGCTCGCTTCAACTATTTTGTAAGAATAATTTGATCTCATTAAAAAAACTTAATCGATAATAAAATCGAGCCACATATATGTTACGTTTGGCATACGTGTTTTTCAAACAAACAATCGGCATTCCCATAGGAACCAACTGTGCTCCTCTTCTAACCGACTTGTTCCTTTATTCATATGAGGCTGACTTCATACAGGAACTTCTTAGGAAGAAAAAAGAAGGTAACAGTATCCTTTAACTTTACTTTCCGCTATATAGATGATGTTCTCTCACTGAATAATTCATAATTTGGTGACTATGTTGAACGCATCTATCCCATCGAACTTGAGATAAAGGATACAACAGATACAGTTAAGTTTGCCTCATATCTTGACTTACTTCTACAAAATTGACAATGATGGTCGGTTGAAAACCAAACTTAACGACAAAAGAGATGGTTTTAGCTTCACAATTGTGAACTTTCCATTTCTATGTAGCAACGTTCCAGCAACGCCTGCATACAAAGTATAAACACTGTGCGGGACAAATTTGCCATTCCAGAATTGGCAAATCTGACTTTGTTGTTTTAAAAGATAACAAAATATTTTTGGCCAAGTGATAGATAATTAAAAACTAAATTTCCCATATGTACCAACATGTCACTGTTGTCACTGTTGTCACCACAGCTGATTAAAAGTACATTTCCATGGGAAATTTTAAAATTCCGTGGAATATTAGAAGTTCCCATGGGAAAATTTAATGTTCCCATCGGAAAAGTACTTTTCCATGGAATTTTAAAGTTCCCATCTGAACTAGAATTTCCCATGGGAACATTAGTAGATAGTTTCTTCCCATGGAAATTCTAAATTTCCAAGGGAATTTTGTTCCCAAAGGAATTTTTGTTCCCAAGGAACTATTTTTCTTCCATGGGAACACCTTTTCCCTTGGGAACATTTATTCTTCCCATGGAACAATAATTCTTCCCATGGAAGATATATTTTCCCATGGGAACATTTATTTATTTATTTTTCTTTTATTATTTTTTCGGAATTTGTAAAAGAGCTATGAAATATCGCAATGGACTGATGGTTACTTATAATCATGTCTGGAGCAGTTTAACAAAAATTCATTTGATAAAATAAAATATGTAATTATAATACATTTAAGGTATTTCTGTCATACTTTTACATTCAAAAGTCTTTTATTATCATTAAATGATTGATAGAAACTCTAACGTTCAATTTGAATCTCTCACCTTTTCGATCAATAGCATCGTGCATTTCATGTAATATTGTTCGCTGAACTGCCAAGGATCAGAGCCATGCCTGTGTATTTCAGAATTTAATTTAAATATAAAAATATAAATCCGTTGTTTTAATCTATATACATGGAAATCACGAATCGTGTTTAATATCGTTTTCCAGTTATAATCCTTGAATTTATGACATTGAAATCATAATTATTATCAATATGTTTATTCTTTTTCATCTACGTAACTCGATTTGCGTGTTTTCTCCACTAGACAGATGTGCACTGATTTTTTTAAAGTTTATGTCATTCATTCGGTCAAATTTCCAACTTCAATGTGTTACTTGTTTACAAAAAATCTTTTATTTGTTTCATTTTCTCAAACGCCTTTGAAAGTCTTGTTAGATTTGTTTTTGTGATCTCTCAGGTAAATTTCAGAGTTTTGCATTTACAAAGACGGATGAGGATTAAATACTTGATGGTATTATATACACTTGTATTTTACCCGTATGCTGTAATTTATAGTTTAAAGGAATACGAATACTTTATTTCTCATAAAACTACAATTACTAGTTATTGAGAACATACATAAACATAACTTACTATAAGGTACAATTATTACATGCATGTGTGAACGATACAATTAAATTAACTTAGAGGACTGACTTTCACATTTATAACTTTAATAAATTTAAATAGTTTTCTAATATTACAATATTTGATGAATTAAACAGTTGATCAAATTTATAGATATTAGGGTTTGACCAACAGTAGTTCGGTAAACATATCTTTCTTTCTAGTTTAAATGTTCCACAATTCAAAATGTAATGGTACTCGTCACCAAAAGTAGTTTGAGTGACACAGACGGCAAATTCTGTTTTCTCTCGGTAAACCCTGCAACCTTCCAGACTCAATCGGCAAGTGGTGACTACCACATCTATATTTGCATAATGTATAAATAAATTTGTAAGGTAAAATGAAAAGTATTTTTCAAATTGTAAATTCTTTAAAAAAACGATAACATAAAGTTTTATGATTCTGCAACAAAAGCAAAGCATTCTTGTTGAAACTGGTCTTTTAGTTTTGCTTAATACATTTTGACACCCATTTATCAGCAAAGTGTGTATTCCATATATTGAACATAATCATACCGCAATTATCAAAACATTTTTTATATATGATATCCACTTAGTTTCTATTCCGTTTTCATTATAATAAAAAACACAAGTTTGTATAATACAACACAAATTTTACTTTCTTTTCCATTAAGAAGTCTTCTCTCGAAATTTATCATTTACAACTTTACAGACACAATAATGGGGTATCTGCCAAGCTCTGCATACACCAGGAACATATATATTAGATATACTGTTCCCAGGCATACACTATGACATTTGGAGTAGACTGTTTTAAATGTAAGGAGCATAGTCGTCTTTTGTATCTAGATCAAAGACTAAATGATTTATTTTTGCGATTGCATACAGGTAAAATAACTATTTGATTGCTGGTGATTTCTTTGTACGAATAGAGACCAATTCGAAAGAGTTTTAATCTGCAAATTTTATTTATTTTATTTTTGCCTCACTAGGAAGGTGAAAATGTTGTATAAAATTTATTGTAAAATTGCGAAACTTGCATTACGGGCATATTCTATACTTCTAAGTTTGAATAAAGAATCTAAACTTTTTTCAAATATCATTATGGAATACGCAACCAGATCTCTGTAATCTTATCCATGTTTGAATTATGTTTCTGTGAAAGGCGGTTGATTGGGTATTAGTTTAAGGTAGGCGTGGTTTTAGGTAACTTTCCTCCAATCAACTGGCATATTCGACAAACCTGTGTGCGCTGATGCGTAAAACTGGCTATGACATTGTAACGGCACGTGTCTTACATCGGAGTATGTCGTGCGTGACCAATGTTTATTGTAGTATTTCTTGTCATGTGGCCAATCTTATCTGATATACAAGTTTTAAAGATGGAAATTTAAATTCGCTTTTTGAAAGATAATTTAAGCAGTACCCACGAGATACGGTCTTAGAGTGTTTAAGAAAAACAAAAACTTTAAAACTTTGAGAAGGATACATATTTACAGAGACATATACTACATGTATTATATGTCTCTGATACTAACTATAACGTGTTTTGGAAAAAAAATTAAGTGTCAGAGAATTTGAATTACGCAATTAGCGCATCTCGATCACTTTTGATAAAATAGTACATCGTTGATTTTTAATATTTAGAACTGATTTGTGACTGTTATAAGCAGAGACATCTATACACATTCTGGTTTAAGTTTACTATGATCACACTATAAATCATTTTTGGGCAGACTTGCTTGTTTTTATTCGTAAAGTGTTTTTTAGGGCCAATGAATCCCTTTTTTTGTGATTTTTTACTATAACCAAACCTGGCCAGGAAAAAATATCAGCATTATTTTCATAACCTTGAAAGTTTAAAGTTGTTTGTGTTATAAATTTTTTTTACATTTCATTTATTTCAGCTTTCATTCACCGGGTTTATTTTCTTTTAGCGTTTTTTTTTTATTTTGTTCATTAAATAATAATAAAATTTACTTTCTATAATATAGATACATATATTTGAATTCCTAAATAACACTTGGAAATAAATTTTGAACATTGAATTTGTCACCACTTCGCTTTTGTCGTCGGCTAACTTAGTTTGGTCCTTAATATGCATGAAATACTTGCCACTGAACGTTTAACAACAAACGGCAACTATCCACCAATCCATCTGCAATTGCGATACCTCTGTAAAATACCCTTCATTTTGTCACATGCTTGGTACTATTTTTTGAACAAATTTCGTGTTGTAAGCCGAATTTGTCCTACATTTAAATTGTTTTTGTTCAGTAATACATTCCTTGAATTCAAAAGTCCAGAGCTAACAAAAAGTCTATATTGGTATAGTAAGTTATTCTTTCATTTTACATATTTACAACCGGTAACATCAAATAAAATTTTAGGCATGTTGTACTAAGCCATACGTTACTATTCGTCTCTGGTATGTAAATTTGTAAACAAGATTTAAATATGATTTTTATATGCAAACTGAAGGATCTAAAATTTAAATGATTTATGTAAAAAATAATGTATACGGAGCGGGGGTATTGCACGAAGTCAGCCAGACTACCCGGATTATAAATCCTAGCCTCTGTACTTGTATGATGACTGAATCTAAAATTTAGCTTGTCAGATGAAAAAAAAACCAACAACACTTTGGTTAAGGACTACAGTTGAAAAGTAGCCTTTGCTAACAATCCATGCAAAATAGTAAGGTGTGTGTTCCTGAGCGTATAATGCACAAAGAAAGGGTTGTTATGTACTTTTGAACTTAGTAAGGTAGTATGGTTACCATGCACCTTCCTGTTATAACAGATCCGACAGACGTGCACTACTGTCAACGGAATTACGGTATCAGTTGTTATATTATACACAAAAATTAATTGGGCTTATTTGGTCTCTGCTGCATAGTTTATTTCATTGGCAATCATAGCCAACATCTTTTTGTTCAAGAAAAGTTTTTGGGCCTCGGTGGACGAGTGGTCTAAGTAGTTACTACTGTAATCACTAGCCAGTCAACACTGAGGTTGTGAGTTCGAACCCCGCTCGTGCGGGTGCACTCGACTCCAATCTTAATTGAATAGGATTGTCAGTTTTCCTATCGAAGGTCGGTTGTTTTCTCCGGGCACTCTGGCTTCCACCACCAATAAAACTGGCCGCCACGAAATAGCCCAAAAGCGGTGCTTAAAAGTGGCGTTAAAACACCAAAATCAAAATCAAATCAAGAAAAGTTTTAAATCTTGAATATTTTGTAATATCTTTATGAAGCTTGACTGAGACGTAGATTCACTCAGATACCGATCATTCTTATCTTTTCTTCTTTAACACAAATGAATGTCAGGGATTCGGAATATGGCAGTTTTATATATATATATATTCTCAGTTTATATTTAATTCGAAGCATTATCGAACTATGTCAGCCTATTGGACTTTCATCTTTAAAATTCACTTTGAATTAAAAATCTAAATGAGATAACATAGGAATAACTTGGAGTGTATACACGTATATGTAAAAAAGAGAAACCAACAGCAATATTTGACGCGTAGACGAAATTGATGATGTAATTTTAACGTCCAGTGACATATATTACAATGCATGTCGAAACAGAACTTGAAATTGACAATAGGTATTAATAGAACCGTCGCTTTTCCAAAGTATTCACGCTTAGTTGGAATTTCACGTGCTATTTCACAAGGTTCGCATTATAGTTATACATGTACAATACAACTAACAAATGTGATGACGAATTTCTGTTCTAGAACGTTCTAATTTTAATTTAAATCTGTGATTTTTCTACAATCATAATTTTGACGAAGCAAAGCAAGTTAGATATAGATCTGGACTGATATGCATAAAACAATACCCAATCGTAGTATTAATTTATCGTAGAACATGTAGAAAAATCCGTCTGTTCGGAACAAATCTTAACTTAAATACGGGCCCTGAATTTAAATCAGATCGGTTCTGAAGGTTTTTATTTTCAAAATACATATTATTGATTGTGACTATCTTTAGTTCCGTATCTTTCTATCTGTATAAAGTAACGATCGACAAGTGCGTACATTTTTTGTGAAATAAATATTTATATGTTTTAAAATGTCAATAATTATTGACAAGTAGTACAAACTTACATTTTTCAAATTTGACCGATAGAAAATATCTCCATAAACTGTTATTTCCTCATATTTTGGTTGAATTAAATATCATTCATTACACCAGAAATGTAATTCATAAACAAGTGGTAGTAAAATTGACTACACGTATGAGTTTAGTAATTTATGGTATATCACTGGCGGACTCAAGATACAAAACAAATGTACACATGATGTATATTATAACAGATAATTGATTTTTAAATATAAAGTTCCAAATTACCGGCCGCATACACAACTCAGCAGTTACTGTAAAGCGGTACGTGAACCAGCATTACGTGTAATAAAACTTTTAAGCCCGACAGGAAATCGCTTGAATACCCGGAAGTGTCACCTCACAGTACCTCTGGCAATAATTCTTTTAGCCATGGTCAAGTTAAGGTAAATAAAAAAAATTAAATTTAAAAAAAAAAGTCATGTTGTATATTGAATAGTCCCCGATAAAAAAAGTTATGAACAAATTAGATTATTCGAAACAATTTTACACGGAAAACTGCATTTTAATTATGGCTTTAAACTATAAGAGAATCCATAAAAGAAATCGCTCTAAACTAATTCCCCTATATTTTAGTTGAGCCTGCGACTTTTGTCGGAAAAGTCAGACATAGCGATCCAACATTCCGTCGTCGGCGTCGTCGTCGTCGTCGTCGTCGTCGGCGGCGGCGGCGTCCACAAATATTCACTCGGAGGTTAAAGTTTTTGAAATTTTAATAACTTTCTTTAACTATCCTGGATTTCTACCAAACTTGGACAAAAGCTTGTTTATGATCAAAAGATAGTATCTAGAAGTAAATTTTGTAAAAATTTATTTCCTGTTTTTTCGTGTATTACTTATAAATGGACTTAGTTTTTCTTCCAGTTAACTTCTCAAGGGTGACTGGGAATAGAAATATGGTCACCATTGGTCTTCCTCCGACCGGCAGTAAAACCCTTGTCAAAGTGGGGCGTCCGTTTTGGCTGTGCGGGATGTACAAATTTGCAGTCACGTCCGGTCAGAATGGGGACGTTAAATCCGATGCCTCGTGTAAAGAGAGTGCCACGCTCTTTGCACGTTAAGAACCCTTGCAACAACTCTTTGAGGGGTCCGTAGGTGACCTGTTGCAAGGCTAAATTTCTGTCCCTATCCAATATACCCTCATTTCCCGTGGCAGTCTAAATTTCTCCGACCTTAATCCCTTAATCTATTACAGGACCTACCTATTGTATTTATTGTGAACTTGTTCTCGTCCTGAATATGCATGAAATATTTGCCACTGGACGTTAAGCAACCAACAATCAATCAATCTTCCAGTTAACATTACATACAATCTGCAGTTAAAGTTTTTACAACCTTTATTAGATTCATAAACCATCCTTGATTTTTACCAAACTTGGACAGAGGCTTCTTACAATCAAAAGATTACATAGACAACAGCAAAAGTAGGCGAGACACTGGGTTCCGCGGAACCCTTACAATTTTTTTGTTTCATAACGTTAGCTAAAAAAATCTAAAAATGGCAGATCATAGTTATTTAAAAAATTAGAGAATGTAGAGAATTGATATTTTGAATTTGAATTTGAATTTGATGGTGATATTTTATCTAGGAGAATAAAACGTTAATACTTATGAATTTGTGCTGTTTTATACAAAATGAACATTTTTTTTTGGCGGAGTTTCCCTTTAACTTTTTAGACTTTTATTGCTGTATTTTTTGGTTTTATTGTGCTATCATGATACTATATTAAAATTCATTATTACACAACAGATGAATAAAATGGCATTGATAGTTTCTCTTATTCGATAAATGGACTGTTTTTTGGCGCTAAATGTCCTATCTATGCACTAAAATATTCTCCGCCGTTAATAGTGATACACTTTTGGTGAATGAATTGAATATGAATACCCATCTTAACATTATTCAGTGTAAAAAGTTAATATCATCACTCGGTATTGTTTTAACACATGAAAATCCGAGCGGAATATATGTACAGAATGCATTACCAAGGAAAATGCATACCGGCACATATAGAACACATAATGAATTGTGCAAGCACAGTACAAGATTAAATGTTCTTGAAAATTTAAATATACATTATATTGAAATAATCTAAGTTTTCTAGCTCGTATAAACTTAACATTTATTATACCAATTATGTAATATGCATATGTGTTTCGGGATAGCTGTAGTCAACAAGATTCTAATAATTTAGCACTTGTCAAGTTGGAAGCAAAAGGAATAGTAACTGGGTTGCCCGTGTATGTCAGTCGAAGCTACATATTTCGAAACAAGCCGGAAATTGCTATAGTAGACAGAAGAGAGTCAAGAAAGCTCAGTGTGTTATATTCTTTACATAACGAAACTGCCCTTGATTATCTCTGCGATTTAATGCTCCGACTTATTGGTCAAATTCAAATTATGATTTGCGAAATAGTAACAACTATGTCGTACCCCGTGTCATAGACTAGATATAACCAGAGCATCCCCATCTACTACAATTGAATGGAAGTCTAAATCCCGACATATGGACTTCCTGAAATATAAAACAGCCACCCTTCTGCTTTAGTTGTAGTGTTAGAAAACTTAATATCATTCATGCTTGAGAAATATGCGAAGCTCTTTAAATGCAGATCTGCACCGTGTTAATATTAAACTAAATCCGCATGCAGCTGTAGCCATGCTGTTGAAGATTGTATTCATAACTTTTCGAGTGCCCATTTCACAAAGAAGCAAGAGAAATATTGTTTTTGATTTTAAAAGATATGCTATACCAGTTGAGCTTCTACTGGCTGTTCACGGTGACCTGTATTCATTTCAGCAAAACAGAGACATATATATATGTCTCTGTGCAAAGTAAAGAAATTTTGAATTTGTTCAATCTTATATCAGAAATCTGTGATAGCGATAATTTGTGTAAATTGTGCATCTTCGTTTGGAACTATTTATAGAGATTATTTTCGCTAACAAACTTCTCGGTCATAAATTGTCATTATATAGTTAAACTTATTATTATTTTATCAAAAGTCTTATTTCCGTCTTTGTGAAAATAAATTTGACACTTAATAGTAACTTATAGCACAAAAGCTTTTCAAACGAAATTCGTTACATGTTAATAAAATTGAGACATTTATTTCTTTACCCATTTTTTTTTTTTATAAATAATTGAATTTATTTATTTCATTTAAAATTTAAATGTAAATTTTATAAATAAGTTAATAAGACGTCCACTTTTGCCCTGTCACAATTACACAAAGATTATATATACTTTATTCTGATAAACCGCTGTAAATACAAAGATACATAGAAGAACATAGACATTATACAATATTACAAAGGTACATATGTTGAGGAAATAAACAATACAATAGAAATACATAAATATGTTTACATGTTAAAAATGTGCAGTGTATATTAAATGGAAGGCCTTAAAATATGACAGAGGAGGGAGGAGGTTAATTGAGAGAATCCACTTCATCGTTTATAACTCTAAAAAAAATTGCATAAATTTCTAAGCTAATAGATATAAGAAGATGTGGTATGAGTGCCAATGAGACAACTCTCCATCCAAGTCAAAATTTATAAATGTAAACCATTATAGGTCAAAATACGGTCTTCAACACGGAGCCTAGGCTCACACCGAACAGTAAGCTATAAAGGGCCCCAAAATTACTAGTGTAAAACCATTCAAACGGGAAAACCAACGGTCTAATCTATATAAAACGAGAAACGAGAAACACTTATGAACCACATCAACAAACGACAACTACTGAACATCAGATTCCTGACTTAGGACAGGTGCAAACAAATGCAGCGGGTTTAAACGTTTTAATGGTACCAAACCTTCACCCTTTTTCTGAAACAATAGTGTAACATCACAACATAGAAAACACACTATAAAATATCAACTGAAATAGCTTAACTCAATCAAAGGACATATTAACACCATTGAACATACACTGAACAAATAAATTTGACCTATGATACAATGTAAATTCAAAATAAATAAACTAAGGAAGAATAATAAAAATAACATGTTATATCGGTATGAAATGTTAAACAATTTAAGAAAAACAATATGCTCGAACAAAATATCAGCCATTTGCAATAACTTTAAACACAGGTAAATAAAATAATTTTGTTATTAGGTATACGTATACAGTTACAATAGAGAAAGGAAATATTTTAACAAAATAAATAATTTTGATGTTCATAGTACGAAGTGGAAATTTATATTAGTACCAAACACTTATCAAAGCTGGTATATAGACCAGATATAACCCTGAATAACATTAAATAACAAAAAAGCATTACAATTAGTATCAACAGGTCAAAT
The DNA here is from genome assembly GCA_017311375.1 of Mytilus coruscus. Lineage (NCBI taxonomy): Eukaryota > Metazoa > Mollusca > Bivalvia > Mytilida > Mytilidae > Mytilus > Mytilus coruscus. The sequence continues at coordinate 88,975,883 of CM029596.1, read as the reverse complement.
AAACAAGAAAGTACGATTTGAGAGTACTGGCAGTTACTGACAGCTAGTTAAAAGCCAAAACAATTAATAATAAAAAATCATGCATCAGAGACTAAAATCAACTAAAACACATCCCAGGGATTTAGTATTTTAACGTCATGGACAGTCAAAGAAGACATGACTAGTGCAATGCCAAAAATAAATGTATCGACAGACAGTAGGATAGTTAGGAGTTTAACCTCTTTATAGAGGGTGTATCTTTAAACATCCCGTAGATTGTTTAGATGTATTCAGAAGTCCCCTGAGCTTAAGAATATCACAGTGGTTTGTGAATTTTTTTTATCTAAGTATTTATTTCTTTCTGTTGTAAAAAAGTTGCATTTGAGGAGATAATGGTATTCATTACCAATATCGCCATCTTCACATAAAGGACAAGTCCGATTTTCTCTTGGGATATTAGAGCACCTCCCACATTCTATTGGCAGTTTATGGTTGACCGTTCTAAATTTACAGAATGTAAACCCATCTTTGTCGTTTAGAACATCAAAATACTTTTCAGTTTTAAGCGATTCCTTAAATAGCCTGTAGTTCAGAGTTTTGCAGAGGCTTCTACACTTGAGAACCAAGTTTGGGTAAACTGGTCTTCTAAAGTAATTTTAACAATTCGCTTAAGCCAATTTGCATCATAAAAGGTTTGATATGTCCATATAAATGAAAGTCCACATTCGTTTAGGGTGTTTTCTATGCTTAGTAGCCAAGTTAATCGGAAATTGGTTTCAAGTGCCATTTGAGTCATTAATTTATAAACATTCAGAACTTCACATACAACTAAAATTCTGAATTCCTACTTTGTCACGCTTCACAATTCACGCCAGTCCATATTACAACAATATTATATTGCATTTTCGGTTTTGTGTTAGTTTGTATTACATGCATTCCTATTTTGTTTTTCGTCATTATTTTATGTATTTTGTGTTTGTATTTGTATAAGGAGAGGTGTTATAACTTGTGTTCAATCCCATTTACTGCTTTTGGAAATAAAATGTGTTTAAATAAAAACAAAACAAAAATACGGTGTAAACGTAAGTAAGTCACACAAAAAAAACTCACGTGAAAAGTAACAAACTTGTACATTTGGTACATGTATAGAGCTCTGATACATGTACCTGTATATGTAAGAAAAACAGTCACAGAAATCACTAATCCATGTCAATGTTAAGTTTTTAAAACAATTCAACAGAGACTAATAATATGACTTCAATTTATTATTTTCTGTTCTTGTTATTCATCTACATAAACTGCCTATGCCCTATACAGAATATAATACGGAAGGAATCAAAATGTTGAAATAAAGATGTCCGTAGAAATACCGCAAATGACCACCTCAATATTACGCACTAGGGACTTGATGGGAAGATATAAATTATTGGCACAAAGGACATGAAATATAAAAGTAGACTATGCTATTATAAATAAATAAATAATTTCAAATTATATAATCATATCTAGTAATAACAGTGTTATTAAATATTTTATCGACACGTGCCGCACTGTATTGATTGTCATTGATGTGTAAGCGATTGAAATTTCTGTTCATTCAACCAGAACCTGTTAATTACGTACGTGTATACAGATTGTACATGATTGTATTATATCAGCATGTTATAGTGTTTTTGTTTTATGGGTCTTGTAGTTTGTAAAAAAAAAATCAAAATTTGTGGTTTTTCTACGCACCGGAAAATAAGTTGTTTTAAACATTTTTTTATCTGTTTTCTAATAAGTTCAATAATAGAAAAAAGAATATTTTGTTATCACAACACACACGCACAACTTAATTTAAAAATTTACTTGTCATTGCTTCATATTTTAATGGAAAATCAGAGTTTTATGGAAGTTGCATGTTGAGTGCAACTTTAGATACGAAACATATTGACATTTTGTAGAAAATCCGCATACTTCAATAATTTAAAATAAATCCTGCATTTTCAACAAATTTCATTTTTTCTAGGAGAAAAACAATCTAAAGGAAAACATGTTCCCGTTGTAAAATATCTGATTCAATGATAAGAAAAATTGTTCCCATCGGAGAAACAAATGTTCCCATGGGAAGAAAAATCGTTCCCATGGGAAGAGAAATTGTTCCCATGGGAAGAAAAATTGTTCCCATGGGAAGATAAACTGTTCCCATCGGAAAAGTTAAATTCCCATGGGAACTGTAAAGTTGCGATGGGAACTTTAAAATTCCCATGGGAAAAGTACTTTTTCCGATGGGAACTTTAAATTTTCCCATCGGAACTTCTAATATTCCATGGAATTTTAAATTTCCCATGGAAATGTACTTTAATCAGCTGTGGTGACAACAGTGACAACAGTGACATGTTGGCACATATGGGGAAATTTAATTTTTTTAATTATCTATCACTTGGCCAAAAAATATTTTTGTCATCTTGTAAGACAACAAAGTCAGATTTGCCAATTCTGGAATTGCAAATTTGTCCCGCACGATGTTTATATATCTCCCAGTTGATACAATATTCCAGGGCTTGTATTTCCTATCATGATTTCCTTGAAAGAGGGTTGCAGCTCACAAGGAAGCTATTACACCAAGAGTTCCAAGAGGTGAAGTTGAAATCATCCCTTCGTAAATTTTACGGAGGCCATCATGAGTTGATTGACCGTTATGGAATATCCGTTTCACAGATGACAGCGGATATATTCCGATTGTCGTAACTACAATCCCGTCCCCTTTTCTCCAAATGTGACATACCGAATAAGACTTATTACCGGGTTTGTATTAACATGAGCAACACGACGGGTTCCACATGTAGAGCAGGATCTGCTAACCCTTCCGGGGCACCTGAGATCACCCCCAGGTGGTGGGGTTCGTGTTGCTCAGTCTTTAGTTTTCTATGTTGTTTTTTGTGTACTGTTGTTTGTCTGTTTGTCTTTTTCTTTTTTAGCCATGGCGTTGTCAGTTTATTTTTGACTTATGAGTTTAAATGTCCCTTTGGTATCTTTCGCCTCTCTTTTAGCGGTTCAATCTTAATATGAGTAGAATAATCGTCTGCTCTTTGGTGGATTTTGGGGGTAAAATGAAGTAGATTGAACAACACTACTACTACTCTGTTGTTCTGCAAAAAGGACGCAGGCGGAAACCATAAATTAGTAAGACGTGTCATTGTAAAGTGATTTCTTTAATTCCTAAAGATAATATATAAAATAATAAGTAAAAGAGAAGCGAAAGATACCAACGGGACATTCAAACTCATAAATCGAAAACAAAATGACAATGCCATGGCAAAAAACCAAAACACCACGAAATGACAAATAACAGTACACACAACACAATATAAAAACCTAAAGACTGAGATATGGAATGTTTGCCAATGAGACAACTAAACAACAGAGTTCAATTGACGTGAATTACACTATTTATATTTTCCCCGGGTTGTTTATTTTTGTTTGAAAACCAGTATATGTTTCTTTTGTGCTCAGATCTCCATTAGTACGGTACGGACATTTTAATAATTAAATATTTCCCTACCTTGTAACGTAGATAACCCGTCGGAGGAGATGCATATGGAACACCAAGATATTCCTCCACTTTTACTTGCGGGACGCGGTCAGTAATTTTTCCGCGGACTTTTCCATAAAGAGTTTTTCTGGTAGGAGAACACAGGGTCGTACTCAAAATAAAAGTCAAAAGGATCAAAATCTTAGACATTTTCTTCTGTAGTGATTTGTCCTTGTTACTTCCTGATAAATGAATAATGAAAACAACAGTAATTTATAGTACATATAAAGTTTTTAATCCTAAAATAGCGTAATGTTTGATGTAATTGTAACATGTGTAAAATTACAAGGGAGTATTTTTTTGCGACGGGTTTTGTTGCATGTCTGGTAAGAATCAAAAATATTTTGAAGTTATCTAATTACGTAGATTAAAATGATGTTTTTTTCTTAAATCTTAAACTAAAACAAATATCAGGAAGCTAAAAAAAAATCAGGAAAATATCAGTGAAGAATCAATGATATGCATGACGAGCACCCTTGATTTCCCATAAATTTTAGAATGTTGTAACTATAATTGATTATCCATACAAGATGAAAGAGTGCATCATAAGATGTAGCAAGTACTTTAGTGTATAGCGTTATACGAGAATATGACTGAGAACAAATTGGAAGTGTCTTATTTCGAAAACTTTCGAAGATGCCGAAACAACAGGCAGTGACCGACAACTAGTTAACGCGAACCAGCTGACAGAACTAACTCATTATTAGTTTCTTACCATTTGAAAAAATTGACAGTAAAGTTAAAGTAATCCCTAAGAAATATTTACGGACGCCATCACTAGTTAGTTGACCGTTACGGATGAAGATGGATATGTTCCAATTGTCGTTACCACAATCCCTTTCTCTTTTCCTCGAATGTGACACCACCGAATGAGATTTATCACCAAATTTGTACTTAAATGAATCACACAACGATTGCCATATGTGGAGCATGATCTGGTTATCCTTCCGAAGCACCTGAGATCATTCCCGGTTTTTGGTGGTGTTCGTGTTGCTCTGTCTTTAAAGTTTTATGTTGTGTTTTGTAGACTGTTGTTAGTCTTTCCGTCGTGTTTCGTGTTGCCATAATTTTGTCAGTCTTCGTTTCAGCTGATGAAAGATATGTCATATCCCTCATGCAAAGTTGACTTTAGGTGATTTTGGCTATTTTATGTCTTTTGTCCCTTTTGGTCGTATAGCTCGATTTTTGCCATGGCGTTATCAGTTTGTCTTCAAGTTATGAGTTTGAATATCCCTTTGGTATCTTCCGCCTCACTTTTGAAAAAAAACTGAGATTATGGGATTTATCCGATCTTAAAGACAAAAATTGTGTTGTTGTTCCAGAGCAAAAAGGTAAATCACAAAAATACTGAACTCCGAGGAAAATTCAAAAAGGAAAGTCCCTAATCAAATGGCAAAATCAAAAGCGCAAACACATCAAACGAATGGATAACAACTGTCATATTCCTGACTTGGTACAGGCATTTTCTTATGTAGAAAATGGTAGATTGAAACAAACAAGCCTTAAACTGTATTGTTCTGTATGTAAAAATCTTTACTGGATTGAAAAATCTTAGAATCACAGAATATTGGATTTATCTATATCATTGACAAAAAAAGATTTTAGTTAATCTGAAATCTGTCCATTTTTCCTTAGATATTAACATAGAAGGACGACGAAAAATCTCCTTTCTTTAGAAAAGGAAACCAAGACTTCACAAAAATCCTCAGAAAAACTTTATATAGCAGGCAGGCTTGTCAATATGTTCAACTTAACATATTTTTAAAATTTTTACTACCATTCTTTCTATAGTAAAAATGGCATTAAAGAATATTGTGATGAGGTATACTCAACCAGCGATGTCAATAAGATGTTGATTCTTAAAAAATCTAACATCTTCAATCACTCACATTCATTGCAATTTCGAAATAACATAAACACTTTGATTTTCCTACGCTCTTTACTTCTATTCCTTGCGCCCATTTGGAAGATCGACTTCATCTTCATATAAAAAATATATTTCTGGGAATCGTGGATGCAAATTTTACTTTTAAGTCATGAAAATTATTGTTTTGTGAAGAACCTCATTGATTCTACAACAAATGCACCGACCACGATATCAAAATGCTTGATTTTTTTTCAAACAGTCGGTATGGCTAAGGGCTTTTATTTTGCACACCAACTGACCGACTTGTTATTTTATCTATGTGAAGAGAAATTAGTACAACAACTTTTCAGCGACAAAAAGAAAAAAGCATCCTGCCAAAATGTTTAACTTCACGTTCAGATATATTGATGATGTCATGTCACTCAAAAACCCACATTTCAATGAGAGCTTGCATCTCATATATCTTGACATTAAGGTTACAAACGACAGTAGAAGTTCTGTCTTTTATACTTGGATCTTTTTTCTTACTATTGACACAGATGGACGACTACAAAATAGGGTCTACGACAAACCTGACGAATTACGTTTTCTCAATGTCAATTTCGTGTACGACATGCGGAGCACCTGCAATCACTGCTGGAGTGTTAAAAACCAAAATTCCGAAAAATTGTGCCAAATACGGCTAAGGTAATCTATTCTTTGGGGTAGAACACCTTATTGTTTTGAAAATTTTGCAACATTTTTGAAGCATCGTATGGTGTTTATGTATCTCATTTGATGTGTTACACGCGTAGATGTTCATGAATAACTACTGTTGCCTCATATTTAAGCTGACTGTAAACATGTACTCAACAAAAAATATGTTGATATTTTATAAATGCAATGTTCCTTAAACTTTATATTAGATATTTATCAACCGTTATAAAATCTATAACCGTGTTTACACATAGTACATTTAATTTTGTAGAAATGCATGTCAACATGGGAATTTATCTTTGATATTTCATCCTAAAATAATCCTTCTTTATTCATTCTTGTATACAAGATAGTTTTATGTATAGTAACATACAAAACATTCATATAACTTTTAGGTAATATGAACTAGGTGTTGTCTTAAAGCTAGTTCAGTCACAAATATGCATTTGTAGATCACATTCGCTTATGCAGGCAGAATATTTGGATTGAGATCGATTTTGCAAATATCCAATAACTTTTGAGAAAAAAAAAATGTGAAGCATGGCTGGGTGTATTTAACGTGCTTACACAGGAACTTAATCCTCGAATCTTAAAACGCATAAAATGTATAAAGTGTTGTCTTTCATTAAAAAAAATATGCATTACAAAACCAACGCAGTTTAGCCGTGCAATTTTATCATAGTGGAGCTAAGCAAAAAAAATTGTAAAATACATTTGGCCTTTTGTTGATTTTATGTCAATTGCACGGCATGGAAGCATACATTTCGTCTGGTCCCATTATTTTTGCAAACCGACAAAGTTGCAAGGGAAAAAAGAACTGTGTTGCTTCGGTTAACTTCGAACTAAATATGACAACTCTATAAAAAATAAATTCATATACATTTTGCCCTGAAATAGCAAGTGTATTTCCGGTTATTGCCTAGCAGAAGCACAAAAGTATCTCTTAACACCAACTTTTATTTGATGAAAGGATTAAGTTATAACTAATAGACATTCAAAAGTTGGAAAATCTTTTACAACTTACAGTTTTTACATCATTTTTATTTTGGCCTCCATTTAGACTAAAATAGTGAAATAGGGAAAACTAAGTTTGTAGCTTGACATTCATATACAGGCTTATTATAGTAGTTCAATTTTCGTTGCATCTTTTGATCTTGTTAATCTTTCGTTTACAATTTCCCCCGTTTACGCAAGAGCTGCTTGTAAGTTGTTGCAATTAAAACGTTTGAGTATCATCCGGATTAAAGAAACAGAGCAAAAATAAACGACACTTTTAAGATAATTATGAGAGAGGGGATGTCAAGAGATACCGTATTTTGAAGAAAAAAAATATAGTTTTATATATCACATTTAAACTGATTTTAAACTGTTTTTCTGACAAGATTTAAGCGAAATCCAAATAATATTTATTCAGAACATTTCGACATTTTGATACGGCCCTTCTTTTTTTTAGTCAGCGTAGGGTAAATTGGTGTCGTTGAGGATTGTTTTTTTAAACTTTATTTGCACATTGTTTGATTTGTAGAATTACGCCAACTTAAAAAGAACGGAAAGCTGAGATTCCTACTCCCTTGTTTGATTCTATACAATGTTATATGTGTTGCGATGAAATTAAGATGTTTATAGCTATGTTTGAATAAACATTCTCCCTTTACCAGAGGACATTCTTAATCTAACTAATTTGGTATGAACATACTGTGATGTTTACTGAATTTTAAGTTTATACATTTACCAAAGGTAACAGTGTGATAGTAACCTTATTGTACGTTTTGTATACTGTGGATTAATTTATTTACGTGGGTACGGTCAGTACAGATAGACAAGCACCTATGTATTACTCGGTATGGTCTGTACAGATAGACAAGAACCTATGTATAACTTGGTAAGCTTTAATTTAACCTCAAGTCTAGACAACTTGTGAATGAGTTACATATATATAAATACAATTATTCCCCGTTGTTTAACCAATGCAAGCATATTAAAGTGAACAAGAATAATTCCGATTTAATTATTAGACAATTATTCTCGGTCAGTGAAATAACAAAACTAAACAGAGAAAAATCATTATGAAAAAATATACAAGGACAAATATTTAAAAAAAATTATATAGATATATCATTATTCGTGATATTACAGACGACATAAAACCTACAAGATAAAACCGTATAAGAGAACTGAAACCGTGCTTCAGTTCTTCAACTAGTTCTACAGAAGTCTAATTACTTAAAAAATTTGTCAATTCACTTCTGAATTCATTTCATTTAGCAGCATTATGAACAACGTGCACTGGCATGAAAATACGGATATTGTTTGATTTAGATTTTCTTTTTACAAAACTTCAAAATCATTTTAAATTAAGAAATATATCTCCCTCGTACATAGATCTGATTCCTTGTCAGGGTTTGGATTTCTCAGCTTTTCAACGTTTCTATTGGGTTTGGAACTTTTAAATATTTTGGTCTAGAGCATCACTGAAAAGACATTAATTATCGTAATGCGCATCTGGTGCACCAAAATTGGTACCGTTAATCTTATAACTACATCTGGGTCGATACCTCTGTTGGTGGACTGCTAGTCCCCGAGGGTATCACCAGCCCAGTAGCCATCACTTCGATTCGAGCATGAAAATACGGATATTGTTTGATTTAGATTTGCTGTTACAAAATTTCGAAATGAATTCAAATTAAGGAATGTATCTCCCTCATGCATAGCTCTGATTCTTGTCCGGGTTTGGATGTCCTTTTAGTCCTTTTGGTTTTTTTTCGGTTTTTCAATGTTTCTATTACTAGTAGGTTTAGGACTTACAAATAGTTTGGCCTCGAGCATCACCGAAGAGACATTAATTGTCGAAATGCGCAACTGGTGCAGTACGATTGGTATCGTTAATGTTATCACATGACTCATCAACGCATCTTAACAGTGGCAACACGGAGGAGATAATAGTGGAGCAGGAACAATTGACCCTTCCAGAGCATAGAGTTCATCCCTTGTTTTGTTAGGTTTGCCTCAGCTCAATCAGTAGCTTTATGTGAAGTGATTTGTGGGCTTGCTTGTCTATAAGTTGTTTTTCTTTACAGCCATGGTGTAGTCTATTTTTCTTCGACTTGTGATTTTTAAGTGTCCACTTTGTGTTTTCTCCTTTGTTATTATTTAGAATGTAATCATGTAGTTTCTCTTTTCTTAGCTTTATTTAATCAACCATTAAAATAGTTGACATTATTTCGACGTACTATTTTATTCGTTAACACCAAGAAGTATCACGTCGAGAAGGTCAACATGATGGGATTTTGAATGAGATAAAAGACAAGTTAATAGCAAAAAGAAATATTTATGAATAAATTAAGTAGTAATATTTTTTGAAAATCTTTCATTATAACTTAACTTCTATATTGTTGAAGACTGCATGTTGCCCCCTAGACGTCTTCTGATTTTTTTTGCCGTTGAGTTGCTGTCTCAGTCACATCTTCTTTTATTCATGTTTCTAAAACTTTAAAGATGAAAAACATCCATAGAAGCAATGTGTCTTTGATTCATGGGTTCTCATGTGTACCCATTTTATGTCTTGTCTCTTTTAAAAGATGGTCATTCTTTTAACGAGGTTTATGTCTTGCAAGCACTTGAAAGCTTCTTAAAAAAAGTATCAAGTAATTTGTACATATATAGTAAATACTCGTACTCAAAACAAAAGTATAAAAGGATCAAAATCTTAGACATTTTCTTCTGCATTGATTTGTCGTTGTTATTTCCTGATCAATGACTAATAAAAATAACAGTAATTTAAAGTACATATATAGTTTTTAATCCTAAAATAGCGTAATGTGTGATGTAATTGTAACATGTGTAAAATTACAAGGGAGTTTTTTTTGTTGACAGGTTTTGTTCATTGACGGGTAAGAATCGAAAATATTTTGAAGTTATCTCATTACGTAGATTAAAATGATGTATTTTTTTTCTTAAATCTTAAACTGAAACAAATATCAGGAAGCTAAAAAAAAAATCAGGAAAATATCAGTGAAGAATCAATGACATGCATGACGAGCACCCTTGATTTCCCATACATTTTAGAATGTTGTAATTATAATTGTTTATACATACAAGATGAAAGAGTGCATCATAAGATGTAGCAAGTACTTTAGCGTATAGCGTTATACGAGAATACATATAGAACAAATTGGAAGTGTCTTATTTCGAAAAATTTCGAAGATGCCGAAACAACAGGCAGTGACCGACACCTAGTCAACGCGATTCCGCTGACAGAACTAACTCATTATGAGTTTCTTGCCATTTGAAAAGATTGACTGTAAAGTTTAATCATCCCTTAGAAATTTTTACGGACGCCATCACTAGTTAGTTGACCGTTACGGATGAAGATGGATATGTTCCAATTGTCGTTACCACAATCCCCTTCTCTTTTCCTCGAATGTGACACCACCGAATGAGATTTATCACCAAATTTGTACTTAAATGAATCACACAACGATTGCCATATGTGGAGCATGATCTGGTTATCCTTCCGAAGCACCTGAGATCATTCCTGGTTTTGGTGGTGTTCGTGTTGCTCTGTCTTTAAAGTTTTATGTTGTGTTTTGTAGACTGTTGTTAGTCTTTCCGTCGTGTTTCGTGTTGCCATAATTTTGTCAGTCTTCGTTTCAGCTGATGAAAGATATGTCATATCCCTCATGCAAAGTTGACTTTAGGTGATTTTGGCTATTTTATGTCCTTTGTCCCTTTGGTCGTATAGCTCGATTCTTGCCATTATGGGATTTATCCGATCTTAAAGACAAAAATTGTGTTGTTGTTCCAGAGCAAAAGGTAAATCACAAAATACTGAACTCCGAGGAAAATTCAAAAAGGAAAGTCCCTAATCAAATGGCAAAATCAAAAGCGCAAACACATCAAACGAATGGATAACAACTGTCATATTCCTGACTTGGTACAGGCATTTTCTTATGTAGAAAATGGTAGATTGAAACAAACAAGCCTTAAACTGTATTGTTCTGTATGTAAAAATCTTTACTGGATTGAAAAATCTTAGAATCACAGAATATTGGATTTATCTATATCATTGACAAAAAAAGATTTTAGTTAATCTGAAATCTGTCCATTTTTCCTTAGATATTAACATAGAGGGACGACGAAAAATCTCCTTTCTTTAGAAAAGGAAACCAAGACTTCACAAAAATCCTCAGAAAAACTTGATATAGCAGGCAGGCTTGTCAATATGTTCAACTTAACATATTTTTAAAATTTTACTACCATTCTTTCTATAGTAAAAATGGCATTAAAGAATATTGTGATGAGGTATACTCAACCAGCGATGTCAATAAGATGTTGATTCTTAAAAAATCTAACATCTTCAATCACTCACATTCATTGCAATTTCGAAATAACATAAACACTTTGATTTTCCTACGCTCTTTACTTCTATTCCTTGCGCCCATTTGGAAGATCGACTTCATCTTCTTATAAAAAAAAATATATTTCTGGGAATCGTCGATGCAAATTTTTACTTTTAAGTCATGAAAATTATTGTTTTGTGAAGAACCTCATTGATTCTACAACAGATGCACCGACCACGATATCAAAATGCTTGATTTTTTTTCAAACAGTCGGTATGGCAAAGGGCTTTTATTTTGCACACCAACTGACCGACTTGTTATTTTATCTATGTGAAGAGAAATTAGTACAACAACTTTTCAGCGACAAAAAGAAAAAAGCATCCTGCCAAAATGTTTAACTTCACGTTCAGATATATTGATGATGTCATGTCACTCAAAAACCCACATTTCAATGAGAGCTTGCATCTCATATATCTTGACATTAAGGTTACAAACGACAGTAGAAGTTCTGTCTTTTATACTTGGATCTTTTTTCTTACTATTGACACAGATGGACGACTACAAAATAGGGTCTACGACAAACCTGACGAATTACGTTTTCTCAATGTCAATTTCGTGTACGACATGCGGAGCACCTGCAATCACTCCTGGAGTGTTAAAAACCAAAATTCCGAAAAATTGTGCCAAATACGGCTAAGGTAATCTATTCTTTGGGGTAGAACACCTTATTGTTTTGAAAATTTTGCAACATTTTTGAAGCATCGTATGGTGTTTATGTATCTCATTTGATGTGTTACACGCGTAGATGTTCATGAATAACTACTGTTGCCTCATATTTAAGCTGACTGTAAACATGTACTCAACAAAAAATATGTTGATATTTTATAAATGCAATGTTCCTTAAACTTTATATTAACTATTTATCAACCGTTATAAAATCTATAACCGTGTTTACACATAGTACATTTAATTTTGTAGAAATGCATGTCAACATGGGAATTTATCTTTGATATTTCATCCTAAAATAATCCTTCTTTATTCATTCTTGTATACAAGATAGTTTTATGTATAGTAACATACAAAACATTCATATAACTTTTAGGTAATATGAACTAGGTGTTGTCTTAAAGCTAGTTCAGTCACAAATATGCATTTGTAGATCACATTCGCTTATGCAGGCAGAATATTTGGATTGAGATCGATTTTGCAAATATCCAATAACTTTTGAGAAAAAAAAATGTGAAGCATGGCTGGGTGTATTTAACGTGCTTACACAGGAACTTAATCCTCGAATCTTAAAACGCATAAAATGTATAAAGTGTTGTCTTTCATTAAAAAAAATATGCATTACAAAACCAACGCAGTTTAGCCGTGCAATTTTATCATAGTGGAGCTAAGCAAAAAAAATTGTAAAATACATTTGGCCTTTTGTTGATTTTATGTCAATTGCACGGCATGGAAGCATACATTTCGTCTGGTCCCATTATTTTTGCAAACCGACAAAGTTGCAAGGGAAAAAGAACTGTGTTGCTTCGGTTAACTTGGAACTAAATATGACAACTCTATAAAAATAAATTCATATACATTTTGCCCTGAAATAGCAAGTGTATTTCCGGTTATTGCCTAGCAGAAGCACAAAAGTATCTCTTAACACCAACTTTTATTTGATGAAAGGATTAAGTTATAACTAATAGACATTCAAAAGTTGGAAAATCTTTTACAACTTACAGTTTTACATCATTTTTATTTGGCCTCCATTTAGACTAAAATAGTGAAATAGGAAAACTAAGTTTGTAGCTTGACATTCATATACAGGCTTATTATAGTAGTTCAATTTTCGTTGCATCTTTTGATCTTGTTAATCTTTCGTTTACAATTTCCCCCGTTTACGCAAGAGCTGCTTGTAAGTTGTTGCAATTAAAACGTTTGAGTATCATCCGGATTAAAGAAACAGAGCAAAAATAAACGACACTTTTAAGATAATTATGAGAGAGGGGATGTCAAGAGATACCGTATTTTGAAGAAAAAAAATACAGTTTTATATATCACATTTAAACTGATTTTAAACTGTTTTTCTGACAAGATTTAAGCGAAATCCAGATAATATTTATTCAGAACATTTCGACATTTTGATACGGCCCTTCTTTTTTTTAGTCAGCGTAGGGTAAATTGGTGTCGTTGAGGATTGTTTTTTTTTAACTTTATTTGCACATTGTTTGATTTGTAGAATTACGCCAACTTAAAAAGAACGGAAAGCTGAGATTCCTACTCCCTTGTTTGATTCTATACAATGTTATATGTGTTGCGATGAAATTAAGATGTTTATAGCTATGTTTGAATAAACATTCTCCCTTTACCAGAGGACATTCTTAATCTAACTAATTTGGTATGAACATACTGTGATGTTTACTGAATTTTAAGTTTATACATTTACCAAAGGTAACAGTGTGATAGTAACCTTATTGTACGTTTTGTATACTGTGGATTAATTTATTTACGTGGGTACGGTCAGTACAGATAGACAAGCACCTATGTATTACTCGGTATGGTCTGTACAGATAGACAAGAACCTATGTATAACTTGGTAAGCTTTAATTTAACCTCAAGTCTAGACAACTTGTGAATGAGTTACATATATATAAATACAATTATTCCCCGTTGTTTAACCAATGCAAGCATATTAAAGTGAACAAGAATAATTCCGATTTAATTATTAGACAATTATTCTCGGTCAGTGAAATAACAAAACTAAACAGAGAAAATCATTATGAAAAATATACAAGGACAAATATTTAAAAAAATTATATAGATATATCATTATTCGTGATATTACAGACGACATAAAACCTACAAGATAAAACCGTATAAGAGAACTGAAACCGTGCTTCAGTTCTTCAACTAGTTCTACAGAAGTCTAATTACTTAAAAAATTTGTCAATTCACTTCTGAATTCATTTCATTTAGCAGCATTATGAACAACGTGCACTGGCATGAAAATACGGATATTGTTTGATTTAGATTTTCTTTTTACAAAACTTCAAAATCATTTTAAATTAAGAAATATATCTCCCTCGTACATAGATCTGATTCCTTGTCAGGGTTTGGATTTCTCAGCTTTTCAACGTTTCTATTGGGTTTGGAACTTTTAAATATTTTGGTCTAGAGCATCACTGAAAAGACATTAATTATCGTAATGCGCATCTGGTGCACCAAAATTGGTACCGTTAATCTTATAACTACATCTGGGTCGATACCTCTGTTGGTGGACTGCTAGTCCCCGAGGGTATCACCAGCCCAGTAGCCATCACTTCGATTCGAGCATGAAAATACGGATATTGTTTGATTTAGATTTGCTGTTACAAAATTTCGAAATGAATTCAAATTAAGGAATGTATCTCCCTCATGCATAGCTCTGATTCTTGTCCGGGTTTGGATGTCCTTTTAGTCCTTTTGGGTTTTTTTTCTGTTTTTCAATGTTTCTATTACTAGTAGGTTTAGGACTTACAAATAGTTTGGCCTCGAGCATCACCGAAGAGACATTAATTGTCGAAACTGGTGCAGTACGATTGGTATCGTTAATGTTATCACATGACTCATCAACGCATCTTAACAGTGGCAACACGGGGGAGATAATAGTGGAGCAGGAACAATTGACCCTTCCAGAGCATAGAGTTCATCCCTTGTTTTGTTAGGTTTGCCTCAGCTCAATCAGTAGCTTTATGTGAAGTGATTTGTGGGCTTGCTTGTCTATAAGTTGTTTTTCTTTACAGCCATGGTGTAGTCTATTTTTCTTCGACTTGTGATTTTTAAGTGTCCACTTTGTGTTTTCTCCCTTTGTTATTATTTAGAACGTATGTGTAGTTTCTCTTTTCTTATTATAGTGGCAAAGTCAATAAAATAATCATCATTATTAATGCTACGGACACTTTTATAGTTTAAAAGTACCCGTTGGATGAGATTCATATGGTACATGCACCAATATATTATTCTACTTCTACACGAGAAATGCGGCTGGCTGCATATTTACTTTCCCGTTGATTTTTTTTCTTATAGGAAAGCATTGGGGCGTGCTAAAAACAAAAGCAAAAAGGATAAAAATCTTTAAAATTGTGTTCTCATGTGGTACATGTATGTTCTAGTAACTTTCTGATATATACGTATAGATAATAAGCATAACAGTGAATACCTGTAAGTATTTATGTTTTGTTCTTGAATTGCGTAATTGCTAAATTTACTTTAATGTTACAAGATGTTTTTTTGCATGTTATTGCCACAAGTTTTTTGTGTGTGTGAAGACATATAAATAAGTAGGATAAGTAAATACTGTGAAATGTAAAGGAAAATTGTTTTTCTTTTTCTTATAGAAAATACTTAAGAAGCTTTATTTAATCAACCATTAAAATAGTTGACATTATTTCGACGTACTATTTTATTCGTTAACACCAAGAAGTATCACGTCGAGAAGGTCAACATGATGGGATTTTGAATGAGATAAAAGACAAGTTAATAGCAAAAAGAAATATTTATGAATAAATTAAGTAGTAATATTTTTTGAAAATCTTTCATTATAACTTAACTTCTATATTGTTGAAGACTGCATGTTGCCCCCTAGACGTCTTCTGATTTTTTTGCCGTTGAGTTGCTGTCTCAGTCACATCTTCTTTTATTCATGTTTCTAAAACTTTAAAGATGAAAAACATCCATAGAAGCAATGTGTCTTTGATTCATGGGTTCTCATGTGTACCCATTTTATGTCTTGTCTCTTTTAAAAGATGGTCATTCTTTTAACGAGGTTTATGTCTTGCAAGCAATTGAAAGCTTCTTAAAAAAAGTATCAAGTAATTTGTACATATATAGTAAATACTCGTACTCAAAACAAAAGTATAAAAGGATCAAAATCTTAGACATTTTCTTCTGCATTGATTTGTCGTTGTTATTTCCTGATCAATGACTAATAAAAATAACAGTAATTTAAAGTACATATATAGTTTTTAATCCTAAAATAGCGTAATGTGTGATGTAATTGTAACATGTGTAAAATTACAAGGGAGTTTTTTTGTTGACAGGTTTTGTTCATTGACGGGTAAGAATCGAAAATATTTTGAAGTTATCTCATTACGTAGATTAAAATGATGTATTTTTTTCTTAAATCTTAAACTGAAACAAATATCAGGAAGCTAAAAAAAAAATCAGGAAAATATCAGTGAAGAATCAATGACATGCATGACGAGCACCCTTGATTTCCCCATACATTTTAGAATGTTGTAACTATAATTGTTTATACATACAAGATGAAAGAGTGCATCATAAGATGTAGCAAGTACTTTAGCGTATAGCGTTATACGAGAATACATATAGAACAAATTGGAAGTGTCTTATTTCGAAAAATTTCGAAGATGCCGAAACAACAGGCAGTGACCGACACCTAGTCAACGCGATTCCGCTGACAGAACTAACTCATTATGAGTTTCTTGCCATTTGAAAAGATTGACTGTAAAGTTTAATCATCCCTTAGAAATTTTTACGGACGCCATCACTAGTTAGTTGACCGTTACGGATGAAGATGGATATGTTCCAATTGTCGTTACCACAATCCCCTTCTCTTTTCCTCGAATGTGACACCACCGAATGAGATTTATCACCAAATTTGTACTTAAATGAATCACACAACGATTGCCATATGTGGAGCATGATCTGGTTATCCTTCCGAAGCACCTGAGATCATTCCCGGTTTTTGGTGGTGTTCGTGTTGTTCTGTCTTTAAAGTTTTATGTTGTGTTTTGTAGACTGTTGTTAGTCTTTCCGTCGTGTTTCGTGTTGCCATAATTTTGTCAGTCTTCGTTTCAGCTGATGAAAGATATGTCATATCCCTCATGCAAAGTTGACTTTAGATGATTTTGGCTATTTTAGGTCCTTTGTCCCTTTGGTCGTATAGCTCGATTTTTGCCATGGCTATATCAGTTTGTCTTCATCTTATGAGTTCGAATATCCCTTTGGTATCTTCCGCCTCACTTTTGAAAAAAACTGAGATTATGGGATTTATCCGATCTTAAAGACAAAAATTGTGTTGTTGTTCCAGCAAAAAGGTAAATCACAAAAATACTGAACTCCGAGGAAAATTCAAAAAGGAAAGTCCCTAATCAAATGGCAAAATCAAAAGCGCAAACACATCAAACGAATGGATAACAACTGTCATATTCCTGACTTGGTACAGGCATTTTCTTATGTAGAAAATGGTGGATTGAAACAAACAAGCCTTAAACTGTATTGTTCTGTATGTAAAAATCTTTACTGGATTGAAAAATCTTAGAATCACAGAATATTGGATTTATCTATATCATTGACAAAAAAAGATTTTAGTTAATCTGAAATCTGTCCATTTTCCTTAGATATTAACATAGAAGGACGACGAAGAATCTTCTTTCTTTAGAAAAGGAAACCAAGACTTCACAAAAATCCTCAGAAAAACTTTATATAGCAGGCAGGCTTGTCAATATGTTCAACTTAACATATTTTTAAAATTTTTACTACCATTCTTTCTATAGTAAAAATGGCATTAAAGAATATTGTGATGAGGTATACTCAACCAGCGATGTCAATAAGATGTTGATTCTTAAAAAATCTAACATCTTCAATCACTCACATTCATTGCAATTTCGAAATAACATAAACACTTTGATTTTCCTACGCTCTTTACTTCTATTCCTTGCGCCCATTTGGAAGATCGACTTCATCTTCTTATAAAAAAAAATATATTTCTGGGAATCGTCGATGCAAATTTTTACTTTTAAGTCATGAAAATTATTGTTTTGTGAAGAACCTCATTGATTCTACAACAGATGCACCGACCACGATATCAAAATGCTTGATTTTTTTTCAAACAGTCGGTATGGCAAAGGGCTTTTATTTTGCACACCAACTGACTGACTTGTTATTTTATCTATATGAAGAGAAATTAGTACAACAACTTTTCAGCGACAAAAGAAAAAGCATCCTGCCAAAATGTTTAACTTCACGTTCAGATATATTGATGATGTCATGTCACTCAAAAACCCACATTTCAATGAGAGCTTGCATCTCATATATCTTGACATTAAGGTTACAAACGACAGTAGAAGTTCTGTCTTTTATACTTGGATCTTTTTTCTTACTATTGACACAGATGGACGACTACAAAATAGGGTCTACGACAAACCTGACGAATTACGTTTTCTCAATGTCAATTTCGTGTACGACATGCGGAGCACCTGCAATCACTCCTGGAGTGTTAAAAACCAAAATTCCGAAAAATTGTGCCAAATACGGCTAAGGTAATCTATTCTTTGGGGTAGAACACCTTATTGTTTTGAAAATTTTGCAACATTTTTGAAGCATCGTATGGTGTTTATGTATCTCATTTGATGTGTTACACGCGTAGATGTTCATGAATAACTACTGTTGCCTCATATTTAAGCTGACTGTAAACATGTACTCAACAAAAAATATGTTGATATTTTATAAATGCAATGTTCCTTAAACTGTATATTAACTATTTATCAACCATCGTATCATGATTGAATAATTAATTTAATGTAATATGTAATGAAAATAAATTTATCATTAATTGATATATGTACTAATCAATTACATAATAATTTATTAATATCTAATGACATATAGCACGATCATTAATTATTTTAATATGATATAAAAGTAGTATTCGATGATATAGCTTGAATTGTATTAATCAAATTAGCATTTCATCAGTCAAACATTGTTTAATTAATATAACTAAAGTATATATAAATAAATGTTCAATGTATTTATGACGTATCTAACATTTTAAATAATCATAAAGTCTTAATTCTGATTAATCTGTACTAGTAGTATCTTAGTATAGTAGTATGATATTTTATTATCGTGACTATTCAATTGAATACATATGTTCATTAACTATTTAGATAGATACAGTTAGAATTATGACTGTCATAATAGATAATGATAACATTCTATTCAATGCACAGCAATATTGAAAAAATTAATCAATTTGTATAATGTAAATTCTGATCATACTATAGATATGATTTATGTGAATGAATTACAATCTGTATATTAATTTTTAAATTCATGAACTAACAATCTAAATTATGTTAATTTACTTGCTATATCATAGCTATCATAAAATTTCTTATCATTAGAATCTCGAATATATTAATCATAAATATTAGATAATTATTATAGCATTATTCAATGATAAATATTTGGATCTATAATTTACTTAAGTATGATCTTGAAGACTCAATACATATTCATAAGTATAATAATTTAGTTTCAAAATCTGACTTATTCATCATTATGATTACTTACTAATGATATTTACGAATATGTCTTATAGATTAACTTATAATATTATTTAAGTAATGCAATTAATTTTTTCATATTCCTAGAATATTACATGTTATAGACATAGAATGATTCATACTAATAGTAATCTATTCATAAAATAGTCGAAATAGTCTATTTTAACTAATATCAATGATAAATTATCAATTGATAATTAGTGACTATTTACTTGATTCATTATATAATTTAGTAATTGTAATAAATAATATTATAATTTAAAATAAAAATATTTAATATAAATTTTTTAGAAATATCAGATATAACAATAATTATATGATAAATTATAACAATTATACTAATATTTATCAGAATATAATTAAATTAAATTTCCTATAAATAAAATTATAGAAATTTAAATATATTAAATTATTAATTTAACGTATAAATTTGTAATCAAATTTATTAGTTTAACCATAATTAATATAAAATAATGTTTATTTAAAATTATTCAAAAAGTTAACATTAATAAAATTTATCTCATAACCTAATTTGAAAACGATTCGATACTGATTATGAATCTTAAATTAAGTCTAGATAATTTTATACTGAAATGTTACATTTATACATTCAAATTTAACTATGAATAACTGAACAATTAAAGTATCTAAATGAAAATTGTTCATCCAAATTTTATTTAAAAGTTAACAGTTAAATATTAAATTTACAATTAAATTATTACACAAATATTTGATTTAAATTAAACTATTAAGTAATTTTATGTTTATTAGAAACAAGAATATTTTTCAAATATTATATCTGACCATTTAACTAATATTTTCAAAATTTATTAAATTATTCAAGTGATTTAATATTATTTGATTAAAAAGCTAAATGTACTTCTTAATTTTAAATAAAATTAAAAAATGAATTATTAAACTAAACATTATACTATTATAAAATATAATCAATTAATTAAATCAAAAATTTATTAAATTGCTAAATTTAAACAAATTTAAACTTTCAATAATAAATTTTAAACTGAATATAAATTAATTTATACATGTATTAGTAAATAATTATCTTCAATAATTCATAATTAAATTAATTATTAATATATAAAATTATATCTAAATAATTATTTTAATTCAAGATAATTAATAATTTTAAAAATGAATAAGAATTTCAAATAAATTTAAATAACTTTAAATAATTAAAAGTGAATTATTAAAGAAGTTAAAATAAATAAATTGATTATATAAAAATTTAACTAATTATTAATAAATTATAATTTTAAAATTTAAATTAAAAAATAATATGAATTTATGTTAGAATAATTTAATTAAAATTTTATATAATAATTTAATTAAATATATAATTTTAAATTTGTAATTAATTTTATATATAATAATAATAACTATTAGTTAATAAATTTAAGATTCAAAATTTACTTATTTAAATTGTTAAAATTTATAATTTTAAAAATATTACTTAAATTTATTATTTAAATTATTGTGAATAATTAAATAAAATTTAAAATGAACTTTAATTAATTAAATTAAAATTAATTTTAAAATTAAAATAAAAGGAATATGAATTATAATAACATTGTATTAATTAACATTAAAAGTTATTACATATTAAATAATTAATCCTTAAATTTAATAATAAATTAAAGAATTTATAATATTAATATACTAAACGTAAATATATTTAAAGTTGAATCGTCTGCAAATTTCTACTTTTAAGTCATGAAAATTATTGTTTTGTGAAGAACCTCATTGATTCTACAACGATTACACCGACCACGATATCAAAATGCTTGATTTTTTTTTCAAACAGTCGGTATGGCAAAGGGCTTTTATTGTGCACACCAACTGACCGACTTGTTATTTCATCTATGTGGAGAGAAATTAGTACAGCGACAAAAATAAAAAAGTATCCTGCCAAAATGTTTAATTTCACGTTCAGATATATTGATGATGTCATGTTACTCAATAACATTTCAGTGAGTGCTTGCATCTTATATATCTTGACATTAAGGTAACAAACGACAGTAGAAGTTCTGCCTTTTATATCTGGATCTTTTTCTAACTGTTGACACAGATGGACGATTACAAACTAGGGTCTACGACAAACGTGACGAATTACATTTTCTCAATGACAATTTCGTGTGCGATATGCGGAGCACCCGCAATCACTCCTGGAGTGTTAAAAACCAAAATTCCGAAAAATTGTGCCAAATACGGCTAAGGCAATCTATGCTTTTGGGTAGAAAACCTTATTGTTTTGAAAATTTTGCAACATTTTTAAAACATCGTATGGTGTTTATGTATCTCAATTGATATGTTACACGCGTAGATGTTCATATTATACGGACTTCATTGATAGGGTTATTGTCTTTACGCAAAACTGTACTGCTTCATAACTTGAAGGGTTATAAGGAAAACGACTAAATCGAAATTACGAAAGTTTTATGGTCATCACCTGATTTGATTACCGAATACCAAGTGTGTATGTTTCAACTCATGAGAGATACGTTTCGCAGTCTAAGCTCTGAAGACATCAGAATAATAGACTCGTCTGTAAATTTACTGAATGTGCCCGGTTCTCTATTATGAAATTTTGAGTGAGTTTGGATTTGCATGGCGGTGATAAATGCAAAGCAGGAACCGCTTAGCATATCTACGCATACGGTCTCACTCCTTTTTGGAGCTTATGCAGTTCCCTTCATTTTTTGTTATCATTGATTGAATTGAACTTTGGATAACTACTGTTGCCTCATATTTAAGGGCATACGATACAGTAGAGATCCCTCGTTGATTTTTTTCTTGAAATTTTGGTAGAAGGCCAATTTCAATGTGTACTTTTGAAATATACAAAGAAAAATATACCTTCATGACTTACTTTTTGAGATAATTTGGTTTGAAATTTGCATATTTGAAGGAAAAACCCTGAAATATCATAAATAAGGACTTTTAAGGAAAGTAACAATACTTTTGAACGAACAGTCATAACTAAACCGGATTTTTTGTAAAATGTTCCCTTGATCCATGGCATCAACATGCTGTTACAAGTTTAAGATTAAACCAAATTATTATTTACTGAATTTATATTACTATTAGTGAAATAAAGAAATTGACTATATTTTTGCGTCTATTCAGAAGAGCAGACAAAATTTGATCGTTGATTTTTCTTAAAATTTTGGCGGAGCCTTCTATAAACATTACTTGATTGATTGCAAAAGAAAAAACTGGGGGTCCATGTGCTTGTTTTTTCAATAAAAGCAATAAACCTTGATTTTTAAGTCCCGTTTGCCAATAAGGCGCTAAACCACGTTAAGATAAGTTTTAATCACAACAACGTTGTGAAATCTCTCCCGCCGTTCATGACTACGCTGTCAAGTTCAGTGTATAGCCAAGGTTTTTTTTACCATTAATCATCAAAATTTATAAAGCTGGTTACTCGTAATAACATAAACGGTACCAATTCTTCTGCACCAGATGCGCATTTCGACAATCAATGTCTCTTCAGTGATGCTCGAGGATAAAATATTTGAAAATCCAAAGCTTATTAAAAACATGAAGAACTATAAACCAAAAAGGACAAAAAAGTATAGCCAAAGCCGGACAAGGAATCAGAGCTTTGCATGAGGGAGATACATTCCTTGATTTCAAATAATTTCCAAAATTTTGTAACAGCAAATTTTAATAACACAAAATCCGTATTTTCATGCCAGTACCGAAGTAAATAGCATGAAATATTTGCCATACTTTTATGAAATGTTACGAAAATTGGATAGAAAGTATAAAAGTATTCTAATAAATTACTTTTAGAAAAGAAATGTTCGGAAACAAGAACGACATTAGTCCTACAATGCATGTAGACAACACAGTTTGAGCATAGTTTTAATTATTCAAAAGGCCCCGACATGACAAAATGACGAGCATGAAATTGCACGATTCTGTATCAATAGATAAGTTACCTAAGCCTGTCTTCATGGTATTTTTTTTTATTACGGTACACATAATTATTGACTTACTTGTCTGTATTATACATCCAATCTAGGAGTTGGTGCAACCACATTGTTTGTCCGTCCGTCCGGTGGTCCAACAAATATTTTGTTCCTTATCTGAGAAACTACCTTAACTACTTCGTATTAAAAGCAGCTTAACATCAATGAGTTGCAACGTGTGAACACTTTTCTGGTCTGTCAGATACCTAATTCCTGTGTGCCGATACTTCGATTTTTTTCTCTCAATATGTACATAGGAGATATGCTTAGCTCATCAACGGGCGCGTTTTTCTTTCTTTTGGCCTATAATACGGGGCTTGTAACTGTGTTATTTTAACTGGCACTTCTTCTTCATACACGTATATATTCCACTGGGTTAAATTCTAAAAATGCCGTTATATTTTTTGATGTACCTATTTTAAGTCAGGTACAGTATGAGGCGTTGTCTTTATTTATTATGTTATTTTGTCATTTTGTTGATAGTCTCTGTTAAATTTATCCGTACAATTCTCCATACGATTTAGAGTTTACCAAATGGTGTAGATGCTATATTTTGATCAACGCAGTACGTTGATATCTAAATTACTTATTGGTCTTTTTGTGGCGTTGGGTTTCTGTCTCATCGACGTATTATTTACATATCTTTTATTCAATTCCTATATGAAATAAAACACATACAAAATTATTAATGTGGATTTGATTTTTTTTCACATTTCAAGTTAATACTGTTGACTTCATTATTAATGAATAAATATAGCAATTCTCGAGATATGGCCGATTTTCTTAGCAGGTACTTTTTTCAACTTCGCGCAACCGGATTTATGACGTCAGTGGATTTTCCGCAAATGTGACTACATCTAAAGCGATGTCGCGAAATGTAAATGTTCTTATTAGAAAAATCGCAAAATTACAACGTTCTGATTAACGACGTCGCGAAAACAACACGAAAAGTTTTGAAAACGTTATTATCTGCCCTTGTTTCTGTAACGTATGCCTTTAAGTTGACTGTAAACATGTACTCAACAAAAATATGTTGATATTTTATTATTGCAATGTTCCTTAAACTTTATATTAGATATTTATTAACCATGATAAAATCTATAAACGTGTTTAGACATGGTGCATTTAATTTTGTAGAAATGCATGTCAACATACAAACATTCATATAACTTTAAGTAATATGAACTAGGTGTTGTCCTTAAGCAAGTTCAGTCATTAATATGCATTTTCTAGATCACACTCGCCTATACAGGCAGAATATTTGGATTGAGATCAATTTTGCAAACATCCAATAACTTTTGAGAAAAAAAAATTTGAAGCATGGGTAGGTGTATTTAACGTACTTACACAGGAACTTTATTCTCAAATCTTTAAACGCATCAAATGTATAAAGTGTTGTCTTTCATTACAATATTATGCATTACAAAACCACAGCAGTTTAGCCGTTCAATTTTAATATGGTGGAGCTAAGAAAAAAAAATATAATATGCATTTGGCCTTTTGTTAATTTTATGTCAATTGCACGGCATGGAAGCATACATTTCGTCTGGTCCTGTTATTTTTGCAAACCGACAAAGTTGCAAGGGAAAAATGAACTGTTTTGCTTCGGTTAACTTCGAACTAAATATGACAACTCTATAAAAAATAAATACATATACATTTTGCCCTGAGTGCATTTCCGGTTATTGCCTAGCAGAGCCACAAACATATCTCTTAACACCAACTTTAATTTGATGAAAGGATTAAGTAATAACTGATAGATATTCAAAAGTTCTTTTACAACTTACAGTTTTTACCTCATTTTTACATCTTTGGATCTTGTTAATCTTTGGTTTAAAATGCTCCCCGTTTACACAAGAGCTGCCTGTAAATTGTTGCAATTAAAACGTTTGAGTATCATCCGTCTAAAAGAAACAGAGCAACAATAAACGACACTTTGAAGCTGATTATGAGAGAGGGGTTGTCAAGAGATACCGTATTTTGAAGAAAGAAAATATAGTTTTATATATCACATTAGAACTGATTTGGAACTGTTTTTCTGACAAGATTAAAGCGAAATCCAAATGATATTTATTCAGTACATTTCGACATTTTGATACGGCTGGTCTTTTTTTAGTCAGTGTAGGGTATGGGTGTCGTTGAGGATTGTTTTTTTAACTTTATTTGCACATTGTTTGATTTGTAGAATTACGCCAACTTAAAAAGAACGGAAAGCTGAGATTCCTACTCCTGTGTTTGATATTTGTATAATGTTGTATGTTGTACGATGAAATTTTAAGATGTTTATAGCTATGTTTGAATAAACAGTGTCCCTTTACCAGAGGACATTCTTAATCTAACTAATTTGGTATGAACATACTGTGATGTGTTTACTGAATTTTAAGTTTACTAAACATTTACACCTTATTGTACGTTTTGTATATATACTGTGGATTCATTTTTTTTTACGTGGGTACGATCTGTACAGATAGACAAACACCTATGTATTACTGGGTATTGTCTGTACAGATAGACAAGCACATATGTGTTACTGGGTATGGTCTGTACAAATAGACAAGCACATATGTATTACTGGATATGGTCTGTACATATAGACAAGCACCTATGTATTACTCTTTAAGCTTTAAATTATTTAACCTCAAGTCTAGACAACTTGTGAATGAGTTACATATATATGAATAAAATTATTATTTATTAACCAATGCAATCATATTAAAGGGAGCAAGAATAATTCCAATTTAATTATTAGACAATTATTCTCGGTCATTGAAATAACAAAACTAAACAGAGAAAAATTTTCATGAAAAATATACAAGGACAAATATTTAAAAAATAAATAATTATATAGATATATAATTATTCGTGACATTACAGACGACATAAAACTACAAGATAAAACAGTATAAGAGAAATGAAACCGTTCTTGAGTTCTTCATCTAGTTCTACAGAAGTCTAATTACATTTTTTTTTTAAATTTGTCAATACACTTATGAATACATTTCATATAGCAGCATTATGAACAATGGGCATTGACATGAAAATACGGATATTGTTTGATTTAGATTTTCTTTACAAGATTTCGAAATCATTTCAAATTAAGGAATTAATCTCCATCGTGCATATATCTGATTCCTTGCCCGGGTTTGGATTAACTTTTCGTTTTTTTTTTTTTTTTGGTTTACTCAGCTTTTCAACGTTTTTATTGGATTTTGAGCTTTAACATATTTCGGTCTAGAGCATCACTGAAAAGACATTAATTATCGTAATGCGCATCTGGTGCAGTAAAATTGGTACCGTTAATCTTATAATTACGTCTGGGTCGATACCTCTGCTGGTGGACTGGAGAGTATCACCAGCCCAGTAGCCTCACTTCGGTTCGAGCATGAAAATACGGATATTGTTTGATTTAGATTTGCTGTTACAAAATTTCGAAATCAATTTAAATTAAGGAATGTATCTCCCTCATCCATAGCTCTGATTCCTTGTCCGGGTTTGGATTTACTTTTTGTCCTATTTGGTTTTCTCAGTTTTTCAACGTTTCTATTCGGTTTTGACTTACAGATATTTTGGCCTCGAGCATCACCAAGGGACATTAATTGTCAAAATGCGCAACTGATGCACCACGATTGGTATTGTTAATGTTATCACATGACTCATCAACTCAAATTTAACAGTGGCAACACGGCCGGGGGGGAGATAATAGTGGAGCAGGAACTATTGACCCTTCCAGAGCAAAGAGTTCATCCCTTGTTTTTGGTTAGTTTGTCGCAGCTAAATCAGTAGTTTTATGTGAAGTGATTTGTGGACTTGTTTTTTTTTTCTTTACAGCAGAGACATATTATTATATTGGTTTTGTCTATTTTTCTTCGACTTGTGATATTTGAGTGTCCACTTTGTGTGTTCTCCCTTTTAAAATTTTGTTTAACGGTGGTATAACAAAATTTGTTATGAAATGTCATATTTTATGAAATCCATACCGTTATTAACCGCGCAATCGCTAGAACGCCAAGGATGCGGAAATGAACAAAAATTCAACTTATCTTCGAAAGCTTTTTTTCTTTTATTATTTAGAACGTATGCATAGTATCTATTTTCTTATTATAGTGGCAAGGACAATAAAATAATCATCATTATTGATGCTACGGACACCTTTATGGTTTAAAAGTACCCGTTAGATGAGATATGGTACACCAATATTTTATTCTACTTCTACACGAGAAATGCAGCTGGCTGCATATTTACTTTCCCGTTGATTTTTTTCTGATAGGAAAGCATTGGGGCGTACTAAAACAAAAGCAAAAAGGATAAAAATCTTTAACATTGTTTTCTCATGTGGTATGTCCTAGTAACTTTCTGATATATATATATATATATCCAACGCCATCATAGGTTTGAACGTTGTTTTCAATTTAGACTTGTATATACTTGTATAAGTACGTCTATATAATAAAAACAAAAGTGAGTACCTGTAAATATTTATGTTTTTTTCTTAAATTGCGTAATTGCTAAATTTACTATAATGTAACAAGATTGTTTTGCATTTTATTGCATAGGTTTTTTTGTGTGTGTGAAGACTTATATAAAATAAGTAGGATAAGCAAATACTTTGAAATGTAAACGAAAATATTTTTTATATTTTTTTATAGAAAATACTTAAGACGCTTTATTTAATCAACCATTAATAAAGTTGACATTATTTCGACGTACTATTTTATTCGTCAATACCAAGAAATGTCACGTCGAAAAGGTCAACATGATGGGATTTTGAATTAGATAAAAGACAAGTTAAAAGCAAAAAGAAATATTTATGAAGAAATTAAGTAGTAATATATTTTTTGAAAACCTTTTGAATGCCTTTTGAATGCCTGTATCAAGTCAGGAATATGACAGTTGTTGTCCATTCGTTTGATGTGTTTGGGCTTTTGATTTTTCCATTTGATTGGGGACTATTCTTTTTGAATTTTCCTCGGAGTTCGGTATTTTGTGATTTTACTTTTTTCATTGAAGTTTAAAATAAAACCCCAAAACATAGATTTACGAAAATAAAGCTTTAATAATTTGAAGAATTTTGATATGTAAGATTTACCAAATAGCCAATATATATAGATTCTGCATCGAGTGTAATACGATATTTATCCCCTCGAGATAGTTAAATTTTAAAATTTAAAACGCGAGGCTCGCCGAGTTGAGAAATATCGTATTGCACGAGATTTGGTGGTAGAATCTGTTTCTCTAAGGATTTTTAGACGATATGCAGACAAACAGATTTAATCCTCTTTTCTAATGATCTGCAAAAAAATGTGTTTCTTTCTATGTAACGTCATATCAGGCATGATCGCCTTTTTTTGTGACGTCACAATAGGAAATTCAGAGGAAAGCAAGAAAATTTGACGTCATAATTGAATATTGATCAATGAAGAACTGAGACCAAACGAACCATAAGTTGATGGAATAAAAATAATCAACAGGTCAGGAAATGGATAAATAAGATAAAAATTAGAGAAATATATATATTAGTTATTGACCCGGCGAACAATCTTGATTTTGTTGCAGGTGTGAGATCTTCGCATCATCGTTCTAAGCATGATTATGTTATGATATTGTAACTATCGTGTTTATTTAGTTGGCCTAATTTGTTTTGTGTGGCCTCATAATAAGTTTACATGATAATTGTAGTTGTTTACTAAATGATATTATAACTGTGCAGTTTAGAAATCACAGGAACAATCATAGAGACTGATGGAATGATTAGAACTTTCTATTTGACGTACATAACGATTCCAAAATGATCATAATAAAAGATGCGTAATTTAAACTTCTTACATTGTTCTAAAAGTTTCCGTTCTACGGTTTTCTAGGCGTTTCCTTTCTACATTGTTCTAGAAGTTTCCTTGACAACTATATATACAGATACCGAAATTACAGATCAGACATAGACATCAATAGACATTAATATTCTCAGAAGTTCTCTCAATTGGATTGACACTTTTATTTACGAACAACAACATACTAGATTGTGACCTATTGGACGTAATATTCTGTTTGGATTCCCGAGAAGAATTTCGGATAAAGAAAAGACAAAAGATCGGACATATAATTTGACAGTTAAGTTGACATTTCTATATGGGTAATACTTCTTGTAAACTTGTGTATAATAAATCTTGTTAAATTTTATTATTGATGTCTTTTGTTGGCTACAATTTAAAGGTGATTTCTGACCGTTACAGAAATTGGGGGCTCGTCCGGGAGAACGTTAATATTAGATTAAATTGTTTTTTACTTTATTGAATTAGAATTAGCCAACAAAATTCTACAAAATGGCATTTGATGCTAATAAATTTTTAAAAACGCCAGACCTGGAAGTGTTTGATAAACTAAAGAAAGAGGAATTAGTGTTGCTTGCTAAACATCTACAAATAGATTTTAGAGTATCTATGAGAAAACAAATTATAAAAAAATTGGTAATAGACTATTTAGTTGACTCAGAAATATTTGGTGAAGATCGAGGCTCTTGAACTCAAGGTCGAAAATGTTGATGCTATCAAATTAAAACAGCTTGAATTAGAACATGAACTTAAATTTAAACAATTGAAAAGAAGAAAGACAGGCAGAACTTGAAATGAAGGAAAGGTTAGAGATGGAGAAGATGAAAGAAAAAGGAAAAGATGACGAATTTAAATTAAAACAGGCAGAAATTGAAATGAGGGAAAGGTTAGAGATGGAGAAAATGGAAATTTAAATGTTCGAAGAAGAAAGCAACACTAAAGTAGTGTAAAAATCAGAACATTTTTATTTTGATGCAGCAAACAATATACGTTTGGTTCCCAAATTTCGTGAAAAAACAGTTGATAAATTTTTTCCACAGTTTGAGAAAATTGCTCAAAATTTGAATTGGCCAAAGCCTTATTGGACTACAATGCTGCGAAGTGTTTTTGAGGGCAAAGCCGCTGAAATTTACTCAGAAAAATAGTTCTGATTATGACACGGTAAAACAGGAAGTTTTAAAGCTTATAAGCTAGTGCCAGAAGCATAAAGCAAATTTAGGTCTTATAAAAAGTTTGATTCAAAAACATATGTTGGATTTACTAGGGAAAAAGAAGATCTATTTGATAAATGGCTTACGTCAAAGAAAAAAGATAAACATTTTAATAGCCTAAGACACTTAATGTTATTAGAAGAGTTCAAGCAGAGTGTTCATTAAGACTTAAAAACACATTTAGATGACAAAACTGTTGAGACATTACAAGATGCAGCTGTTATTTCCGATAATTATACCCTTTCACATAAGAGAAGTTTCAAAGGTCAAAATTTTAATACTTCGAGTGGAAATTACAAAGATGAAAGTACTGAGCGTACTGATAGTAAGCCTGTTGCACAAAATAAGAGTCAATCCAGGAATGATATGTCTAGTCCAAAATTTGATACTTTTGAGAAGAGGTCACTAACTTGTGATTATTGTAAGAAAAATGGTTACCTGATGGCTGATTGTTTTAGAGTCCAGAAGAAGAATGAAAGAGATAATAAGCCCAAGTCCAGTGCTTGTACGACACCCCTTGTTACCAATAAGTTGGAATGTCCTGCGAGTCAGGCTTTTAAGTCCAGTTTTTGTGATTATATGGAGGATTATAAACCGTTTATGTCTGATGGGTTTGTTTCTATTGTTGATATACTATTCCTCAGCCTATTAAGATTTTACGGGACACTGGAGCTTCTCAGACTTTATTGTTAGAAGGTGTGTTGCCTCGGTTCCTGTGGCTCAGAAAAGACCAGGATAAGACCACTTATTACTAACAAGAATGTAATTATGCCATGGCAAGACGTGAACAGCTATTCATTAGACCGAAGGAAATTTGTTGAAGAACAAAATAAAGACCCTGAGGTTCTTCAGCTCTGCAAGAGGACTCAACCACAGGAGGAAGCAGACAAAGTGGCCGAATGTAACTATCATCAAGACAGCATTTTAATGAAGAAGTGGAGACCCCCTGATGCTACCCCAGAGGAGGAATGGAGAGTGGTATACCAAGTGGTGGTGCCTAAAGTCTATAGGCAAGAATTTATTGGTCTTGCCCATGACACCCCCTTGGCTGGACACTTAGGTATAAGAAAGACTTGCCTGAAGATCTTGCAGCATTTCTACTGGCCCAGACTTAGAAATGATGTCGCAGAATACTGCAAATCATGCCATATATGCCAGGTTGTTGGTAAGACTAACCAGAAAATACCACCAGCACCACTTCTGCCAATTCCAGCCTTTCAAGAACCTTTCAGCCGAGTACTCATTGATTGCGTTGGACCTTTACCGAAGACCAAGACTGGAAATGCGTATTTATTGACGATCATGTGTACATCCACTCGCTTTCCTGGAGCTTTTCTGTTAAGGAATATAAAGACACCAACTATTGTCAAAGCTCTTATCAAATTTTTCACGTTAGTAGGACTTCCTAAGTCTATACAGTCCAACCAGGGTTCAAATTTCATGTCAGGTTTATTTCAGCAAGTCGTTTACCAGTTAGGAATTGCTCAGTATAGGTCAAGTGCTTATCATCCAGAATCTCAAGGTGCCTTAGAACGTTTTCATCAAACATTGAAGAACATGATTAGAACTTTTTGTCTTCAATTTGACAGGGACTGGGATGATGGTGTTCACTTTCTACTTTTTGCGGTCCGAGAGGCTGTTCAGGAATCCCTTGGTTTTAGTCCGTTTTGAGTTGGTATTTGGTCATACTGAAAGGGACCTTTAAAATTGGTTAAGGAAAAGTGGCTTTCTGAACACACTGACTTGAATCTTTTAGACTATGTATCTAGATTTAAAGAAAATTGTATACTGCTTGTCAAATTGCTCAGAACAATTTAAAAACTGTTCAGAATAAGATGAAAATATGGTATGATAAAGATGCCAAGAACAGAATTTTTGAGCCTGGTGATAAGGTACTTGTATTTTTTGCCAGTCCTTGGACATCTGTTCAGGCTAAATACTGTGGTCCTTATACCATAGAGAGTAAAATTAATTATTTGAATTATATTATAAAACCACCAGGTCGGCGTAAACAAAGTAGAGTGTGTCATATTAATATGTTAAAACCATATTTTGAGCGTACTAATGAAAGTGAGAGTAAACCAGTGGTCACTTTAGCCATGGTTAAATTGGAGAACAATCATGACAAACCAGATATAACTGAACCACCTTTTGATTCTTAAACTATGGAACAAACAGTTAGATTGAAAAATTCAGAAATTTTGTCAAATTTCGATTCAAAACTTGCAAATCTGACTTTTGATCGCAGAGAAAAATTAAAAACTTTGGTATTTTCTTTGAAAAAACTTTTTCCAGATGTGCCAAACAAAACCACTGCTGTTTGTCATGAGGTCGATGTAGATGATGCTTCTCCAATTAAGCAACATCCTTACCGGCTCAATCCACTGAAACTTGAATTAATGAGACAAATTAAATATATGCTTGACAATGATATTATTGAGCCGAATAACAGTGACAACTTACGAGATATTTAGGCATGATTGGATTTTACAGGAAATTCTGTTCAAATTTTGCTACTGTTGTTCAACCATTGACTCATCTTTTACGGAAAGATTCTAAATTCATCTGGAGTGATAATTGTCAAAACGCTTTTGAAAATAGCAAAACACTTTTAATTAATAGTCCAGTTCTGATCACTCCAGACTTTGAAAAACAATTCAAACTTGCCGTTGATGCAAGTGATGAAGGAGTTGGAGCTGTTTTATATCAAGAGACAGATAATAATGTTGAGAAACCTATATCATATTTTTCTAAGAAATTAGATAAACATCAGAAAAATTATTCAACGATTGAAAAAGAGTGTTTTGTGTTTTTGTCTGCACTTCAACATTTTGGTGTATATTTAAATCCCACTATGCATCCTATTCTTGTTTATACTGATCATAATCCTCTCACCTTCATACATAAAACGAGAAACAAGAACCAAAGGTTGACTAGGTGTAGTTTACTGTTACAGGAATATGATGTTATTGGAAAACATATTAAAGGTAAAGATAATGTAATAGCAGATGCTTTATCTAGATCTTATTAAAACACTGTATACATACTATGTTTTTATATATATATTATTCATGAAAAGTTTTTGTTACACTCAAACTTTTTTTAAGGGGGGAGGTGTTATGATATTGTAACTATCATGTTTATTGAGTTGGCCTAATTTGTTTTGTGTGGCCTTATAATATGTTTACATGATATTTGTAGTAGTTTACTAAATGATATTATAACTGTGCAGTTTAGAAATCACTGGAACAATCATAGAGGCTGATGGAATGATTAGAACTTTCTATTTGACTTACATAACGATTCCAAAATGATCATTATAAAAGATGCGTAATTTAAACTTCTTACATTGTTCTAGAAGTTTCCGTTAGTTTTCTAGGAGTTTCCTTTCTACATTGTTCTAGAAGTTTCTGTGACAACTAAATATACAGATACCGAAATTACAGATTAGACATATAGACATCAATAGACATTAATATTCTCAGAAGTTCTCTCAATTGGATTGACACTTTTAATTACGAACAACAACATACTAGATTGTGACCTATTGGACGTAATATTCTGTTTGGATTCCCGAGAAGAATTTCGGATAAAGAAAAGACAAAAGATCGGACATATATTTTGACAGTTAAGTTGACATTTCCATTTGTGTAATACTTCTTGTAAACTTGTGTATAATAAATCTTGTTAAATTTTATTATTGATTTGTGTCTTTTGTTGGCTACAATTTAAAGGTGATTTCTGGCAGTAACAATAATGACAGATCGTTGATTGTTTCTTTTAAATGTATTCTTATTTATAGATTAGGGACGATTTAGAGCTTGACATATTAATTGTTATGACAATTTTATATTGTTGAAGACTGCATGTTGCCCTCTAGATATATTTTGGTTATGTTTTGTCGTTTAGTTGCTGTCACATCTCCTTTTATTCCTGTTCCTTAAACTTTCAAGACGAAGAACCTACGTAGAACCAATATTCCTTTGATTTACGGGAATCGTGTGCATTTAATTTATGTATTGTATCTTCCAAACGATGTTCATTCTACTAACGAGTTGTATGTTTTGTAAGTACTTGATATCTTCTTTCAAAATAAATTATCAAGTAAATTGTATTACATTATACAGAAGGCTTATAATAATTTGGACTACATGTAGCTTGAAATTATGAGACCTTAAAAGCGTTTTGAGTCATAGAACAAACAGTTAAACCTATTTTGGTAAAGGTAAAATTCATTTATAGGAATCCATATCAACTATATACAACTACAGTTTAAAAAAAATCTTCTACTCCGAAACTACTAGACCAAATTCAACCAAACTTGGCCACAATCATCATTAGAGTATCTAGCTTTAAAAATGTGTCCTATGACGCCACCTGCCGACTAAGATGGCCGACATGGCTAAAAATAGAACAAAGGGGTAAAATGCAAGTTTTTTCTTTTATTTTGAAAACCGCTCTACCAATTGTCGATTTGTGTCAAAACTGTCAGGGGACTTCTTATAGGAGTTATTGCCCTTAAATGACAAATTTTACCATTTTTTCTATTTTTACCTATTATCTTGAAAACTATAATAGATACAGAAAAACTTTTAAATTGCAATAATGATCAGCAATACATGATCTACAAAAAAGTCTACATGGTCGAAATCGCCAGTCGACTCCTTATTAGTGTTATTGTCCTTTGATAACGATTTTAACCATTTTTTATCTAAGTTTTTGCCTTATACCTTAAAAATTATAAAAGATAGAAACTTGAATAAGCAAAATGATCAGCAAGACAAGATCTTCAATTAAGACAATATGGAGGTAATCGACCGTCGACTACTTATTAGAGTTATTGCCCTTTGATGACGATTTTAATCAATTGTTTGAGGTTTTGCCTAAGTTCTTAAAAATTATGATAGATAGATAGAAACTTAAATAAGCAACAATGATCAGCAAGACAAGATCTTCAATTAAGCCATATGGAGGTAATCGACTGTCGACTACTTATAAAGGTTATTGCCTTTGATGACGATTTTAATCAATTGTTTGAGTTTTTGCCTTACATCTTAAAAATTATAATAGATAGATAGAAACTTAAATAAGCAAAAATGATCAGCAAGACAAGATCTTCAATTAAGATAAGTGGTGACAATCGTCCGACAACTCCTTATTGGAGTTATTGATGTTTAATGATAATGTTTACCACTTTTTTGCGTTTTTCCCTATATACCAATAATGATTATAGATAAATAGAAACTTTGAATAACACAAGAGTGCACACTCTGAAATGTCTTGCCTGCTTTACTGACCATTGATTTTATGTTGAAAGTATTAAATATAAAGATTATACTAAAAGAATAACAGAAACTTAACATTTTTAAAAATCTATGACAATGAGGTCAAGGTCAGATAAATTGTATCTGACAGATATATACATCTTACAATTTTTATACACCAAATATAGTTGACCTATTGCGTATGCTAATTGAAAATAGACCAAAACACAAAAACGTGACATTGACCAATGAACAATGACAATGAGGTCAATGTCAGATTATACCTGCCAGACAGACATGTGCACCTAACAATTATCCCATACACCAAAATATAGCTGACCGATTACTATTAGTATTTGAAAAACAGACCAACACACAAAAACTTAACATTGACCATTGAACCATAAAAATGAGGTCAAGGTCAGATGATACCTTCCAGACAGACATGTACACCTAATAATCACTCCATACATCAAATAATGTTCACCTGTTGCTTATAGTACTACAAAAACAGACAAAAACTGAACCCATATACGAAATATAGTTATCATATTACTCATAATAAATCAGAAATTCAAGACAAAAAAAAAAAAAAAAATCAAATTTTTTTCAAGCAGTCGCTTAACCATGAAAATGAGATCAAAGACAATGGATATATGATTGATGGAAACATAAGGTATCTGCATACAAGATATGAAGCATCCAGGTTTTATACCTTCTGTTATATAAAGCTTTATACAAATAGTTTACGCCGCCGCCGCCACCGCCGGATAGTAATACCTATGTCTCGCATACTGCGACTTTCGGCCGTCACAGGCGAGACAAAAAATGATCAGCAAGGCAAGTTAGTCCGTTAGTTTTCTCGTTTGAATTCTTTTACAGTTAATTCTGCCTCATATCTTGACTGACATCTAGAAATTGACAATGAGGGTCGGTTGAAAACAAAACTTTACGACAAAAGAGATGATTTCAGCTTCCCAATTGTGAACTTTCATTTCTATGTAGCAACATTCCAGCAGCGCCTGCATACGGAGTATATATCTCCCAGTTGATACGATATTCCAGGGCTTGTATTTCCTATCATGATTTCCTTGATAGAGGATTGCTGCTCACAAGGAAGCTATTAAACCAAGAGTTCCAAATGGTGAAGTTGAAATCATCCCTTCGTAAATTTTACGGACGCCATCACGAGTTGGTTGACCGTTATGGAATAACCGTTTCACAAATGATATCGGATATGTTCCTTATGTCGTAACTACAATACCCTTCCCTTTTCATTTATGTGACCTACCGAATTAGACTATTTACCGGATTTGTAATCACATAAGCAACACGACGGGTGCCACATGTGGAGCAAGATCTGCTTACCCTTCCGGAGCACCTGAGATCACCCCCAGTTTTGGTGGGGTTCGTGTTGCTTAGTCTTTGGTTTTCTATGTTGTGTCATCTGTACTATTATTTGTCTGTTTGTCTTTTTATTTTTGGCCATGACGTTGTCAGTTTGTTTTCGATCTATGAGTTTGATTCTCCCTCTGGTATCTTTCGTCCCTCTTTACATTTGTCATTTCGGGGCCTTTTATAACTGACTATGAGGTACGGGCTTTGCTTATTGTTGAAGGCCGTATGCTGACCTATAGTTGTTAATTTTTGTGTCATTTGGTCTCTTGTGGAGAGTTGTCTCATTGGCAATCATACCACATCTTCTTTTTTATAAGATCAACAAGCAAGTCAAATTTTACCGATATTGTTAGTAGACTGTTACTCTTTATTTTTTACTCTCTTTTGTGTCTTGAAGAAGATAGAGAGAAACTAAACAGAAAAAAGGATCAGCAATACAAGATCAACAAAATAGAGATTTTTGTCATAAATTGTATTCTTGACTCCAATGTTGGAGAGTGTCCTTTGTTGAATATGCACATAGACCTAGGTGAGCGACACAGGCTCTTTAGAGTCTCTAGTTTATAATTGGGTTCACTGTATGTTCACCAGACAAGTTATGGTCTATGTCTAATTCTAAATATTTAAGTTTTGGCTGTCTAGTTCTCAACATTCTGAACATTTCTGTCACTGTCAGAGTTATCTATAGCGGTTTTCAAGATAATAGACAAAACTTGCGTTACCTCTAAGTTCTATTTTTTGCCATGGCAGCCATGCTGGTTGGCAGTCCAGGTTAGCAGACATAATGTTTAGACTAGTTACAGGAAGGATGATTGTGGACAAGTTTAGTTCATATTGGTCTAGTAGTTTCAGAGGAGAAGATTTTTGAAAAAGTTCATGATCAATGGATGCCAAGTGATGAAAATAGCTCACTTGGCATTTTTGGTCAAGGTGAGATAAAAATTTGATTTATTTGATTAAAAGGAAATGTTTAGTAAATGTTGATATAACAGCACCCAACCAATTGAAATCTACTTAATAGAAGTCGTAGAAGTCTGTATCACTTAATTACTGGAAAATAAGTAATCTTGGTGGAAATAATAAATCTGAAACTAGACTTTTTTTAATAATTCAGGACAATATACATGTAGCATACCCGTGTTCAGCTGTTATCGTAGAAGTCTAAGATAAAACAGACAAAATGTGGAGTGAAAATACTCAAAATGACATCAACTCCAATAAGTGTGATCCCTTGCATGGACAGAGCAAGCATCTGCTATAAATGCTTCAAATTGCACATAATTCCCACATCCATTTTTATGTGTCAATGTCAGGAACATAACAATGACATTTGTTGACATGTTTGATTCATGACAGAGTTAAATTGTCACTCACACACACTAGCAACCAAGCAATTCGTGAATCAAACTGATTTAAAATAGTAATTTCAGTAGTTCTTCCTAATAACTTAGCTAGATTAGATTTTGAGTACAGAGTATATTGCTTTTAGTGAAATCATCAAACTGATAGCAACCTCTAACACTTTTATCAAGACATAGGCTTGAACAGAGAATGTGATACTTTTCTACTGTGGGAAGCTGTCAATAGAAAACTGAATCCTCACATTTGTGATCTTCAGTGCTAGGTGTCTGTCAACATCACTATCAAGAAAAAGATCTAAAGACTAAGCAGACACTCATGTTTGTGCAGTATCCCAAACATGAAGAAGAAACAGGCAAAAAGGACCACAAAACCAAAAGACATCATCAACAAATTCAAAAGTGAATGCAAATAATTATGAAAGTTGAGAAATAAATTTCAACAGGTTTATTTGTTTCAGAAAATACAAATTTTTGGATTTAGCATGGTGTTATCAAAGGTATAAGACGACATCTTATTTTACAATATATGTATATGTACTTTATAGTTAGTGTATTCGGTATATATTGATAAAAATATCTTCTCATACTTATAGGTGTTATATAAGGTTTCAGGGATCACCATAGGAAAATGTTCATGGATGCAGCTTATAAATTAAAATTATTATAACAACCATTGAAAATAATCTTATACTTTTTCAAATACTCTTACATACACACACACCTGGTAAATATATGTGTGTTAAAAAAATTAGTTTTATGAAAAACCAAACCAAACTTAACTATTGTATTTCAAAATTATATCAATTAATGGTACATGTACATCAATACATTTATTGCAGTCCTAAGTATGAAATCGTCCAAATTATAATTGCGTATTGTTATTCTAAACTGTTTCCCGAAATTGACCGCCCTGAAGATAAAAAAAAAACATTTTATTAAAATCAAATATGTCAATAAAAGTTTTGATTTTGTAAATATTGCCGGTATTTGTTATGTTTACAAAAAATCTACCCAGAAATATGTGTTTGATTATAGCGAAGTGTGCAAAGATGTAAATATCAGTGACAATACACCTACGTCATGAAATTGCAGTAATTCCGAATACATTTATGGCCCCAGTTCCCGTGTTATAACAGGAGACCTTAACATCGTTCGTGACCGAGAGTTGAAATCATTCTTCAGTAAAGGACCTAAATATCGTCCCCGGTCAATTATTAATTGAAACGACTCACTCCGTTCTTACTGCTCTAAATGGATAAAACGAGAAAAGGCTGACAAGAAATCCTTAGATTCTTTTTTTAATTCAGTAATGATCATAGTTGATATACGTATACAACATTTTAAAGAACATTTTACTCCTAATAACAACCATAATTTAACCCTATTTCTCGTATCAAACATAAGCTAAAAGATTTCCCAAGGAATCTGTGTTTGACCCGGCTGATAAGGCTGCTAATAATATCATTATTGTTTGACGTAAATTTTACATTGAGGTTCTGCAAACGGAAATCACGAATTTACCAACATTCCAACTGACTCCATTTTCGCAAAATGACATCTGTAACAAACATAAAATTTTAGCTACGTCTTTACAAGCAGAACCAAATACAATGAAAGTTCCAACTATGTACTGGCTTCCGAAGATGCACAAAACACCTTACAAATATAGATTTATTTCGTCTTCAAGCCATTGTTCCAATTCTTAACTGTCTATTCTACTTACTAATACACTTGATACAATCAAAAACCTAGTAATAAATTGTTCAGATAAGGCCTTTGAAAATAGTGGAATTAATTACTTTTGGAGTGTCAAAAATTCGTTGGAAGTACTTGATAAATTGCATGCTTATATTGATGATTTCGAATCTGTTCAAAGTTTTGATTTTTCTACCCTATATACCACTTTGCCTCATAATCTTATTAAGAAAAAATCACACACCTAATTAAATGGGCATTTAAAAAGCCAGAATGCGAATACGTATGTTCAAACTCTTTTAGGTCATTTTTTAGTAACAACAAACAAAAGAACTGTGTCAATTGGACCTGCTTTGATACTATAACTGCCCTTGAATTTTACTAGAAAACATTTTTGTTCGCTATGGTGATTCCGTATATCGTCAAGTTATAGGAATTCCAATGGGGACTAACTGTGCACCACTTATTGCGGACCTGTTTCTGTATTGTTATGAGTTACAATTTATGACTAAAATCAGCAAAGACCCATCGAAACAACATCTGATACAAAAATTTAATAACACTTTTAGATATTTGGATGATATATTGGCTCTCAATAATGACAGACTTCAGTATGTACACTAAAGAGATTTTTCCTGCTGAACTGACTTTAAATAAAGCTAATACTAACAATGAACACTGCCCTTTCCTGGATCTTGATATCTATATCTTTAACGGGAAGCTTAATACCAAAATTTATGACAAAAGAGATGATTTTTCATTTCCTATTGTTAATTATCCATTTTTAAATGGTGACGTTCCCTTGTCACCGTCTTATGGTGTTTATATATCTCAACTTGTTCGATTCGCTCGTGTATGTAACAACGTATTTGATTTTAAGGAAAGAAATATCTGTATTACTGAAAAATTATTACACCAGGGTTTTCGGTATCACAAACTAGTCAAAAAATTTACTAAATTGTATCATCGGTACAAGGACATCATTCGTAAATATAAATCAACATGCAGACATCTTTGTCTGTTTGTTTTGTTCATGCATCGTTGTCAATATAACGGAATTTGATGCGACTGTCATACAAGTGAGAGGTTTGGCTAGCTATAAAACCAGGTTCAATCCACCATTTTCTACATAAGAAAATGCCTGTACCAAGTCAGGAATATGACAGTTGTTATTCATTCGTTTGATGTGTTTGAACTTTTGATTTTGCCATTTGATTGAGGACTTTCCTTTTTGAATTTTCCTCGGAGTTCAGTATTTTTGTGATTTTACTTTTTTCTTATACGCTCAGGTATTTCACATCCAATCTTTTATGGTAATATTCTTTACAAAGCACAAAAATGTCGGCAGTCACCTCAAAAGCTAACCAAACCTTTAAACAGACTTATTCAGAAGGGATGTAGTTACGATAATGTTGTCAGGTCATTAAAGAT
Organism: Mytilus coruscus; assembly: GCA_017311375.1. Classification (NCBI taxonomy): domain Eukaryota; kingdom Metazoa; phylum Mollusca; class Bivalvia; order Mytilida; family Mytilidae; genus Mytilus; species Mytilus coruscus. The sequence goes on along the minus strand of CM029596.1, from coordinate 88,933,909 downwards.
GACATTATTTGTTTTGTATTAATATTGATTCACTCATAGGGTCTTTGCATCGGAAATAAACACATTTATTCTAAAACCAGTTGTTGGCATGATACGGGTTATGTTCTTCTCATATATTTTATGATGGTATGATACTAAAACCCTAACGGGAGGGATTGTACTTGATTTTCATATGATGAAGACATAATCTTTCAATCAGTTTAATTGAGGTCTGGAGCTGGCATGTCAGTAACTGTCAGTAACTGCTAGTGGTCCTAATTTATGTATCTTTATCATTTTGCTTAGTTTCTTTTGTTACCTATTCTGACATCGGAATCGGACATCTTTTAAACTGAGTTTTACTGTGCGTATTGCTGTGTGTTTGAGGTAGAGGTATAAGGGGAGGGTTGAGATCTCACAAAACATGTTTAACCCCGCCGCATTTCTGCGCCTGTCCCAAGTCAGGAGCCTCTGGCTTTTGTTAGTCTTGTATGATTTTTAATTTTAGTTCATTTATATGTTTTGGAGTTTAGTATGACGCTCATTTTCACTGAACTAGTTCACGTTTTTGTTTAGGAGTCAGCTGAAGCCCGCCACCGGGGTGCGGGATTTTCTCGCTGTGTTGAAGACCCATTGGTGGCCTTCGGATGTTTTCTGCTCTTTGGTAGGGTTGTTGTCTCTTTGGCACATTCCCCATTTCCATTCTCAATTTTATTTAGTTGTGGTGGCTGGTTGGATATAGTAGTGGCACATCATTACACGTAGTTATGATAGTTTGTTGGTTATAGTATTGGTACATCATAATGGTAGTTGGTTTGGTGTGTTAACGATACATCTTTACACGTAGTTATGGTGGTTGGTTAGGTATAGTAATATCACATATTTACATGTACATTGTAGTTATGATGGTTGGTTGGGTATAGGGTTGACTCATCTTTACATGTACATTGTAGTTATGGTGCTTTGTTGGGTATAGGGTTGACTCATCTTTACATGTACATTGTAGTTATGGTGGTTGGTTGGGTATAGTAATGGCACATCTTTATATGTACAATGTAGTTATGGTGGTTGGTTGGGTATAGTATTGGCTCATCTTTACATGCACATTGTAATTATGGTGGTTGGTTGGGTATAGTAATGGCACATCTTTTCATGTACATTGTAGTTATGGTGGTTGGTTGGGTATAGTATTGGCTCATCTTTACATGTACATTGTAGTTATGGTGGTTGGTTTGGTATAGGGTTGACTCATCTTTACATGTACAATGTAGTTATGGTGGTTGGTTGGGTATAGTAATGTCACATATTTACATGCACATTGTAGTTATGGTGGTTGGTTGGGTATAGTAATGTCACATATTTACATGTACATTGTAGTTATGGTGGTTGGTTGGGTATAGTAATGGCACATCTTTACATGTACATTGTAGTTATGGTGGTTGGTTGGGTATAGTATTGACTCATCTTTACATGTACATTGTAGTTATGGTGGTTGGTTGGGTATAGTATTGGCTCATCTTTACATGTACAATGTAGTTATGGTGGTTGGTTGGGTATAGTAATGTCACATATTTACATGTACATTGTAGTTATGGTGGTTGGTTGGGTATAGTATTGGCTCATCTTTACATGTACAATGTAGTTACGGTGGTTGGTTGGGTATAGTATTGACTCATCTTTACATGTACATTGTAATTATGGTGGTTGGTTTGGTATAGTAATGGCACATCTTTACATGCACATTGTAATTATGGTTGTTGGTTAGGTATAGTAATGTCACATATTTACATGTACATTGTAGTTATGGTGGTTGGTTGGGTATAGTAATGGCACATCTTTATATGTACAATGTAGTTATGGTGGTTGGTTGGGTATAGTATTGACTCATCTTTATATGTACATTGTAGTTATGGTGGTTGGTTGGGTATAGTAATGGCACATCTTTTCATGTACATTGTAGTTATGGTGGTTGGTTGGGTATAGTATTGGCTCATCTTTACATGTACATTGTAGTTATGGTGGTTGGTTTGGTATAGGGTTGACTCATCTTTACATGTACAATGTAGTTATGGTGGTTGGTTGGGTATAGTAATGTCACATATTTACATGTACATTGTAGTTATGGTGGTTGGTTGGGTATAGTAATGGCACATCTTTACATGTACATTGTAGTTATGGTGGTTGGTTATAGGGTTGACTCATCTTTACATGTACATTGTAGTTATGGTGGTTGGTTGGGTATAGTAATGTCACATCTTTACATGTACATTGTAGTTATGGTGGTTGATTGGGTATAGTAATGTCACATATTTACATGCACATTGTTGTTATGGTGGTTGGTTGGGTATAGTATTGGCTCATCTTTACATGTACAATGTAGTTACGGTTGTTGGTTTGGTATAGTATTGACTCATCTTTACATGTACATTGTAATTATGGTGGTTGGTTTGGTATAGTAATGGCACATCTTTACATGCACATTGTAATTATGGTGGTTGGTTGGGTATAGTAATGGCACATCTTTACATGTACATTGTAGTTATGGTGGTTGGTTGGGTATAGTATTGGCTCATCTTTACATATACATTGTAATTATGGTGGTTGGTTGGTGGCAATATCAGATACAATGGTATAACTAACATGACTAATATGCAACTATTATTTATAGAAAGTATATAAAGAAATGACCGAAATATCTGACATTAGCACCAAATTCTTAAAAAAACAAAAACCATTTAGATTTTATACCAAATGTACCAATTGTGCTTCCTGAGATGGGACAAATAGTTTATCATCTGACAGGGTTAAACTATTCTGTAAGTATTTCTGTTTGTATTTTCTTCAATCACTTCAGTCTATAATAAACAAATATACATGTATTTATAGATTATCGTTGATCATCTCAAATTGATTTTCTCGCTTGAGCCGGTACGGCGAAAGCGAGAAATGCAATCGAGTTGAGATGACCAATGATAATCTGTTTACTATTTTACCTATGACGACCATGTCAATTTCATTAGCAACGCCACGTGCCTGCATAGTTTCTAGCGATAATTTTCCATCGCAAGCGAGTAGCATGATATGAAAATTATCACAAAAAGATCAAAGGAAAATGCACAAAATAGCGATAATATACATTCTTCAAACTTTTTTTCGCTTGATGTTCATATCGCATGGCTGCAAGTTTTGCACGTTTTATATTCATTACAATAGGGTCTTCTTCGATAGACCAATTTAGCCAAAAAGAAGAAACAACTGTTTTATTTTGTTAAAAAGTCTTTAAGAAACCTTAATAATGTATCTTTATTAAAATAAAAAGATGTGGTATGATTGCCAATTAGACAACTATCCACCAAAGTTCAAATGAAGTGGATGCAAGCAATTATAGGCAACTGTAAGGCCTTCAAAATTGAGCAATGAGAAAAATCCATACCGAATAGTCGGCTTCAATGAGAAGACCTCATTTTGTGTGTCGCTTCTCTTTCTTCCACAATAAATTAATCATCATGCCTCTGTGTCCTATAGGTACCATGCGTAGTCGCATTTGTCATCCTCGCTTATGATTATTCCGTTTGGGTTATTTTGGGAGGAAAACGAAAATAAAAGCGTCCGAATATTGTTGCCGTCATTGGACGGACTTTTAAGTCATAGACAAGACTTCCGTTTAGGACTGTTTAAAATTACAGTGAATTTTGGTCAATTTACAAACAACCCTTAATTCCTAACTTGATTACATACAATGTTTTGGGTACCTGAGCTACAGGAACCAGTATCAAACATTCCTTCGGTCCCTTGACGCGATAAAAATACGATTTCTTTGGGCCCCTGGAACCGGTATATAATCATGTTTTATTTAAATGGCCTGGATCGTTATTGGAATTTTAATGTTTTGGGTACCTGAGCTACAGGGACCGGTATCAAACATTCCTTCGGTCCCTGGGAGCGATAAAAATCCGATTTCTTGGGCCCCCTGGAACCGGTATATAATCACGTTCTATTTAAGAAATAATTCATGCAAGCCATAAATGTGTGATCATTCGGTCATTCCAAGTGTCGGTCATTCGAGGTACCGCTTATAACACGAATGACCGAATGACACCGGCATTATCCGAATGACACTTGGAATGACCAAATAACATCTGAAATTTTAATACTAGCACATATTGGTGACTTTTAAACATTGATTAATAAATAATATTACATTATAAGTGTATTTTATAACTTAAAAATGATTTATAGAAGCAGGTTAGTTCATAAAGATCATTATAAATATAGTGTATACATCCAACATGGCGACTTAGGAAATCACAATGGGAAGACTAAAAGAATGATTGCATACGATCCCTCAACGTGTTTATTTTGGACCACAAAAGTGGAGCCCTCACGACACGAAAAAGCAATGAACAATGTGAGGATGGGCGCCTCCCCAATAAGACCCTGAATTTATTCATATATAAGTTCCCTTTTAAATTGCCCTTTTAAAGAAAATATCGAATAGTTAACTGTTTAGAATAATTTTTTTTTATGTATATGTATATAAAAAAAAATCATATTATAATAAAAAAAATTTTACTTCTACTTTTAAAGAAAATATCTGTTTAGAATAATATTATTTTTTATTTATATATAGAAAATAACCAAGCCCTTTTAAAACTACTAAGATATCCTGCACAAGGCAGGGGCTTACCTGTCGTAGTCCGCGAAAACACTTTATTTAGGATTTATTGTTAAAAAATATTTTCCTCCGGTTGTACCTGAAAACATGCTCAACAATACTATACATGCATTATGTATCCAGTCTATAAAACAGCAATGGGAAACAGTAAAAGAAAAATGCATTATACACAATACAAATAAACTGCATGAACAATACAATATACTTACCAGCAAAAACATTAGGAGAAAGCAATTAAAGCAGGTTATAAAACATACATTGGTTAAAAAAGTATACATAATAAAAATAAACAGCATGATTGAACAATACAATATACTTACCAGTTAAACAGAAGAAAACAAACAAAGTAAAATATAAACATACATTGGTTAAAAAGTATACACAATGAAAATAAACAGCATGAACAATATAAAAAGTATACACAATACACATAAACAGCATTAACAAAACAATATACTTACCAATAAAACAGAAGAAGAAAGCAAACAAAGTAAGTTATAAACATACAATGGTAAAACAAATTAAATACAACAATGTTCTTTTTTCACCTAAAAATAACCAAAAGTTACCATTAAAACAAGTGACAATTTACCCACTGCTGTAATAATAATGTAATGCATGTATAGTATTTAATACACAATCAGTCCTTCTTCTTTTTGAAGGTTGTTGTTCTCTCGTTTATCTTTCTTTTGTGTTGTCCGATTTTCTTGCCCAATGCCCGCGGCTTTATAACATTCATCCTGCCATCTGTGGATGTAAAAACTTTTTAACATCGAATGTCTAAAATAATCAGAAATTCATACATTTTTTTTTCTTTTACAAAAGAATTTTGTGAAAAAACTATTTTATTAAACAGAAAAACTCAGATCAAATTAGTTTAAATAATCTTTTATTCTTATTTTACAAAAGATTTAAAGCAATTATTTTGTGAAAAAAGTATTAGTTTAAATAATCAAGAAATTCATATTTTTTCTTTCACAAAAGTCAAACAAAGATTTTAAGCAATAATTTTGTGAAAAAATTAATCTTATTAACCTTTCACAGAAGATACAGTAAGGATGTACATACATTGTATATAGTTGTAAATATTTATTTGTGTTTTTTTTTATTATTATTGGTTTTGGTAATGCAGCCTTGGTATACCAAGACAGTCACAAGCCTGTTTAATACAGAGTGTTCATACCGTTATCTAATTTCATTAACAATTAATGATTAATTATGTAATGGGCACGTGTCAGTAAACAACAATCTAATTAACAATATAATAGAATTGTAAGGTAATAAATATTTTGATTATTGGGCACTTGTCATCATCACAACTAAATTATCTAATTGACACAAAATATTTCATTATTAAACTTACTAAATGTATTGAAATGGATGAACATAGCAATAAAATAAAATGAAAACGTCAATATTAAGTATAGTACATTTTTTCCTTTAATTTTATTTCTGAAATTGAGTAAATTAAGTAAATTTTATATATAACCAAGGAAAATAAAATAAGAAATAAGTGAAATATAATCGAATTAGTGAAATTAATGTCTTCATTGAAATTTATGAAAATAATAATTTTTCTTCTCTATTAATAATATATTACACTAAATTTCACATTTGTTCTTTATATATTTCATATACTTTCTACTAAACCATATATAATATTATATAATAGTATAATGATAAAAGTCACCAATATGTGCTAAAATTAAAATTTCAGGTGTCATTTGGTCATTCCAAGTGTCATTCTGATAATGACGGTGTCATTCGGTCATTCGAGGTACCGAGTTCCCTAAAGGAATAGGTTTGTCCATGAACAGATGAAAATCTCTACTTAGTTCATCAATTGTCACTGTCAGGGCTGCAGGACTTGACATCAGCAAGGCTCTAATCTCCTTTGCAATTTCATGCCTTTTATTTGCAATGTCAGTCATTTTCAGTTTATTTTCTGTTCTTTCGCGCCAGCCTATCAAAAATATATTCTGATAACTTTCATGTCAGATACGTGTAGAACTTTGTAGAAAAACGGAAGGTCTAAAACAGGGCAGATAAAACCAGGACATGCAGTTAATTTTGGTACGTTTTTATCTGTAACTTTTGTTTTAATCAACATATTGTTAAAATTTAAACTGTATTATAAAAAACAGGGTATTGACTTACATTATTTGTAAAGTTTTTAAAATTAGAAATTAAGAAGTGAAAAAAAATCTGCCAGGACAGTTTAATTTCAAGGAAAAAATGACGGAAATTGCCGAGATAACATCTTGTGTTTTGTTTGGAAAAAGGTGAATTTATTCCATTTCCAAAAGAAAAGAATTAGCATGAAAGGTAAACCGAAATATGATTTTTTTGAAAAAAGTTTGTTTCTGGAAAATGTGGAATAAACTAATTTGACTCATCACCGAAGAGAAAAGTTTGTTTTGAAAAAAATGACAAAAAAATTAATTGTTGCTGTCTATGTGAAAGATGCTATGCAGTAGTGAGATGTTTTGTTTTCAATAGGCCCTGAAAAAAAATAATTGTTTTTGATTGCTGGAAAATATTTAAAAAAAGTTTGGCTCAGAAAAAAAAGTTTGCCCCCAGAAAATCAAATGGTTGCTGCCTTAAGAAATGCAACATTTTGAAACACGTTTCGTGTACGTGGATAAAAGAAGGTGACACATTCCTGTGCTCTAAACACATTACTAAACCTTTTGAAGGATTTGACACCAATCAGTGACTTTGAAGTTTTTAATACTGTCAAAACATAATTTACCTGACTTAATTTGTTAAAATATTGCTTCCGATATAAAAGAAATGCTTCGCCGAGTGCAGCCTGATACGACCGCAGAGGTCGAACCCTGAACAGTTGGGGCAAGTTTGGACACAATATCTAAGCTTGATACTGTCTGAATTTGGAATGTGATCAAATTTTTGACATAATATAGGTTTCTGACACAAAATAAATGTGATGAAAGATTTTCAAAATTTAAAATGGGACATTTAATTTACCATGTTTACCTAGTATGGTCTAATATTCAAAATCTAACAACATGGTTAGATTCAGCATATAAAAAAATTAATTTTAGTTGAAATCAAAGAAAGTTTAAGTTTAGACCCCTTCAAACCTTAATATGGACTAATTTTAAAACAGGGTCCAAAAGAAAAAATCTAAATGCACTATAAAATTCAACATATCATACAGCCGCAATAATTCAGTTTTTGATGAAATCAAACAAAGTTTAATTTTTGACCCTTTGGACCCCAATGTAGACCAATTTAAGAATGGGGCTCAATATCCAAAATAGTAATGCAATGTTAGAACCCACAATACTTAGTTAATCTGTTATATATAATAATTTACACTACCTGTTCAATATGTATCTTTATAGATTATTGATGGTTTTTCAAACAAGACTCAGAGGGTGTTTCTCAGCTACAATCTCATCGGAGGGCACCATTGATGATCTTTTTATCGCTATTTTGCCTATGAGGCCGTTCATGTTTACATTGACAACGTCACGTGCGCCCTTAGTTTCTAACGATAATTTTCCATCTCAAGCGAGTAGCATGATATGAAAAATTATCACCTAAAAAGATCAAAGGAAAAATGCACAAAATAGCGATAACCTGCCGTTGATTTTATATATAAATCAGAAATAATCTATGTAAAAATGGAAAAATTTTTGGAAAAAAAACCAAAAAATTATGAAAAAAAAATTCCCAAAAAAATTTGTACCCCCAAATTTTTTTTTTTTTTTTTTAAATTGAAATTTTGAAAATCTTTGAAAAAAAGTATGAACCTCCCCCCAAAAAAAAATTGAAAAAATCCTCCTCCCTAAAAAAATTGAATTTCAAAAATTTTGAAGAAAAAATATGAACCCCAAAAGAATTTGAAAAAAAAATCCTCCTAAACTTTTTGAAACACTCCCCCCAAAAAAATTTTGTTTTTTGAAATTTTGTAGATTATTTTCTTTTCAGGAAAAATGTATCGGGGATCACAACGAAAATTTGGACATTTATTTTATAAAATTTTGATGGAAATTGGAAGAGATACTTAGATGACTATTTTATTTTATGAAATAACAGCTAAGATATTAAATGGAATTCAAAGATTTGCTCAATGAAATAAATGAGAACATTCAGTTCACTATGGAATACAATAGTATAACAAATTACCATTTTTAACCGGATTTTCGAAGGAAAAAAAATCGGTTATTAATTTGGGGATGTACGGCGGGCGGGCGGGCGAGCGGACGGCTGCCAAACAGTGTCCTTTCATTAACATGAAAACCCTTCGACGAAATTTTTTCAAATTTAGATATGTTGTTTCCTGTGACTTAATGAAAATCAAGTTCAATTTTCAACAAAAAACAAACGCCAAAATACATAGAAACGAACTATTTGATAACAACTGCCATATTCCTGACTTGGTACAGGACATTTTAAGAAAAAATGGTGGGTTGAACCTGGTTTAATGGCTAGCCAAACCTCTCGCTTTATGACAACAGTGTCTTCCTCAGTAGATAAATTTTGTAAATCTTTTGATTTAATTGTTATCAAACTTTTTTGATACATTATTGAAAATCTAATTGATAATAAATACATTTTAACGTTGCTATCATCTAACATTTCTAAACAGATATTTATTGATTATATTAATCATTACTGATTTGAAAATGATTAATCACGTTAGGAATATTAAATCTAATTCTATTATGTTAAATATGTAATTGAAACTTTACTTGAAATTTTAATGCGAATTAACATCTTCATAACTATTAAGGTTCAATCAAATTGTTTACTAGATTATGTCTATTAAAGTCAAAATATTTACATTGAATGTTTATCATAATCCAACTTAAATATATGTTGGTAATAAAAGCTTATTAACTGAATATATGCTTATTTAGTATTTAACACTTATCAACTTCGAAAAGGTTCTTGTAATTTAATGTCACTAAATAATGCCTAATTGAAAAAGCATTATCACAAACACAAGTTTAGCTTAATTACATTAGTGATACATTATATGAAGAACAATTTTTTAATTTGCAATGTATAATTTTGCAATACCGTTAAGATTACGAAGATATTCGTTTACTTGCACTTAAACATTAAATAATATCGAAACTAGAAACACAAACACTAAATTCTAATTGATCAGATATTTAGTGTAATTTGAGTTATAATTTTGATCAGTTTGAAAGTATGATATATTCATTTAATGATTTCATATACATTTAATTAAACTTATAGTAAAAAGTAAAACAAATAATCATTATTATAAGTATGAATTAGACTAAGCTTGTATTATTCGTAGTTATTTATGAAGCGTAATTGATCAGATTACTTTAGATAACACATAACATATACATCTGTATAAAACTTTTTATACAAGATTAAGAAACAAATCATATTATTATTAAGATATTGATTTTTAGCATAGTTAATTTGAGTTTTTATTATTATTTATTAACTTTGTTTTACATTGAACTGAAGGCTGTTAAATAACGAAGTTTTGACATGCTGATTAGATAGACTATACGTATTTAGTGTAGATAGTTTGTAATGTACTAATTGTATTTAGATATTTTAGTATGATTTGTACGTTAACTTTAGAGCATTGTAAGTCTGAATCGACATGTAATTATGATGAATCAACAGTTCGAATTTCTTAGATTGTTGCAAATGTCTTTTATTTAATATTATAAAGTTTTTGTTTACTTCTAGATAAACATATCGTAGTATACGTATTACTAATGCGTTGTAACTTTCGGATCACTAGTAGTGTTCTAAATGTAAATTGCATTATAAGTCTTTTATATAAGATTATATTTCATAAACAGGGTCTAGTTCTACGTTGAGTATACTGATGTCAGTACACAGTGTATAACATGATCTTCAGCATTTGAAAAGTATGTATTATAAGTCTTATATAGTTATTACTTTCTAGATTCAAGTTTATCTGAAACTACAGACGTACGATTGAAAGTATAATAATTACGTTCAGCTATATAAATTATTCAATTCTTAAATTTAAAATACTTGCATAAGTTTACTATCAAATCAGTTTTTACAATAAATCCTAGTATAACAATTACTTATTTCAAATAATCATTTAATTACAACTAGTTAAAAAATTGACTATTAATCTGTTTCCATGTTCTGATTACATTCTTCTTTAAATAAATCTATTACTTCAAAAAGATTCTAATGAGAGTTTATAAAATCTTATTTTATAAAAAATACTATTAATTCTTCAATAGAACACATTCTTTATAAGAGAGTAAAATTCCGTTTCAAATTAAGAAAATACGATTCCAGTAATCAAAAAGAATAAAATTCATTCAAATGACATTATTTCGATAATTTTAAAATAGCATTTACATTAATTTTATAATACAGCAAGTTTAATTATCTGCATTTAAATTAGCTATATGATTTTACTTAATAATAGGTCTGATTATTTACTATGATATAATTATTAATGGAGCTTTCTACCTTAAGTAAAGATTTCTAGTTAATACAATTTTCATCCTAAGAACTTGGTTTTGGCATGATGACCTGCCAACAGGACAGGAGCTGACCCAACTAAAAGACAGAAACTGCCCCCCCTCCCCCGAAAAAAAATCCATACCTGAATCTGATCAATACTTGAAGAATTTCTTTCTTAAACTGCTTAATGGTATCAAATTATCCCAAAATTAGTAAAATATATATGTACTGAACAATGTTTATATATTGGTTTTGTAAAGGTTTAAGGACTGCACCCATATGTAAATATCGAAATTCAAAATTCCTCGAAAGTTTACTAAGAAAGATAAATACATCTATGATGTGTAAATGTAAAGTGAAAATGAACAATATTTTTGTACTGTTAAAATAATTCAAAAGTAGGTTTAGAAATATGTGTTGTTAGTACTTTTACAACGAACTGCAAAAGCGTATAAAGACAAAGAAGTTAACAGAATTCTAACGCTTCATGTTAACTCCTTTCCAAAGTTATATTTAGCTACTTTTAAGTAGGAACTTCTTGATTAGTTCATAACTAACCTCTTGTCCCTCAGCGGTTATCAGACTGGTACCCGGTTGACAATTTGGAGGAATATTTGATACTCTACTGGTTTATATACACCGTGATAGAAACCAGTGCGAAATTGGTGCGCCACTGTGGAATATTGCATTTCTAAATAACCCTGTTAGAGTGGATAAAAACATGAATAAACACTTATTAATGATAACATAGATTATCATAATTTTGTATAATTCAATATCAGACTTTATGTGGAAACATGGATATTGAGATAATTATGTTATTTAAAAACAATGAAGGAATAAACAGAATTTCTGTGTCATTTGGTCTCTTGTGGAGAGTTGTCTCATTTGCAATCATACCACATCTTCTTATTTTTTATATGGAGGCATATACTTTATGCCTAGTCTGTCGACAATGTAGGCACCTGTAACATAAATAGGAGTAAAAACATTTAGAATGTATTCAAATTGGAATGGCGCCAAGTCTGTCGACAATTAGGACACCTTTAACACCAATAGGAGTAAATACAATCAGAATGTACTTAAATTGGAATGGCGTCTAGTCTGTTGACAATTAGGACACCTTTAACACCAATAGGAGTAAATACAATCAGAATGTACTCAAATTGATACGACGCCTATTGTGTCGACAATGCAGGCACCGCCTACACAAATAGAAGTGAAATATTTAGAATGTACTGCATTTAGCATGACGCTTAGTGTATCAACAGAGCATGCACTTCTTACTATGGACGCATTGGATAGTGATTGTTTTTTCTCAGTTTCATTGTGCTCAGGGAATGAAACAGATTGATTGACTTAAGAAATTTCACAGACTGTATGTTAAATTATTTACCTTTTATGGTATATTGTTCTCATTATTTTCATACCTTTGGTTAAACCTGATAGTAAGTGAACACCAGCGTCCCCAGCTCCAGCACTATGTCCATTTATTGTAACTTTAGACGCGTCACCATTAAAATACTTGATATTTCTCTTTATCCATTTCATAGCCAATACTTGATCCATAAGACCATTGTTGCCCTTTATACCTTTACGTGGATCTGCATAAAAAATGTTTTAAATATTGTAAAAGTATGAACGATATATATATATATATATATATATATCGATATATATCTACATATAATTTATAGTCATAATCATGATTTGTATTAATTCAAATTGTTCTTTTTATTTGTCATATAAAAGATAAAAATTAAAATAAACACTTAAAACATTGCAAAGTCTTTCGGCCGAAAACCAGATTTTTTAAAGTAGATGTATCTGAAAAGTTATGCTTTTTGTTTGTCATCGAAAAAAATAGTTGTAACCAGCAAAAGAATTATGAAATATACTAAAGAGAAATATTTTGATTATCAATACTTATGTACATTTCGAAAATAAACTGGAATTTAGATGGACGATAAAACCAAAGACACTCAGTAAAAATTAATGAAGAATGAGCAACCTAGGTTTAAATACGTAAATGATTTTCAACGGAGACGATAAGCAATATTGAGAAGGCAGGGATTGAAACAATGAACAATTAAAGTTGAAATGTCGAAGATTTTCCAGGAGATGAATATATCTTATCTGAAAGTGACATGCCTTGCTGGAGAAAAGAAGCCGATTAGTTTAAAGATAACACTTGTGATGGTCAACAAACGCATGATGACGACTACATGTATATTTCCTATTGTGATTTAGAAGAGGTATGACTTATTACATATGACAAGAAATATCTATGAATCAGTTGTCGGATATTTTCGAATTAATGTTCTCGTAAAGCAAATCGAATTTAAAATGATGCAAACATTATCGAGAAGAGTTTGGGAAAGTTTTGTTTTGACATGTTAAATTTAGTATAGAACCCAATGGATTCCAGGGATCGAATACATGTATTAAATATAAATTTTGGCATTTCGGTTAAAGCCATTTTTGTGTTTTTAAATATTTTGCTTCTCAAGCTCTTGTGCTCAATCTTACTGAATAAAATAACATTTGATATCATAAATACTAGTCTTGCGCGCTAAAAAGGCTATGTTATGCTGAATGATGTGAGTTTAGATTGAAACATTTGTGCTGATCTATATATACATTATACCTAGATTGTCGAGTCTAAAATTGAATGTGATGACAATTATTTCTCCATGTGCAGCTAAGATGTCACCATCAAACACAGCTCCCATTCCTACACTATTGGAACCTCCATGGATGGATAATAGAATCGGCAGTGTCCTTTTATTGACCTGTGATTACGCAAGAAATGATAAATTGTTTGAAAATACTCTTTACTTTCCAAAATGAATTGGTCGAAATTTAAATACGTCAGTAACTACAACTTAAATTGTATTTGTCTTTACATAAATATATAACATCCATTTGTGTTTGAATTTTATTTTTAAATAAAATTATAATCGAGTGTTTTATCAGCCGTATTTTTGAAATTGTTATATTATTTAAGACTTAACTGTTAATTCCGAAAATAAAATATCAAGTAATAAGGCTGTTTTACTACATAAGATTAAATATTTAAGTTAGGAGATTCTGAAGCGCTTTTCTTTTTACAAAAGACCAAATTATAACATACTCTTGGTACATAGATGTTCATATATAGACAGTCCTCGTTAAAGTTGTCAAACCCTGGTCTATGAAATTGTACCGAGATTTTTCCTCCTGTGGACATACTGGTGGAAGATTGGTTGTGTCTAAAATGCGAGGATTCCATTTCATAGGCTTCTGTGGTCTCTACAAATAATGTAAGAATAATAATAACATATTTGTTTACTCTGATCATGACATGGGAAATTATCTAGTCAAAGGTTATCTTAAAAAATCTTGCCAGACATAGTACTCTTTTCGCAAAATAAAAAGTCGAATATAAGAATTTTCGTAACTAATAATATTTTTGTGAAAATAATTCATTTGACGTATATTGTCTTGTCGATTTACCGCAATAAGTTATTATGGCAAAAGTTAATTTTAATGCTACGGTTTTCTCTATTTCATAAGTGAAACATATACAACTCATATATTTATTGTATTATGTTCAGATTTACACATTGGTCTTATTCAAATATAAAAACAGAATGATTCAGATTGATATGCTCATTTCAAGCACCATGTTTTTATATGCCCCTATATCCCATACGATATTAACTACCATACTAGTATGTCAAGCTGGTCCTATCGGCATTGCGTTTAACTAGACATATTTGTTTATCGTTTATTGTTTTGCAGAGTGTGTTCTTGTTTTGTGCTGTTATACCACTGTCCCAGGTTAGGGGGAGGGTTCAACACCTTCGAACTAGTTCAACCCCGCCACATTCTGTATGTGCCTGTCCCAAGTCAGGAGCCTGTAATTCAGTGGTTGTCGTTTGTTGCTGTGTAACATATTTGTTTTTCGTTCATTATTTTGTACATAAATTAGGCCGTTAGTTTTCTCGTTTGAATTGTTTTACATTTGTCATTTCTGGGCCTTTTATAGCTGACTATGCGGTATGGGCTTTGCTCATTGTTGAAGGCCGTACGGTGACCTATAGTTGTTATTTCTGTGTCATTTGGTCTCTTATGGAGAGTTGTCTCATTGGCAATCATACCACATCTTCTTATTTTTATATGTGATGCGAAAGGCATCCTTGAATTTTTCACTGAAATTTTTGGAAATATTCCCAATTTGTTATGCCAAAACTCAAGTGCTGAACTCCTCATGTGATGATAGACGGTATAGAAGACTAACAGAACGTGGCCAAAAAGGATAAAGACCAAGTGGTTAAATTTATACATATCTTATACCAATTATCATGCATGGGACTATCTGTTATAGTCGTTAGAAATTGTTTTTAGTTATAAAACTTGGTTCTTTTTAGTGAGTGTTCATTTCTCAATTGGTCCGATATTCGATTGTTTTGATTGAATTCTCAGATTGCAATGAAATTAATATATATCACTACTATAGGCAACTTTAGGAGGACGGCGTATTTCATTTCAGTAGGTTTTAAGTTCTTTTGGTTTTCTAGTGATCATTCTTTGAAACGGTATAGTTTTTTTTATATTTTTGTTTTTGATATCTGTTTTACCATTATTAAAGAGTATAATTGAACGTACTTTTAGCGAGTCGCAAATTTCATGTGACAGAGAGCCAAATCAAAAGAACGGGAATTCAAAGTTTAAAACTTATATTACCTGTAAAAGTTCGAAGATGCAATTGACCGTTTCATTTTACCTTGTAAAATATATATTTTGCATTTTGAAAAATTCAGCCGAGCTATGCGTTTCTTTTTTTGAACAGTATATATAAATGTTCGATAACAAAATTCCGCAATTGTAGCGATTCAATCTGAAAGTGAATAAAATAATTGTCTGCTCTTTTGTAGTTTTTGGGTGTCAAATGACTTAATTGCACAACGTTGTGTAATTTATATATTCCATTCCCTACTTATGTTGTTTTGCAAAAGGATGCAAACGGAACCCATATATTAAAAGACGTGACATCGTAAAGTGATTTCTTTAATTTTTAAAACAAAAGGAGATGTGGTATGATTGCAAATGAGACAACAACACAACAGAGTCCAAATGACTTGAGTTAAACTTTTATATTTTTCCTGGCTGTTTATTCTTGTTTGAAAATCAGGTTATATTTATTTTGTGCTCAGATCTCTACTGGTCAGGATTATTGGTGATACTGACATTTTGATAATTAAATATTCCCTACCTTGTAGCGTAGATTACCCGTCGGAGGAGATGCATATGGAACACCAAGATATTCCTCCACTTCTACTTGCGGGACGCGAATAGTAACTTTTCGGTGGACTTTTCCATCAAGTGTTTTTCTGATAGGAAAACACTGGAACGTACTCAAAACAAAAGTCAACACGATTTAAATCTTAGACATTTTGTTCATAAGTGGTTTGTCTTTGTTACTTCCTGATAAATGACTAATAAAAGTAACAGTTATTTTCAGTACATATGCAGTTTTTAAATTTCACTAGAGATTTACAATAAATGACATACGTACGTAACTCGCATACGGACCTAATGGGACGGTTTATTTCCAAACATCGAATTTGATTAAATATGTCGCTTAAGTTTAAACAAGGTATTCTAAGACTTTTAAAATAATACTGGAATTTTCGTCCATATAAAAAACTTTTATCATGACGAAAAATGATAGACATATTGCATTTTTATTTATCACGTGGTTTTCCAGATTCCCGCTTTTATTTTACTGACATACGATCACGTATTAACACACGTATCCCATACCTATCATACGTACGATTCGAGTTATCTTTCATGGTTTTGATTATAACAATTATTTTTCAATATACTTTGCAGATGAACTCCCATTATACCTTTTTCTGTTTCTTTATAGTTTATCTATCTTTTATTATATTTGTTGCGGGAAAATATTTAGAAGGATATATATTTTGACAATTTCAGAAATATCGAAAGCAGATATTTTTAGAATCTGTCTCTTTATAAAGGTTGAAAATTCAGATAGAACTATCGCTTCCATTTAATTTATAAACAAAAGTGTTTTTCATTTATTATAAAATGTATTGATAAAGAAATCCCTATATATGTTTTTTTTTTTTAGAATTAAGGTGTGTTCGATTAGGGATTGTTCGGTATTAATTTGTTTAACGGGAATGCTATCGGAGTCCAAATTCAAAAGATATTTCCCGGGAATAGATTTGACATCCCCTGAAGTGAACTAACTTAGAGTATTTTATCCATTATATTGATAAACAACTAAAAGGGGGTCATCGAATTCATTTTAATGAGTAAATCATTAACGGAAATGTCTAAGGTAAGTAGCATTGAACAACATAATATGATAAGATTTCGTTGCCAGATGCGGATCCAAGATGCATCCTAAAATGAACAAAGTAGATACAAATATCTTTTTTAGTAGACAAAGTATAACTCGCAAAAAACTGATCCAAACAAGAGGTATTAACTGTGAAATTGATATGATGCTTGTTTTTTGTTTTTTGTTTTTTGTTTTTTGTTTTTCGACAACGAACTTGTTACTTTTAGTAGGCAAAGTTTTCAACAGACACTTGGTATTCCTACATTTTATGTAGTACTCTTCTATCTTGTTTAATATAAGCAAGACTTAATAGTTCTCCCATTTATTATCATCCATACATGTTGACAAAAGCTAAACGTATAAAGTTAAGAGACATAGTGGATCTTAAACTTAGTATCCCCAAATCTGTACAAAAGTATTTTAGAGGAGGTCATACATATAATTCTGTCATTTTTTTTCAGGAACCTATCTGAATTGTAATACCTAACCGAATACTGAGAATTAAGCCTTTAACCAGAAGTTTCATTGAAATGTATTGATTAAATGCGCACTTGAAATATTATTTCATGATAGAATTCCACAAATCTGAATTTTTCATAGACAGTATCTTTTTGCCTTTGTGTGATCACCGACACCTATTTTGCGATTCATATTTTCAATTAACCGTCCACTACCTACTGGCATTGACGTCTTTAAACAAAGGTGAGGCTTTAACTGCCAAGATTCAAATCATTTGCCTCACCAGAAATAAAATTCACGTTATGCTACTGTCGATTGATTGACAGTTGAATGCCTAACGTCCAGTGGGAAATATTTCATGCATAATTAACGTGTAGAGAGCGTGACATTATAATATATTATCTAAATAGTCATCAGAATTAACGTCCCCACTCTGAACGGACGGGACTGAGTACTTGTACATCCCGCACATCTAAACGGACTCCCCACTTTGGCAATGGTTAACTGCCGATCGGAACAAGACCAATAGTGACCATATTTCTATTCCCTTGATCACCTTTGAGAGGTTACTGTCGAGACGAGCGCGCGACCAAAGAGACAGTTGTGAATCTGGAAAACGTTTATTAATCAGAACATTAGCAACAAGAATGTGTGGCCTTAAGACACCGTGCCCCTTCGCATGATAATATTTCCATGTTCAATGCACCACTTAAACTGGGTCAAAATCATACATGTAGTTGGTATAGAATTTTAAAGGTTTTATATTTTGAACAGATCGGGAGAACAAAAGGGTGCAGTAAATATAATATTCCCATGCTATCATAAGTTGGTCATAATACTAAAAAGATCATCTTACTTAACAAAAATTCAATTAAATAGTCCGTACATGTTCGTTTTTCATACGTATTTGTATCATTAAATGCCAAATATTTTATAAAAAAATATTTAAGAACATTGACGTTAAATTACGCCTACGTTTGTACCGGCTCTTCCTAGAATCCATGCATCATAATGATTAAAAACAAATTAACTGATTCAGTAAAGTGTAATCATATTTTTTCCTGCAGATGCGTCCTCATAAATTCCATTTGATAAAATTCTACGGAAAGATGACACAGTACTATCAGAAAGATGCATCAGTGATCTGAATTTTTACCTTCGACCAAAAAAATTGAAATAAATTATAGAAGTATGCTAAAACAAAAAAGAAGAGGCCAGTCGTGCACACCTATTACATTCCGGCGGGTTCGAAACTCTTGTTTTAATCTTATAACTTGAAAATGAGAATATGATAACGCTTCAGATTCCATTATTTTTATTTGTTCAAACTTAATTTTGATTTATGAGCTGTAAGAATTCATCGTTTGAGAGATAAATATATGGGCCAAGTGAAATGACGAAGTAATGATCGGTGCATTTGATTACCAGTAACTGAACTAATATTTCCTTTAAGGTTGTTGTCAATGAAATCACCCCAAATTTAATAACAAAATATGTAAAGAATTAAAGTAGTAGTTTGTGCTAATTTTTAAACAACATCTATTCCAACAAAGTATGTGTATTCAACGAGCCAAACATTTATGCAGTCTATGCTCCCCTCCGTCGTCCTTCACTGAAATAGGCCGAGATACGGTCAGATAGGTCGGTTAAGTCGAGTAATGTCATTTTATTGGAAATCTCTATCATAACGTAATGTTTGATGTGATTGTAACATCTGGAAAATTACAAGGGATTTTTTTTTTTTGCGACATGTTTTGACAATGACGAGTAGAATAAGAAAATTTTTTGAAGAAGTTATATCCTTACATAGATTAAAATTAGATGTATTCTTTTCTTGGATCTTTAAGCTAAAACCAATATCAGGAAGCTAAAAAACCCAAACTGGATAAGATCAGTGAAGAATCAATGCTATGCATGACGAGCACCCTTGATTTCCCCATTAATTTAAAGATGTTGTTATTATAATTGATTATACAAGATGGAAGAGTGCATCATAAGATATAGAAAGCACTTTAGCGTAAAGCGTTATACGAGAATATGACTGAGAACAAATTGAATGGGTTCTATTCCGTAAACTCTCGAACATGTCAAAACAACAGGCAGTGGCCGATAACTAGTCAAAGACCTACAGATCTCAAACTCGCTGGTAGAACTAAATTAAAGACTGGTTAAGCAATCACAACACCGACTTTCAGTATGAAAGTTATCAAATTTTAGCTAATACAGGGTGTTGTCAAATTGAAAGAATAACTCGGACGGAAGTTTAAAATTTCAGACGGCAAATTATAAAGGAAGATAATGTCTACAGATTGGCAAAATTTAAGATTATACATGTATAAGAAAAGTAAATTGTGAAAAATTTACAAAACACACAACTTGCACTTTAAGAGTAACATTGATGGGTTAAGTTGAAGAAAACAGGTTAGGCGCTATTAAGATACTTTATTTCAATGGATCAAAGCTATTCGGTAATGGAGTGCATTACAAAGCATGATTTTCTGTAAGGACACGAGTTTCTTACCCTTTGAAAAGTTTTACTGTTAAGTAATTCCTTCGAAAAATTTTACGAATGACGATGGATATGTTCCAATTGTCGTAACCACAATCCCGTCCTTTTTCCCTCGAATTTGAGATCAACAAATTACTTAAAATAAAAGCACGACGAGTGCCACGTGTGGAGCAGGATTTGCTTATCCTTTCGGAGTACTGAGATCATTCCTTGTTTTGATGGTGTTAGTGTTGATCTGTTCAGCTGATGAGTTTTGACTCTCATTTTTGGTATCTTCCACCTATTTAAAAAAAACGCCAACTTATGACAACTCAAGCAATGTTGATTTAAAATGATTTTGGCTATTTTCAGATCCTCTATCCCTTTTGGTTATATAAATTAATTTTTTGCCATGGCGTTGTCAGTTTGTCTTCGACTTTTGAATTTGAATATTCCTTTGGTATCTTCCGCTTCACTTTTGAAAAAACCTGAGGTTTTGCAATTTATTCTTTCTTCACGACAAAAAATATTGTTGTTGTTCGAGCAAACATGCCATAAACTGTATTGTTCTGTATGCAATCATCATTTTTACAAAACATCGTCGGTGCAAATTTATACCTTTAAATCATGAAAATTCTTGTTTTATGAAGAACCTCATTGATTCCACAACAAATACACCGACCACGATCTCAAAATGCTTAACCTTTTAAGCAATCTGTATTCCAAAAGGCTCTTATTAAGCACACCAACTGACCGATTTGTTATTTTATCTATGTGAAGAAGAATTAATACAACACCTTCTCAGAGACAAAAAGAAAAAGCATCCTGCCAAAATGTTTAATTTCGCGTTCAGATATATTGACGATGTCATGTTAAGTTACTCAATAACCCACATATCAGTGAATGCTTGCATCTCATATATCTTGACATTAAGACAACAAACGACAGTAGGCGTTCTACCCTTAATATGTGGATCTTTTTCTAGCTATTGACACAGATAGACGACTACAAACTGGGATCGACGACAAATGCGAAGATTTACGTTTCCCAATGTCACTTTCGGGTGCCACAAGTGGAGTAGGAACTGTCTATCCTTCCGGAGTACCTGAGATGACACCCAGTTTTTGTTTGGGTTTGTATTGCTAATTGTTTATTTTTTTCATTTATGTTTTGTAGACTATTGTGTCTCATTTTGTCAGTTTCGTTTTTGCCATAACGTTGTCAGTTTGTGTTCGACTTATGAGTTTTAATATCCCTTTGGTATCTTCCGCATCTGTCTTCTCTGTAGTAAAAACTCATCAAAGATACATGGCTTATAATTTGCTGTAGCTCTATTTTGACATTTTGACCTATTATGTCTGTTTGTTTTATTCACGCATCGTTGTCAATATAATGGAATTTGATGCGACTGTCATACAAGTGAGAGGTTTAGCGCTATAAAACCAGGTTCAATCCACCATTTTCTACATAAGAAAATACCTGTACCAAGTCAGGAATATGACAGTTGTTTTCCATTCGTTTGATGTGTTTGTGCTTTATATTTTGCCATTTGATTAGGGACTTTCCGTTTTGAATTTTCCTCGGAGTTCAGTATTTTTGTGATTTAACTTTTTTTTTTTGGTACGTCAGGAGCACGTATTGTCTATTCACCAGTGGCGCTCGAATCAAAACAGTTCGAATGCCAAGTCAAATACGAAACTGAAGAGTATCAAAAACAAAAATTCCGAAAAAATTGTTCCAAATGCGGCTAAGGCAATTTATGCCTTGCGATAGAAAAATCTTCATGCTCTGAAAATTAGCCAATATGTTTTAGGCATCGTGTGGCGTTTATATATCTCAATTGACACGTTACACGTTAATGTTTATATAATACCGTCTTCATTGGTAGGGTTGTTGTCCTTACGCAAAACTGCTTCTTAGAGTTATGAGGAAAAATTACTAAATCGAAACCACACAAGTTTTGTGGTCATGATCACGAATTGGTTGACCGGCGCGATACAATGGGTCTGTGTTTCAACTGATGAGAAGTACGTTCCGCTGTCTTAGTTATAGTTCTAAAGGTATCAGAATAATCGATTGATGTGTAAACTTATTGGTTGTGTCCAGTTCCCGATCGTGAAATGTTGACTCCGTCTGGATATGAATGGCGTTGACAACTGCAAAGCAGGAGCCGCTTAGCATATCTACGCATACGGTTTCGCTCGATTTTTTAATTAAAAAACCTAAGCGATTCCCTTCAATTTTGTTAACATAGATTTAATTGAACTTGGGAGAAAACTCTTATTTAATGTAACTGTAAATTGTCATCAACAACAACAAACTATTTAATATCTTATTATTGCAATGTTCCTTAAACCTTATATTAGAACTTATTAACCGTGATAAAACATATAAACGTGTTGAGACATGGTGCATTTTATCATACCCCACGCAACGAGTTGCGGAGGGTATAATGTTTTTGACCCGTCCGTCCGTCCGTCCGTCAGTCCTGTTTCTTGTCATCGCAACTCCTCTCAAACCACACAACAGAATTTCACGAAACCTTTTTAGATAATAAGGACATACTATGTAGTTATGCATATCGACAGGAAATTACGATTCAATTTTTTTTTCCAGGAGTTACGCCCCTTTGAACTTATTTACTTAAATGTACTACTGCAACAGTTTGTCATCGCAACTCCTCTCAAACCACACAACAGAATTTCATGAAACCTTTTCAGATAATAAGGACATACTACGTAGATGTGCATATCGACAGGAAATTACGATTCAATTTTTTTCCAGGAGTTAAGCCCCTTTGAACTTATTTGCCCAATATACTACTGCAACCTTTTGTCATCGCAACTCCTCTGAAACCACACAACAGAATTTCATGAAACCTTTTCAGGTAATAAGGACATACTCGTAGATGTGCATATCGACAGGAAATTACGATTCAATTTTTTCCGGGAGTTACGCCCTTTGAACTAATTTGCTTCAATGTACTTCTGCAACAGTTTGTCATCGATACTTCTCTGAAACCACACAACAGAATTTCATGAAACTGTGTAGATAATAAGGACATACTATGTAGATGTGCATATTGACAGGAAATTATGATTCAATTTTTTTCTGATACAATTTTTTTTCTTACACTTATTTTATTTCTCCAATGACAATGTGGGACGTGGGGTATGTGAGCGCGCTCACTAAGGTTCTTTCATTATGTAAAATGCATGTTAAACATGGAAATTTAACATTAATGTTTTATCCGAAAATGAATCTTCTTTATTTATTCTTGTATACATTGTATTTTTATTGAAGTAGCATACTAAAAATCTTAAACTCATAAGTAATATCAACTAGGTGTTGTCTTAAAGCTAGTTCAGTCATTAATGTGCTTTTTCTAGATCATACTCGCCTATGTAGGCAGAATATTTGGCTTGAGATCGATGATCTTACAAACATCCAATAATTATTGAAAAATTACTAAATAGAAACCTCAAAAGTTTTATGGTCATGATCACGAGTTGGTTGACCGGCGCGAGACAATGGGTGTGTGTTTCAACTGATGAGAGGTACGTTTCGCGGTCTTAGTAATGGATCTAAAAGTATCAGAATAATCGATTGTTGTGTAAATTTACTGATTGTGCCCATTTCTCTATCGTGAAATGTAGACTCCTTTTGGATTCGAATGGCATTGACAACTGCAAAGTAGGAGCTGCTTAGCATATCTACGCATACGGTTTCGCTCCTTTTTTTTACGCGATTCCCTTCAATTTTGTTAACATTGATTGAATTGAACTTGGGAAAATTACTCTTAATTAATGTGACTGTAAACTTGTCCTCAACAACAACAAACTATTTGATATCTTATTATTGCAATGTTCCTTAAATCTTATATAAGATACTTATTAACAGTAATAAAACATATAAACGTGTTGAGACATGGTGCATTTAATTGTTAAGAAATGCATGTTAAACATGGAAATTTAACTTTGATGTTTTATCCGAAAATAAATCTTCTTTATTTATTCTTGTATATATCATATTTTTTTTTGAAGTAACATACGAAAAATCTTTAACTCATAAGTAATATCAACATTTGTTGTCTTAAAGCTAGTTCAGTCATTTATTTGCTTTTTCTAGGTCATACTCGCCGATGTAGGCAGAATATTCGGATTGAGATCGATGATTTTACAAACATCCAATAACTATTGAAAAAATGTTGAATCATGGACGGCTGTATTTAAAAGCATGAATGGCTGTATTTAATATCCTACATAGGAACTTACTTCTCGAATCTTCAGATGCACTACGTTTATAGAGTCTTTTTTATATTAAAAAAAATATGCATTACAAAACCACAGCAGTTTAGCTGTGCAGTTTTATTATGGTGAAGTCAAACAAATTTGTTTGTGTAATAAACATTGTGCCTTTTGTTAATTTTATGTCAATTGTACACATCTTGCACATCGACAAGGTTGCAAGGGAAAAGTTACGGTTTTGCTTCGGTCAACTTAAAAAAAAAAAAAAAAAAAATAAGTAATTGCCAACCACAACCACACAAATCTCTAAACACCGACTTTTATTTTGTGAAAGGAATAAATAAAAACTGATGGATATACATGTATACTAGTATTTAACAGTTTGAAAATATTTTTCATGTTTTTGTCAGATTCCTACATTGACTTTAACTTAGAATAAAATAGTAAAATAGGGAAAACTAAGTATGTATCTTGACATTCATATACATGCTTATTAGGGCATTTAAATTTTCGTTGTATTTTTGAACGTTGTGAATTCTTGTTCCCCCGTTTAGTAAATACGCAGAAGCTATAGCTGCTAGTAAACAGTTGTCATAAAACGTTTCATTATCATCCGGCAAACAGAAACAGACAAAAATAGACTACATTTTTAAGATGATAATAATATGGGAGGGGAAAGCCAAGAGATATAGTATTTTGAAGAAAAAAATCTAATTTCATTATAACATATTCACACTGTTTTTAAAACTTTTTACTGAAAAGTTTAAAACGAAATTCAGTTAACATCTATTAAGAGTATTTGACATTTTGATACAGCCCTCTATTTTGTCAGCGTAGGGTATAGGTGTCGGTGAGGTTTTTTATTTTACCTTTATTTGCACATTGATTGATTTTTAGAATAACGCCAACTTAAAAAGAATGAAACGAAAAGCTTTTGTATGCGAATAGTCAACATTGGATTACGCAACTTACCTACTTCTGTGTTTGATAGTTTATGTTTGGGTGTGCTACGATTGAATTTTAAGATGTTTAGCTATGTTTGTGTAAACTTTGTCACTTAAACAGAGGACATTCTTAATCTAACGACCAGTAATTTGGTATGAATACACCGTGATGTTTACTGAATTTAAAGTTGAGACAGTTAATAATAGTCTTTGTTTATATTTAGATCAAAACATAGAAATAAACAAGAAATTTACCGTGTTAATCTTTTGTCATATCAAATGTAAGCGGTGTTCTGAAATTCTAATTCGAATTATGAAGGACGTTCAAGGTAACACCCTTCCTTCAAAAATGGTACTGCTATCATAGTCTATATTCTATATAAACAGGTGTGATTTCTAGCTGTTTGTCGTTTGTCATATGTCTACGAAGACGATGGTCAGGTGACGGTACGTGATTATCAGATCACAGTATATGGGAAACATACGGACTTCACATTTAGACAAGTGCCTATGTATTATTGTTTAAGCTTTATATACCTTATTATGGAGTTATTACCTTTCAGAACGACAGGTCATTCGTTTGAAGAAACAACCTGGACGATACCAAGTATCAATGAAATGTGCTTCAAGGCATAAAATAAGGACCTTCATCAGTTCATTATTTTCCCTGATTAAAATGCAAACTACAGATTACTAAAACAATTAATCCGTGTGTTGTTGCCAATTGGGTTTTATTTTACAATTTTCTATCTTTAACACTTTTAAAAACATTTTGGCAAAAAAATTCTTTAATCCGTGTTTTAGGCTGAAACAAATACCCTTTACTCTATTAAATGACAAATAATCATATTTTCTACAGGGGAACAGCCACGTTTTTTAAAGGGGGAGAGGGGCTATAATACTTCATCCTGATTCTCAATTTTTTAAGAAAAATGTATTGCCAGACAAAAGGAGAGAAAACAATTATTCTGAAAAGTTCGTTTAAAATTTGAAAAATAATCTGCTTTTCCACGATAAAAATGTCATGAAACAAGAGAAAAACACAGCACCCTTTCAAATAGATTATATGATAAATTACTTACAAAGTGACTTATATTTTCGTACATTTTAACAATTCAGTTGCTTCTTGCTTCATGCAATTACTATACCATTTAAATTGTAACTGGATAGTGATTTTTAACGTTTATATATGTATCTAGATTAATTAGAGAGTTTGAATTACATTGAAAATGAGCCGTAGGGCGTTGTTTTACCTTAACTTTACGAAAAGAATATCCCACTTCAATGCATATTTTAAGGTGTTTCTTGTTGTATAACACACCACGTGGTGTCAATCCTTACACCGCTCGGTGTGTTATTCGACAAGAAACACGAATCGTATAGATATGAATAAAAGGTTCCTGACTTCACCAGTGCAAGGATATTAAAGAGAGCAAGAACACTTATATACAAGTATTAATAAAACTCCAAGGTTAATTCAAAAAGGGATCGTCCATAAAGTCTGACAAAATCAAACGTAAGACATTATAAACCAACAGAACGAACGAAAAACAACTGTTATGTGCCTGACTTGGTATTAGCATTTTCCGACAGACATTTTTTTGTAAAAGGAGGGTTTTAAAGCTAGCTAAGTCTCCCACTTGTATGACAGCTGTTTATAGTTCCGTTATATTGACCAATTGGTTGAGCAACCCAAACAGACATAATTGATTAATGGTACAATAATTGGGACCCAGCATCCAAAACATACATCACAGAAAAAAATCAAACAAAATACGAATAAATGTAAAATAGACGCCAACAAAACTTTAATGGTAATAAATAGTAAATTTGACAAAGACGCCAACAAAAAAGTTTCTGTAGTTGATAGTGCATACAATATTAAAACATAATGCCGTAATATTATTTACTTTCCCGATAAAGTACAAATTAAGCAAAATACAAATGTTTAAAAACACGGGTAGACAAAACGAAAACAACACTGTAAAAACCTATTGTGTCCAAATCGTACCTCCGGACCAACCTACATCAGGAACGCCCAAAGCCAAAAACATGATAGCTTGATGCACAAATACCGAGTCACGCCAAGAGTCATACGACCAAAAAGGAACATAACAGCACATAGTCAAATAAAGGAAAAACTGTGAATTAGTTAAATAGATACACAACTTCAGTACTAGCCTAGAATCTATAACTCAAGACCATCTTGTATTATTTGTGTAGTAGACACTGAATATTTATCTATTTGGTTTTGGTACTTTCTGATGAACTTATTTTAGAAAATGGATAAGACGTTCTTTGAAAAAAACCCTCATTCTGTGTTCAGATACCGAATACGTTTTACAAAGTCTAAGCAGAAGCTACAACCTCTGTAATATCGTATGAGTTGAGAAAATACATATTCCATACGCGGGTGAAGTTTGTACCGATATAGCTGCTAAGGTTAGGAAAAATAATTTAAAAAATGAAATTATCTCGTTTGTCATAGATTATGGTACTGAGATGACCACTGTCGTCCATTTCGAGGTATATCTCTAGAAATGAGGCGGAGGAAGCTGTATATGTGGTTTCTTTTATTTCTAGTTCAGGGGATATATTAGTGGGACCCAATGAAGTTTTATCTTATCAAAACCCATTTTTTTTTCTTGAACAGTGAAATAACAAAAACTAAACATAAAAATTACCATGAAAAAAAAATACAACAATAATCATTATTCGTGACATTATAGACGACAAAAACACCAATAAAAGATAAAACCATATAAGAGATTGCCCGTACTAATTGAAATCATGCTCAGAGTTCTTCATCTAATAATAAAGAAGTCACTGTCTAATTACATTTTGATATTGGTCAAATCACTTCTAAATAGATTTTATATAGCAGTATTATGAACAATGTGCATTTATCCCATATCTCTAATAAATTTCAGAACTGAACACTTATACTTTGCACGAATTAACAGATACATATTTTTTTTCTTCTTTCCCTATGCTTAATGTTGTATTGTATTGTTTTGTTCAGTTGTTATTTTCTTCGCAGTATTGTTTTATCGTTTTCATTTGTGTTATTATTATAGCTTAAAATTATTTAATAATTCAGATCTATATATACTATATTTGCAACTCAAAGTGTCGCTTTAAATAGTTTCTTCACATACCTGAAAGCAATAATGAAGCTGGTTACATATACTTTCCCGCGGAAAACACTGTGGCGTACTAAAAGGATAATCATTTTGTTCTAAAGTGATAATTCCTAGTTAGTTTCTGATATATACTAAGAAATAATAGTTAATACCTGTAAATATTTAGTTCTGGTCTCGCCTTCAACAATGTATTAGTTTGTGATTAGGTTAGTTTATGAAGAACCACTAGTGGTAGGTCAATGATATTTGGTATGTAGCTATATTAGCACTGGTACATCTCATTTCCATAAATATTATTTTGCCTCGCTCCCTCAGTCATGGTTTATTGACTTTCAAACTTTTGCTTGGTTTTCATGTATTAGTTTGTGATTAGGTCAGTTTAAGGGGACCATGAATGGTAGGTCAATGAAACGTGGTATGTCGATGCATTAGCATATATACATCTCATTTCCGTGGAGATTATTTTATTCCGCCCCCTCAGCCATGATCTATTGACTTTATATGTTTTGCATAGTTTACATGTTAAATTTTGTGATTAGATCAGTTTTAGAGGAACCACTAATGTTAAGTCATTGATTTTCGGTATGCAGTTGTTTTAATTTACAAGTCTCTTTTCCATAGAGATTATATAGCCCCATCCCCTCATCATGGTTCATCGACTTTGAAACTTTTACAGTGTTTACAAGTTCAAGTTTGTGTTTGGTTAGTGTAAAGGGTGCAGCTTATGATAAGTCAATGGTATTAAGTATGCAGTTTTAAAAGCATTGGCGTTCTCATTTCCATGGAGGTTATTTGATCCTGCACATTAAGTCACGGTTTATTCAATTGCCATATTGTTTCAATATTTTTATCATACTACAAAAATTACAAAAAAGCGAGACACATAAATTTGTCAAAAGTTTATTGTTCATAAAAATGCGAGATTGCTAAAATTACTTTAATGTTTCAAGTTTTTTGTATTTTGTTACGACAGGTTTTTTTTGTGAAGACTAATAGATAAGTAGGATATATATATACTTTGAAATGTAAATGAACTTTTTTTTCTTACAGAAAATACCTAATGAAAGAAGCTTTATTTAATCAACAATTAAAATAGTTGACAATAATTCTGAATTCTATTTTATAAGTATCACGGCAGACGAGAAGGTCAACGTTGTGGGATTTTGAATTAGATAACAGACTTGTTGATAGCAAAAAGAAATAAATATGAAGTAATTATGGAATATTATTCTTTTGAAAATCTTTCATTCAAGCTGAAAGATTATGTCATCTCCTCCCAAAAAAAATCATAGAATTACAAAAATATAGCTTTTATAATTAGTTTCTAAAATAATTCGAACGAGTTTGATATGCAAGATTAACCTAAGAGCATTATATGCTGGTAGTCGACCCAGGGAACAATCTGTATTTTGTTTCAGATGTAAGTTCTTCGTAGCATCGTTCTAGACATGTTAATTACAGATCGTTGATTTTTTTCGTTGACTAGGGACGATTCGGAACTGGACGTATTGTTATGACACTTCTATATTGTTGAAGACTTCATGTTGCCCTCTGTATGTCTTTTAATTACTTTTTGTCGTTGAGTTGCTGTCTCAGTCACATCTCCCTTTATTCATGTACCTAAACATTTCAAAATAAAGAACATCGATAGAAGCAATATTCCTTTGATTTACGGATTCTCGTGTGGATCCGCTTTATGTCTTGTCTGTTCATTCTAATTACGAGCTGTTTGTCTTGTAAGTACTTGATATCTTCTCAATATAGAGTATCAAGTTACTTGATGACAATGGATATGTACTAATTGCCGTAACTACAATCCCGTCCCCTTTGCCTCAAATGTGACCTACCGAATTGGACTTATCACCGAGTTTCTACTAACATGGGCAGCACGACGGGTGCCACGGGTGGACCAGAATCTGTTTACTTTTCCGAAGCACCTGAGATCACCCCCATATTTTGGGTGGGGTTCATGTTTCTCAGTCTTTGGTTTTCTGTGTTGTGATTTGTATTCTATTGTTTGTCTGTTTCTTTTTTTTTCCTTTTTTAGCCATGGCGTTGTTGGTTTGTTTTCGACTTGTGAGTTTGATGTCCCTTTGGTATCTCACGCCTCTTTTTTGTACATGTTATATAACCAACATCATACGGAAGGCTTACTCAATTTCGATTATATGTAGCTTGAAATTATGAGGCCCTAACAGCCTTTTGCGACATAGAACAAACAGTTTTAAAAACCTTTTTCTGTACGGCATCCACAAACATGTGGCTTGAGAGCCAGTACCGCTAACCTGCAATTGTTAAATACTTTAGTCCAGTCTTTTATCTTGATTTCAAACAGAGTATTGTGGACTAGTAGATAAAACGCACTATCTAAGTATTTCAACGCCAAAATGAGCAAATGTTTATAACTTTCCAAATTAAAATAGCCAGACCTCATAAAAAATCAGGTGTGACTACTCCTACCAAGCTGGTCATTGGTGTACATGTTTGTGTGTAAAATTGGAAAGTGTGTTTACTCACTGAAACTGCGGAAATTATGCATGTAAAAAGAATTTTATGAGTTTTGTATGCAGTTTACAACCATTCCAGCTTTTTGATAAAGAATTGGTCAGGGGAAGCACTAGTTGAAACTCATTCAGACGTATTTAGTTGTAAGACCATGTTACTGTGCATGTATCTAAACATTTAAGTTTTGAAGACAATTTTTATATTTCCTCAAAGTTTCGGTTTACATTATAGCTGCCAGTATATCATTTCATCAAGTGAATCGAAAAAGATGGTATACATCTACCCAAGGTAAAGTGTCGACGGTTGTTTCACCAAAAAACCATTAGAAGTTCCAATGTAAAACTCTACCTTTGGGGAATTAACTGACAATTTCAGCTATGTTGACTATTTTTGCTGTTTACAGTTTCTCTTTATCCATCAATTTTTTTTTACCAAAAATGAAAAAAAAAATAATGGTAAAATTTATCATTAAAGGTCAAAAACATTTTTAAAGAATTGACAGATTTGAGAGCTTGTCCTGTTGATCATTTTTGCTATTCAAATTTCTATATATAAATACAAGTGAGAGGATTAGCTAGCTATAAACCAGGTTTAATCCACCATTGTTTACATACGAAAATGCCTGTACCAGGGTCAGGAATATGACAGTTGTTTTCCATTCGTTTGATGTGTTTTAGCTTTTGATTTCACCATTGGATAAAGGATTTTCCGTTTTGAATTTTCCTTGGAGTATTTTTGTTATTTTACCCTTTTTTTATATAGTTTTAAGATAATAGGCAAAAACGCAACATTGTAAATATTGCCATTTCAGGGGAATAACTCCCATAAATAGTCGAAAAGCTATTTTAGCGGTATCAAATTTTTTGTAGATCTAGTATTTTGAATCATAGTCCTAAGTCAGGAGCCTGTTGTTCAGTGGTTGTCGTTTGTTGGTGTGGTTCATGAGTGTTCCTCGTTTCTATCTTTTTTTTATATAGATTAGACCGTTGGTTTTCCTGTTTAAATTGTTTTACACTAGTCATTTTGGAGCAAATTATATGCAAAAACACTAAAAATAGTCATAAATGGGCATTAACTCCAAAATGCGTTTGACTGACGATTGTGGTCATGCTGATTTATTTGTAGATCTTGTTTTTCTCATCATTGTTGATTTCTGAAGTTTCTCTCTATCTATTATGATTTTCAAGATAAATCAAAAATGAAAAAAAATTGGTAATAGTCGTCATTTAAGGGCAATAACTCCTATAAGATTTCGTCTGACATTTTAGATGTTAGTGAACAAAAGGTAGTTCTTAATATTCTAAACATGTCTGCCCCTGTCACATTTTTTCTATCTATAGCGGTTTTCAAGATAATGAAGAAAACTTGCAATTATCCCTATATTCTATTTTCAGCAAGGTCTGCCATGCTGGTTAGTAGGCCAGGTAAGCAGACATAATTTTTAGACTATTTTCAAAAAATAGGATTGTGGCCAAGTTTTGTTCCAATTGGCCAAGTTGTTTCAGAGAAGATTTATTAAAAAAGTTCACGAACTATGGGATCAAGTGATGAGAATAGCTCACTTGACCCTTTGGTCCAGGTGAGCTAAAAATTTAATTCATTTGATTAAAAGAAAATGTATAGTAAATGTTAAAATAACAGTACCAAATTAATTAAAATCTACTAAATAGAGGCCCTTGAAGTCTGTATCACTTACTAGAAAAGACGTATTCTTAGTGCCAGTAATAAATCTGAAACTAAACTTTATACATGTAGCATGTCAGTGGTCAGCTATTATCTTACAAATCTAAAATAAAATAAGTGATCACCTGCATAGACAGAGCAAGTATTTGTTATGAATGCTTTAAATGTCACACAATTACCAAATTCAGCCTTTTATGTCAATGCCAGGAATATAACAATGACACCTGTAACCTGACATATGTTAAACTGTCACTAATACACAGTAGCAACCAACCAATTCATGAATCAGACTGATTTCAAAAAGTAATTTCAGTAGTTCTTCCGTATAACTGAACTGAATTAGTTTTTGAGTAAAGAGTTTAGTTTTAGTGAAAACATCAAACTGATAACAACCTCAAGACATAAGCTTGGTCACAGAGGATATGATACGTTTCAAGATTAGAAAGTTGACAATAGGAAAACTGAAGTCCTCACATTTGTGATCCTTAGTTCTAGGTGTCTGTCAACATCAACCTTCTAAATACTTAGCGGACAAGAATGCCTGTGCAGTATCCCAAACATAAAGAAGAAACAGAAAAAAGGACCAAAGAACCAAAGAACCAAAGAACATCATTAACATTTTCGAAAGTAAAGGCAAAGAAGTTTGCAAGATACCAAATAAGTTTAAACAGGTTTATTTGTATGAAAAAAAATACAAATGTTTGGATGCAGCATGGTGCTATTACAGGTATGAGACGAAATTTTTTAAATAGATGTATATACATGTATACTAAATTGATAGTGTATTCAGTTTATATATATATATTGAAAAAAAATCTATATATATATGTGTGTACAAAAATGTATGTATCTTGATTCAATGACAAAAAATAAAAATAAAACTTAATTAATGTCTTTCAAAACTATATGGATTAAGAATTATTTTTCAAACTTATCTCATATAATCTCAAAATTTGAGATTTATGCTGAAAATATCAAGAAAGGTGCTGAAAAATCAGGCCAATGATGAGTGCTAAAGGTTCAAGGTGGAAAGTACAACCCTTATATGGCCTGAGGTGATCCATAGTTTTACATGTTTTATTAACAATGGGCTATAATTGACACTTTTTAGGGACACACCTGACCTGGGAACAGTATCAGCTAAAATTCGGACTTTTATTCAGTTTGTGAGTTAATCGCCCCAGTTTACACATCAATAACCTCTAGAAAAAATGTGTTTAATCCTTAAGCAAACTAAGTCCTTAAAATGTATATGTACATGCATATTCCTAACGATTACATGTCAATTCAATAGAAAGGTATTCTGCTTTCGTTTGCACTAAAACTGCTACGTTATTTTTCGTAACGGCAGATGAATACCATAGCTACAGTTGTCAAGTAAGTGGCAATAGCATCTATCACCATTTTGTTAAAACCTTGAGATCACCCCAAGTTTTTGGTGGGGTTCGTGTTGCTCAGTCTTTAGTTTTCTATGTTTTGTTTTGTGTACTGTTGTTTGTCTATTGGTCCTTTTCTTTTTTAGCTATGGCGTTGTCAGTTTATTTTCGACTTATGAGTTTGAAAGTCCAATTGGTATCTTTCGCCTCTTTTTGGGAATCTCATAAACACCAAAATGGAGCGAAACAAGGAATACTTAGACCAAAAGGTAATCTGTATTATGTATCAGATTTGTTTGAAATGATGTAAAATGAAGATTCTTTTATTCGTTCCAAAAGACACTGCTTTCAGTAAATCTCAGAACTTTAGTGGATTTAATTTGATTGTATGGTTCCTAGAGGACAACCATATCCCGAGGCTAGTAGTGTGTTTAGGTATTTGTAAAAGAGAGGCGAAAGACACCAAAGAAACATTTCTGTAAACAGATTACTAAAATTTCCTTCCTTACTGGACACCACTATTGTTGAGAACATATACCCATTTATATAATGTAGCCTTTTGCAAAGGTAAATATATGCTAAGAAGATGATTTGAATAAACAAATAGGGTAATTGTTAACTTGGTTTTAGTCAGAAAATTCTACCAAAACCGATGTTAATCCAAATCATGAATGAGATAATTCAAAGTTTCAAACTTTTAACAATACAGTTGAAATGAATTATTTAGTCTAAATGTTGTTACACTGCTCTAGCTTGCTTTTATAACCAGGTTTAAATTTATCAAATATGTGCTTAAGACATCAAAATAAAATTGAATTTGCAAAAGTCCCAAATGAGCCATAACATGTTATCAAATGATTGAATGGATTGGGATTATTTGATAAATGGTTTGATATTATTAATAAACTCTGGCACATCAGATGTACAAAAAGGAGGGATACAATAAAATAGACCTGCAAAAAAATGCAAATGTGTGTTGCATATCATAGAAGACAAAGGACGAGGATTGCGACTTAAACACATTTGCGCATGAGACTGGTTTTTATGCATTGGGTTAAATTCAATAGCAATCGCTGACGGATTTTGACAGGGTTTTGGACATTTTTTCTGTTTCAAAACATCGTCGTTTCAAGTTTTACCCCTTTTCAATACTATCAATTTTTTTACAACAATTAAGTATCATGAAGTGGTCAGCGAGCTCGTATTTTAGACACACAAAATAATACACTTTTGCCTCTGAAAATGTAAAAAAAATCTTTTATGATAGGAGTTATGGAAGCAAAATCACGAATCTCAAATTTGTGTCGAATGGGATTATCGTTATAGGTTGCTTTTTAGATAATCATAGAAAATATAAAACAAATGTCATTTGATGGATTACTTTTAATTCTTCATCACATCGTTATTTCTTTGATATACATGAATAGATTAAATATACCTTTTATATGGTTTATATCTATGGGGACATTTGAAATTAAAAGGATACAAATATTTGTACCAAAAGTCAAGTCTTGGTTGTTTAAAGTTGATTTCATTAGTAACAACTGTTTTACCATTGACATAATTCAGTTTGTTGATAGATTTTTTCTCCGAATTGTA
This sequence comes from Mytilus coruscus, assembly GCA_017311375.1. Classification (NCBI taxonomy): domain Eukaryota; kingdom Metazoa; phylum Mollusca; class Bivalvia; order Mytilida; family Mytilidae; genus Mytilus; species Mytilus coruscus. The sequence goes on along the minus strand of CM029596.1, from coordinate 88,897,979 downwards.
CTTCTTTAATCTCAAATCACAGGATCGCCAATTTCTAGAATTAATCAAAATTCAAGGATTATTAGATATTTGTTATCAATATTTATTCATTTATTTGGAAGTATTTTGCCAGTAATATTTTCATGTCTTTTTCATCAAAGTAAATTCATACATTTTTAAAACTTATTAAAGACGTCGGAACTTTCAACATTTAGTTATAATTTATTCGTGTATCAGACCTATCACACATACATATACATAAAATGCATGTGTTAGGGGCATTGGAACATGATTAAAATTTTATAAGCTCCCGTTTACCAGGAAATCTCAATTTTTACATTATGTTTCATCACTCATTCAAAGTGCATTGTATGTTTGTTTGATATGTGGTATGTCCGATACGTCAGTAAAATAAAACTGATGACCACAGTCCTGACCATCTCTAATGTAAGAATGGAACAGTGACAGTCTAATGTGGGTCAATTACGCCGAACAACCTGTTCGCCATTCTAAAGCTCCCGAAGCCATTACAGAAGCCAAGTGGGGCTCGGATTGCTCAATCTAAATTTTTGTTATATAATGTAGATAGTTGTCTGTGTTACTTAGTTTTTCATCTGTCTGATATGACATTTTTCTATTGTGATGTTCCTGAATTAGCTAAAACTATAGCGCAGATATACATTTGTACAAACATCATTTGCTATTTGTTTTGTTTCTTTTCTTTTCGTTGGCATCTTTTATTTGTATTAGTTTGCTGGTTATTTTATGTTCATTTACATTTTTCCATCCAATGTTGGCCTGTATTTGTCGTTGTAGCAAATATAGTTACCCTCATAGTTACATATTATACAGTCTATAGTGGATTGCAGTCCATTGGAGGCCATACAAATAGCTTATATCGATGGTTTTTTTTAATTGCGCTTGAAAATATGCCGAAAACATCCTTAATATTTTAAATGCTAGATTATTGTCTATCATACCCTTTTTTGACAAAATAGCTGATTAGTTGCATCGTTACTTTAGAAACCTCTGCATCACGTGCTGTATATGAGAATTTTGGATGTCCTACTGTCGGTACACCAAATACGTAAAATGTATCCCATCCATGTTGTACTCCTAATAACAAAATAATCAGAATTAAAATTTACACTCGATCTCACTAATTTTGCATGATTTGTTACTTTACAAGTATCAATTAGAGCCTATATATGCATTACATATAATACAAAATTCAGCAGTACTCATCATTTGATTTTATATGATATTTATTGGTCTAACACATCAACTGAACTTTTTTTTTTTAATTCTAAAGAAGAAATGAACATCATTTTATTTCCTGTAACGCGGGACAACTTATAAAAGGGGTATGTAATAATACTGACAGTCAACTTATTTATACTTATGCTCACTTTTTACCAGTAAGAAAGACTATTACCTATCCATTCAGGTCCGGTTACGTTTTGAGAAACATAATCAAAACTGAGTGTATACACGTTCTTTTGCCATGCAGAAATCATGTCTGCGAGTTTCATCATTGGCGCGAAGATTCCTAGATCTGCCCTGACTTGTGAGGCCTGAAATAATAATGTGTTTTCGGGTATTCTGTGTCTTGACTCACTAGCAACATGTTTGATTGTGATAATTTTGCTGGATGTGGATTTTATAGTGGGTGATACATCCTGTCAATGCATCCGGTCCTTTTGAAGTTCATGCCGTTTTTTTTTTTTTTTTTTTTTTTTTTACATTGATTGGCATCGTGTTAATGGATTCATTAGATTTGAACATCGGTATACTATTGTTGCCTTCTAATTTATTAACGAAACCATATACATCAGTATATAATTATATTTTTTGTGTCGGTTCTTCGGGTTTCTTGTGTGCAAATGCGTAACAAGCACTATTTATTTTTTTTCCTGAACTGTTTTGACCCTGCTTTATAAGGCTTGAGTTTAATCCTCGTTGAAGACCTTCCAGTAACACTTGACAAAATGAAAAACATCCAAAAAAATCCAGCTTTTCATTACTTTTTTCCCCTGTTTTTGGCAAATGAAACTTCTATCGTAGTATAGAAATAAGGATTTATAGATTAGGTTTTCAGTAGAATATAAAAAAATATCGTTATTTTAGTAGTACGATTTTAATAACACCAGAAAAATGACAGTTGTCAAGCAGTATAACTCCTCCGCCGGTGGGGGGAGGGAGGATAAAAACTGTTCACATTAAGCGGTGAACCAGGTAAGGGATATAACTCTTTATAATACTCATGCGCTTGTTATAGTTAGCTGGCTTTAATTCAGTTGTCGTTGTTTACTCTCTGTAATATTGTTTTTCGCTTCTTGATTTGTCCTTAATCAGGCGTTTGAATTGTTTCATATTTTGTACTGTCTGTGCGTTTTATAGTTGGCTTAACAGTATGGATTTTGCTCATTGTTGAGGGCCCTTCGGGGACCTAAAGTTGCATACATCCACGTCATCTGGATTCTAGTGGATAGTTGTCTCAGTGCAGAGTAAATAAATATGTGTAACTCAGAAGAGAGACGAAAGATACCAAAGGGATATTCAAATTCATAAATCGAAAACATACTGACAATGCCATGACAAAAAAACGATAAGACAAACAACAGTTCACAAAACACAACAAAGAAAACTAAAGACTGAGCAACACGAACCCAACAAAAACTGGGGGTGATCTTATGTAATCCGGAAGGGTAAGCAGAGCTTGCTCCGCATATGGCACCCGTTGTGTTGCTCGTGTAGACTTTGAAATATTTATAAAATGGTTGGACCCAAACGTACCACTAAATTGTCAAGACTTTTGTCCCTTACTATAGACCTAACACCTTTAATAAGGCAACGTCATGCGATTAGTCCTATTGTTTGTCCATAGAGAAAACAAATTTAAAGATATCTACTTGGTCATTGAGTTGTAATCAATGATAGATACCACATTTGGAGCAGGAATGATTATCCTTCCGGAGCACGTGAGATCCCCCTTTTTTTTTATCTAACAGGAGTCCTTGTTACTTTTGTTTTAGTTTTTAATGTTCTCTACCGGTAATAATCTTGTCTATCAATTGTCTTCAAACACTTGTTTATATTTCAAATTCAAATTCTATCAAGATTCAGGGTTAGACTATATACTTGACCGATGGTTTACGTATTTGGTGTTGTCTAAGGATTGTATCAAAGGTCGACTATTAATCCGCTATTGCAAGATGGTTAACATATGGAAATATATGTATCAAGTCAGGAATATGACAGTTGTTTTCCATTTTGTCTTGATTTCGGTATTTTGTAAGGAAATTTCCAATTTGAATTTCCCTTGGAGTTCGGTATATTTTTTATTTAACTTTTTATTACTTGATATTATTTATTAACGTATTTTATAAGAATAGCATGACTTATGTCACATTAGGAGCAGGTTCTACTTATCATTCCAAAGCAACTAAGATTACCCTTAGGTCAATTTTATCAGTCTTTACTTTTTCTATATAGTGTTTTGTGAACTTGTTTGTCTTTCGTCGATTTTTTTTGTTACCATGGTTAGTTTCTTTTCGATTTATGATTTTTTAATGTTCCCTTCTCATCTTCCGCCTCTTTTTTGACACATTTCATTACAGTGCTAAATTTTATTTATTCATCTTCATCAGGAACTATCATTTTAAAATATGTTCTATATGGATATATTTAAAAATTGATATGTGCGTGTTGTTATCAAAACAAACAAATCCACCAACTTTTGTTGTCGTTACAATTTCCTTTCCCAATGAAAGCAAGGACATTACTTTGTTCTTCCAACAAGTAAAATCAGCCTTTTTCTATTTTGTCAACTTACTTGAGGATAATTTGATAGATTCATTGTTTCCCAGATCTTTATTTCTTTTTTCAGGATATCTACAAAATAGATTTGATCCAAAATAGAATGCATCAAATTAACGTAGAATTTGTTTAAATTCATGTATAAGTCGAATTAATTTAAACGGTTTTCGCTAGTCTTTTTTATTGTTGTGTTTATTCATTTATTCCCTTTGTGTATTAATACATCTGTAGTTATCATGTTTTGCATTCCTTTGATTGGCCCCGAACATCACTGATGAGACATTAGTTGGTACCGATAATGTTATTCTATCGAATTCGACTTATAACCGGATTTCCATGTCATGAACAAGGCGATGGGTGTCACTAATGCAGTATGAAATGGTTTTGAAATTATCGTGTATCCTCAATGTGATTCACTTAATTTTCAATTACAAATTGTTTAATTGAATGTTGAAAACCGTATTTAGTTTATTCTATTACTTATTGCTCGGTTAAATTAGAAACGTATAGAATTGGTACACATTTATATGAAAAGTATCATGGTTGATGAACCTACACTCTCAACTTGACGTACAACTTATGTCATATCTATTTTCAAGTAACCTACTTAATTATTCTTAAGTACCTGCAAAATCGGGTCTTTCTGCAAACAGATTAGTCGCATAAAATTGGATTACTTGGTCTAAATTTCGTTCCCTGTATGCTAAAATATTTGGAAAAAAACAATTCAAAGTTTGAATTCATTGATTTTTACAGTTTTCTTCAGGTCTTGATTTATGCAAACAACTGTGTAACGCGCGTCTGGCGCAAATACAAAATTTCAATCCTGGTATCTATGGTGAGTTTATTTACAACCACTGGGTCGATGCCACTGCTGGTGGAGTTTTTACTCCCAAGGGTATCAACAGCCCAGTAGTCAGCACTTCTGTGTTGACATGAATTATCATTGATATGGTCATAATTATAAATTAGCTGTTTACAAAACTTAACATTTTTGAAATACTAAGGCTTTTCTACCTCAGGAATAGATTACCTTAGCTGTATTTGGCAAAACTTTTAGGAATTTTTGGTCCTTAATGCTCTTCAAAATCGTACTTTATTTGGCCTTTTAACTTTTTTTTATTCGAGCGTCACTGATAAGTCTTTTGTAGGCGAAACGCGCGTCTGGCGCAAATACAAAATTTAAATCCTGGTATCTATAATGAGTTTATTTACATGGTTTTCTAAGCTGCTACTATGAATTGAAAAGACGGAAAACTGTTAGATGTATATTAAAAAAATATATACCAAAGGACAACCTTTTTCGGTCGTATGTTTAATTTCCACGCTGTAAAATAAAGGAGTACCTTGTTAACAGTGTCTTCCTCAGTAGATATGTTTGGAACATGCCTGTACCAAGTCAGGAGTATGACAGTTGTTTTGCATTCGTTCTGTTGATTGATATAGTCGTACGTTTTGGTTTTCTCAAGTTTTATGAATTTTTTTGGACTTTACCTTACAGTTCGGTATGTTATTACATTTAAATTTCTATATCTTTTTGAATGTTGTTTTTCATCAAATGACAGTTGTGCAACCGAAAAATCCAAGATATTTGAGAACACTACAGCAAGCAGAATATGTCAAATGCTTTAGCACCGACTTGCGGATATTATCTCAAAATCGCACTTAAATTATAGTTGATGCCAGGAAAAAAACTCATTCAGCAATGATGGAGAACAATTTCACAAATTAGTTTTGTCAAACACATGACCGACTCCTATATCTACCATGTTTATCTTATGTCGTTAAAAAAATGTTTGTATTACATATCTTCTTTATATTTTAAAACCAATGACTCATACATTTGATATTGACCTACAACTGGAACATCAGCTGATTTCCTTCAACAGAAAATTATTTCACCGTGCAGTTTTATTTTTTAGTTTTTCGTATATTGTTTGTGTTTCGTATGTATGTATGGATGTATGGATTGATGTTTCATTTCTTTTCAATCCAATAGAAAAGGGAAGATATCATTTTGTTTTAAATTTTAGCATGTTTTACTTCTTTTGACACATTTTGCAATGAAACGTATATTGAAAAATTATATGTAGGCATTAAAGTGGGGTTTTTTTTGTAATACATACTTGATATATCTAATGGGAATCCTTCATCCCGTGCCATCATTAATAGTACTGAACCAGCGTGAAATTTTCCACAAGTAAACAGTTTTTCTGGACTGCCTCTTAGAAATTCGCCATCAATTACAACCAAATTATTCTATCAAATTATAAAAAGTAATAAGTAAAAAAGTAAAAAGTAAACTTCGTAGTTTATTGATCTGAGACTAAGATTTTTTGCCTCCTCGGCGTACCTTTTTAAGTCAAAAACGTCAAATACAGTTCTTGTTTGATGTCAAAATAATATGATATATATGCCCAAATATTCTTTTTTTAAATGAATATACCTTTTATTTCTTTACTGTAATTTAATATTTGATAAGTGAGTTCCGTCTGAAAAATATTGTTTTTGTCACTCAAGTATTGCGCTTCTCTATTTCTGCTTCAGACTTATTGAAAGAACTTTTAATTATCACTTTGTCGTTAAAAAATCATTGCATCTGGTCTAATAACATCTTTCACTGCTGATGGAATTGTTGGTCCCCATGGGCAATACTATCATCAGCTCAGTGGTCAGTGCTTCTGTATTGACGTGTATTAAACCTTCTTTTTCTTTAAAATTCTCCGATGATTAATTAAAAATTACTCCCTCAGACAAAGTTGAAAGATGAATTTGGCTGTTCTTTTTAGTTTCCTATTTGGTCATATATTCATCAAGTTTCTACGTGTTTATACATCCCTGGCTTCCAAATGTTTGGGTTGAAGTGTTTCTAATGAAAGTTAATCCAGTAAATTAAAACAGATCAGTAATTTTACTTTTAAATACAAGTACATGTATACAATTAATTGCTTCGATACAAAAAAAAAAGATTAAACGAGATGAGACTCTTGCGGATTATATCAATATTTTAGGCATATTTCAATTCAATTATGTTAGTCATTATAGTCATGAAGAGTGGTGGTATCTCACATAATTATGTATAGACAGGTATCTTTTAAGTTGCACAGTTTCAGATTTTTTTTCTTCTATCCATCCATAATTCAAAAATAACGATATGAAGCCATAGATGACGTTAAATCTAAAAAGAATAATTTGAGCCTGAAAAATTATTCCTCGAATCGATGACAGAAAATGACGAAGGTACAGATATACACTTCAAAATATGAAATCAATTCAAAACTTAAAGTAAGCCCTGACCTTCGGGTAGCACAAATGTCTAGAAGTGTACAATGTCATATGTTTAGTTTATTGATCAATCTGGATTGTTACAATGGTGTATCAGTAGGAAAGGTCTCCCTATCCAAAGAACTTGGTTTGGCATAATGACCTGCCAACAGGACAGAAGCTGATCCAACCAGAAGACAGAAACTGCCCCCAAAAAAATCCAGACCTGAATCTAATCGATACTGGTAAAATTACTTTCTTTAACTGCTTAATGGTATCAAATTATCCCAAAATTAATAAAACATATACTATTATATACTGAACAATGTTTATTTATTGGTTTTGTAAAGGTTAGGTTTGCACCCATATGTAAATATCGAAATTCAAAATTCCTCGAAAGTTTACTAAAAAGATATATACATCTATAATGTGTTAATGTACATGCAATTAAAGTCAAAATAAACAATATTTTTGTACTGTTAAAATACTTCAAAAGAAGGTTTAGAGATATATGTTGTTAGTACTTTACAACGAACTGCAAAAGCGTATAATGACAAAGAAGTCAACAGAATTCTAACGTTACATGTTGTCTCCTTTCCAAAGTTATATTTAGCTACTTTTAAATAGGAACTTCTTGACTAGTTCATAACTAACCTCTTGTCCCTCAGTGGTGATCAGACTGGTACCCGGTCTACAATTTGGAGGAATATTTGAAACTCTACTGGTTTGTATACATCTTGATAGAAAAAAGTGCGAAATTGGTGCGCCACTGTGGATTATTGCATTTCTAAATAACCCTGTTAGAGTGGATAGAAGCATATAGGAATAAACACTTATTAATGACAACATAAATTATCATACTTTTGTATAATTCAATATCAGACTTCGTGTGGAAACATGGATATTGAGATAATTATGTTGTTTAAAAACGTCACAATGATAGAATAAACTTAATTTCTGTGTCATTTGGTCTCTTGTGGAGAGTTTTCTTATTTGCAATCATACCACATCTTCTTATTTTTATATAGAGTCTTATACTTTATGCCCAGTCTGTCGACAATGTAGGCAACAATTACATAAATAGGAGTGAAAATAATTAGAATGTTCTCAAATTAGAATGATGCCCAGACTGTCGACAATGTAGGCAACAATTACATAAATAGGAGTGAAAATAATCAGAATGTTCTCAAATTAGAACGACGCCCAGACTGTCGACAATGTAGGCACCTATAACATAAATAGGAGTGAAAACATTTAGAATGTACTCAAATTGGAATGGCGCCAAGTCTGTCGACAATGTAGGCACCTATAACATAAATAGGAGTAAAAACATTCAGAATGTACTCAAATTGGAATGGCGCCAAGTCTGTCGACAATAAGAACACCTTTAACACCAATAGGAGTAAATATAATCAGAATGTACTCAAATTGAATGGCGCCAAGTCTGTCGACAATTAGGACACCTTTAACACCAATTGGAGTCAATACAATCAGAATGTACTCAAGTTGGAATGGCGCCTAGTCTGTCGACAATTAGGACACCTTTAACACTAATAGGAGTAAATAGAATCAGAATGTACTCAAATTGATACGACGCCTATTGTATCGACAATGCAGGCACCGCCTACACAAATAGAAGTGAAATCATTTATAATGTTCTGCATTTAGAATGACGCTTAGTGTATCGACATAACATGCACCTCTTACTATGCACGCATTGGATAGTGATTGGTTTTTTTCTCAGTTTCATTGTGCCCAGGGAATGAAACAGATTGATCGACTAGAGAATTTTCACAGATTGTATGTTAAATTATTAACATTGTCATGATAATTATTTCCGTGATGATTATATTACTTGCATTTCCTAGAGTTTATCATTGTACATGTATCATTTTTAATGATTTTGCATGTTTACAGTCTTATTTTATTATTAAGTTTAGGTTGACATGATGGTTGTCATATACATGGCTTTATAGGTTAGTATTATCTCATTCATGGTTAATTGCTCATATTTCAGTTTCAATGTCATTGTTAATAGTCACATTATAGTATCATGGTTATAATTGATAGATATTCTAATGCATTATAATGATTTCAAAGATTTGTTCAAGTTTGTATTGACTAAGGTTTTGTGAAGATCAATAGATAGGTTATATATTTATATGAATTACAATTTTTTTAATAACTATAAGAATTCATAAATGCAACAATAATTATTATAATTATTTAAGTTTAAAATACTAATTTAGAAGTTAGTTTAGAGATTAAAGTTAGTGTTTGTAATTAAATGATAAATGAGTTTATTATATGAAAATATCATAAGTGAGAACATTATTTTTCAAATACATTAGAATAAATATATCTATTTTACTGAGAGAAATATGAATTAACTTAAGTGTTTATATTTGACATTGCATGATAGACAAATTTATAGTAATGCTACAGATATGAAATACGAAATTATTTAATAGTTTAATTAATCTTGAATTTTATTGACAGAAGTGATATTCAATGACTTACTATAAAATAATGTTGAAATTATGCTTTATAATTTAATCTTTTTGTTGATTGTCTACTACATTTTGTCATTGGTTCATGTACCTAGATCTTATTTCAATTAAGCTGATTAGAATACGTTTATGTTACATTGACATGATATCTTTGATTATATTCGTGTGATGCTTGTAGTTGTTCGATATATTCTTAATTGACTTTCTGTAGTTGTATTTTATACTCAAGTCGAATCGTCACAATCTTGTTCATGTACCTAAACATTTCAAATAATACATGAGATAGCAATTCCTGATTACATCATCGGTTCGTCATCTTGTCGACCTTTATGTCTGTGTCACTTCGAACTTCAGATCATTCTTGTGAAGTGACTTGATTCTCTCATTGGTGTATATGTATTCATATGTGACTGAATTGATTTTTACATCGTTCTTCGTTTCTATCATGTGACCTAGACGATTGCTGTTCACCGGTCATACTAGACACTCTTCGTGCAGTTCATTTCTAGACGTTACTCATACAGTTAATTATTTGATTGTTTCTTTTTAGCAGCTTTGGTTTTCGACGTTTGAGTTTTATTCCTTTTTTCGTCGTTTCTTAGCATGCGCTATTTGCTTATAATGTTCGTATTTCGATTACTATTGACTGTATATAGTCCGCTTCTTGATTTTCACATATGAACAAAGATACACTATCAAGTTACATCAATTGCAGTAAATATTATATAGCCAAAGCAATCTTTTGGACATAGTACAAAGAATTTGTGTAACACCTGTTTCGGTATCACATGTCAAAGATCATGCTAATGCAGATACATTAAGTACTAATATGGTCAGTACTTGTATCAATAATTAGTCGTAGTGTTGTAATGATTAATGATTTAGCTATGAAACGACTAAATTCATTAATTTCATTAAATTTAGACATAATCATTCACTCTTAATCAAAGCTCATACATTCAGTAAGTTGGTATGTGTAAGACATATCAGTAATACTTCGAACATTGTTAAAGACATTTAATATTGTTCGTACATTTGTACAGTTTCTTTCATAATGTTAAATGTTCGATAATGCAATTGTAAAGTAAAATTTTAAAGATTTAGAGTTACCATGCTTTTATATTGATTCTATTTGAACTTAAGTTAGTTGAGACATTATGTTGCTTAGTTCTATTTATATTTAAAATCTGACAGTTAGTAGCTATAATAATAAGTTCACATTTTTAAAATGAAGTTTAGTCGAATTACTCTGTTTATGATTATTTAATTAGCTAAGGAAAGATTCTTACCGTTTGTCCAACATTTTTACTTATTTTTATATGTGATGCGAAAGGCATCCTAGAATTTTCACTGAAATTTTTGGAAATATTCCCAATTTGTTATGCCAAAACTCAAGTGCTGAACTCCTCATGTAATGATAACCGGTATAGAGGACTAACAGAACGTGACCAAAAAGGATGAAGACCAAGTGGTTAAATTTAAACATATCTTATACCAATTATCATGCATGGGACTATCTGTTATAGTCGTTAGAAATTGTTTTAGTAATAAAACTTGGTTCTTTTTAATGAGTGTTCATTCTCAATTGGTTCGATATTTGATTGTTTTAATTGAATTCTCAGATTGCAATGAAATTAATATGTATCACTACTAAAGGCAACTTTAGGAGGACGGCGTATTTCATTTCAGTAGGTTTTAAGTTCATTTGGTTTTCTAGTGATCGTTCTTTGAAACGGTATAGTTTTTTTTATTTTCTTGTTTTTGACATCTGTTTTACCAGTATTAAAGAGTTATTGAACGTACCTTTAGCGAGTCGCAAATTTCATGTGACAGAGAGCCAAATCACAAGAACGGGAATTTAAAGTTTAAAACTTATAGTGGAGTGACAAATCAAGAACAAGGTGCTTATTTTACGACTTTAATTGACCCACATAACTGCAGGCTAAAATTTTTTTTTGCAAGGCCAATACCTTAATCTTACTTTTTTGCCCGGTCGTAGCAATTTCGTACATGTACGCTGCAGTTTTTGGTAAAATGGAAAGAAAATGACATGTTGAAATTTTTATTGAAAATGCAACTCGACAAGATATTTACTTTTCTTTCTTTTTTATAGTCCTCAAACTCTTGATTTGGCATTTTATGAAAGTTTAAGTGCTATTTCATATGATAAAACTATAATTCTTTCTATTTAGCCTTATTTTTTCTTTTACCGATACGAAGTATATTTACTTTTTATTGACGAATCGCTTCAGCACTGCGTCATTCCATTGTTCGAGTTTGAGCCAATTAAGTATGTAAAGATTGATATTTTTGTATCATAGGTTTATTGAACAAAGTTTTAAACAGTTTTTTGTCAAAAAGATATTTTATCGTGTTTTTTTCCAAAGTTAAAAATAGATTTTTTCTAAGAGTAAAAGTCAAATTGGAGCACATAAGAAGATGTCTACTTTTAGTATTCCACTAATGCTGACATCTTCGCAAGCTAAAAGAAGCCGTGCTTCAAAGAACAGGGATTTTTCAAATACATATCAGTTTAAAACAAGTAAAAAACTTTCCTGTCTAATTGCAAAAGGTACCCTTTATAAAACTGTGAGTACAAGAAAAGAGGATGTGCTTCACCGGCTCAGGCCATGAAGTTAGTATAGTTCGCCTGATGATGTTCATATATATAGGTATCATCATCACAAATCTTGTAACAAATCATACACTAGTATGGTAAAAGTTTACACAGCTTGACATTTTAGATGATCATACAGATACTTTCTGTGCTGATGATTAGGGTCAGGGTTAGGGTTAGGGGTTCATAGTCTGTTTTGACCAGATCAATGTCCATAGATATAGGAAGATGTGGTGTGAGTGCCAATGAGACAACTCTCCATCCAAATAGCAATTTATAAAAGTAAACCATTATAGGTCAATGTACGGCCTTCAACACGGAGCCTTGGCTCACACCAAACAACAAGCTATAAAGGGCCCCAAAAGTACTAGTGTAAAACCATTCAAACGGTAATGCCTTTTGACTGGACTGCTAGTATTTTTTGCAAGCACAGATCGTAGAAACGGGACACATGCTGAAATAGTCGAAGGACTCCAAAACATAAAAGAAATATCGGACAAAAAATTACATTTAGAAATAAATTCACTCGTTTTTTCACAAGAATTTAAAACAAAGGTCCTTTACTACAAGACTTGCATGGTTATTTTTTTCTTAGCATTCCAGTTAAAATCCATGAAGACTTGCTTGTTCACAAAAAGCCTATGCCATGTCTTTTCTTTTGGGAAAATACTGTTGCTTATTAATACTTCACGAATTGAAAATAACGTTCGCTTCAACCAAACTACAGTTTAGGTTAGAAAAACATTATGAAAAATCAATAATTGTACGGAAAAAAACGACAGGAAAAATCAAATGTAGGGCTCAGTAGTTCAATCTAAAATTATGAAGCCATTCAAGCAATTAACCATTTAAAATCTGGATAAATACTTTCAGAAATTGAAACTAATATTAAGACAATAACTATGAATGAAGACCAAACGTTACATGTAGCCACTTCAACAGTTCCTAGTTAAATGCAGTTCTTACATATATCAAATGGGACTTACCCAACACCATCTGAAATATCTATTTCATATTCCCCACAACACTCTCCTTGCTTACTTACAAAGTTTTTGTTGTGGATAATTGATTCTTAAGCTTACCTTACAATGGTGATGGTAATGCTTCAGAACCTTCTAACGACAAGATGTGAAAAATCTTGACGTGAATATATGTATAGTTACATTAAGCAGCTAACTTTTTTTACCCCATTTCATCTTGAATTGGCATTACAACTACACCATGAGTTTGGATAAAAAAAATATGATTGACAATCAAAATTTCCATGGCTTTTGTGAATCATACTTGGAAGTATGAAGATATAACACTAGCTTAGAATATTTAGAAATAGGCAGACTCCAAAGATACGAAGAAACAAGGTATGTGCAGCCAAATACAGAGCAAACATTTAATCAGCAATTGTATGATGTTGCCCAACAACAAAAGTGGTCTATGACAGACGTTTTATGCTCCCACATTAATAGAAGAGGGACGAAAGATACCAAAGGGACAGTCAAACTCATAGATTGAAAATAAACTGACAACGCCATGGCTAAAAATAAAAAGACAAACAGACAAATAATAGTACAGAAGACACAACATAGAAAACTAACGAGTGATTGCCCTTAAATGAGGATTTTTTACCTTTTTATACGCCCGTCAAAATTTTGACGGGGCGTATTATTGTATACAAATGTCGTCTGTCCGTCTGTCTGTCCGGCGTAAACATGTCGCACCGTAACTTGAGAACAACTTATCCAAATTTCATGAAACTTAACATAGTTGTTTCTTATGATGGTCAAACGATCTGTATATTTTTGGTGAAAATAAGATTAAAACTTTTGAGTTACGGGACTTTTGTAACTAAAACAGGGACGGAAGATACCATAGGGACAGTCAAACTCATAGATCGAAAACAAACTGACACCGCCATGGCCAAAAATAAAAAGACAAATGGACAAATAATAGTACAGATGACACAACATAGAAAACTAAAGACTAAGCAACACGAACCTCACCAAAACTGGGGATGATCTCAGGTGCTCCGGAAGGGTAAGCAGATCCTGCTCCACATGTGGCACCCGTCGTGTTGCTTATGTTATTACAAGCCCGGTAAATAGTCTAATTCGGTAGGTCACATTCGTGAAAAGGGAAGGGTATTGTAGTTACGACATAAGGAACATATCCGATATCATTTGTGAAACGGTTATTCCATAACGGTCAACCAACTCGTGATGGCGTCCGCCGTAAAATTTACGAAGGATGATTTCAACTTCACCATTTGGAACTCTTGGTTTAATAGCTTCCTTGTGAGCAGCAATCCTCTATCAAGGAAATCATGATAGGAAATACAAGCCCGGGAATATCGTATATATTGGGAGATATATACTCCGTATGCAGGCGCTGCTGGAATGTTGCTACATAGAAACGGAAAGTCCACAATTGGGAAGCTGAAATCATCTCTTTTGTCGTAAAGTTTTGTTTTCAACCGAGCCTCATTGTCAATTTCTAGATGTAAGTCAAGATATTAGGCAGACTTATCTGTATCTGTAGGATCCTTTATCTCTAGTTCGATGGGATAGATTCGTTCAACATAGTCAGGCAGACTTATCTGTATCTGCAGTATCCTTTATCTCTAGTTCGATGGGATAGATTCGTTCAACATAGTCAAGGCAGACTTATCTGTATCTGTAGTATCATTTATTTCATAATAGAATATGAGGATTTCATGGGCTTTCATCTTTTATATAGCAACAGTTGGTAAGTTATAAACTTCCGCTTGGCTATATGACTTATGTTTTGACTCTGGAATTTATACTCGAAATACAGTAAACAGATTCATATTTGCGAATAATTCAATCGTGGTATTCCCGAAATAACACTGCCCTATGAGGCCCTCATGGTTACTTTATTTGAAGCATATTTCAATTGATTCAGAGATATAAACTGTATAAAAAAGTATTGCCCCAAACGAATGGAAGGCGTTCAGTGACTGTCATAGCTCATTTTTTATCTCATCCAAAAGCCCTGAAAGCATTGAAGATCTCTTTACTGTTTTTACAGACAACATATTGTTGGAAGAATTGAGAACACAAACCGGTTTTCTGTGAGGGGCCTTTGTCATCAGATATCCTTCAACAAATTATTTTAACATGCAAAGGTAAAGAGCTTGAAATAAATACTTGAGTATGCTACACACAGAATTTAGCTTGTACAAGTATTTCATCATGTGGAGGGTCTGTGGGATTTAGGAATCATCTGACTCAACAAGCAATTTCTGAAGAAGAAGACGATGAAAACGATGTCTGATAAAAATATGTAAAGTCAGAAATATTGGTAAAATCATTTCTTATAAATATATTACAGTAAAACTCATGAAGGCTGGATACAGTTTTGACTATGCGGAATGTTTAAACCCACTGATAAACAATGAGAAGCCCAGAATTCTGAAAATGTTGTGCACTTTGCATGTTAAAGGACCCTTACAGCAACTCTTTCTGGGGGTCCATAATAGGCTGCTGATGTCACAATTCCTACCCATACAATCGCATTAGTCATAACAAAAATATACGCTAACCTAGCAGTACTTCAGAAAAACCATTTTAACTAGTAACCTAGTGAAATATTTGCCGCTGGCAACCTGTATATAATTAAACAGAATCAAAATTATATTCGATTCTTTTTAAAGAAACTACTTAAAATTCAGAAATATATCTTCAAATTAAAAAAAATTGCACCATTTTTCGATTCTACGACCAGGCAAAAATTAAAGTTTAAACATTTCTCTACACAAAAAATCATAATTTAGCCTGCAGGTAGGTGGTCTATCAAAGTTGAAAAATTGTTGGCTTGTTCACTCCACTATTACCTGTAAAAGTTCGAAGATGCAATTGACCGTTTCATTTTACCTTGTAAAATATATATTTTGCATTTTGAAAAATTCTGCCGAGCTATGCGTTTCTTTTTTTGAACAGTATATATAATTTTCAGTACTTGATGTTCAAATTTTCTTCCATAGCCATCTGCTCAATTAGCTTATTTATTTTAAGATGACTTTTCAATTGTTCGCGGCGCTTGCTTCAACTATCTGTAAGAGTAATTTAATTTCATTATGAAAATGTTCGATAACAAAATTCCGCAATTGTAGCGATTCAATCTGAAAGTGAATAAAATATTTGTCTGCTCTTTTGTAGTTTTTGGGTGTCAAATGACTTAATTGCACAACGTTGTGTGATTTATATATTCCATTCCCTACTTATGTTGTTTTGCAAAAGGATGCAAACGGAACCCATATATTAAAAGACGTGTCATCGTAAAGTGATTTCTTTAATTCTTAAAAACAAAAAGGAGATGTGGTATGATTGCAAATGAGACAACAATACAACAGATTCCAAATGACGTGAGTTAAACTTTTATATTTTCTCCTGGCTGTTTATTCTTGTTTGAAAATCAGATTATATTTATTTTGTGCTCAGATCTCCACTGGTCAGGATTATTGGTGATACTGACATTTTAATAATTAAATATTCCCCTACCTTGTAGCGTAGATTACCCGTCGGAGGAGATGCATATGGAACACCAAGATATTCCTCCACTTCTACTTGCGGGACGCGAATAGTAACTTTTCCGCGGACTTTTCCATAAAGTGTTTTTCTGATAGGAAAACACTGGAACGTACTCAAAACAAAAGTCAACACGATTAAAATCTTAGACATGTTGTTCATAAGTGGTTTGTCTTTGTAACTTCCTGATAAATGACTAATAAAAGTAAAAGTTATTTTCAGTACATATGCAGTTTTTAAATCTCAATATAACGTAATGTTTGATGTAATTGTAACATGTGTAAAATTTTTATTTTGCAACAGGTTTTGACAATGACGAGTAGAATAAGAAAATATTTTGAAGAAGTTATATCCTTACGTAGATTAAAACGATGCATTCTTTTCTTGGATCTTAAAGCTAAAACCAATATCAAGAAGCTAAAAACCCAAACTGGAAAAGATCAGTGAAGAATCAATGCTATGCATGACGAGCACCCTTGATTTCCCCATTAATTTAAAGATGTTGTTATTATAATTGATTATACAAGGTGGAAGAGTGCATCATAAGATGTAGAAAGCACTTTAGCGTAAAGCGTTATACGAGAATATGACTGAGAACAAATTGAATGGGTTCTATTCCGTAAACTCTCGAAGATGTCGAAACAACAGGCAGTGGTCGATAACTAGTCAAAGACCTACGGATCTCAAACTCGCTGGTAGAACTAAATTAAAGACTGTTAAAGTAATCACAACACCGACTTTCAATATGAAAGTTGTCAAATTTTAGCTAATACAGGATGTCGTCAAGTTGAAAGACTAACTCGGACGGAAGTTTGAAATTTCAGACGGCGAATTATAAAGGAAGATAATGTCTACAGATTGGCAAAATTTAAGATTATACATGTATAAGAAAAGTAAATTGTGAAAAATTGACAAAACACACAACTTGCACTTTAACAGTAACATTGATGGATTAAGTTGAGGAAAACAGGTTAGGCGCTATTAAGATACTTTATTGCAATGGATCAAAGCTATTCGGAGCGCATTACAAAGTATGATTTTCTGTAAGGACATGAGTTTCTTACCCTTTGAAAAGTTTTACTGTTAAGTCATTCCTTCGAAAATTTTACGAAATATCTGTTTCACAGATGACAGCGGATATGTTCCAATTGTCGTAACTACAATCCCGTTCCCTTTTCCCCGAATGTGACCTACTGAATCAGTCTTATTACCGGATTTAGGCTAGCATGAGCAACACGACGGATGCCACATGTGGAGCAGGATCTGCTTACCCTTCCGGAGCACCTGGATCCCCCAGTTTTTTGGTGGGGTTCATGTTGCTCAGTCTTTAGTTTTCTATGTTCTGTTTTGTGTACTGTTGCTTGTCTGTTTGTCTTTTTAGCCATTGTGTTGTCAGTTTATTTTTACTTATAAGTTTGAATGTCCCTTTGGTATCTTTCGATTCCCTTCTCTTTAGAATAGGGAATCCAACCTTTCAAAAAGATCTTATGAAAATTATATCTAACAGACAGGCTATATATAATTTCTTTAAATTATATATTACGCGTATCGTATATTCACCAGTGGCGCTCGAATCAAAACAGTTTGAATGTTAAGTCAAATAAGAAATTGAAGAGTATCAAAAAGAAAATTCCGAAAAATTGTGTCAATACGGCATAGGCAATCTATGCTTTGTGGTAGAAAAACCTTAATGTTTTGAAAATTTGGCAACATTTTCTCAGCATGCGTTTATGTATCTCATTTGATATGTTACATACGTAGATGTTCACATTATACGGACTTCATTGATAGGGCCGTTGCCCTTGCACAGTAACTGCTTCAGTAGGGTTATGAGGAAAACGACTTAATCGAAACATAAAAAGTCTTATGATCATCATCACTAATTAGTTGAACGATACCATGTACCTGTGTTTAAGCTTGTGAGAGATGCGTGTCGCGGAGATATCAGAATAATCGACTTGTCTGTATTTTACTGTTTGTGTCCGGTTCCTTATCGGGAAATTTTGACTGAGGTTGTATTTGCATGGTAGGGATAAATGCAAAGCATGAGCTGCTTAGCATATCTACGCCTACAGTCTCGCTCCTTTTGGGGTTTATGCGACTCTCTGTTTTTGTGAACATTGATTGAATTGAACTTGGGAGAACTTATTTATTGTGACTGTAAATATGTACTAACAACAGCATATTTGATATTTTATTATTGCAATAATCCTGAAACCTTATATTATATATTCTTTAACCGTGATAAAATCTATAAACGTGTTTAGAC
Organism: Mytilus coruscus; assembly: GCA_017311375.1. Taxonomy (NCBI): domain Eukaryota; kingdom Metazoa; phylum Mollusca; class Bivalvia; order Mytilida; family Mytilidae; genus Mytilus; species Mytilus coruscus. The sequence continues at coordinate 88,878,980 of CM029596.1, read as the reverse complement.
ATGGTGCATTTAACTTCTAAAGTAGAAATGCATGTCAAACACGGGAATTTAACTTTGATATGTTATCCGAAAATAATCTTTCTTTGTTTTTTTTCTTGTATACATGATAGTTTTATGTATAGAAACATACAAAAATCAATTAAACTGTTAAGTAATATGAACTTGGTGTTGTCTTTAAGCTAGTTCAGTCATTGATATGCATTTTCTAGATCACTCTCGCCTATGCAGGCAGAATATTTGGATTGAAATCGCTTTTCCAAACATCCAATATCTATAAAAAAAAACCAATGAAGCATGGATGGCTGTATTTAACATCCTACACAGGAACTTAATCCTTTAATCTTCAGACGCACTAAAAACAAATATGCATTACAAAACCACAAAAGTTTAGCCTTGCGATTTTATAATGGTGGAGCTAAACAAACAAAAAAGTTTTGTAATATACATTTGGCCTTTTGGTGATTTTATGTCAATTGCACACATCTCGCCTGATCCCTTTATTTAGCAAACCGACAAGGTTGCAAGGGGAAAAGTAACGGTTTTGCTGATGTCAACTTTGAAAAAAATATCAGACACGTCTATAAAATACAAAACATGTACATATTGCATTAAAAAAGCACGTTAATGTCTCTATACACCAATTTCAAGGTAAGTATGGTGTCCGGTTGAAATCGTGTTTTTTTCGAGTGAATCGGTACACTTTTTTCGAGTGTACACCAGTTTTTTTCGAGTGATATCACATGCCATCAGATCGATTGCGCAAGTAGAATAGCTTTTATCATGCCTAATTATCTTATTTTGAATACTATACACGACGCACAATTTTCTTGTATTTCATTTACAATTCGGTGATTAATTTACATTTTTTAAAACAACATTTTTACGGGTTTTTTAACAAATGGTCCAGGTATATTTTTTTTTTTCAAGAGAATGTGAATAGGAAAGACGCTAAGGAATTCGTGGCCTTAAAAACGACTTTTTCTAGTTTATAAATGAAATTTATTAAGGACAATATTATATATTACCAATAAGTCTCAAAACATTTTACTTTGTTAATCAAATTTAACCCTTTTCCCTTTTAAATTTTAATGCTAATTTTTTTGGAAAGTAATTTTCCATTATCTTGCAGTATAAGGATATATTAGAAACCAGTGGATCCTTTATAAAACGGTCTTTAGAACCGAGAGCAGGAACTCATAATCTTCTCAATTTCATTTTATGATACTGTTTGTTTTAACAGTCAATAATATTTTATGATTGATATATTTTACAGTGGTGAACCACGGAGTTTTAAAAATAAGGGTAAGAAAACTAATGACAGCAGTAAATAATCAGAAAAATACACAAGGTAAGCACAAATAATCTACTAAAAGCTAGAGGCTCATCCATATAAGCTACAAGTTGATGCAAGCTATTCTATGTGGAATATTTTTTTCTTCGTCATTCCTGCATGTGGTATTGTCTTATGGACTCGTATCCCTTGTGAACCATGATGCTTATTGAAGCAATTTTGCGTTTTCTTGTAGCTTTTATTGGCTTATCGAAACTGAAATGATTGCTGAAATAGAAATTGTTTTTTTTTAGTTAATCTGTCATTTTGCCAGATATTTTATCTGTCAATATCTCAAATTTTATTACAACAAACCTTTAGTTAGAAAAACACAGATACAATGTATAACAATGTAATGAAATTCCTATATAGTCAAACAGCAATTAAAATACTGCTATACTCTAAATTGACATCCCTATTATTAAAACGGATTAGATACGACGTATCCTTTTCTGTTGACTGCAATTGATTGAAAGGGTGCACAACGATCTCTGGTTAATTTGTTATCAAATATATTTTTTAATGTAGAGAGATAAGTTGCATGAATCTTTGATGATTTTTCATTCAGATCCACCTTCTTTAATACATTAGTCTTAGCCTTGTTCTAAACAGTTCATTTACAGTTCCTTTTAGAAACAAATAATTCATTGATTGATGCTTGCTTAACGCCCAACTACAAATATTTTATGCTTTTCAGGACGATAAACATCTAACATTTTAAGCCATAGGAATTTTGTTTATTCACTCGATAAAACTTGGACCGCTCTCGAAAAAACCCGGACTTCTCTCAACCAAAAAAAAAAAAAAAAAAAAAAAATAAACGATACTTTTCAGATATTAACGAAAGAGGGATATCGAAGAGATACGTATTTTGAACAATATATTTATGTTTATATCTCATTTGAACTGATTTAACTTGTTTTCTTACAATATTAACCTTAGAGGAACACCCTCCTTCAAGATCCTTCAAGAATTGTGCGGCTATTATAGTCGTATATAAGCAAGTGCGATTTTTAACTCATTGTCATTCGTCATGTGTCTTCGGAGAAGATAGCGAGGCTACGGTACGTCATTATTATAGTCTTTGGTAAAGATATGGTCTGTACTGATAAACCAATGCCGACGTCTTACCGTTTTAAGCTGTAATTATACCCTCAAGTCTAAACAAGGTGTGAATTAGATATATAGATATGAATAAAATGGTTCCCGATTTCACCAGTGAAGGCATATTTAAGTCAGCAAGAATACTTATCTTATTATTATCCAAGTATTCTCGATCAGTGAAATTACAAAACTAAACAGATGTAATTTACCATGAAAAAATATAACAAGGATAAATAGTTAAAATAAAATAATATCGTTATATCATTACATTATTCGTGACATTAAATTTTAACACAGACGACAAAAACGATACAAAATGAAAACGTTATAGAGATTGTTCGCAGTAATTGAAGAAAAAAAAAGTAAAATAACAAAAATACCGAACTCCAAGAAAAATTCAAAACGGAAAGACCCTTATCAAATGGCAAAATTAAAAGCTCAAACACTTCAAACGAATGGAAAACAACTGTCATATTCCTGACTTGGTTCAGGCATTTCCTTATGTAGAAAATGGTGGATTAAATCTGGTTTGATAGCTAGCTAAACCTCTCACTTATATGACAGTCATATAGCATTCCAGTATATTGACAACAATGTGTGAGCAAAACAAACAGACATAATAGGTAAAAATGTCAAAAACTTGGGTAAGAGAGAGTTATGTGCCCTTAAGAATGATGGACGTGTAAAATTTTCAGAGTACAAAATATTGAAAATGTAGCAAAATCGAAGCTGCTATGGAGATATGTGATATATGATTGGAATCGATATCGAACGGACTTTATTTTCGGATGAAGAAAGCCAAAGAAAAGTAACACTTTATCTATTTTCACAGCAATTGTTTATTCTTCATAGACATCACCAAAATAGTACATAACACCTACACGTAACGAATACAACTCACTAAGATTGAACAATATAACGTATTTGAAAGCGCTACTGGCCAGTTCATCAAAGTTGGACTTTGGACTTTAATATTCAACTATGCCCTTTAGTGTTTACACACATCCGCAATACACATAATGGCTTTAAGCGAGACTCGTAAACTAATGGAAGATAGTAGGTCAATTATTGAAGGCAATGGAGACGATCTAAGCGTACCTTTACTATTGAACACTTTTATTAGCTTGGTATCGAGTATTGATAAAAGATTGCAAGTTGTTGAAAAGGGGATTGAAAATTTCGGTGAATTTAAAAATATAATAACATCCTTGACCAGCAGGGTTATAACTAACGAGCAGGGACTAAAAACATGTCAAACCAAAGTAACGGAACTTGAAACCAATGTCCAAGGGATAGGGAACCTATTTGACGATGTTAAAGCTCGATGCGACAGAAACAAAATCGTCACCGAGGAAAACTCAAAGGAACTCGAACAAGCAAAAGCCTGTATAAATAAACTATTTAAAATTTATCAGAATTGAGCGACCAGCGACAAGAATGCAACTGCCAAACAGAGCTTGAAAACATGAAGGAAAAAGTGCTCGACCTTCAGTGCCGCTCCATGAAGAACAATCTTGTTTTTACCGGGCTTTATAACGTCAGAGATGAAAACACCGAAGAACTTCTCCGGTGTTTTCTTAACAACGAACTAGGCATTGACTATAAAATAGAGTTCGGGAACGTTCACAGGTTTGGACGATATCAAGGTGGCGGAAGACCCATAGTAGCACGTTTCCTATATCATTGTGACCTACAGTACGTTTTAGATAATGCATACAGGCTACGGAACACAAGATACGGCATTAAGCAACAATTCCCCAAAGAAATAGAGGACAGGAGACGAAAGCTATATCCTATTATGAAAGAGGCAAAGCGAAACAGGAAAATTGCAACACTCGTACGAGACCGCCTCTTTATAGACAATGAGCTTTACCAAATCCCCGACGATGCCGAGATAGCAGATATCCCATACCAAGATGGCAGTCTACCGACACGCCAAGGTGGATCTTCGTCGCTACGCCAAAGTGATGCCACACCACAGCGTCTTAGTTACGCCTCACCACAGCGCCAAAGTGACGCCACACCACCGCGTATTGAACGACCAAAATCAACCCCCTCATCTGATAGCAACCCCAAGAAACGATCCCGCACAGGTTCAACTCCGAAGGCTCATTACTAGGATTGCCGAGGAGTGCAACATATTGACAGTTCGACACTAATTGATAAACCTGATAATAAATATGTAGACATTGCTGAAAATAATGTAAATAGTAATTGTAATGAAACTTTGTGTAATGATGAAACATTTGAACAGATTAATTGTATTTTTGGAAATTTAAACGTTCTTGTAGATATTGATGTTGATGAAAATATTACTATAAATAATGAAGACATAAGTGCGTCTTTATCAGGTGAATCTGCCTATTTGTCAAAAATAGTATTACAGACAAAAAGCTATAGATCTTTTATATGTTAATTGTTGTGGCCTAAAACATAGACTACAATATCCAGATTTTGAAAGTTTGATCCGAAAACATGATGTTGTTTGCTTTGTTGAATCAAAACTGACGATATGGATGATATTCATTTATCTGGTTACACATTAAAATTAAAAATAGACGTAAAATATCAAGAGTTAAATCAGGTGGCATTGTAATCGGGTATAGAGAAAATCTGAATAACTCTATAGAAGTGATTGAAACAAATAGTAAATTTGTTCTATGGTGTAAAATTTCTAAATTTTTAAATAATGAGGATATACTTTTCGGAGTGGTCTATATCCCACCAGAATATACATCATACTCTTCCCCTGATGCATTCAATGAAATTGAAAATGAATACTTGGAATTTTCTACAACATTTGAACATATTTTTATTATTGGTGATTTTAACGCACGTACCTCAAATGCGAAAGATTATGTATTTATTGATGAAAAAGATATTAGTATTGATTTGGAGGGTGTACCTATAAATGATGTTTGTAATTTAGAATTGTATAATATACCCAGAGATCGTATTAGTATGGATAAAGGGAAAACACGTTACGGTAATAATCTGCTTGATTTATGTAAATGTAACAACTTATTCATTATGAATGGTAGACTGGGAAATGATAAAACTGGGAAATTTACCTGCAGAAATGCTAGTGTTGTAGACTATTGTTTGAGTAATGTTAACGTTTTAGAAAAACTTATTGATTTTGATGTACTAGAATTTTCACACTTGTATTCAGATGTTCATTGTCCATTGTATTTACGCTTAGAAAGCAACTCATTGATCACAGTTTGTAATGAACAGAACAGTCCTAATGATCAGTCAAGACAAAAGATTAATAAATGGGATCATAAAATGGTACCTGAATTTAGAGCTAATATAAATGTTGATAGATTAGACAGGTTGTTACGTAATTTGAAAAATGTGAATTTAGAAAAAGTTGATGATAACAATGTCAACGCATTTGTAAATGAGATTGGATTAGTTGTTTTAGAGTCTGCTAAGACAACGTTTGGAACACGAACTGATAAACCAAAAAAGCGAGCCCCTAAAAAGAAGGGAGACAAGCCATGGTTTAATTATGACTGCAAATTTGCGAGGCAAAATTTTAGAAAGCTTAAGCGCAGGCTCAAATTTTCACCTTCGCTTTTATTATATAACGAAGTTAAAAATGCTGAGAGAAAATATAAAAAAGTTATGGACCAAGCCATAAAAACTCATAAACGTGATATGACAAAAAATTAAAAAACCTCAGATCTCAAAATTCAAGAGTATTGGAATATTTTAAATAAGCGGGAACACACGAAACAACCAGACATAAATTTTGATAATTTACTAAATTTTTTCAGAGATCTAAATTCAGGCACCCCCGATCCTATTGAGTTACCAAATGTAGACCAAGATGCTTTAAATGATTTAAATGGTACACTTAATGGTCCAATTACAAAGGACGAGATTATGAATTGTATTAAGAAACTAAAAGTAACAAACCTGTAGCGACGATATGATTATAAATGAATATATTAAATCTTCTAGTGATTTTTAATTGATGTATATGTTGAATTGTTTAACTTAGTTTTAGAACTGGGATTGTACCAGAATCTTGGGTAATTGGCACGATCAAACCATTTTATAAGAATAAGGGAAACAAATTTGATCCAAAAAACTATAGACCTATCACAATTGTCAGTTGTGTTGGGAAATTATTCACTTCGATTTTATGTCATAGATTATCAAATTCTTCCGATGAATTTTTATTAATAAATGAAAATCAGTTTGGATTTAGAAGTGGATATTCAACAGTCGATTGTATATTTATACTGCACTCTTTCTTTGAAATTTTGAAATTAAAAAGAAAAAATGTTTTGTGCATTTGTGGATTTTGAAAAGAGTTTGACACAGTCAGAAGAGACGCTTTATGGTATAAGATGTTATTGAATAACATAAATGGTCATATGTATAACAAAATTCATAAGATGTATGATAATATTAAGTCATGTTTATCTTATAATGGCAATATATCAGATTATTTTTCATGCAATATTGGCCTACGTCAAGGGAAAACTTATCTCACACCACATCTTCCTATATCTATCTATTATCTCCTTTTTGTTCTCACTTTTCTTAAATGATTTGGAAAACCTTTTATCAACGAGAACTTGATTGGTTTGAACACTATTGAAGATGCACTCGAAGAAAAATTAGATATTTATGTTAAACTGTTTGCAATCCTCTATGCAGATGATACTGTGCTAATGGCGGAATCGGCCAAAAATCTTCAATTATTGCTAGATAAATTCCACTCATATTGTGATGTCTGGAAAATGAAAGTTAATGTAGAAAAGACAAAAATTGTAATTTTTAGTAATGGAAGGCAACCCAAAAATCTCAGTTTTACATATGATAACTCTGTTATAGATATCGTTCAAGAATTCAACTATCTTGGGATCTATTTTTCACGAAATGGCACATTTAAACACTGTAGAAAACACTTAGCAGAAAAAGCTACAAAGGCAATGTATGAGGTGATCAAAAAGGGGAGAAAACATGGGTTATCTATTAGTTGTCAATTAGATTTATTTGACAAATTAGTGAAACCGGTCTTATTGTACGGTTGTGAAATTTGGGGGTTTGGGAATAACGACATTTTGGAGAGAGTTCAATTAAAATTCTGTAAGCTTCTTCTGCACCTAAAGTCTTCTACCCCAAATTGTGTAATATATGGTGAACTTGGACGATATCCCATCAATTTAGATATTAAAGTCCGTATGGTATCATTTTGGTGAAATTAGTATGTGGTAAACCGACTAAATTATCAGCGACCATTTATAAACTACTGTTTAAGCAGTCAAATGAAAATGATGTAAAGTTTAGTTGGTTAAACCATGTTGAATCCATTTTAATGAAACGAGATTATCTTTTGTGTGGTTATCTCAAACATGTATTAGTGACATTTGGTTAAAAATACAATCAGAACATCACTCCAAGATCAGTTTCAACAAACATGGTTTTCAAATGTGCAAGCATGTTCGAAGACATTAAATTATCGAATTTTAAGGATACTTTTGGGTTTGAGAACTATTTTGATATTTTAGAATTTCGTGATATTTATACTTTATGCAAATTTAGAACCATCAACCATAAATTACCCATTGAGATAGGGAGATGGACAAATATTCAGAGAGATAGACGAAATTGTAAATTATGTAACTATAAAGATCTTGGAGATGAGTATTATTATATTATGATGTGCACAGAGATGTCAGTAAAAAGAAACGAATGTATTGATAAAAATATGTAAATCGTCCAAATATAATTATGTTTAAGAAAATTATGAATTTAAATATAAAATCTAAATTGAGAAAGCTGTGTACTTTCATTAGATTTATAAATTCCAATGTGTGCCCTCCTGGCTAAATACTATCAGTATAATTGTAAATAGTGTACATATTTTGCTCTGTGTATTCATGTATTTATGTCTGTATTATTGATGTCATGTAGTGTCTGTATACCATTGTAATTGCAAAGGTTTGACAGAATAAAGATATATATATAGGTACAGCAGTCAACATTGTGTCACTATGAAAACAAATCATTACATTACATGTATGTTTCACGAGAATCCGTTAGTTTGATTGGCTAACAACAATCGCGCGTCATTAAAAATTTTACCTTTATATCAAAATAATTACATTACATGTATGTTTCATTATAATACGTTATTTTGATTGGCTAACAGCAATCTCGCGTCATTCTGAAATTAACCTTCATTTCAAATTGAAATGTAACATGCATGATGACACGAGCTTCCACAAAAAAGTGCACAGGTAAATAAAAGAAAACTTGCTAGAAATCGTGTTTTCATAATCCTAGCAAAAAATGTAATTATAAGTATTGAATGCTTCTTTTAGTAATTTTATAGGGTTGTAAAAGCGTTGACCGTGCGCACATTTTTATGAAATGTACTTCGGTCAACGCTTTTACACCCCAATAAATTTACAAAAAGATGCATTCAATTCTTAAATGAAATGTTACATTCGTGATGACACGTGTTTCCACAAAAAAATGCATAGGTAAATAAAAGAAAAACTTGATAAAACTTTTTTTCATGGTCTTAGCATAAAAATGTAATTATAAGAAATGAATGCTTCTTTTAGTAATTTGATAGGGTTGTAAAAGTGTTGATCGTGCACACATTTTTAGAATGAAGCGCTTCTGTGCTTCATACAAAATGAGCTTCGGTCAACACTTTTACACCCCAATAAAATTACAAAAAGACGCATTCATTTCTTAAATAACTATTTAAACAAAGAAAAACAAAATGGCATATAGACACTCTAAAGACAAAATACATGAGCAAAAATGAAAGACAAGAATACAAAAATGACCATAGCACAATAACACAATGGCGGAATGTATAAATATCTAGCCACGCCAAAAGTATATACCAAAAAAGGATTAAACAGTAAAGGTTAAAATATACAAAGCCAAATAAAAAGAACACTATAACACGTGATTTATAGATGGTTATCAACGTCAGTACCTAAAATCTATAGATACGGAATATTTATCAACAAGGTCTTGGTATCTTCCGGTGAACTTTTTTTTAGAGAAAAAGGACGACACGTTATTTGACATAACCCTTGTTCATCAACTTTCTCGGTTCAAACACTGGTGACGTAGTAGTTGCAAGCTCTTGACTACCGAATGAGTTGGGTAATGTACATCCCATATGCAGGTGAAGTTGGTATATTGCTGCTAAGGTGGGGAAAATTTATAATTTCAAAATTAAAATCGTCTCGTTTGTCATAGATTCTGGTACTGAGATGACCACTGATGTCAAATTAGATGCATAAGTCTAAAAATGAAACTGTGCTCAGAGTTCGTCATCTGATAATACAGAAGTCACTGTCTGATTAATTTACATTTTAATATTGGTCAAATCACTTCTAAATAGATTTCATACAGCAGCCTTATGAACAATGTACATTCATCCCATGTCTTTTAACAAAACTTAGAGCCTTAATACAGTTATAAAATTGTACTGGTACTTTACAAATCTTTTTTTCTTCTTTCCCTAAACTTACTTTTGTATTGTAATGTTTTGTTCTTTTCTTTACAGAATTGTTTCATTGTTATCATTTGTGTCGTTACAGTTTAAATTAGTTTTATTAATTCAGTCTAGTTTATATTATATTTGTAGCTGAAAGTGTTGCTTTACTAGTTTCTTGTCATACCCGAAAGCAATACCGCTACATGTTACATATACTTTCCCCGAGGCTTTTTTTTTATGCCAAAAGGATCGTCATTTTGTTCTCAAGTGATATGTCCTAGTTACTTTCTTATATATATATACTGTTATGAACAGAAAATCGACTTTTAATTGTAGCCAACAAAAGACACAAATCAATAATAAAATATAACAAGATTTATTATACACAAGTTTACAAGAAGTATTACATAAAAAGAAATGTCAACTTAACTGTCAAAATATATGTTCAATCTTTTATCTTTTCTTTATCCGGAAATCTTCTCGGAATCCACAGAATATTATATCCAATTGGTCACAATCTAGTATGTTGTAGTTTGTAAATAAAAGTGTCAATCCAACTGCTGAGAATGTTGATGTCTATCGATGTCTAAGTCTATCTATGTCTATCTCTAAATCTCTATATTCAACTAACTTTTGGGTCTGCATTTAAATACTCAAACGGAAATTTCTAGACAACGCTAGAAATATAAATTACGCATCTTTTGTTATGATCATTCTGGAAACGTTATGTAAGTGAAATAGAAAGTTCTAATCATTCCATTAGTATCAATGATTGTTCCAGTGATTTCTAAACTGCATAGTTGTAACACAATGTATTTTATTTTGTACACAATGTAAACATGTATAATAGGCCACACAAAACAAATTAGGCCAACTAAATAAATATGATAGTTATACAATATCATAACAATACCTGTAAATATTTATTTTGAGCATCTTATTGCAACTGGTTTTTTTTTTTTGTGGACTATAAATAATTAGGATAAGTAAATACTTTGAAATGTAAACCAACATTTTTTGTTCTTATGAAAATTCTTACTAAGCTTTCTTTAATCAACCATATAAATAGTTGATATTTATTCTGAGTTCGACGCTCTATACATATTTTCTAACATCCTGGCACTTTAAATTTCTAGGAGGTGAAATTCTCGGATTTTACCTCAAACTCTATGGGAAAATACAATTTTTAATTCCAATTTAAAACCAAACGGTAAAAGATATCACAAAGATTTTTAAAACACATGTCTAATATGATAAGGAGATTTGAAAAAACGATCTCAAATTAAATTTTAATGATTCAACAAAAAATAAATTGAGTTTTAAGTTTGTGTACCTATATATGGTAAAACCCGAGGATTTGCCACCGCTTCAACTCCAATATTCAAATAGATAAACACAATCTAATTATCTGATTGGTCAATCTTCAGCTGTGATGCAAGCATGAAATTATGTATTTCATAATATTATTAATTCGTATATTTTAACTGACTTGATTCGTTCAGGGATAGTCACATGTTAAACTATATTTTCGAAGGTAGAGAGAAAACGGCGGATAGCAAAAAGCATATTGCACAGCAAAAAGCATATTGCACGGTTATTTTTAGAATATCTAAAAACCGATATAGTTTGTGACGTCATATAATGAATTTCATGATATTGTTAAAAGTTTTATAAAAAAATATCTATGATCGATTATTTGAAGAAAAAAAATCTTCAAATACATAAGATGTAAAAAAAAAAAAACATTAAAAGTAAATGAAATAACAACTAATCTGTTGTTATTGTCTAGGAGACAATATGATATCTATAAAATTCCAACAAAATCAAATGACGATTTTGATACAAATATGGTTGGAAATTAATAATATAACAATTATAGCCTATTTATGAGGTCAATACAGGATATATCGACCCAAAGAAGTATATCGACCTCGGACTTCGTCCTCAGTCAATATACTTCTTTCAGGTCAATATATCCTTATATCGACCTTCTACAAAGGCTATAATTGTGTAATATCACGTCAAGAAGGTAAACTTGGGATTTTGAACTAGATAAAAAAAAAAAAACATGCTGATAACAAAAAGAAATATTTATAAAGAAATTTAGTATTATTATTCTTTTGATAACTATTCACTGATACTAAATAGATAAAAAAAAAAAATAACCCCCAACCCCAAGAAAAAAACCCATACAAAATATACTCCGCTTTCAGTTACTAAAATAATGCGAAAGAGTTTGATATGCAAGATTTACCAAAGAGCATATATACTAGAAGTCGACCAGGGAAACAATCTAAATTTGTTGCAGATGTGAGCTCTTTGTTTTATCGCTCTAGACATGTTAATGACAGATCGTTGATTGTTACTGTTAAATTTATTCTAATTTATAAACTCTGGGCGATTTAGAGCTTGACGTATTGTTATGTCACTGATATGTTGATGAAGTTTGCATGATACCCTCTAGATGTTATTTTTAGTTATTTTTTGTCGTTGAGTTGCTGTCTCATTCACAACTAGAATTATTCATGCTCCTAAAACTTTCAAGATGAAGAGCAATGTTCCTTTGATTTACGGATTCTCGTGTTCATCCCCTTTATGTCTTGTCTCTTCCAAACGATGTTCTTTCTACTTACGAGCTGTTTGTCTTGTAAGTACTTGATATCTTCTCAAAATAGAGTTTCAAGTTACTTGTACATGTTATATACCCAAATCATACGGAAGGCTTACATAATTTGGATTATACGTAGCTTGAAATTATGAAGCCCTAACAGTCTTTTGAGACATAAAACAAACAGTTTTAAAACCCTATTTTTCACGGCTTCAGAAACATGCGGCTCAAGAGCCAGTATTGCTAACCTGCAATAAATGCATACTATATACTATAGTCCAGTCTTTTATCTAGATTTCAAACACAGCATGGTGGTCTAGCAGATCATGTGCACGTTTTAAGTATTTCAACGCCAAAATGAGCACATGTTTAACTTTCAAACTTCAAATAGTCAGACCTCATTTGAAGGGAGTTCCATTTATCTCCGAGATTTGACGGGAACTGCATAACTTCAACTTCAACCTAATCAAAACCAAAAACAGAATGTACGGAAAACGATTTTTTAAGTCGGAAAGAATTATATATTGTTGTGTAACCAAGTTGACCGCAGACATTCTAAAATTAAAAAATAAACCAAGACCAGAAAAGAAGTTGATAAAGACAAAGCAACAAGCTCCCAAGTCAGGAGCCTGCAATTCAGTGGTTGTCGTTTGTTGCTGGGTAACATATTTGTTTTTGGTTCATTATTTTGTACATAAATTACGCCGTTAGTTTTCTCGTTTGAATTGTTTTACATTTGTCGTGTTATAGTTGACTATGCGGTATGGGCTTTGCTCATTGTTGAAGGCCGTACGGTGACCTATAGTTGTTAATTTCTGTGTCATTTGGTCTGTTGTGGACAGTTGTCTCATTTGCAATCATACCACATCTTCTTTTTATATAAAGCAGTGAGTTTTTGTTTGAACTTTATATATTTCCTCACCTTGTTGTCACATGAAAATTGTTGATTAGTTCTTATTTGCGCTTTAATAGACAAAAATATATTATAAACGGTTTCAAACTAGAGCATATGTCTTTCATCTAGATCTATGTGCATCTTCAACAATGGGCACTCTCCAACACTGTAGACTTAGAAATGATTCATGACTTAAATCTCTTTTTGGTTGATGGTTTTCTGCTGATTATTTTACTATCTACAGTTTCTCTCTATTGTCCATATTTTTGCTGAAAGTAAAAAGAGGGTAAAAATTGTCATTTATTGGCAATAACAAAAAGAGTTTGGTAACATTTGGTCAAGTAGTTTCTGAGAAGAATTTTTTTTTAGAAAGATTCTGACAACTGACTGATGGACGGAAAAGGACGCCAAGTGAATGTAAAACAAAAAATTTTGGTAAATAGTTGTTTAAGGGCAATAACTCCTATAAAGAAACAACTGACAATTTTGGCCATGCTGACTTATTTGAAGCTATTGACTTGCTATTTTAAGTTTCTATCTATCTATCTATTATAGTTTTCAAGATAATAGGCAAAAATGATAAAATTGGTAAAAATCGTCATTAAAGGCTAATAAGTCCAAAAAGGAATTGATTGACAATTTTGACCATGCTGACTGATTTGTAGATCTTGTCATTCTGATCATTTCTACTAAATGAAAATTCTCTCTATCTACATGTATTACAGTTTTCAAGATAAAAGCTAAAAATGAAAAAAGAATTGCCAAAATTTGTCATTTAAGGACAATAACTCCTTTAAGAAGTCTTCTGACAGTTTTGATGTAAATGGACAGTAGGTAGATCTAAATGTTCTGAACATTTCTGCATCCCCCCCAAGCCAGATTTTCTCTCTCTATAGGGATTTTCATGATATTAAACAAAACATGCATTTTTCCATATTTTCTATTTTTAGCCATTTTGGCCATATCGGGTTGGCAGGCATGGTCAATAGAAACACTTTTGAAAACTAGACACCTAAAGTAGTTTCAGAGGAGAAATTGTTATAAATTACTAGTTAATGGAGCAGACTACTACAGACAACTTACCCAAAGTGGTGAGAAGGGCGCACTAAGGGAGCTACCATTTGATTATATGGGGGGGGGTTAGAATGAAAAATTTTGTCCTGCATTTTTTTTAGTTGTTATCTCTGTTCTGCCTTTTTATTTTTCACTCTATTCGGTCCTGCATTTTTTTTTTTATTAGTTTATCCTGAATTTTTTTACATAAATTGTCATCCTACCTTTTTTTTTTTTGCAAAGTTGCTCATCCTGCCTTTTTTTTACTCAAAACTCCTGTCCTGCCTTTTTTTCAAATTTCATCCTAGCTCCCCCATACAAATCAAATGGTAGCTCCCTAACATGACTAAGCTCTTTGGGCCAGGTGAGCTAAAGATTTGGATTCATTATATTAAAAGAAAATGTATAGTAAATATTGAATTAATAGCACCCAACCAATCAAAATCTACTTAATAGAGACCATAGAGGTCTGTATCCCTTAATTACTGACAAATATGTAATCTTGGTGCCAGTAATAAATGTGAAAATTGACTTTCTTAAATAACTCCGAACAAAATACAAGTAACATACCAGTGTTCAGCTAGTATCTTACAAGTCTAAGATACATGATTTTTTTTATTAGTTGTTATTGGCTTTGAACTAGCTGTCAGTAAATGTGAGTACTCTCAGATCTGTACTTAGTGTCTTTTTGTTGTGGGGATGTGTAAGTACCTGTCCATGTCCACTGTGTTTTTGTTAGATGTATTTCTATTTGTGTTCATCTGATGAGTTAAGCCTTTTTCAACTGATTTCATAGTTTGTTCTTATGTTGTGCTGTTACACCACTGTCCCAGGTTAGGGGAGGATTGAACGCTCACAAACATGTTTAACCCCGCCATATTCTTAATGTGCCTGTCCCAAGTCAGGAGCCTGTAGTTCAGTGGTGTCGTTGGTTCATGTCTGTCATATTTGTTTTTCATAAATTGTTTTGTTATAAATTAGGCCGTTAGTTTTCTCCATAGAATCGTTTCATATTTTTCATGTCGGGGCCTTTTATAGCCAACCATACGTAATGGGTTTTTCTCAATGTTGAAGGCTGTACGCCTATAATTGCTAACATCCACTTCGTTTGAACTTTGGTGGATAGTTGTCTCATTGGCAATCATACCACATCTCCTTATTTTTATTAGTATAAAAATCACAAAATTTGAAATGAAAATTTTCCAAAAGGAGTAGTCACCACTGTCACCTGCATGGACAAAGCAAGCATCTGCTATGGATGCTTCAAATGTCACAAAATTCCCAATTCCTGCCTCATATGTCAATATCAGGTATATTAAAATGACATCTGTGGACTTGTATGATTCATGACAGATTTAAACTGTCATTAACACACAGTAGCAATAAACAGTCAGGGGTACTACTTGTACAAGTAATCTTTATTTACTTGAAGAAGTAAATAATAATATACTTATTTAAGTAAATTATAATGTTTGAATAATCTCCCCTTAATTTTCTCAAAAATTTACTTGTATAAGTAATTTTGTTTTACAATCAAACATGCCTTTAACAATTTTTCTCAGGTTAGCTCATAATTTTTGATTAGAGTTCAATGTTTCATCTCATTAATTCAACAAAGAAACTAATTGCGCAAAGATCTTAAGTATTTGCGCAAGGCCTTAAAAAATTGCCCCTTGGGGGCTTGTAAATGAGCAGTGTTCTGAAGATAAGAGACAAATGAGATTTTCATTGTCAATGAAATTACACTTAAATGATTAGTAAAGACATCTGCAAAGGACAGACAATTAAAAATTCTATTAGAGCAAAAAAGTCCTAAGAAATTCAAGAAAAGAAGATAGGATGATTGTATAAGTAAAAAATCTGAATGTCTAAGGGACATAACTAAGCCAAAAAATAATTTACCTATACAAGTAAATAAAATACACTTGTATAAGTATCCTACAAATTTACTTCTTCAAGTAAATAAAAATTACTTGTACAAGTAGTACCCCTGACTGACAAAGCAATTTATGAATCAGACTTGAAAAATAAATGGGGAATGTGTCCATGGGATACAGATGATGCCCCCGCTTGCATATAACATTATAAAGGTACATTACTCAAGAACTGTAAAAGTGACACTACCCAAATTTGTACTTGATCTGATTTTTGTGGTAATAAGCATTGTTTATAAGTTTCATAACATTTGGTTGAGGCAAACTAAAGTTAAAGAACGGAAACGAATATTTCAGCAATTTTTCCATTTGTAAAGGGGTATAACTCTAGAACGGTAAAAGTGACGCCACCAAAATTCAAACTTGATCTGCATTTTGTGGTAAGAAGCATTGTGTATAAGTTTCATAACATTTGGTTGAGGCAAACTAAAGTTAGAGAACGGAAACAAAAATTTCAGCAATTTTTCCATTTGTAAAGGGGCATAACTCTAGAAAGGTAAAAGTGACGCCACCAAAATTCAAACTTGATCTGTGTTTTGTGGAAATAAGCATTGTGTATAAGTTTCATAACATTTGGTTGAGGCAAACTAAAGTTAGAGAACGGAAACGAAAATTTCAGCATTTTTTCCATTTGTAAAGGGGCATAACTCTAGAACGGTAAAAGTGACGCCACCAAAATTCAATCTTGATCTGTGTTTTGTGGCAATAAGCATTGTGTATAAGTATCATAACATTTGATTGAGGCAAACTAAAGTTAGAGAACGGAAAGAAAAATTCAGCAATTTTTCCATTTGTAAAAGGACATAACTCTAGAAAGGTAAAAGTGATGCCACCAAAATTCAAACTTGATCTGTGTTTTGTGGTAATAAGCATTGTGTATAAGTTTCATAACATTTGGTTGAGGCCAACTAAAGTTAGAGAAAGGACACCAATTTTGGGACGTATGTACGTATGTACAGACGGACAAGGGTAAAACTTAATGCCCCCTCCGCTACGGCGGGGGCATAAAAAGTAATTTCTTCCTAATAACTTAGCTGGATTTGTTTTTGAGTAAAGAGTGTATCACTTTTATTGAAATGATCAAACTGATAACAACATCTAACACATTTATCAAGACAGATAGTTTTCAAGAGTGGGAAGTTGACAATTGGAAACTGAAATCCTCACATTTGTGATCCTACATTCTAGGTGTCTGTCAACATTGATCTCGAAAAATAGATATAATCTGCTCCTGTGCAGTATTCCAAACATAGGGACACATAAGAAAAAAAAAGAAAAAAAAGATCCATAGAAACAAAGAACATTATCAACATATTTAAAAGTGAATGTAAAGAATTTTGCAAGATGACAAATAAGTAATATAAATTTTTGTCTATGGTATGATATTGTAAAAGGTTTACAGGGATCACCATAGGAAAATTTTCATGGGTGGAGCTTATAAATTATTATTGCTTATAGGTTAAATATTATTACAACTACTGAAAATTGTTTATAAATCTTATACTTTTTAAAACTCTTAAATACACACCTGGTATATATACATGTGTACAAAATGGATTTATCTTAATTCTATGACAAATCAAAGTGCTGGATAGCACCTCTGGGAAGTTTGCAACTGTAGATGTGTATTATTTCAAATAGGTTATAGATGTGTATTATTTCAAATATGTATTTAATCACAGCTTTGAGGTTTTAACTAAACCATTTTCTTTTCAGCAATTATCAGCAATTATTTTTTCATTGTTTGTCATTTAAATTTTGATATTTTCTATTGAAACCTTAAACTGTTGTTCTAGAATAATCAAATATACAATAAGCTCTATTAAATTTCTTTATGTGCCCATGCCATATCTAGGGCCTGTGATTTTATAGTTTTTTTTTTTCCATTTGTAACTGGGCATAACCCTAACCATAACAGTAAAATGACGGCACAAAATTCAAACTTGATCTTGGTTTTTGGTTAAAAGTATTGTGTATAAGTTTCGTAACATTTGTTTGAGACACACTAAAGTTAGAGCACGGAATTGAAAAATATTTGTAAGTGTTCCATGGAACCCGTGTCTCGCCTACTTTTGCTGTTAATCGCAGGCTCAACAAAAATAAGGAAAACGTTAATATAAAATATTCCTCTCTATACTATCTTTTGATTGTTAGAAGCTTCTGTCCAAGTTTGGTAAAATCCAGGATAGTTTATGAATCTAATAAATGTTTTTAAAAATTTAACTGCAGACTGTATGTAATGTTAACTGTAAGAAAAGCCACAGAGTGAATGTAATGTTTCCTGGCAGAAAAATTAAGTCCATTTATAAGTAAAATACTGAAAAATGGATTTTTTTTCAAAATTTACTTCTGGATACTTTCGTATGATCATAAACAAGCTTCTGTCCAAGTTTGGTAGAAATCCAGGATAGCTTAAGAAAGTTATTAAAATTTCAAAAATTTAACCATAGAGTGAATATTTGTGGACGCTGCCGACAATATGTAGGACCGCTATGTCTCGCTTTTTCGACAAAAGTCGAAGGCTGGACAACAATCACAATTTTAAATTTGTAAAGGGCATAACTCTAGAACAGAAAAACTGACGCCACCAAAACTCAAATCTAAACAGTGTTTTGTGAAAATGAGCTTTGTGTATAAGTTTCATAACATTTGGTTGAGACAAACTAAAGTTAGAGATCGTAAACAAAAATTCAAGCAACTTTTCCATTTGTTAAGGAGCATAACTCTAGAATTGTAAAATCGACGCCACCAAAATTCAACTTGACCTGTGTTATATTGTGGAAATAAGTATTGCGTATAAGTCTCATACAATTTGGTTTAGGAAAACTAAAGTTAGAGAACAGAAACTAATTTTTGATGTACGGACGTATGTACAAGTAAGGGACGTACATACTAACAGAAGAAAAGGGTAAAACTTAATACGATGGGGATATAACAATAGCAGTATGACGAAAGGAATAAAAGTTTATAAACACTAGATTCATAGAGGTGCTTATAACCCTGTAACACATTTTAAAGTTGATGCTGTGAAATTTAGCATTGAGGCAATAACATTTGAGATTTTGGTTCGTCATAATTATTTGGACTAGCACTAAGAGTAAGAAAGTCATTTTGCTATTACATGGACAGATTTTATTTAATCATGTTGCTACAGCACTTGTCTTGATACACTGAGTTATTCTAAGTAGAAGCTGACTTGTCTACCTTATCCTTGTAACGATTTGTGTACAAATGTTATTGTTAATCGTAACACTGAGGACATGGGCTTTGATGTGTACGAAATGTCGTTGAGTCAATGTTTTCAGCTGTCAGTTTGATCCACGTGACCTAGCATGCTGGACGAGTGAAGGTCCTTTAATTCACACTGAAATGTAAAATAGCTAGTATTTAAATAGCGGAATCCAAAAGTTTTCAAATGTTTTTGGCATCAAAACCTTCAGATCGATGTTTTGACAAAAACATTCACTTTTCTATCATAGCCGGTATTTACCTTTACTCATCCTTGGCGTGTGACATAAGCCATATGATTATCGAGTATTTCTGTCACCTGTGTATAATTGTTCAATCAAACTTTTATCACTTGTCAATTATCCGACAGCTTGGTCAAAATATAAACACGTTAAAAATACGTTGCATTCAGTAATGTCAGTCATACGGGATTCTTTCGATACACTCGGCTTTTAATTTATATTTAATACTAAACATTTGTAAATATCATACATAGTAAAATTGCGCGGAAAATGTTCATTCATGAAATATTCATGAATGAAACAATGTCTCGCGAGATTTCTTTAATTTTCTCTTCAGCGCATGGAAAATCCAAGTAGTGTTTGTAATAATCATTTTCAAAATGAAGTTAAATTCACCTGAATTGTCGGTGAATATTCATTCCTTTTTATTCAAGCTGTAATCATTTCAAAAGGACTCAAAATTCCAAAAGCATCTTCCTAGAATCAGTATTCAAACACTAGTACTACATCATCTTGGAGCAGAACATTTGCGATAGTCTGTCACCGGAAGTTAGAGGTCGACGCCTAAGGAAAGTATTGCTATAGCAAACTTCCCAAAAATAGAACTTAGTAATTGTCTTTCAAAATTATATTGATGAAGAATTATTTTCCCAAATTGTTTCATAAATCTCAAAATTTAAGGTTTATACCATTGTATACTGAGAATCTAGGCCAAGGGTGGTGCTAGAAGTTCAAGGGTGGAAGAGGAGCATCACCTGAGGTCATCCATGGTTTTATGTAAAAATTGTTTAACAATGGGCTATAATTCACACTTTTTTAGTGAGAAACCTGGCATGGGAACCATATCAGCTACAATTCAGAAAAGGAACCATTGAAGAACTAATTTCCTTGAATTTTTTCCTCATAAGCTTCATAAATGATTAAAAATTAAATGTTTACCCTTATCTTATTCTTATATAATAATTGTACATCATCATGTTCATAACATGTAGCTATGGTGGTTGGTTAGTGGTAACTACATCATGTGTACATGTATAAAAGTTTATTTAGAGAAAGTATATATTAAATGACCAAAATATCTCAATATAGCACCAAACTCTTAAAAGACCAAACACCAAGTAAAATTAGTAACAGCAATGTACTAATTGTGCTTCCTGAGATGGGACAAATAATTTAACATTTGACAGGGTTAAACTGATTCTGTTGGTATAAATTTCTGTTTGTATTTTATTCAAATCACTTCTATAATAAATAAATACATGTATATAAATTCGTCAAACTTATTCAACTGACTGTACACCTTTTTTTCTCTCTTCTAAAATTTTTTGCAAACAGAATTCAGCTTGTCCCTGAGCATGTTTATTTTTGTTTTCTTTTGCTTTTTTTAGTGCTATCCCACAATTCTTCTCAGCTTCATTCAATTTTGAAGTCCTCAGGTAAATGGCTCCTAAATTTGAATAAAGTGCTGGAAGTTCTGGTACATTTAACGCAGTCCCAACTTCAACAGCTTGAAATAAAGTTGACTCTGCATCTTCTAGATTGTTTCGCATAATTTGAACTGCGGCAATGTCATTTAATAGAACAATTCTCTGTGGGTGTTCTTCTCCTAAAACTCTTCTAGCTATACTTTCCGATCTAACAAATAATGGTTCGGCTTTTGCCAATTGTTTATGGAACATTAAGAATCTACCATAACTTTCTAGAGCAAGACCAAGCAAGGCATATGTATTATTGTCAATTTCTGAGTTTTCCTTGACCTTCAATTCCATAACTTTAACTGCTTCTTGATATCCCATCTCTGCCATTTCATCTTTTTTTGTCATTGCATAAAGACTTCCTAATTTAATAGTTATTTCAACTACTGCATTGCTTGTTTTTTCCATCCCCTTTTGTAGACAAGCTTTCATTGTTTCTTTATATATATTCTCAGCTTTTGAGAAATGCCGTTGACTTAAAGCCATATTGGCCAAATCGTCATATATGGTAACTTTTGCATTAAAGTATTCTTCCCTCTCCATTTCTTTTTTTTTGAATTTATCCTCTATGTTGTATAGAGCCTCATGATAAAGTCTTTCTGCAGCTTGATGTTCATTTCGCATGGCTGCAAGTTTTGCACGTTTTATATTCATTACAATAGGGTCTTCTTCTGTTTTGCTTGAAAATCCAAGGAAACATCTTGATACACCAATTAAGCCAAAAGAAGAAACAACTGTTGACAAGGAACTGGTTCTGTAAAGACACAATAATTTTGATATGATAGAATCTGACAAAATAATCATAAAGGGCCACTCCTACATATATACATACATGTTCTGTGTGAGCAATGGCTCCGTGTTGAAGGCCATACTTTGACCTATAATTGTTAACTTTTTATACATTGTGATTTAGATGGAGAGTTGTCTCATTGGCACTCATACCACATCTTCTTATTTATATGTACAGTTTCTAATTACTGTAAATTCAGAAATTATTGTGTGCATTTATTATTGCAATTTTTGAAGTATGGACAAAAATGCCAGATTAATTATTGCAATTTCAGGAAAAGTGGCATACAGATATCAGAATGCAAATTTTTATTATTGTGATACTCACCTAGACTCATTATATGCATTATTAAAAACCTCGCAATAATTTCTGAATTTACAGTATTAAAATTTTAAATTGTTAACAAGAGTCTTTAAGAAACTTAAACAATGTTTCGTTATCCCATTATCTGTACACAATATATATGTTTGCATTTTGTTTGATTTTTATGATGAGGGCCTCAGGGAAGATTAGTTATATAGCTAACTGTGTAACCCTCTTAAAATAAAGTATTGTTGTTGTTGTTGTTGTTAATATTGTCTTAGTCAATGTAGATGTTTAAAGGATACTGGTTGCATGTTTTTGCTATGTGGTCCTTTGTAAAAACTTCTGAGATTATGCAAAATCAGTCATTTCATATATATATCATACCACAATTAAAGGCAACTTTAGGGTCTGGCACAGTTTTGTTGCTAAGGTATTTGACCTATAAATATGTATTTAAAAATAATGTTTTACGTTTTTGAGTAATTTTTATATTTTATATATTTTTTTGCTAAGTTGATTAATAGAGAAGTTTACAAGGCTAAAAATAAAATTTAAATTGTTTGACTGATTGATTGATTGTTGGTTGCTTAATGTCCAGTGGCAAATATTTCATGCATATTCAGGACGATAAATTGTAATGGTGCCTACTTACAAACCTAAAAAGCAACCTACCATATAAATTCAATGACAATAATCGGTTCAAATTTTTTTTTAAAGCTTTTTTCATGCTCTAATGTCGTTTTCTGGTCTAAAACATGTAACTTATGTTGTTGGCGAAAAAATAAAAATAAAAATCCCTACCTACTTACCTACCCAACCCTACAAGGCATGGGTAGGCAACATCAAACAAAGTATTTGTTAAGGGTGGCCCAGGGATCACCACAGAATTTATTTTAAGGGTGGTGTTCACGAAAAAAAAAATTATATTGAAATTATAATCACACAAGATCTTTATTGTAGATCATAATCTGTTAATTAAGAAAAAGAAAAAGATAAACAAATTAAAGCCATTGTAAAAAAAATTGTAATTAGGGCATGAATTTATACTTTTGAAGTAAAAATTGTCAAAAAATTTACCTTTTCATCACATTTTTCAAAAATTCAAGGGTGGTGCTGAGAAATTCAAGAGTGGTGCTGGAGATTTAAGGGTGGAGCTGAAAATTTAAGGGTGGAGGAGCTCCACCCTTAAATAGCCTGTGGTGATCCCTGGTGGCCCAATGCAAGGACTTTGATTGCAACTTGTGACAATATGGCTGGCATTTAAATGTCGACTAAATAATGATATAATTCTTATTTGATTCGCAAATCTACAAATGCTTGAATCAGATTGGTCTGTTAAATTTTTTTCCCTTAGTTTACACATCGATAGACCATGTTGCCGAAACTACTTTCATAACCTTCACTGTGATCTATTCATGTGTGATACCCATGCATGGGATCCAGGGGTTCTAAGCAAATTGAGATAGAAAAACTAAATACATAACTTTTATTTCTATTCTAATGCATAACAAAAAGAAATAATGCATTAAAGCTTGGAAAATGAATAAAATGAAATAAAATTCCACGAAATTTCATGAATGATCTTGGCACATCAATGTCATGGCAAAACATGACGTCATACACATGAACATTCTCAAGCTGAAGGTTATTCCATTACTTGTACACTTCAAATTGGGAAAATATCTTATGAAAATGAAATTTTTGAGGTAGGTGTTATTTCATTTTAGATTCTATTGCATTTATCAAACATTTATGGATTTCAGAAAGTCAATATGGCGGCTAACTCCCCATTTGATGGTAAATAGTAGCCAAAGAACAAAAAAATGTTATATTTAAAAATTGCAAATGTTAGGGTTATGAATTATTAGGATTAAACACAATTTTTCTATAGGTTATCGATATGTAAACTGGGTAGCTGACTCACAAACTTTACATACGTTTGTGAGTTAATCGACCCAGTTTACACATCAATAACCTCTAGAAATTATGTGTTTAATCCTATTATGAATTTTTGACTTGAAAAAAAATATACTTTAAAACATATAACATGCATAGTGATAGATTTTTAGTGAAAATAATTTATAAATCTTATATATATATATATTTATCATTATTTAGTTTAATTGTACTTATGCATTTACGATACTGGTCAACATTTAATATACGTGTTATACCTGTTTATGTTTTCAGTCTTCATGATGAACTTTTAAATCTACAGGCCGAAGCTGAATTTTACGAAAATTTTGGTTAGATTCTATTGGCCATTTGAGATGATTTTAACAGGCCCGACAGCATGTTTACAAGCATGGGCTGGTGGGCCTGTGGTTGAGCGCGAAGACTGTAATAAATGTACAATGTTGGTACCGACTAAAAAAATTCTGTTTCACTTATGAATACTATATGTAAATTCTCTCATGTGTCTTTAAACAAAACAAATTTTTTAATCAAATTTTGTCTGTTCATGCTAAACGTGCAAATTGCCTTATAAATAAATTGTAGATAATAGAAGAGTAGTTCACTACTTCAAGACCATGAACAAGGTAGAGGTGCCCCAAAAAATATGAAAATATGTTGGTTTTTTTAATTATTATTAATTCTTTTTAAACAAGTTATCATTTAAAAACTATTGTATCAAAGATTTCTTTTTTAAGAGGCTATAAAGTATATTTATGTCTACAAGAGTAATTAACTTTTTTATCATAATTGAATAATTTTGTATTTATTTTTAATTTAGATTTATTTCTAACTGTATAATATACAAGATATACATTCTTTATTCTACTTTCATTAACATTGTTCCAGGTGTATTTGAAATAAACAAAAACTTCTGTAAAACAAATTACTTAGACACCTGTCATAACGGTCATTAATTGAGAATCACTTCCAATTGCAATACATCAGATCAATATTATGACACCTTTGGCTAATAAGGTAATTATATCATCATTTTCTTAATTGAATTAAGTGGACATTGCAAATACACAATTACAAATGTATTTATGCTCTATCCTCATAAAAATTTAATTTAATTAGATCATTATAAAATTACTTCTAACAATACTGGTATACACTCATATTCCAGTATAATACTTGTAGTATTTTGTGAAAGAAAAAATACAAAGGTGATCCCAAATTTATTTTAGTGCTATTTTCAAAGCAAAATACACATACAGTAGTGTCCGGTAATTCCGTCCGTCCGGTAAACCCACCCACTCCCATTTACTTCCGTAATTGTCACTTCCGTGAATATTTGGTCTCCTATTTTATTCATAGGAACTGTACTTATCATAACTGCATGTCAAATGTTAAAGAAAAATCCTTTATTATGAAAACATCTAGTGATATAAATAATACAGTTCCTAAAGCTAATGATAATCTATTACTGCTTACAAAACTCGTTTCTGCCTTGAAATTTTTTTTTATTTTGATTGTCTGGAATCCCTTTATAAGTGGTCTATTGATAAACAGTCAGGGACTTACTGAAATAAGTGATTTTAAATCACTTATTTGAGTAGCAAATTGAAGTTTTGTCACAAATTGTGATTTTGTAGTTGTACCAAAATTTTAAACACATAGGTTTAAATAATATCTTTCATTAATAAAATTGGAAAATGAACTTTTGCTTCTTTTATGTAGCAAGGTTTATGCCTTTGATGCTATCATTTATCTGCAAATTCTATTTTAGTTGAAAAATGCTATAATAATGGCTTTCCATCATGAACTGATACTTTCTTAACAGATTTTCCCAGCAGTGGGAGTATTTTTCCTGTAAAGTTCAAGGTTTCATCTTTCAGATTATGTAATAAAATTCTACTGTTCGCGATCAAAATTTCAGTGTTCGGGGTATTGAAATTAGTGGGGTTATTAAAATAATGATACTTAAATAAGTGATTTTGGGAAGGAAATTGAGGTATGATACTTAAACAAGTGATTTTAATGTCATTATCCTAGATTCAGTACAAGGTCATCACCTGAAATGACCTCGTCATCCTAGACAACACAGATGTTGGTTCTAATGATTTTAGAAACATAATTAGTCCCTGGATCATTAGTACTCTATATTTAAAGCTATAATAAAATTAAATCACTTCTTCTAGTGATTAATTTGTACTACTTAAATAGGTGATTATTAAAGAAAGACAACTCTTACTTCCCATCTTTATGGAAATAATGTTACTTAAATCAGTGATTTAGAAAATCACTCATTAAAGTAAGTCCCTGACTGATAAAACACCTTTTCCTTTCATAAATATGTGATCAACTGGCCCTCCATACATATTTACTGTCCATGGGCGGATATACCGGACAAACACATTTCAGATAAAAACACAGATGACCCACTTGTTTTGTTGATTTTAAAATTTATTTCAGATATTTTTGGGGAAATAAGATTAACTACTCGAAGTTGATTTGTCAGTAAATCGATTTATGTTAAATTTGATACAATTTGTATATAATTAAGCGGAAATACATACGGTCAAAGCCTTATGTGGGCGGATTTACCGGACTTCATCCTAATCGGTCTATATTTCAGATTTTTATGAAATTTTGTATGCATTGAGAACTCAATTACCCTCATTATCAATTTGAGCTGCATCTGGATATAGAGAATATGATACAAGTAGTCGTCTATATTTCAATGTTTTTAACAATTGTACCTAGAAAATTTTGAGGTATTTTCAATATGTGGAACGCATTCACGTGGATGTAATTTTCTTCTCTTCAATTCATTTAGACATCGTAGAAATGTAAATCGAAATGCATTTAATACAGTTCTACCCGATGTTGTCATTTTGATTGTATAAGTCGTGTTGGTACCCGCACATACCAAAATTCAAAGAATAAAAAGTCAGGGAAAGGAGTCCTATTAAAACCGTAAACCAGACCAATATTGCTAAAATTAAGATTTCCAATCCTAGTGTACAGAAACGTACATATAAAACAATAACACCCATTTGAATTAAGATTTATTTATTCATTAATTGATATTTTTAACTTATATTTTGCATTTTAAAAAAATCTTATCATAATTTTTGTCCTAAATGAGTAAATAGTGGAATTTCTGTGAAGGGACCAGTAGGACATAATTTTTCTAAAACCACATGGAAGTTAGCAGAATATATTTTTGATAGGCTGGCGCGAAAGAACAGAAAATAAACACTGAAAATGACTGACATTGCGAATAAAAGGCATGAAATTGCCAAGGAGATTAGGGCCTTGTTGATGTCAAGTCCTGCAGCCCTGACAATTGATGAACTAAGGAGAGATTTTCATCAGTTCATGGACAAACCCATTCCCTTTAGGGAACTTGGGTACTCCAATCTTGAGGACTTGTTAAGAGACATGACAGATGTTTTACAGATTACTTATAGAAAGGGAATGATGTGTCTTGAAGTTATCCCAGATGACACAACCCGCCACATCGCAAAACTTGTGTCTAAACAAAAAATTCCAAACAAGAACAAATATGCCACAATGAGGAGAGGACCACCTCCTAGAAAGCAACAATATAAAGTTACGTCTTCTTTGCCACATTATATAAGAAATAACATCTCAGAATTATTTAGATCCTATTCCAATGGCCTACCATTAACTCATTTTGACACTGCTTATTCTAAGCGCTTTGGTTCAATGTTTTCATTTTCAAGACTTGGCTTTGTGTCTATGAAAGAACTTTTATATTCTATTCCTGAATGTGTTTTACTCAAAGAATTCCAAGCTGGAGAGTGGAGAGTTTTACCTGTACATATGAAAGCACCAGAAGGTAATTGGAGGTCGAAAGGAAACAAACCAGTAGAAAGAACTTTAAGTCCAGAGAACAAACCCCCAGATGGTTGGTCTATGCATTATGACCAGAGACCAGCAGTGGTAGAAACACGACAACAGTACAACAGCATGTTACCATATAGAGTTGAATCGGGAAGATCTGATACCACTACTCAACAAAAGCCATTGAGAGGCAGAGGGAGAGGTAGAAATTTATATGACATAAGTTAATATAAAAAATGTTATGATATACAAAGGAGAAAATCTACTAAAGAAAAATTGGTTTAGAATAAAAATTATCACGACCCAAAGTGGTTGAATTTTAGGCTTACTGTTAGAGTCGCATGATACAAATGTAAGTAGAAAACCTCACTCACAAGTACCTATATGAAGTCTGCAACTAATAGGCAGCAATATTTATAACACCTATGTACATTCATCAAATTAGTACCATTGGGCTTCACCCTAAAGTGCAGTTAAATTGAATCGTAAACAACATCATCAAAGGTATTGCAGGGGTTCAAATTAGTGTTGAACTGAGGTCAGGAACCCATCTTTTCTTGGAGGAAACCTTTAAATTTTTGTATATCAAAAGTACATGACCACCTACATGTATCCATAACATTGATGATTTATACAGGACCTATGGTTTTCTTAAGGTGAAGCCTTACACTTGAAAATTCAAATAGTCCAGTACCTTTCATTCTTTAAAGTAAATTTGAACCCCTGTGTTGTTTGACAGTTGTTAAATTGCTGTTAGATGTTACCTAGTTAATTACCATTTATAAGGTAAAAACCATTTTACAAGGCAAGGATTTGCATAGCTTTCAATTGAACAGTCTTTATTTTTATAAATAAAGAAAACAACTTCTTGAAAAAGTACCCATTTTTTTTTTTTGATTTTTTTTTTTTTGAATTACACACTAAACTTTAACAACATTTAACAAACCTTAACATACATAGTAGCATATACACAAGGATGTTTAATACACTGCCACAGTCATTTGACAGTGTACACATTGTATTAATCCAAAAGTATTCATTTCCTCTATTATAACCTAGTTTACAGTAGATATGGTCATGATGGTAGACTTGTATGTAGGTTAAGGAATTTGAAATAGAATAAAAGAAATAGATAGATAGGAAAAGAAAGAAAACAAATCTTTGCTTTTAGTGTGTCACATGCCTTATAATACATGTATTAATGATTTTCATTCATATAGTAAATAGATCTTATTTATCTGGTACATTTGTTACCATGATTACTGTTTATAATTTAAGGAATGAAGAGAAGCGCTAGTGGTGGAGATCAAGCATCTGTTGGTAGAGAAAGTGAATCCAGTTACAATTCTAATGAACCAGATATAGATCCAGATTGTTGTCTTGAAACAGATATTAATGATGGAACACAACTATTGCAGACAGAGTTAAGAGATGTCAGTTTGATATTTATAAAGAGATCTTACAATCTGTCTGACCATCTGACATGTAGGACAAATTTCTGTTCGGTCGGATAGGCTCTGACAATGTGTCTGACAAAATGTCTGATAGACATTGTCACAAAATTGCCAATAATTTGGTCAGACAAATTGCAGGCTTTCAATTGGTCCTAGTTTGATTAATGATTTTCCTTTTTAGCTCACCTTGCCCAAAGGGCAAAGTGAGCTTTTGCCATCACTTTGCGTCCTTCGTTGGTCTGTCCGTCCATCGTCTGTCATGTTGTTTGTAAACTTTTCTTTAAAAACCTTCTATTATGGCCAGTAGTTCTGTTTCCTATAGAACTTTTGTCCATTACATATAATTGCCTTTTAGGAATCTCATAGTAAAGCTTACAGAAAAATATAAAACAACAAATATTCGTCATCTAAACACCATTAAGGGTAAGGTATACAACACTTTTAAATTAATAAGAACAAATAAAATATAACAGGAGATATTCAATAAAATAAACAACTATAGTTCATCTGTTATATTACAATGCTAAAAGCCATTCTGTTTATATATATGTCTAATAATGGAAATTTTAATGAACATTGTATGCTTTCAGTTGCTTGCAGAAAAACCAGATGGGATATGGGCTAGTCAGTTACCTTTCTTGTACAAGGTTTGTATAATGCAGTGTTTCCAACAGCCTAACACTTCATTTTTTATGCCCCCGCCATAGTGGAGGGGGCATTAAGTTTTACCCTTGTCCGTCTGTACGTCCCAAAATTGTTTTCCGTTCTCTAACTTTAGTTTGCCTCAACCAAATGTTATGAAACTTATACACAATGCTTATTACCACAAAACACAGATCAAGTTTGAATTTTGGTGGTGTCACTTTTACCGTTCTAGAGTTATGCCCTTTACAAATGGAAAAATTGCTGAATTTTTCGTTTCCGTTCTCTAACTTAAGTTTGCCTCAACCAAATGTTATGAAACTTATACACAATGCTTATTTCCACAAAACACAGATCAGGTTCGAATTTGGTGGCGTCACTTTTACCATTCTAGAGTTATGTCCCTTTACAAATGGAAAAGTTGCTGAAATATTCGTTTCCGTTCTCTAACTTTAGTTTGCCTCAACTAAATGTTATGAAACTTATGCACAATGCTAATTAACACAAAACACAGATCAAGCTTGAATTTTGGTATCAATAGCGGCTACACATGTTACTTTGGTAAACCTGCATTTGCCTTGTAAGTGAGATGTGGTACCAAGCTATCCATATTTGAAAATTTGAATATTTTCCATTTCAGATGAAATACAGTAAACTCCTTAATTTTAAAGACCTAGGGTATATGAGTGTGATAGAGTTATGTAATTCCTTTCCTGACCAGATTTTGATAGAACGACCTGTATCCAAGGGAGATTGGTTATTGTATGATGCTAGAATTCCTAGAAAATCACCTGAAAAGGGTAAATATTAATAACATACTACAAAAATTAGTCTATAGATCTTAAAGCCTTTGCAAATAGTAATTAAGCTACATACCTTTGAAAGATACTTATTCTTATGTTATTATGAAAGATTCCCAGTTTTTATTTTTGGTCCACATGACCATTTACTGATAAGTAAGATGACAGCAGATGTCAATAATTTGCACTAGACAAATTTTCCTTAGAAAAGCTGACAGAAACATAATGTGCTTGTCATGTTAGATGATAACTAAATTCTTGAATCCTTACAAAATGTTTGTTTATTGGCAGCTTCATTTAAATGTAACAACACATTGAGAAAGACCTGCCTAATCCCTTTTATGCCAACAGCCTATGTATATGTTGAAATTGAACTTTTGTAACACAAGTCTGTTACGTTCTGAATATAGTGTCTGCTTTGAATCTGTCTTCCATTCTTTGTAGATGGAAAAAATGTTAAAACTTAATTTTAAATTCAAGTTAAATCTTGTGGTGGTAACCAGAACGATTGGCTGAAAATTTCTTGACTTATTTATGTATCAATGAGCAAATAGCTAAAAACAAAAGTATCACTGATTAATTAAACTATTCAAAATATGTTCAACCACAACTGTTGTTCAACTGATTGCAACAAGGTAAGAATAAAGGGCTACATTGAAGATAAAAAAACTGTGAATAAATTTAATAGACTATCAAACATGCCAAGGATTTATCTCCAGCACAAAATTCTTCAAATGACTAAAAACATGAAGTTATGACAACTGCAGACTAGGTTCCTGACTACCAGTCCTTCATTGGATTAAGCATATTGGTAAATAATGATGCTATGTGAAGCAGTAATAGTAAATTATGTAATTTGAATATATTATAGAGCGTGTTGATGCAGATAAAAACAAAATAGAGGAGAAGAGGAAACGTCATAATAGTCAAAAAGGTGCTGATCCAGAGTTGAAGGAAAAAATTAGACAAGTTGTCATGTGCCGGAAAGATGGAATTCCGTTGAAAGATTTTTTGGCATTTTATCAGGTATTTAGTAATAGATGTCAGTAATGAACAACGTCAAAACAGTTTGATGCCACTATTGTCTAATAATGTCACAACTAATATAGGAAACAATTTAAAAGAGAAATAAAAAATTACTGCAAGTTAGAAAACGATGATTACAAACCCTGTTTTACTATATTAAAATAAGAAGATGGGGTATGATTGCCAATGAGACAAATCTCCACCAGAGACATAACAACGTAGAACTTATCATTTATAGGTCACTGACTGCCTTGAACAATGAGCAAAACCCATTTTGTATAGCATTCTGTAAAAGGCCCATAAAAGACAAATGTAAAACATTTGATTTATGTACAAAACAATCGAAAAACAATTATGATATACAGCAACAAACCACAAGCACTGAATTACAGGCTCCTGACTAGGGACAGGTTTGGTTCTATATTTAATATGCATAGAACATCCACTTCATTTGAGATTTGGTGGTTAGTTGTCTCATTGGCAATCATACCTTATCTCCTTATTTTTATATAGTGCAGCTAATTGGATGCAGTAAGTACACACTCAAATAGTTTACACCCAATGTCACATTTCAGTAGAGTTGGTGTGCTGTTTCACTTTTCAAATTGATAGTCATGGACAGACTGAAGATACCTCTAAGGGCTTTGACCTCACGCATCACTGAAGAGACATTTATTGATGAAATGCGCATCTGGTGCAGAAAAATTGGTACCTTTAATCGTATTAATGTTGAACTGCTTTGCCTTTGGGATATTTTATAAAAGCATTATTAGAAATATTATAAGTCAGTTGTAAATTGTTAATCAAGTAAGTTTTCAAGTTTTTAAAAACTTTTTAATTTCAGAAATTAATAGGCGATAGTTTACCAGTAGAAGAGTTGGGTTTGGCTCTGTTGAAAGATTTTTGTTGTCATTGACCGACACATTGTTACAATTTAAGTATAAAGGAGATGGTAAGTGAGATATTATCTGTATCTGCAAATAAAAACAAAGACAAAAACACGTAACTTTAGGAGTTGGGACTACATTGCATTTATCTTATCCCTCCATCTGTTCGTCAAATAATTCAGTCACTTTTTTCTCAGGCACAGCGAAACATCTTGACAGTGGTGAGTTGAAATTTGTTCACACTTTTCTGAACTGTCAGATGACTACTTCCTGTTTTCTGATACTTTAAATTGCCAGTGGACAGTATGCTTAGCATGACAACCATGTGCAAATTATAATATACATTTGGTCTGGACAGTTGTAAATCGTTGAAGACCAATTGTCGACTTCAAGATGGTTGTTCTTTTTTATGTGAGTTATTTGCTTGCTTTCTCATTGATGTCTACTTCACATACTTATAATGATATTTGCATATATTACAAACGAGGAGGTATGATAAAAGCAAATCTCTAATTCTTTGCAGATCTATTGTTTTCCTGACCTGTTGATTGTTTGATCTCAGTTCTTCATTGGTCAAAATTCAATTATGATGTCAAGTTTTATACGACCGCAAAAAATTAAAACAATATACATATGGTTATCTGACAGAACATCTGAATCAATTTATTTTATAGATTTATTATTCTTTTTGTATCTCTCCCTACTTTTTTTAATGATTCATTTTATATAAAAGTGTGTTCCTCCTCAATGTCCTCTTTAGCAGTTTCAATTCCTTAAAATTTGGTTCTTTTACCATCCATTTACACTTAAGTGATCCCATAAAATAGAAATATCAATTACATGTATTCTTTTGGTTAAAAATGTTATAATTGAGAAGAACCTCTTGAGGAGAAAATCAATAATTTATTCTATATTTTTAAGGAATAGGAAAATATGCCCTAGAATTGTGAAAAAATGATCAAGTATATGGCATTTAAAAAGAAATATAATAATTTATTTACAGGAATCATTATGGTGTTACCTTTGGATACCACAGCCCCACAAAGAACAGATAAGTTGAAATACCTACCAGAACCTGAGGTTTGTGGCTTGAAACTTGAACGTTGTTGAGTAGGCGGGAATGTACAGGCAAAAATGATAAATTGTTGTGTTCTGAGAACTCAATCGCCTCACTGCCTATTTATTTTTTTCTTGCCAATCATAAAATTGAAGAAGTCTGGCCTATTTTACCTTTTAAAATGAACCACATTTATTAAGATAATTAAGATAATCAAAATGTATTCAGAAATACTCTCTTCAAATTTTTGTTGATTGCATTTTGGTTAAATTTCTAATATTTCAAAAATCATTGTTACAGTTCAAATGAATAAGTTGTAAAAAAATCCAACAAATTATTAAAAATTCAGATTGTAACTGGAAGCATAAATTTCTAGATACTTGGATAAGGGATAATTATGCTAGTAAGGCCAAACACAAAACATATTTACAGTGAAACCTGCCTTAATGGTCACCTTGTTTCAGCGGTCATCTGCCTCTAACGGTCACTTTAAGACCCTCCCAAACATTTTCTCTTTATAATTTAACTCAAATTAGCGGTCACCTATTTTTTGCCCGAAATCAGTATTTCAACTTTGACCAATGGTCATTTTGATGTTTTTAGCTACCGAAATAATGATAATGAAAAATTGATGTGTTCAGTATCGAAGTCAAAATGAAAATCAGAACATGTTTGCAACCAAGATTGTGTAATAGGAGGTGAATTTGATGTGTACCACTCATTTCTGTTTCCATTAAAAACTGTATCACCAACTTATTTATCCACAAATATTATATTTTGATGGTTTTCTTCAAATATCATGAATCCTCCATGTTTGATTTCACTGACGCAAGAACCATAACTCTATCGAATGAAAACAGCTTAAAAAAAATTGCCCCGATCCCATCCACAGGCGATGTCCGAATCAGAATTTTTTTTAGGAACCTCATTTCAAAGGTCACCTCATTTGAGCCATCACTTTTGATAC
The DNA here is from genome assembly GCA_017311375.1 of Mytilus coruscus. Classification (NCBI taxonomy): domain Eukaryota; kingdom Metazoa; phylum Mollusca; class Bivalvia; order Mytilida; family Mytilidae; genus Mytilus; species Mytilus coruscus. Next base: position 88,843,927 of record CM029596.1, on the reverse strand, counting down.
TTCCCAAGAGTGACTGCTTAATACAGGTTTGACTGTAGACTTTTTTCCTACCTGCTGGGTAAGTAAGAAGGAATTTTAAAAAAATATATCCTTTAGACTATATACAGTAGATTTTAAACAAAAAAGTCTTGATTTTTAACTGTGCATAAAATGTGTTAAGGTAGGCATGTTAGCATAGGGTAGATAAGGAGGTAGGAAATACAAATATCATTTATTTTTGCCCTGAGACAAGAACAAGTAAAATTTAAAATATTGAAATATATGAAAGCTCTTCTTTTTTAGCAATGCGTATAGGAATGTATTCATTCCCTCATTTCCCATTTATTTTATGTCCTTGGAATGAACATATGCATTTAATGTTTCCCATTCCAAATTAAAATTAACACAAACTATCACTATTTATTTGTTACCCAAATGACATTGAAAGCAGGCAATTGATGTTTGTTGAAAACTCAAATGAATAGAATATGAAAATTGTGCATTTTATTGAAATTCAAAGAATTTGAAAGGCCAGTTTAATTATATTGCAAAATGATTTTGCAAACACATGTTGGAAATGCTGTTTTATGTTGAAAAAAACAAATATAATCATTTTAAATTAATGTGAATAAAAAGTAAAAAAATAAAAACAGATGACAGACTATATCCACAATTTTGAAGAAGATACCAAAATGAAAATAAACGCTTGAATTTTTTATAAATTTTTTTAATATAAAGTGCATTCTTTCATTTTCTTATTTTATAGAAATCATGCCTTTTAAATTATATCTTTTTTAGCTCAGCTGGGCCAAAGGGCCAAGTGAGCTTTTCTCATCACTTGGCGTCTGCCGTCCGTCATCGTCTGTTAACTTTTACAAAAATCTTCTCCTCTGAAACTACTGGACCAAATTAAACAAACTTGGCCACAATCTTCATTGGTGTATCTAGTTTAAAAAATGTGTCCAATAACCCAGACCGCAAACCAAGTTGGCGGACATGGCTAAAAATAGAACATAGGGGGTAAAATGCAAGTTTTGTCTATTATTTTAAAATCGTTATAAATAGAGAAAATCTGACAAGGGAAAAAAATGTTCAGAATGTTGAGTTCTACCAATTGTTCATTAACTTCAAAACTGTCAGGTGACTTCTTATAGGAGTTATTGCCCTTAAATTACAAATTTTACAAATTTTTATCATTTTTGCCTTTTATCTTGAAAACTATTATAGATAGAGAGAAACTTATGTTGCATAAATGATCAGCAAGACTAGATCTACAAATAGGTATGCATGGTTGAAATCGTCAGTCGACTCGTTATGAGAGTTTTTCCCCTATGATCATAATTTTTACCAATTTTTTGCGTTTTTGCCTTGTATCTTAAAAATTATAAGAGATAGATAGAAACTTAAATAAGCAAAAATTATCAACAAAACAAGATCTACAATCAAGACAAACATGATGAAAATCGTCTGACAACCTCTGTTAGAGTTATTGCCCTTTAATGACAATTTTCACCATTTTTTTTTTTGCTTTGCCTTTTATGATAAAAATTATAATAGAAAATTAGACACTTCAAATCACTAAAATGATCAGCAAGTCGAGATATACTAACAAGTCAAATTTTGCCGATATAGTTAGTAGACTGTCACCCTTATAGGAGTGATTGTCCTTAAATGAGGATTTTTTTTTACCTTTTTTATACACCCGTCAAAATTTTGATTTTGACGGGGACATATTATGGTATACAAATGTCGTCTGTCTGTCCGGCGTAAACATGTCGCACCGTAACTTGAGAACAACTTATCCAAATTTCATGAAACTTAACATAGTTGTTTCTTATGATGGTCAAACGATCTGTATATTTTTTGGTGAAAATAAGATTAAAACTTTTTGAGTTACGGGACTTTGTAACTAAAACAGGTGTGTGTTTTTTTCACATGTCGCACTGTATCTCAAAAACAATTTATGATTATTGCTTAAAACTTTGCACACTTCTTAGTTATATTAATCTTAAGATCTGTATACTTTTGGTGATGATTCAAAATTTTATTTTGAGTTATTGAGTATTTTGTAAAAAGGGAAATAACCGTATCTCAAAAACGATTTATGATTATTGCTAAAATTTTACACACTTCTTAGTTATTTAATCTAAAGACATATAGGAAGATGTGTGTGAGTGCCAATGAGACGTATCTCCAAAAACGATTTATGATTATTGCTTCAACAAATTGGCTCACACGAACAACAACTATAAAGGCCCCAAAAGTTAGTTATAACCATTCAAACGGTAAAACCAACGGTCTAGTATATATAAAAACGAGAAACGAAACACGATAAATTACATAAACAAACGACAACTACTGTACATCAGATTCCTGACTTAGGACAGGTGCAAACATTTGCAGCGGATTAAACGTTTAATGGTACCAAACCTTCTCCCTTTTTCTGAAACAATAGTATAACATCACAACATAGAAAACACACGATAAAACATCAATTGGAAGGCTTAACTCAATCAAAACGAATTAACACACTATGAACGAATAAATTGATCTGTGATACCTGAAAGTAAATACATAGTTAATAAAATATTAAGGACAAACATTCAAGGCCAAAAGCAAACAAACAAGTCCAAATAAAGCCATGGCAAAACACTACTGAAATATTAAACCCTTAGAAAATAATCACTTTTGAAAAACCGGTTTTAATAATATATACAGTAAATGAAAAATAACTTTGTCGTTTTAGGTATACTTTTCTGTCTATATAAAATCTTCCAATAATTAGGAATACCAAGAAAGGTCTGTCATATAAATACCTAATTGAACAAGATACATAAGGGGTAAATATAAACAATAAAACTTCCTGTACAGATTAAAGGAGAATAATCTTAAAGATCTGTATACTTTTGGTTTTGATTCAAAATTATTTTAGAGATATTGTTTTTTTTTTTTTTTTTAAAAGGGGGGTTTTCACATGTCGCGCCGTATCTGAAAAACAATTTATGATTATTGCTTAAAATTTTACACACTTCTTAGTTATATTAATCTAAAGATCTGTATACTTTTTGGTTTTGATGCAAAATTTTATTTTAGAGATATTGAGTTTTATTGTTAAAAAAAAAGGGGGGTTTTCACATGTCGCGCCGTATGTCAGAAACTATTTATGATTATTGCATAAAAATTCACACACAAGACGACGGGCATATCATGCCCTCATGGCGCAGCTGTTTATTTTGTATTTTGAGCAAAAACTAAAGATAGAAAGAACCTAAACAGACTAAATGATCAGCAATACAAGAGCAACAAAACAGATTTTTGTCATGAATTCTATTCTCTTCTACAATGTTGGAGAGTGTCCTTTGTTGAATATGCACATAGACCATGGTGAGCGACATCTAGTTAAAGGTAGCTATGGGTAAAAGGCCAAAATTGAAAATTAAATGTATGGTGAATGCAGATCATGTTTTACATCTTTAACAATTTAAGTCTCATTAATTTTATTTCAGGAGGTTGTCAAGAGTACATTACCAGAAGATGCCATATTACCAGGTGCCTGCTATAGACATTTGGAATTGCCAACATTAGGAGAATATTTTGAAGTCTTTGTCTCAAATATTGTATCTCCTGGCCTATTCTGGTTCCAAGTCAGATCTAAAAAGACTACAGTTGCATTGGAAAAAGTGATGAACCAGTTGGAGTAGGTGACATTAATGTATATGGATTTATTAATATTTGTGGAGTACTAATATTTTGTTGGAATTGGTGAAATTTGAATTCACCAAAAGTCAATATTAATCATGAAATTGAAAAAAAGCCTTTTAAATGTCAATCCAGAAAAATTTGTATCCGCAATATTTGATTAACTTTAAAAGTTAAACTGACCAAGTATTCATTTTTTCACAGGGTTTACCAGACTTAGACCTCTGTCTTGAAGGTTGAATGTTTGTGGTCAAGTCCATACCTCAGATACTATAAAGCAAATAGGTCAATTATATTTGGTGTGTGGAATTATTAGGGCCCTGCCGAATGGCGACGCCCTATAGTGATCAGTCTGTCCGTCCGTCCGTCCTTAACAAATTGTGTCCACTCTATATCTAGAGAACCATTATGATTTCAAATTTTATACTTGACATGTATATTAACCAACACCAGAGGGTGTGTCATAATGTATGTACAACTTCCTAGGTCAAAGGTCAAGGTCAAAAACTTTGGTTTCAGTTGACAACCCCATGTCCTATGGTGAAGATCGTGTCCGCTCTATATCTTGAGAACCGTTATGATTTCAAAGTTTATACTTGACATGTATATAAACCAACACCAGAGGGTGTGTCATAATTTATGTACAACTTCCTAGGTCAAAGGTCAAGGTCAAAAACTTTGGTTTCAGTTGACAACCCCATGTCCTATGGTAAAGATACAAATTTTTTAACGCACATTATTCACAGCGGGGCCCAGAGAGATGGCTCCCATCTCAATGATATCTAGTTATAAGATGTTAATGTTTATCTGGCAGAGTACATTGATCAGTGTTTATCTGGCAGAGTACATTGATCAATGTTAACTTTTTGTAGTTAGGTCAACTACATGTGGTGTATTGAATGATTGTAGGGTATACATGTCCAATTGACAGGGCTCATCTGACCTTGATCTCATTTTCATTAATAATATTAAGTTTATGTGATACTTAAAGTAAAACCTTTATCTTAAAGACTTGCAACATAATTCAGTCATGATCAGTAAAGCAGTTGAGTCATTTCAGCTTGTGTGCTCTTTTTTTTTGTTTTCCACAAGAATTAATAATGTGAAGCATTATTTCCAAGCCACAGTATTTTTAATGACAATTGTTCTGGGCTTTCACAGATACTGTTACAAAACAGCTGAAGGTAATACATACAAGATACCAGATGAATTATTAGTGGTTGGACTGGTTGTAGCTGCTGTATTCCCTGAGGATGATAACTACCATAGATGTATTGTAACCAAGCTGGAGATAGGACATCAAGCACAGGTACTTACAGCTGAACTATTTGAGTGTGTGTTATGTTCTGTAACTGTCTAACCTTATTGAGTCATTCAGCTGCTTTTGTGATATAAGACTCATTTTTACTAAGAATATAAAAATAAGAAGATGTGGTATGATAGCCAAAGAGACAAATCTCCATCAGGGACCAAATGATGTAGAAGTAAGCAGCTGTAGGTCACCATATAGACTTAAACAATGAGCAAAACCCATACTGTATAGAAAGCTATAAAAGACCCCATTATAAGAAGTTTACCTGGGGGATCAACTCACTACATTAGTAGTTATCAAGCTTAACTGGCTAATCAATTCAGTTAATAACTGCCAGTTTACTTGTCAACACTTTCTTCAAATTTACAGCGCTGGGATCCGCCATTTTTTATTTCACTGCTCGCAAGTAGGACAACGCTACCGATTGAAAACACTAAAACAGTTTGATCTGATCCCTGCCACGGGTGATGTCAGAATTTTTTTGGAACCTTGTTTCAAAGGTCACTTTTACAGGTTTGACTGTAGTTGTTTTTCTTAGACCAGAAAAAAACTTATTACACCTCATTACTTTTCTTGTTTTATCTAACTCAGTTTCCAACTTAATCTATACAGCTTTGTTAATTTACAAAATAATCTATTCAACAAGCAAAAACTAATCATTCTATTCATATTGACCTGAAAAATGGCCCCAGCTCCCATTTTTGACAATAATTGTGGAAGAGTATTTATTTCTATGTATGAAAAAGAGTGTAGTTCATAATTATAGTATCTGAAGTAAAATTCAGTATATAATAATCTTTGAATGTAATTGAATATAAGGCATGGGTTACATGTGAAAAGAACAAAGGTTAACCTTTTTTTATGTTGTTAAAGAAGAGAGGCAAAAGATACCAATGAGAAAATAAAATTAATAAGTCGAAAACAAACTGATGATGTCATGACAAAAACGACCAAAAGACAAACAACAGTATACAAAAAACAACTAAAGACTGAGCAACACAACCCCACTAAAAAAACCAGGGGTTGTCTCAGGTGCTTTGAAAGGGTAAGCAGATCCTGACATACTCCTGCAGATTTGTTAGAACTGTGCATTTTAGAGAAGATTTCATAACTAGTTGTTCGAATATATTGTTGAACTGTAATTAATATCTTATCATCTTTAATGCTTGACAGATCCAGTAAATAATAATTTGCTGGCTACTACTTATATTTTGTCTTAGCTTCTGTGTCTTTTGCAGGTGTATTTTGTTGATTATGGAAACACATGTAGTGTCCACAGAAGCAAATTACGCTTACTTAGGTAAATATTTTAACTTATAAAAAAAAAAGGAGACTGTCTTTGAAACTAATCTTTCTGTACATTTTGTCTGAATATGTGGTGTATTTAATCCATGTGAATCGGTTGTTTCATCTTGTAATTTATAATGTGAATCCTTTGTTTCACCTCGTAATTTGAAATGTGAATCCTTTGTTTCACTTTGTAATATGAAATGTGAATCCTTTGTTTCACCTTGTAATTTAAAATTTTAGGTCCAAATTTCTAAAACTGCCAATTCAGGCAATTCAAGGAAGACTTGGGAATATACAACCAAATGGACCAGAGGGCCAGGTATATGATTTACTGATTAATCAATGTGAGAGTGAAATTTGTGGATTAAATTAAATGGACATGAGATGTCATGTGCATTTGTAAAGAGAGCAAATAAGCAGTTAACTTTTTGATATAAATAGTTGATCTACCATTTCAACCTGTTAAGACAAGGATAAACCAAAAACAAAATGCTCACACTCACTCAAATTATAAAAAAACCGTTTGTCTGTAATAGTTGATATTATAGATTTGATGACTTCTAACATATTTATAGATTATCGTTGGTGATCTCAACGAGATTGATTTTCTCGCTTGAGCCGGTACGGCGAAAGTTAGAAAAGCAATCGAGTTGAGATGACCAATGATAATCTGTTTATCGCTATTTTACTTATGACGACGTTGTTAATTTCATTGACAACGGCACGTGCGCCCTTAGTTTCTAGCGATAATTTTTCATATCACTCTACTGTGCTGAGAAAGGAAATTATCAGTCAGTAAGATCAAAGGAAAATTTTGTAAAATAGCGATAATACATTTTATAACCTTTTTATATCCCACCTAGGGGCATTATATTTTTCGGTCTGTGCGTCCGTTCGTCCCTTCGTCTGTCTGTCCATCCGTCCGTCTGTCCTGCTTCAGGTTAAAGTTTTTGGTCGCTTCAGGTTAAATTTTTGGTCAAGGTAGTTTTTGATGAAGTTGAAGTCTGATCAACTTGAAACTTAGTACACATAAAATTGAGAATGGAAATGGGGAATGTGACAAAGAGACAACAACTCAACCAAAGAGCAGAAAACAGCTGAAGGCCACATGGGTCTTCAACACAGCGAGAAAATCCTGCACCCGAGGCGGGCTTCAGCTGGCCCCTAAACAAAAATGTGTACTAGTTCAGTGAAAATGGACATCATGTTCCCTATGATATGACTTTTCTAATTTTAATGCCAAATTAGAGATCTGACCCCAATTTCACGGTCCACTGTACATAGAAAATGATAGTGCGAGTGGGGCATCTGTGCACTATGGATAGTGCACAGATGCCCCACTTCAGGTGGCCCCTAAACAAAAATGTGTACTAGTTCAGTGAAAATGGACATCATGTTCCCTATGATATGACTTTTCTAATTTTAATGCCAAATTAGAGATCTGACCCCAATTTCACGGTCCACTGTACATAGAAAATGATAGTGCGAGTGGGGCATCTGTGCACTATGGATATATTCTTGTTTTGCTTTTATATATCACTTTGAATTAAAACCACTACTGTAATTTGCAGTGTTAAATTCTTGTTTCTTTTGTTGTGGTTCTTCAAATTTTGAGTATCCCTGCTTATATTTTAAAAGTCAAATACTGAAAACAAAGACAAAAAAAAATAAAAAGAATTTGAAAGTTATCTGGCTACTAATAATATTAGAATCAAGTAATCCTGGAAAAAATTAAGATTCTAAGGTTTACTGGGCTAAAATGTGGGACACATTTTCAGGTTGCCATATCTTCACTTCTTGTTTGGCATATACATGTACAGTGTTCTCCCAGGATTTTGGATAGCACCAGGGTAACGCGTGTGGACAGCTTGGTGAAAAGATTCATGCAATCATTCGCGTTGTGTCGCTTAGCTATATTTCTAGTTTCTACACTTTTATGTCTCTTGTTTTGTTTTAATACTGTGTTACTGTTTTATGTAGACATTGAGTCCAAAAATTATTGGCAAAATAGAAGTAAATCAATAAACAGTTTGTTTACTTTAATATTTTTAAAATAAATAAAACATGATTCATTACAAAATATTCATCTAAATTTAAAGTAATTAAATATTTTATAAAATCCATGATCAATATAAATAAAATATCATTCAAAGGAGACCAAAATGTTCAATTTAAAAACTTTCTAGTTTCTAGAAAAAGTTGGTGTATATTAAAGGATTCTTGTCATAAGGAGATATAAAATTAATAAGAACAAATATTGTTGTATTATTTGAACCAGTTTCTATTTTAAATTTTAATAAAAGAAATTTTCATAAATTTTAAAACATTTTGCCATAGATTTCATGTAAATATTAACCTTTCTTTTCTTTGGTGATAATCAAACATAGATAAATCTACAGACTTAATACTGCACTGAAATATAAATCATTATTTGTCATGATCCATTTAGAAAGAATTCCTAAATCTATAAATATATGTTAGGTCTATAGATCTATAAGTAACCATATTCAATGTCAACAACAAAATCTCCTATTTTCCCCTAAATGACAGGAAGTAGATATAAATAGATTTAACATGTGCTTATGGATAAAATTTACAAAATTACTTCTGTTATTCATTAATTGTGGATATAGATATCTAGGTACAGTCATGCATTTTATTTAAAAATAGAATAGATTGCAATTAATTGTAAATAAACTTGAATATTCTACGTGAACTAACTGGGTCATGTGATATGTACAGATGTCTGTTCCTTTTAATTACTTATTGACAGATACTATAGTTTGAAACCCGACTATCATGCAATATGTGTGTCATAATTAAAGATAATTTTGGCCATGGTTTAATCAGACAAATAATACTATAATATAAGAATTGAGAAATGTATAAATGTCAATTATATGTAAAGATCCAACTTTATTATGTACAAAAAATGTACCGGTCCACACTGTTTGTGTACAAATATTTGCCGACTTGTCACTGGTCAGAGCTTGGGTGGTAAGTGAAGCCATGATTAAATAGTTATCTGTGATCATAAAGTTGATCTCTTAATTAAAACACAAAAGAATCATGTTACAAGTGTGAATTACATCGATTAAATCCAATCAACAAGGTTAACCTCATAAGGTAAATCGATCACGTGGTGTAAACAGTCTGGGTTGAACTGGTTTGAACTGGTCAAATTTCACCTGAATTTTATACCGCACGGAAAAGATTTAACAAGGTGTTTAAAACTTTACCGATTTACGATTTTTAACCGAAAATTATAGCACCACGGAGAAAAATTCTACATCGCGGTAAGAACGATACCACCACGGTAAAAATTATTCATCGCGGGCCGTCCTTTAAGGGCCTGGGAGAACACTGCATGTATGTTCTTTACACATATGCACCTTTTAGAAATTAACTATTTGTTGCATTTTTTTCTGTAACAACAAATCATAGTTTCTTGATATTTGTAAATTTAACTATTGTGTTTATCTTCTATCTATCTATACTTATGTTCAATTATATTATTTGATAATGACATTTCTCTTTTAGAAATGGACAATGAATGCTAGAAACAAACTACTTTACATGTGTATAAATAAACCACTGGTAGCCTTAGCAACAAAAGAAAAGGTAAACACAAATTTATTTTATTGTACCCTTGCTATGACTAGCAGGATGTATATAGTTTTTGGCCCGCCAGTCAGTCAATATAAAAATTAGAAGATGTGGTATGATTGCCAATGAGACAACTCTCTATCAGAGTTCAAATGATTTGGATGTTAGCAATTACAGATCACAGCTCAACCTTCAACAATGAGCAAAACCCATACCGCATAGTAAGCTATATAAGGCTTGAAATGACAAATGTAAAACAATTAAAACCAGAAAACAATAAACAAAAAACAAACATGATATACATCAACAAACGACAACCACTGAATTACAGGCTCCTGATATGGGACAGACCCACAACATTTTTGTGGGCGCCCAACCCTCCCATGACCTGGGACAGAGGTGTAACAGCACAACATAAGAACAAACTATAAAAATCAGTTGACTCATCAGATCTTTACAAAGCAAAGAACTTTTTATATTATTGCCAAATTACAGAGGGCATTGGTGGCAGAGTGGTCTAATTAGTTAATCTACGGCAATCACTAGCCTGTCAACACTCAGGTTGTGAATTTTGAACCTATATATGCTGTTGGCATGTGTGTTCGACTCCGATCTTAACTAGAATTGCCAGATTTCCTGACAAAGGTTGGTGGTTCTCTCTGAGCACTCTGCTTCCTCCACCATGCTATAGCCAAGAGTGCTGAAAATGGTGTTAAACACCAACGATCAATCAATCAATAAAATAACAGATTTGACCCTTATTTCACAGTTCACTTAACATGGAAATATGATGGTGCACAAGTGGGGTATAATGTCCTAAGGATGTATTATTAAATATTTTTGTATTTAGGATAGAGTGATGTCCCTTGTTTTGGTGGACACTTCAGGAGAAGAGGATGTTTGTTACAATGACAAGCTTGTTCAAGAAGGATATGCTATTTTTAGACCAGACGATCATACCACTAATTTGACAGGTCCTACAGATGCACCAGAGGTAAGGGTTTAGTGAATGTTTTGACCGAGTTTTGGAGAGAAAAAAGATATTGTTGGAAAACCCAAACTAAAAATATGACATATACTTTGATAGTAGGCGGTATAGCACTGCGATGCAAGATTATTTTCAATTATTTATGTGACTAAAATTTCCATGTATTTTTTGTAGTGGCAGTTCTGTTGAGTTATTTCCCTGCGTATTGGATGTATTCACAGCCAATTTAATATGTTATGCATCTGTAGGTTGCATTATTGCTGCGGTTATATAATAATCAACAGAATGTATATTTGTATTAAATTTTAATGATAAATTTATAAACTAAAACAGTTCAAAATATCACAACTAATACCTATAACAGCTTGGATTGACTTGGTGAAATGGTCAATTGATCAGTTCTTACAGTCCAATACAGAAATTGTGTTGCATTGTTGGAAAATCAAAATGACAAACATTCCTGATATGTATCAAATACCTATTTGTTGATTCCTAGTTTTCTTGGATGGAATTAAATATTTTTCACTTGTTTATTTTTTATAATTTTGAATATTAATTCTAACTACTAAGGATTTATGAATCTATTTACTTGAAAACATTCTTCATTAAAAAAAGAATAAAGAAAATGTGGCATTGGAGGAAAAGAGGGTTGTTCAATTTGCATTAATGCCACAAAATAATTCTATATGAAAAAAAAATGTTTAGTTCATTGACTGCTTTTATAGTTTATATTCATTACATTAAATTGTCTTAAATTAACATTTGTAATATGAAAGAACTTATTTCCTCTGAATACACCATATTATTTCACTATTTGAAGGAGAAAAATAGTAAGACCATTCTGTTAACTGATAGTTTTACTGTAATTGACCATTTCTAAATATCACAGATAAGTAAATGCAATAAGGCATACTAACAATAATAAATAACATATGAAGCTGACAACAAATACAGTGAAACCTGTATAAAACCAACACAATTAGGAGTAAAGCTTTAGTGTATATTAGACAGGTGATTCCATAACACAGGAAGTTACAATAGTTAAACACAGTATTGTCATTTAAGAAAAAAAGGAGACTCGGATATATGTCAATGGAACATCCATCTATGTCAACAATAGACAACTGTCTATTAATTATGTCAAGCTCTAAATTTTGGATTGGTTTCTTGCTCACACAGGAGCTGTTTTAGACAGGTTTTTTGTTTACACAGGAGTTGTATTAGACAGGTTTCTTGTTCACACAGGGGTTGAATTAGACAGGTTAATTGTTCACACAGGGGTTGATTTAGACAGGTTTCACTGTTTATCAGTTACATCCACTTAAAAATATTAAGAAAATAATAAAAGTGACAACAACTACATTATAAAATATCTAAGTAGGTAACATACATGAATAAAGGTATGAAAATAAAATATAAAAATAACAAACGTCTTAAAGCATGAGAACTATATATTTTAAAATGTTGAAATGAACAATAGAAGTTCTGTATTTATTTACTTTTGAACAGCTAGTAATAGACATAGGTTTTGTCAGTTTGAATATAGAACCAGTTATTTTTGAATTGGAACTAGATTTTATATCATTCAGGTTTTTACTGTAAATTTTATATAGTTTTAGTTGTGAAAGTGCAAACATCTTTTTCTATTGTACTTGTTTAAAAGTATTCTTTATGTTGATAACAAAAAGATAATTCTCCCCTGTTTCATTTTCACTAAACACTTGCAAACATGGAAGACAACATGGGTTATTTCACGTGAAAACAGGGAATGGAATTGTACATCATACCATAATATGGTTTCAGTATTATTTACCTGGTTTAGCTGATTTATTGTTGATGGAGAAAACCTTAGTACCCAAAGAGAATCAATGACCTACAACTGATATTGAAGGACATGTTTAACAGTAAAAGCTTAATGTCAGATTGATGAACTAAATAGGGTCAAGTCAATATTCTGAATTATTTTACATGTAGCCAGATTAGTTTGATGTAATTAAGACAGTGTTTATCAAAATTGATTTCCAAAACTCGTTATAGGGGTGATTAACCATGGATTTTTTCTGTCTGAAGCTATAAGTTGATATATTAATTGTAATCAAATCAATGATTGAAAGTCGTTTTGACTGAGATAATAACATTCAAGGTTAAAAATTGACAGTTATAGTTTTGTTAATTATAGGTTATTGGGAATTCAGATTAGTATGTCTGGTAGGCCATTAAATATTTGTAGCTTTTGAAAAGCATAAGATTTCAAAACATGATTAGTTTAATGGCAATTGAACCCTTTTTTTATTATCAAACTGGGTTTTTTACATTTAGTTTTAATTGCAACCTATTTTATAATAGAGCTTTGTGTTTTTTTAGTTTAGGTTTTAAACTGTTTGTAGATTTTTTCTCATTCTACACTGAAAATATTTGATAGTCTATCCTAATTATGAATTGAAGAACCATCTCTGTTTGTCCAGATATGTTTTTACATTGAAACTTTCAGTTGTGTGAACCTGTTTTTACCAGATTTGGGTGACGCTATGTGGTTAAGATTGAACCAAATTTTACCAGATTTGGGTATAGCTATGTGGTTAAGATTGAACCAAATTTTACCAGATTTGGGTATAGCTATGTGGTTAAGATTGAACCAAATTTTATCAGATTTGGGTATAGCTATATGGTTAAGATTGAACCAGATTTTACCAGATTTGGGTATAGCTATTTGGTTAAGATTGAACCAAATTTTACATGATTTGAATTAAGCTATTTTGCTTAGACTGCTAACTGCCTTTCGATCAATTTATATCTAATGACAAGTTTGACAAACATGAACCAATACCAAGTGCAGAGAGTTTTAAGGATGAAAAAGCTATTTATCCAAGGTTATGCATTAAATTGTCATGTCAATTTCTTTAGTTAATACTTTAAGAAAGATATGTAACAAGTAAAGACACTTTTGCATATATATCATTTATGGTAAGTATTTTGCTTTATTATTTCTAGTAGGTCCTTTTAAGATTTCAATTTAGATATTTTTATCACATTTATCTTGCAAAATGATACATATTTTTTTGCTTTTGCTGTGTTTAATGTTTGAAAATGAACTATCATCACTAGAAATAAAACTACTAGGAATATTTTTAGTATTGTGGTTTGTCCTGAAATATGTGTCCATAAAATTCAGATTTCAGCACTATGCTCTCCCTGGCTTCAATGCAAGCATCGTAAATCTACTCACTTTTAAATTTAAAAAAAAATTGATTGAGGTATGAAGGTAATAATCACATGAATCAGTTAGGTATCTTCATCAATAACTTATACTACATCGATTACAATCATATATTTTTTTCACTGAAACAAACTTAATTAGAATATTTCATATAGTAGAAGTTTTATTTTCGATTGATTTTCATGAGATGAATGTTTTAGATAAATTGAGTCCATTATGAATTATCACCTATTGATGATGCTAATTACAAAATAGATAGAAGGTTGATTTTATCTTTGAGTTTAAAACATCCCGGAGATTCTTCTGTTTATTTTGATGTTGTAAACATGAAACACGACATTAAGGTGATGTCTTTGAACTCTATTTAACAAAAATCCAATGTAAGGCAACACCAATTATTTTTTCATTCTATGAAATAACCAACATCAGTTCAAGATAGGTGTTTTGTGGGAAAAAAATAATATTGCGTCACCTTTAGTTGCTTATTTTCTTTTCTAATTTTTTTCAATTTATAATCAAATAAAGACTTTTTTATTTGGAAATATAACTAGGTGAAAATTATCATTTTTTACATAACTATGAATGATCTAATTAACTTAAAAAGAAGAAGGAATTCTGCATTATATTTAGCACCCTCACGTTCCAAAAAGTTTTAAATCAACTTTATATGGCCTAAGTTCAAAACAGTGTTGTCAGTAAGTAGAAATTAAGCTGATAAAACAGCCGAAAGCTTAATACTTTCATTTGACTTATTTAAATTCTTTTGAAAATAATGACATTGTAGATTGTAAAGTTTTCCTGACATGGGATTTCTCCATTGTGTCATTTTATTAAACAAGGAACTATTAATGGAAATGGATCTTTTATGGGATTAAATCACACGACTTGACAATAATTTAGCCATTGTAAAAGTGTGATGACCTTAAAAGATATAGCATAGTAAAACAGACCATCTTTAATAGAAATTTATTGTGTAATTTAAAAGTATATTCCTTTATATCAACATGTGATTTAAATAGATTAATCAAGCAGAAAATTGTGATCAAGTTTACTTGGAATGTTTTCCTTATGTTTGACCTATTATATTATTATTATCCATATATGTCACGTAAAGTTTCCATTCCATGTGACATGACGAGATATGGCAAGATAATAGTATTTTCAGATTATACTTTCTTTCTTTTTTAGAGTTAACACATAATTGTATTCTGAGAGAAATATTTGATACAATATTACCTTTTTGCAAAAGTACTATTTTAATTTTTATGTAGTTGATTGTTTAATCCAAAATACTCATTATTTGATCTTAGAGTTGTATTTCAAAAACTTGTTGTTGTATGATCTTGGAATTGCAATACAAACACTAGTGGAATGAAATAAGAATGGCATAGCAGTATGATCTGGTTTTTTTTATGTGTGTGTGTTAGTATGTCCAAAGAATAAGAATCTAAAGGTTAAACGACAATAAAACATTTTGCAGTAGATGTTTTCGTTCACTAACTTAACCATCTAAATATCAATTTCAATTTTACGAGTACACTCGAAGAGATAATGAAAAATTGAAAAGTATAATAAAAAACATTGTAAACAGACATTTTCCTTTCTATTGTTATCTAATATCATTTTTTTTTTGTGAACATATGCCTATGGGAAATCTTTGTAAACAGACTATTCCTTTTCTAGTCGTTATCACCAAATATCATTTTCTTGAGTATATCAGATTAATTTAACCGTGTAACCGTGGTAATAGTGTAAATTAAATGTGAACAACTATAACTTACGTAAGAATAAAATAACAATATAAAAATGTACACAATATGAGAAAGACTGGAAATGGCACAGTTGAATAACAAGTAAGATACAGTAAATGGGTCATAGATACTCGTAATATTTCATGGTACCTTCTGGCATCACAATCACAAGAAGTTTATCTGGTAATGTTCCAACAAATCTCGGAATGTCATCCAAAAGAAATGATTTCTTTAACTGGCCTTTGCTGCTCAGGATGTCTATTCGACCCTCTCTTTTGTCGGTCACAATAATGTTTCCGTATTTGTCAATACTTATTAAATCTGGACCCTGATAAATTTCTCCCTCTGTGTCACTGTTTCCGTATTCAAAAATTAATTCTCCCTTGAGATTAAATGCTATGACAGTATTGCTTCCTGGGTCAGTCACAACCAGGAGATTGTTCTTGTTGTCAACAGCAACACACTGCGGTTTCTCTAATAAGTAGAGTCCAAATTCATGAAAGTCATCATTTGTTATTCTTTTTGTGAGAAGACCATCCTTACTATAAAAGGCAATGTTTCCTCCTGACTTAGCGGACTTTCCATGGTGGCTTCTCAATTTAGCATAACGATTTGAAGTGACTATGATACTGCCTTTATTGTCTGCAGTTACAAAATTTAGACCAAAACTCTCAATATTGCTGTCTGAAAGAATGTGACCAGTTCCATCATTTTCTAACACTCGTACCTTGAATCTGTTGTCTCCCCTTGGAATTGTCATGGCAACCTTTCCATCACTCGAGATAGAGTGAATGTTCCAACCATTGTTTACTGGTACTGTTCCCTTGACAATTCCTCTTTTCTCAAGGACATAGATCATTTGGGAACCAGTTGAGGTTGTTCCAATGATCATGTCTCCTTTGCTATTAATTCCAATCCCTTTTATACACTCTCTTTGAATTACTGCTGGAAGTTCTGTTTCTTTTTTGGGTTCTCCTAATTCAAAGCAGTTTTCAGCCTCATACTCTGTCTTTTCAATTTCTTCACTAAATTTAACATTTCGAAAACTCTCACTGTTGTTACTTGCACTGAGCATGTCCGAGTCTGAACCACTGTTATACTGACTTTCTTGAGCTTGGTTGAATATTTCTTCTAATTCAGGTTCAGTATTTTCAGCAGTATCACTACCATGGCTACTATGGCCATTTTCCAAATTAAGATGATAAATATTTGCATTAGAATCCTTATGATGTTCTGTTGTTTCAGTTCCCTTTTCAGACAATTCTCCAAATAAATTGCAGATTGTTTCCACGGTAACATTTGGTTTTGTTAATTTAATTGTCATTGTTTCAACTTCATCTGTGCCCAGTGTTTCTTCACACAGTTCACGAATTCGATAACCAACTTTCTTGCGTAGAAAGACCTTTTCTTCATAAGAACCATAACTCAATAAATTCTCTGTAAATTCTTTCACCCCATTAATAGATTTCAAATGCATATGGATATCATATCTCCTATTTGCTATTTCATCCTTTTTCTGGGTATTTCGTTTGTTAACTTCTTCGATTAGCATATTTTCATACTCTGTGATTAAGTCTGACAAAAACTTTGTTCTCTTTTTCACAACTTTATGCAGTTCTTTTGTTTGGTTTTGAATGACCTCTTCACTTTCGTCAAGTCTGTGTAATGCTTCGTTCAATTCTTTCTCATCATCGTTTAATTCTTCCAAAGGATCTTTGATCTTGCTTTCAAAATGTCCCGCAACAGTTGTCAGTTCTGCACAGCGATGGTTGCCATGGTTATTCACATGGCAGTCCGCACATATGAGCAAGTCACAGTCAATACAAAACACAGCACCAATATCCATAGCATCATAAAGTTCACAGCACTTTGGAATCACATGACTATTTTTAGCGAATCCTTCCTCCTGCTTACTTTCTACACGAGCATCATACTCATCAATTGAAATCAGACTGTGGTTATCTGTTTCCTCCGATGTTTTATGGGATTCGCTACACGCTGAACACAGAGCATTTTGACACACATCACAGAAAGTTACCGCATCCACAAAATTTCCAGCATTTTTACAAAACCAGCAAAGTGTCTGAGGTTTTAGATTGGTTGAACTGGAGACTTTTGAAAGCCTCCTGGCAAGAATATTCTCAGGTAAAGGTGCAGCATCTTGTTCATTCTTGATTTCAGTAGCACACACTGGACAAGGGAAGTAATTATCTTCATCGATATTTTTGTCAATATGTCCAGATATGCATGGATTACAGAAAGTATGAAGACATGGAAGGAATTTTGGTTGTTTGAATTCCTCTTCACAAATAGGACAACAAAGGTACTGTTGTGGAATGACCAGTTCCGTCTGCTCCAACTCCATTCCGTCTGGAATATAATAATATGGAAATAAATATGGATCGTTATTGTACTGCAGGGTTTGAACTGTTGATATTTTTTTAATTCTAACTTAATTGAACCTTATATATCTAAAATCATAAGCCCACACAAGAAAGCATTTGTCCACTTCATAGAGATAAATATTTCATTTTTAAAAATTCACTTGCATTTAGAACATGTATGACATTATATAGCAGACAAATAAATAATTTATCCTCAGACATAACACGCTGATCATCATTCATCAATATGGGAAGAAGTCGTCTGTAATATGTACACAATTTCAATGTGCAGAGTTATTAAATGGTTTAGCAAATATCTATGATTTAAATGCACTTTATTTTCACTTTACTTATGTAAATGAGTGGATTTTATTGAAGTGCAAGTAGAAATAATATATATAGCTAAATAAGAAGCGTTTAGTTCTTAAGAACCTTTTGATTCTAACAGCTATATAATATTTGTCATCCATGTCAAGATTTCATTTTTTGGATTACAACATGTTCTTTTTGACACCAGCCATAATGGAGGGCTAATTTTAGTTTTGGGATGTCACTAGGGCTCCTATGGAAACAAAAATGTTCCTACCTTTTCATCATTGATTACTGAATCATTTACATGTATTTTGCTTTAGCTATGATTTGATTTTTGTTTCTTTAAAAAAAAATCCTATTGAGTTAACAATGCACATAACTACTGCTTGTTATAGTTACCAGAATCCACCCCTGCACTCATCGTTATCAAAAATTTGCCCATCAGACAACACAAGTCTGTGTCCACACTTGTTATATATATATAAATATATATATAGTTATAAAAAAAAATACTTATACATGCTATGTGTCCATTTGATATTACTGCTTTGTAACATAAATAAACACCCCAGTGGTTTTGTGCTACTGTAAAGATGGCATATTGATTAGAAAAGCTGTTTAGTTTTAAGGCTACTGTGATGTCATATAAACAGTGCATGATATAAAATAGGTGTCATTTGGTATTTTGATTTAATTAGATTATATTAATAGTATTACCATGGGTATTAATAAGGCTATGAAATTTGCATGTCTGTCAAGTTTTTGAAATCCTATGTTTGATTAAAAGAATTGTGTTTATTTAGGTAAGGAAATGAGTTATGATGGCCACAATCTAAGTTCAATAAGTTCTGCACTTGCTCACATTTTATACTTGGTGGCTGTTTGTGAGAACACTACAACCAAGCATAAAAAGTGAGTGGGTGCAGTAAAATTAGATTGAAGAAGCAAATGAGAAACTTGATGCAACAAGGAACATTGAAATTTAAGGGCAAAGAGAGGACTTCTTTTGATGTCATTTGGGTTTGTTTTTATGCCCCACTTAGGGGCATTATGTTTTTCGGTCTGTGCGTCCGTCTGTCTCTCTTCAGGTTAAAGTTTTTGGTCAAGGTAGTTTTTGATGAAGTTGAAGTCCAATCAACTTGAAACTTAGTACACATGTTCCCTATGATATGATCTTTCTAACTGAATGCCAAATTAGAGTTTTGTCCCCAATTTCACGGTCCACTGAACATAGAAAATGATAGTGCGAGTGGGGCATCTGTGTACTATGGACACATTCTTGTTTTCTGTGTATGTGACTATGTCATTGAGTTGCTGTTTCATTTGTATATACCAACATCTCCTTTTATTCATATATTATCTTTTTTGAATGTTTATAAATGATACTTTAAGACAGGTTCTTTTATGTTTTTATTACTAGTTTTCTTTTATGTTTAAATCCCTCAGATATTTGATACAGACAAAAACATCTACTTCAAACATTGATGCATATATATTTAAAAAATTTGAAAGGACTGTTAAATGCAATGCATTTTACTTGTGATATTCATTTTGAGATAGCATATAGATATAAACTTAAAAAAAATATTATGATACATGTATATAGAAACACACAAAAGATAAAATTTTTAACAATGATATTTGTAATGTTTACTTAATTTTGGGAAGGAAATATATTATTCTGTCATCTTTGAGGTGGCCATTGGCATTTAACGATGAAAACGATGATACTTTATTGAGTGAGCTTACTCAAACAAGATAAAATATTTCTGTCAGTCAATTAATCTATATATCTAATTCTCGTCCATTTAAATTTTTGTTTGCGCTTCCTATCACTAAATGAATGGTAGTTAATTCATATTGACCTAGCAAACTATTCCTTATTATTGACGGAATAAACAGGGTTTAACCTTTCTTAATATCTGGAGAATATTACAAATGCGGTTCTTTACATCTTGATAAAATATTATCATAGTTTTCCATAAAAGGTGATCGTGGGATTAAAACTTGATTGAATCAGAGTAAATTATATTCACTTTCCTGTGTAAATGAGAGATTTATCTTGTTAACTGAATTTAACAGTATATATAGTACCAAGTAAAATGAACAGTTTTGATTCATATGTTAATATATCACGATAATATTTCAGTTTCATTTAAAAAAAAAAGTTATTTATAAAATGGCAACAAAGAATGTGTTGTATATGTATGGAAGAAAGCCAAATCCGTCATTCATTTGAACGTTTTGTACTCATAATTAGGTTTCCACTATTTTTTTTCACAGCCATTGCAAGAGTTTTAATTTTTTTTGTCAGTTAGTAAGAATAAATTAAGGTCTGAAAGAAGTTTTAATAAATTAATGATCAACAAAAGCAAGATAATTTTAACCCACCATATATATTACTGTAAGTTCAGAAATTATTGCGAGGTTTTTATTAATGCGAATAATGTGACTGAGTGAGTATCGCGATAATAAGAACTCACATTCTTATATCTGATACATATAACTGTTTGCAGATTGTCTTGAGATCGCAATAATAAATCTCGTATTTGTGTCCAATCTACAAAATTCGCAATAATAAATGCATGCAATAATATCTGAATGTACAGTAAAACAGAAAAAGGGGGTGGGTGATTTGGGATGGGGTGATAAGATTCTAGACATTGTAACATTAACAAAGCAAATAAGAATTATAATGCAACATGGCTATGATACATATTAGTGAGGAAATGAATAAGAAAAGAGATTTTCAAGACCAAATTTAGGTACTTTGGAAGGCATATCCTACTTGCAGTATTTGCCCATAGTAGTGAAGGCTGATTTTAAGGTAATTTGAAGGGGGATTCAGACACATTAAAATATTTCATTGAACGATTTTATATTGAGAGGTTGTTCAGTTTTGATTGGAAACAAAGAAAAAGTATCCTTCTGGAATTTTATAACATGGAAATGGAAAATTATCAATTTGAAATGTTAAACTATTTATTCGAATGTAAGTAATAACGGAATAGACTTGAATTGCAAGTCATGTAGAAACCTGATACCTGTCTGAACCTTGATTTCAATTTAAAGCATATTTCAATAAAAGCAATTATAGGTTAATTTATTTATGGTGATGTCTAGGTGTTAAAACTCTTACCTGCTAATATATAAAATATTGTGGCAAATATTTTTAATAATTTGAAGCAAAGAGAAGTCTAAAAGGGATAGTCCATTACAAGTTAAAGGAATATATGAGAAATATTATAAGTAAAATTCTTTTGAAGTAGAATTTGAATAGCAAATATCAAAATTGAAAAAAGCACTTAAAAGATTTTAATGGGGGTTAAGGATAGCAATTAAAGGGTGGAATTGCAGAATAAGCACAAAAGGCGTAGGGCTATTGTAAAAGTTCAGTGACCAAAATATAAATTATTTTACTTGATTAAAATTTTTGAACCGCATTTAACATCTTATCCTAATGAGAATGTACATTTTATTTAACCTTCTGTTTTTTGTCAATTAGTTAGAATAACAAAGAATGTATTGTATATGTATGGAATAAAGCCAAATTTGTTATTCATTTGAACATTCAATGCTTTTAATTAGGTTTCTACCACTTTTGTTACAGCCATTGCAAAAGTTTTAATAAGGCTCAAAGTTGATAAAGAATTTGAAGTTGGAATTTTTTTTTGTCAATTAGTTAGAATAAGGTATAAGTGTGAATGAAGTTTTGATTAATTAATGATCAACAAAAGCCACAAAACACTTAAATATAAGGTATGATATAAAGGAGAATATGGAATATTTGCATTAATTTCATTATGTATTTTATTGATGCATTAAAATCTTAAGTGTACAAATTGCATTGTGTAGATCCAATTTATGAAATAAAGTTATTTTTGAATTATACTTGAATGAGAAATAAGTAAAAATCTGATTATCATGATTATATTGACACTGGATGTCTGGTTTAAATTTTAGTACTCCAAATAGAATTTGCAACAGGTCAAAGTTACAGAGCTTCAAATGAAACTTGGAGCAGATTTGAACCCTAGAACTTAGAAAATGCATTGTTTGCAGTTTACAAGAATGGTTATATATTTTTCTCCACTGCAAAATATTTTGAATATTAAAAAAAATGAAATAAAATGGAGTTGAATATTCTAATTTTATTGGCTGAGCTTCAAATGAAACTTGAAGCAGACTTTGAACCTTTGAACTTGGAAATTATATTGTTTACAGTAATGAAGTATACAAGAATGACTATAAGTTTTCCTTCACTGCAAAATATTATTTAATATTGAAAAAAAAAGAAATGAAACAAAATTTAATTGAATATCAAATATAATAAGTTTGTTGGCTGAAAATGAATTATAGTCTTACCTTTGAGGTACATAGAATAGTTAAACCTAAAAATCTCTTTACAGTGGGAAACAAAGTTATCAACCTGTACTCCTATAGTGAAAGTAAAATTTAAATTTTGTGTACCTAGTGTTTATTTTGTCATTTAAATCTCCATGTTTTATGTTTGAATGTAAAGATTTGGCATAGTGTCAACGAGCCTTTATTGATAGAACCGTTACCCGTTAATAACTAAACATTGGATTATTATCGGTTACCTATTGTAATAGGGGGATAATAACAGCACAGGTATTGTTAGTCAAGAGAAGAGCTTATTAGCTGCCTTTTATAGTAGGTGTCCTGATTGTTAGCACCCATTTATTTATAAATAGAGATAATTGGGATGATTATGTTTGCATGTAAGTGTTCCTATGGGGTTTTTTAACCTGGTAATGACATTATTTGCCATTTATAAAAGTAGATCATTTCAGCTTCCTGCTGGTGTGCTGTCAAGTGATTTGCGATAATGGTATTTGACTCCAGGGATAATATTTAAAGTATTATAATGGTTAGCAGCAACCAGCTTTAATGGGCTTCTGTCATGTCATAGGAAGAAGTCACTTGATCTGAATGAATCAATAAAATTTCCCCAAAAAAGTCAGTTTGGTTGCAAGCTCAGGCTTTAGTAAAGTTTTAATCATCCTGTATATGCATGAAATATTTTCCACTGGACAATCAATCCTTTTTATTTTTAAATTAGTAGCTTGTTAAGTTCAAGGCTATTGACTTTTACTCAATGCAACTTAAAAAGTGCTGTTGTGTCTATCAATGTTGGTTCCAGGGTTGTTTGAAATCAATTAGAAACAGAATAATAGCAGTAGATTTGACAATTTATACCTAGCTGTCAGAATCAGCTGACTGTAACTTCAATATTTTTAATCAATAATTTTTTATTGCCAATTTGTGTTCTTTTTTTATACAAAATGTTTTATTAATTGTTGCTGTTGTTAGACTTCAGGATTGCCCAATGAGAAACATAGACTGAACATCATTAAAGACTCCTAAGTTTACATAATTGATCAACAATATCAAGACTCATTTTTGAAATTGTTGGTACACTATTTCAGATACATGAGTGGTTCTTTTTTTAAATACAAGTTATCAATGAAAACTGTAATACATAATAAACGAAAAAAAGATTTTTAATTCAAAATTCCAGCTAAAGGTTTCAGATAAGGACTGAATTTTGGTTGGCCAGTGCTTTATTACATCAAATCAAATGAATTATGTATGGCCACAAAGATGTATAATATGTGTTCAGCTTTGGCATTTATAAAACAAAAATGTTTGATTATTCCATTTTTTAATTAAGTGTTATTGAAATACACCTAAAAATGAAAATATTTTACAATGAAATATATAAGACTTTGGCATTTAATTATAAAACAAAAATATTTGATTATTTCATTTTAATTATTTCATTTTATACAAACACACCTAAGAGATATTACACAATATTACAGAATATGTAAGGTTTATTGATAACAGTGTTTAATCTGGTTGATACTATTTAATAAGGGGCTTTAGGTTCATTGACCATATGAAAAAATAATTTGATTACTGATTATATTTAAACTTGGTAATGTGATTAAATCAGTTAACTGGTATTAAAATGGGCATTGTTTGACCTTAGAATGCACAGTATTTGTGTTTTAAGGGATGAATTTTGGCTATTTCTTATGTTGGAATTCTTAGCGATTTCAATTTATTTCTAAACGTTGCAAAAGGCTTATTTATGAGAGTGGAGTGATTTCCTTAAAGAGCTGTTGGTGTTCATATTTGTTTTTTGTTCAAATTCCCCAGGAATTGTGGGAATATATGGTTTAACACAGTCCTTGTAATATAGGATTGGAACTTGATTGCAAGTTTTCATAAGCGGTTGATGAGAATATTTTCTCCGTCAAGAATTGTAATCTGAACTGATTAAATTTCAATAGATGCCATATTTGCTTGATACAGACCAAAACATATATTTGATTTGAACCCCGCCGCATTTTAGCGCCTGTCCCAAGTTAGGAGCCCCTGGCCTTTGTTAGTCTAGTATGTTTTTTAATTTTAGTTCATTTATATGTTTTGGAGTTTAGTGTGACGTCCACTTTCACTGAACTAGCACACAATTTTAGTTAGGGGCCAGCTGAAGACCACCTACGGGTGCAGGATTTTCTCGCTTCATTGAAGACCCATTGGTGGCCTTCGGCTGTTGTCTGCTCTTTGGTCGGGTTGTTGTCTCTTTGACATATTCCCCATTTCCATTCTCAATTTTATTTGAAGAACAGCAATGTAATCTCCAGTTTCTACTTTTCTCAAAGTGTTATAATTGAAATACTTTATGCATTATATAATAAAATCTACATTAACACATAAAAAGGTTGAAAATAATTTACTTTCCTTTTCACTATTCAGATGTTCCCAAGGACTTGAGTAAATGCAAATAAAGAAGATGGTAAAGAGAAGTGAAATATCACTCATACTAATCACTCAAAACATGTAGCATTTGATAATATAGAATTTGCCCTTATCAATTTAATGAAAAAGATTATCTAAAAATATCAAATCAGCATATTTTATAGAATTATTCTCTTGTTGATATTTCAAATGCATTATTTTCTAATAGAAATCCCTGCTAATGGGCATTAAATCTGTATAAACAGAAATATACCATTAATGTAAAACTCTGCTAGATTTGAAGATGATCTTGTGAATTCTGAATAAATGATTTTTCTCCATGCAGAAAGCACATGGACAAAAGTTTTAGCAAACAGAGCTCCAACCACTGTTAGACAATACAAAGATTGAATAATCCAACCATTTGTCATTGCTATTTACAAAACTATACTCTAAACTAACTTAATCAAACCATATTGCAGAATTGAAGGTCTAAATGTCATTATTTGATACATATGAAGTCTAAAAAACAACATTTTTAATTCAACAGTTTTCAGTCCTGAACAATCTAATGACATTTTTCTGTTTAGTCTCTTTCTTAAAATAAACATCCTGGAAAATGTTTGAAATATTTTTTTTTAAGAGTCAGTGCATGGGTTTTAAATAATGTTAAGCACAACATGAATCAAATATTTCTTGTTGTATACAATAATGCATTCAGGAAAACCAAAAGTCTTATTTTAAACCATATTGTCAAAATCCAATTAGAACCAGTACAAACATACTTTTGTAGATATATTGAAATATAGACCTGGTATGCACTTGACCTATAAAATTAAAATGGAAAGTTCTGAAATAATTGAGTACAATTTTATCTCCCACATGGAAATAATTAGACAATTTAGTAGTCTACAAGTGACCACAAATGGAAACTAAACCATGTATATCACTTTTTAAATGGAAATAGCTTTGATAATTCATATTTTCATTATCATTGTGTTTAAAGGACTTCAGAAATGTTCTACATTTTCATTAAGCGCCAGTGGAATATACATTTCCACATCCATTTACTACTGAAAAGGGACTAATAAAAGGGAGAGGGGAAGGGTGTATAAAATTCCAAAGAGAATAGCTAGGAATTTTACTTTTACAAATTTGTCTTGGTCAAAACTGATATGGTCAATAGTGCTGACAGTGGTGCTAAAACAATAACAACCAATCATCAGGAGCCTCTGGCCTTTGTTAGTCTTGTATGCTTTTTTAATTTTAGTTCATTTGTATGTTTCGAAGTTTAGTGTGACGTCCATTTTCGCTGAACTAGTACACATTTTTGTTTAGGGGCCAGCTGAAGCCCGCCTCTGGGTGCGGTATTTTCTTGCTGTGTTGAAGACCCATTGGTGGCCTTGGGCTCTATGGTCGGGTTGTTGTCTCTTTATCACATTCCCCATTTCCATTCTCAATTTTATGTTACCATATACCACATCAAAAACTCATTTCACAAAAATCTTATGAGAAAAAATACTCATGAACATTTCAGTATAACTTATGATCAATTTTAGTGGTAAGATTTTTTGAAAAGAGCCCAATGTCCCTAAAAAAAATATTGTTTGAGTAAATGACATTTGATAGACCTACAATATTTGCTGATAATTCTGTTTGTCAAATAAGTCTGTTTGTCCTATAAGACTGTTTGTTTGGCATTTGTAACGTTCAATGAAATGTGTTGCCTTAATGAAAGAACTTAAAACACTTAACAAAAGTATAAAATTCAGATCCCCCATGCTCAATGGTGCTATTTGATGCTTGAATCTATAGTCAACTTAACAACATGTCAAAAATATTTATGAACTACTCTAACATTTTATTAATATTGATATGCTATCAGCAAAAGAAAATTAGTTAATCAGGAAAGTGCCAATTTTGTCAATATTACAGGTAATATAAGTGTTACAAACGATTTGTATGTTCATGAGGTAATTACATTTGAGAGCTTTGGGGATGTCATTCATGTGATCCAAACGATTTGTATTAGTTTTAATGGGAAATTAGGAATTGATATCTCTGCTTGAAATATTTAGTTATCTATTAATGTATTGCATACATATTTCATATGCACAGAAACAATTTTCCATCAACTTATTTATTATGAATATTTAATAATCTTTAATGTATTGCATTTATATTTGGTTACAATCTCTACAAAATTTATCTTTGAGTAGAGACTTTATACACAGAATAGCAAAAACAAAATTATACTGTACAGATGCCTCCCCCTAGTTATTGTATTATTGTATGAATGTTTTTCAAGCGTACAGACCTCTCCCACTTATTATGATATTTATGTTGACAAATTGTACAGACCACTTACCTCTCTATGATCTCACACATGGGTAGTTAAAACAAGTTTTTTCTTGAATAAAAATTCTTCAGTGGGTATAGATACCGCTTTGCAATGTTTGACCATAACAAATGTTTTTATAAAGTTTAAATGCTTTGACCAGCATTGATAACTTAATTTAGCATTAATCCTGTTGACCATTTGACCATAAAATACATACCAAATTTGATTTTATAAGTGTTGTTATTCATCGTGAAATGAGATAATTGACAAACTTGTACAATTGTATCTATAACAATGTATAAAGCCAGGGATCAGGATCAAAAATGTAAAAGTCAAAGATCAGGGACCGTCTAATGTCATTCCTCTTAAGTTATGTCCCTTGACATATGATAAGACACAAACATTATGTTCAATTACATCAATAAATAAGGTCTGATATCTATAGGTCAAATATCAAGGCCCATCAAATGTTAATATGTAAGGATTTTCCTTACTGTTACATTGGTCAAGTGATCCTGGATTCAAATATATTGCTTCTAGTAGGCTCTTTAAGAGAGGGTTGTTGGGCTTCTTCCTATATTTTATTTCAAAAAAACTCCCAATGGAGTATTTATTTTAGGTATTTTTTTTTAAAAAAAACAAGTCTTAATCATGCCTTATTTTAATCTTAATAGTAGACCAAACATGTCTGAAATATGCCCTTCATTTCTAAGCTGACAGGAATCCTCCACAACCATGTTCAAATCAACCATTAAAATCAAAGCCGTGATACGCAGCAGTCAAAACAATAATATGAAAAACAATTAGATCCCAAGGGATGTATCAACATCAATCAAAGAAGGAAAATCAACAATATGGCTTAATATAGAAAGATTGAAAGACAAAATGAAAAGCACAAAAATTCAGCAGCATGAACATAACTAAAAACCAAAAAACTAACGACAAATGGTTTGTATCATCGGTCATCTGCTATTCCAATGTTCTTTAATAGTACATCAGTATTGATAGTTTTCTTAAAACTTTCTAAGACACAACTTCAACTTAATCATTGGGAACTTTTAGGTCAGTAGTTTCATTGTAAGGTAAGCAGGAACCCTTTGTCATGGAAATTCTGATCGTAAACATAAGCTCTGAAATAGCCTGTCAAATGAGATAGTTTATGTTAAGAATCAGGACTTTGCATGAATGTTTCAGTGACTTTTGGTTAGGGTTGAGGAACTGTAGGTAAAGTGTGTAACTTTTGACTAAAAGAAAAAGAATTGCTAACAAAGGATAAATTTAGTTTGATGTTGTCAAAAATGCATGATATTTTGAAACATTGAAGATAATCATAGAATATATTAGCAGTATAACTTTGAGCATGGTATAATATAATCTTTACGTGTTTTTTTTATACATGTACCGCTAAAAAATACTTTTGAATAATAGTTATTTTATTTACAACATTTTATATAAAGTCCTTATTTATCTTGCACATTTACTACTATCATTTTTAGAGTGCAAAAATGTCACTATCCTGTTTTTGGTGCAATGCAAATCGGAACAAACTGATTAAAAAAAAAAAAAAAAAAAACGGAAATAAGGATTTTCACTATTTCAATTAAAATTGAATGCACAAAAAAATGTTTAAATATTTACCTGTTAGCGTTGAGTATCACTTCATATCTCATCAGAATTTAATTAAAAACAAGTCGTTCTTCACCTGTCCCAGGTAAAGTGTTTACCTTGATTCAGCCAGGTGAGAAAGGCTGTGGCAAAAATATTTCAACTGAAAACAAGTGATTACTGCCAAGTTATTACCTTAATCGTAATCTTAAAGCATTAATCATCACCTATAGATAAAATAATTTTATACCTGAAGTTCCACAGGTCGCCATGCATGCAGAAATCGTGGAAGTTTTCTAAATGAAGACGTTCTGTCAGGAGCGTACTGCTATGCAGATTAAAAACTGGTTTCCAATATTTAAATTTACATAGATTTATTGGCAGGAAGGCTGAATTAAATGTATTGATCTTTACAATAAACCTACTAAAATGTTAAATAACTTTTGTCAATGGTCAGTAGACTGTACCATTAATTCATTTCAATATTAGATGGATAAATAGATGCACTTCTTTCTAAATAGATGTTTTCAAGCATGAATTTGAAGACATATTTTAGGCCTCAAATTTGAACCAAGTGGGTGAAGTTAGAAAATTGCGTTATTGAGATTGGTCAATACTGACTGAAGGGGCTTATTGTGAACTGATGAAAATAAAATATATTTAAATTTCACAATGAATGAAAAGTTAATTGCATCCTTTGTCCTTTGTATGGAGGAAAATGACTATGTTCATGATGACCCTCAAACAAATAAGCATGTTATGACTAAATAACCCTCTATCACCTTATAGAAACACAATCTGTTAGGAATTTGCACTTTAATGCCCCTGCAACGAAATGTTCCAGGTATATTAATTTACTCCTGTCACACAGTCCATTTGTCCATATTTAGGATATATTGTTTGTCAGTCAAACTTCTTTTACAGTTTATTTTGTAAAACATTTTAAAATTTACTGAAGTGTTGACAAGATTTTGATTTTCTTGAATTTTTCACAAAACTACTTGATGTGGAATCTAGTTAATTTTTGGAAATTTCTTATTACGGGTACATGATTTTGTCTGTCAAATACCTCTTAATATTTAAGAGTTTAAGAACCCTTGTATTTTAAAAGTAATAACTATATTAAAGATGTGAATATGGAAATATCTAGAATTCAGAGCTATTCACAAAGCTGCTTTGGAAAAGAAAATTCAAACATAAAATGATCACCTGATTTGATAAAGGTAAACGTTAGTTACCATTAATTTGTAGTCTGCATAATTAACTTAGAACGTAAAATACAAGAGAACTAATTGGTGCACGCACCAAATTTTTGGGCCGGAAGTATGGAGGTTTTTGGTGTAAAAAAGTGCAAAATGCTTTTTCTTTTACAAATTGTGACTTGGATGGAGAGTTGTCTCATTAGCACTCATACCACATCTTCTTATATATATTATATAATAAACAATCTGTATATTGAGTTGACTTGAATCCTCATTTGCCAGAACTGTTCAAATCCAATTAGTTATGATAATGCTATAAAATATTACTAAATTTTGCAGTTGATGAATTCGAATATCATTTAAGTGCAGTTGATGAAATGGAATATCATTTAATTCATTTGCAAGTCTTGATTTTGAAACTCAAAATGAAATGTAGGTCAAGATGACCTTATTTTTATCAGGAACCTTTGGTTATTCAAGACTCATCTATGAACAAACTCTCATGAACTATGACTTGTACTTCCACAGATAGATGGACTTTAACTTTGTGACGGACAGATGAAACACTATATCCCTTCCCCAACTTCGTTTAACAAAAGATATAAAAATTTAAAACCAAACAAATGCCAAATTATTTCTCTCAGTAAAGGTTTTCTATTCGGTTTTGGTGAAATTTTAAAGTATCAACAAACAGACATAAAAATATGGATGTAGCTTTGTATGATATTTAACAATGAATTCTGCTTAAACCGATGCAAGGGGTCAACTTGAACTTACTACCAGTTATGAGGAATATTGCTCATTGTTGAATGCCTTATGGGGACTTGAAGATGAAGGACAACAATAAAAACGTTCCATTTTGTGGTTTTACCATGTATTGATATTAATATTGTCTCATGTACATTTACTTTATATCCCTTCATATTTTCATTGGGTATACGACAGACTAAAAAACTGCTTACATACTACAACTAAAAATCAGAAAGCTTCAGACAGTATAGCAAATTATTCTCTTCGTAACAGCTGAGAAATCCTTGACAAAATGTTTTCATTTCTGATTATACTAAGGATACATGAAAAATAGAGAAAATGGCAATTAAAAATTTTAAAAGTTGAAGAAATGACCCCCTTTTTTAACCCAAACATTCATGTACATACCTTTTGTTTGTTTTTTTTTTTATTAAAATGTAAATATTTGAACCTTTTTTCCAGTTAAGACAGAAAAAATTGTGTCATGTATTTATATATATATGTATTTCCCTTTCGAGTCTGAAATAAATCAACATTATATTATCTTATAATTTGGTTTGAATCTTAACTTTGATACACCAGTCATGCCGACTCTACGTAAATATTGATTCATTCTATGCTGTAAACTGCAGGTATATTATCTTAAACATATCCTTGATAAATTAATGGAAAAAAAACACCAAAGTTTATTCTCTTGTTTCTAGCATATTAAAAAAAAAGACAATTTAATGTATGCTTCAAAATTTATTTATTCAGAATAATTGATATTTAGATTTTTTACGCTAAATTTGTTTGCTTGTCACTAAATTATTCTTCTTGTCGCTAATTTGTTTCTTCTTGTCGCTTCTTGACGCTTCTTGACGCTTCTTGTCGCTACTTGACGCTAATTAGTGAGACCCTTTATGTTGAAAGTAAAAGATAATTATTTTTCTTAGTGATGAAAACTGTATATATAATAATCAAAATAGAATATAAAATAACTATTTCGAGAAAAGAAAACGCAAACTATAAATCATTTCCCATGTTCCGATGACGAGTTGTTGTAACATGGTATACCTTGTTTACATTTCTAAAAATAACCAGGTCAAATATGAGTCACGCATTCTGTGCATAAAAAGACAATGAACATTCATTGTTATCAATATATTTAAGTGTTTTTTTTTTTGGCATCTTCTACTTTTATAAAAATTAATAAAAATATATTTATTTCAATTACCTAAAATCTTTAATTTTGCATATACAGAAAATAATATAGATCCGCAGATAATCATGTAACAATCTCAAACCCATATCATATGATGGACCGGCTTAGTGCCGGCCTATAATAAAAAAGAAAATTTAAAAAATCAAGAGTTATTAGAACAGTGCTCAACCCTTGCCTATTTCCCAAGGAAAAATTATTTTCAGTTGGAAATATTGGGAACAAAAATCTGAAAAATTAAAAAAAAAAAGTTTGTATGGAAAGAAATTGTGGGGTATGTGTCAATGAGACTCAAAGAATTACAAAAAGAAAAAAAACACAAGCTGTCAGAATATGTTCACTGATTTGTCTGAGAATAGAAATACATTGAAATTTAGTTCTTAGATGGTAACATCATTAGAGGAAGGCCAAAGTTACATTAAAAAGTAGCTTTGTTTTCTTTTTAAAAACATGTATATTCAAAATACTACCTTTGCAATTGAAATATTTAGGATTATTAAGATTTTATCTTTGATTTTGTCCTTGACTTTAAAGACATCAGAAGGCCAATTGGATAAAATGTGAAAGGTTTGATATTAAAATCATATTGAATATTGATATCATGTTTTGAGAATTTTTTCTAAAGCATGAAAAAATTTACATGTCAAAAAGAAGCTGAAAGATGAAAAATCAGTAATTATCATGTTAATCAGAACAATAACAATAAGTATCGTAGTAGAGGACAAAAGATCTTATTAAACCAAGGTTAGAGTATTTTATAAGTCTCATGACATTGGAAAGATAATTACGATTATTATTCTTATTATTGTAAAGAGACATTAATCTTAGGGTTTTACGTCTATTTGCTATTAAGAGAAATACACAAAGTTGTTTGTAATGCTGAGATGACAATTTATTTAAATAGTAAATAGTGGAGGTTTTAGACAATGCAGAGTATTAAATCTTAATTAGATTAAAATCTTATTAATCCCATGTTGAATTAAGTTTTTATCAAGGCCAGTGAAGACTTTTAAACTGTGGTAACCAGATACAAATAAAAATAAATTGTAATCTTTGTTTTTATCTTTGTAATTGTTGAAATGGCAAAATATTAAATTTTTTTATCTATCGTTGTTTGTGCAATAGTACTTGGTAAATTATTCAAAAGACTAATCTTTAAGCTCTCCTTAAACAAATCGCTTTTAGCATTAATTCACCTTAGACGATTTTTGAACTTATGTAAATGTTTATTATTTCACTAATCAGTTCAATCACACAATGACGTCACTTGTATTTGATATTCTTAACCTTCATTCAAACTTTTTTGGCAATTGATACATTTGATAGTTGTTAAGTGGTCTGTTTAGCGACAAGTCAAAATATTTTTTGTTCCCAATAGCAGAAATTATTTTCTAAGTAAATATGACATTTATTTGTGTTTTTGTTTAAATAAGGTGGTGCCTTAAAAGACTCAAGAAGTTTAATTATTTAATTTTGTTGAGGGGAGGGGGAGGTGGGAGGGGTTTTTGTGGCAGTATGGTTTGAGTAGTTCAACTACTGTATTACTAGCCTGTCAACACTGAGGTTGTAGGGCTGTCTTACTTGTATGTTATAAAATCAGTTCAAGTTAAGTGGTTTGTTTACATATATAACTAAACTTCAAATTAATTTGTGCAAGTTTTTATATCTCAGGATAACTGTAGTATTTGAAGTAAATCTGTTTTTAGTAGGGTTTGTGTTCTCAGTTTTAGGTTTCTGTTATGTTTCTGTTATGTTAATATAACTGAACTTCAAATTAATTTGTGCAATTTTTATATCTCAGGATAACTGTAGTATTTGAAGTAAATCTGTTTTAGTAGGGTTTGTGTTCTCAGTTTTAGGTTTCTGTTATGTTTCTGTTATGTTAATATAACTAAACTTCAAATTAATTTGTGCAAGTTTTATATCTCAGGATAACTGTAGTATTTGAAGTAAATCTGTTTTTTAGTAGGGTTTGTGTTCTCAGTTTTAGGTTTCTGTTATGTGTTTTGTGTACTGTTGTTTGTCTTTTGTTAGTTTTTCAATTTTTGCCATGGCATTGCCAGTTTGTTTTTTTAACTAATGAGTTTGAATCTCCCTTTGGTATCTTTTGCCTCCCTTTTACAGTCTGTTCATTTCTACTTTCATGTGTCCCATGAAGAAATTATATAAAATGTTTGTGGTATCGGAACTATTTTTTTATTGCAGATACCAGATTACAGTTATGTGTATGGTATCACAGACCACCAGTCGAGCTATCCTGACACAAGCTCAGTCACCGCACTATCTTCACAAGATACAGATGTCTCTGAAATCAAACAAAGATTTGTCAAGGAGTAAGTTTCACATGGAAGTTGAAATTGGTTTAAAAAATGGACAAGGACATTTTATAATGTACAAAACACTCTTAATTTTCATCTGGAAATCTTCTTTTAGTCAAATTTGATCCATTTTGAGGCTTACAAAAATCTTAAGTTTTTTGTCAAGTTTGACACCAGAAGCAGATCTATGACTTTTAGAAGTAAAAGACTCTATGACTTTAGATGTAAAAGGCAAGAACAACATTTCAAAGAATTTTCATTTTAGCACAAAGAGAATTTTTAGTGCTAGTTTTCTCTTATAGTTGAGGCCTGTTATCAATATCTGCATTAAGAGATATTTTTTTGAATTACACTGAACAAAGTGTAATACAAATACGAAAAACGTGTAAATTAGGTTGTGTTAAGAAATTGTGACATTTCCATTGCATATTCATTAGGTCATTGATGATTTTCAAAGGTCATGTTTTCCCCATGGCAACAGAGATTTGTGATTTCTTCAAAAGAATCTATCAAATTTGATTCCATTCTGAAGCATACACAAAGCTTGAAAACATCTGATGTCTTGTTTCTTAACACAAGATTCTCAATACTGTAAACGGCTTATATGTAAAGGGAAGTTTGCAAAATCTAAAATATTTCACTAGGACTAGGATGTTTTTTACCATAAGAGAAATAGGATTAACAACTGGAGTGAATTGAATATTGCTTGATATCAACTCTCGTTATTTGATTTAATTAAGAATGTTAAACTCCCCATAGCTTTAAAATCGAGAATGGAAATGGAATGTGTCAAAGAGACAACAACCCGACCAAAGTTTATTAACTTGAGTTGATTTCAAGCAATATATCCAATTCTCACTTGTAAGTATAGTTAGATAATAATTGGTCATGTTTTATGAATATTTAAAGCCTGAGGCGTAGGACAGAGCACAAAAGACGATGGTATAACAAATATGAGGGAAGGTCTTTTAGATGGGGTCACTGAGAATTATTTAGAATGGGTATCTGACAAAAGTGTGAAAGGAGGAGGTATGATAGAGCCATTATTTGCCCCTGAAAATTCAAAATTAGTCAGTTTATTCAAGCCTTTCAAGATAATGCTAATTTTATTGTCTCGCGTAAAATGATAGTAAAAAAATTCAAGGCTTCGGGATTACAACCTGTGGTGGCGGCGGCTGTCAACTGTGTAAACTATATATTTAAAGCTTTATATTTCAGAAGACAGAAGACCTGGATGCTTCATACCTTGTATACAGATACCTTATGTTACTGAATTTCTGTCATATGTCTATATTGCCCGCTCATGCGGGTGCACTCAACTCAATCTTAATTGACTAGGATTGTCAGTTTTCCTATCGAAGGTTGTGGTTTTCTCTGGGCACTCCAGCTTCCTCCACCAATAAAAACTGACCGCCACGAAATAGCCCAAAAGCGGTGCTTAAAAGTGGCGTAAAAACACCAAAAATCAAAATCAAATCACATGTCTATTGTCCTTGACCTCATTTTCATGGTTCAGTGACTGCTTGAAAAAAAAAAAATATATTAAAAGTTTAGTGAAATACTTATTTATTATGAGTAATAGGATAAATATATTTGGTATATGGGTTCCTTGAAACCTTTATATGTCCGTCAGGTAGGGTTCACATGACCTCGACCTCATTCATGGATCAGTGATCAAGGTTAAAGTTCCTTGGTCAAGTCGTTTCTCAGATACTATAAGTATTAGGTCAACTATATTTGGTGTATGGAATGATTGTAAGGTGTATAAGTCTGTCTGGCAGGGTACATATGACCTTGACCTCATTTTCATGGTTCATTGGTCAATGTTAAGTTTTGTGGTTCGATCATTTTCTCAGGTACTAGTAGCAATAGGACCACTATATTGGGTGTATGGAATGATTGTAAGGTGTACTTGTTTGTCTGTCATGGTTCATCTGCCTGTGATCTCATTTTCATTGAACATTGACAATTTTATGTTTATGTGATACTGGTACTGCAGACCCAGCCAAACTTAAATTGTTTTAACAGGTCAGGAGGTCCAGTAACAAATATTTTTACTGGACCTTCATTGCTGTTACAGGACCTACTTATTTTCACCGTGAGCAGCGTGTTGCACTGTGAACTAGCTAGAGGGTCTGGGGCATACCCCCAAAATTTAGAAAATTAGCTGCAAAATCCTGCATTTTGAGTGCTTTGACAATGATAAATGAAGTAACCAAAACTACTATCTCATCAACCAGTCTCTACCTTTTCTCCATTTGTCGCAAAATTCCTGACACCACGCTTTCCTCGTATGCTTTCCATGTCTCAACTTTTTTGGCGTGCTGTACTTTGAACATTGGCCTTCGTTTTGACCAGGCACAGCCCCATCATAAAAACGGAGGAAACTCATGTTATTGTTTACAACATGTGTTTCCGCGCATGCGTAATGAACCGGGAAAAAGAAATGCCGGAACTGACACAAGGGAGATGACAATCGAGATACAAAATCTTCAAAATATTCAAGTTGAAAGGGTTTAGGCAGTAGGGGACAAGCCAGTGAGACTTAAAATCGTCTTATAATATGTTTTAAAAAAGAAGTCACATTAGAAATGCTGATTTTCAGGGAATGCATAAAATAGTTGACAAAAAATCTCACCG
The DNA here is from genome assembly GCA_017311375.1 of Mytilus coruscus. Taxonomy (NCBI): domain Eukaryota; kingdom Metazoa; phylum Mollusca; class Bivalvia; order Mytilida; family Mytilidae; genus Mytilus; species Mytilus coruscus. The sequence goes on along the minus strand of CM029596.1, from coordinate 88,806,564 downwards.
CGTGTCAATGGAAGCGTGATTTGATTGGCTGCTTTTATATTATTGCATTCAAATTGGGTTACTATTTGTGTTGCCCATATATCTATAATACTAAAATAACGAGGTCCAATTTGTCAGCCGTCATGACGTTAAAACGATGAATCAAAGAATTCAACTTTATATATAAATAATATAGTACAATGGTGTTGATTAAAATTACACCACTCCAGGCCCATTTGTTTTCCAGGTAATTAATATTGCCAATAATTAAGAAGTTCTGCGTCGAGTCCGACACCGATACCAATAGTATATGTAACATATAGCTTCCGGTCGCATCACAAAATAACATGTAAGTTGAACGTTCTGGAAAAACTTTTTAAGTCGAACTCAGTTGAACTGAAAATAAGGCATAGATACTTTAATTCAGTCACGGACCCGCGATGTCACGGGTGTGTTCTAGTATCTATAAATATGACTAGGGTATTTCCACGATCCTAATTAATATAAGGACAATTGTTTTCATTGATCTCGGGAGGAAAACAATATTTTGTGTTTGATATAGCAGCACATTTTCCCCAATTTTAATACTGCATGCTGCAAAAATGTACAGGACAGGAGTTCCTGTAGTTCACAGGATGGTGGCGGACCTTCAAGTTTTTACAGGAAATGACCTGCGGTCCGACAATGTTTGGGTTGGTCTGTGGTAGCAACATGAATTCAATAACAAGTAGAACAGATGAGACATTTCAGCTTGTGCACTCTTAATGATAAATGAACCACTTGATATTAATGCCGAAATTTTGGTTTATGGTATTTAGTGGTAACATCAACTGGAAACTTATTGTGAAGTGAACTATTTGATACATATGCCAATTAATGGTTTTGAAACTTATTTCAAAATTCACTAAACATGAAAATATGATGGGTTAAAGTTAAGGTTGAAGGTAGATTGTGCTCACAGCAACTTGAAGCTTAGTACACATGTTCATTATAAAGGAAACTATTTAAATATGTATGCCTAATTTGGGTTTGACCCTGATGTCACAGTTGACTGAACATGAAAATATGATAGGTTAAAGTTTTTGTTTAAGGTGGTTTTTGTGGTCACATTGACTTGAAACTTAGTAAACATGTTCATTATGAAGTGAACTATTTCATATATTCCAAATTAGGGGATTGACCCTAATGTTACAGTCCTCTTAACATTGAAATGTAATAGGTTAAAGTTTTTGTTTTCACTTTATGAGGAGTCAAAATGATGATTTAAGTACAAAAATTGGTGACCAATGTAACCAATTAAAAAATAAAGAGAAAATGTTTGTGTGAGATTCAAACTTACTGTTAGATGGATGTGAATGTTATTGCATAACTGTATATTGTTTGTAAATTATTGTTATTCAGGATGCAAAAAATTAAATTGTGTACTATTTCCTGTAATGATATAGAAATACAAACTGTAAAAATGTTTATATAAATATTTTAGAAAACAGCTGACATCAGAGTATAAGATTCATGTGATAAACTTGGATGGGGTTGCACGTGTGTTATCGGAAGAAATCTCCGCTTTTCTGTTTGACACAGATGTTCTTACAGGCATGGTAAGCTAACTTACCAGGGATTCTGGTGAATCTATTGCACAAATACATCAAGGGTTCAAGTCACCTGGGACATTGGTGTCTTACAACACAAAATCAGATCAAATAGCTTATTTTTCTATTCTTTAGTATTTTAAGATAACAGTGAGAATTTCTCTCTGAAGGTTATCTTTTTTACCTGGGAGGGGGGCTGGTCATTTTGAAATCAAACATATAAAATTTTCTTGAACCCCCATAATATTTCACTATTTTATTCTATCCTGCCTTAAAAAAATAAAAAAAAAAAATGTGATTCCCCTCTATTAAACATGCCAAAATTTTAACATGCAAAACACTTACCTTTGACACACATGATATGTAGGATATACTTGAAGATTCAAAAGTTCACAAATGTTTCATTAGAGATAAAATTGATCCCCCCACTTTGAATTTATAAAAAAATTTGAACTCCCTTTTCCACTTACAGAAAAAAACTTGATCCCCCCCTACATTTTGACCAGCCCCCTCTCCCCGCCATCCCCTGTCCCAGGTGAAAATGATGTCCCTTAATCATTAAGTAGTGTCAAGTAGGCATTTAGTACTCCTAAGATCTGCAAAGAAATAAGGAATACATCTACTACTACTTTTGAAACTATAGCTCCGTGTTTTAAATCTGTTTAAGAATCCTGTATATTTCATGTCTTAAGTTTAGGGAGGAAATTACTCCTATTTCATTAATTTCAACCTTCTCAACTTTTTTTTTAAATTTTGGATTATTGTGCCAAGAATCGTCCATCTTGTTTATTTGCAGCTTGAACAGAAGCGGAAGAAGATCAGTAAAATAGAGATATCTGTAGAAGAACAACCTCAAGTCTTCATGGAACTTCAAGAGTATGAATTGATTTTGATGACTACTTTTATCATATTGAACTTTGCTGTAGAAAAAAATATAAATAAAATGATATATGGGGGGATATGTTAATGAGACAGTAACCCAACTTAATCTGAAAAGACAAAAATGTATATTGCTATTTGTTTTTAGATCATTTAGAAAACACCCAAATGAGATTTTCAAATCACATCACCTGTCTGTCACTTGTATATGAACATGTGGAATTTTTTATTAACTACTTTGGCAACAGAGACCAAACTTAACAGAAATGTTCTGTTACTTATGTCCCATTAGCTAGGATATCAAAACTGATCCCCAAAGTTTAATTGACCATATCTTGAAATTCTACATGAGAAAAACCTCATGACTACAAAAGTGTTCCATGTTAGGTACTTTCTTTATTGTTTATACTTAGTTAGCTATTGCCGACACCAATATTGGATCCAATACACCTTATCACTATTTGTCCGCCATTACTGGACATCACAAAGGTCCCCGTAAAATTTTGACATCATAATAGAAAATATCTGAAGCCGTAATGGAAAAGTGATTGTTGCATGATGTCAATAGTTCAAGAGGCACAGATTCTCTGGTCAAGCGGGCAGATTTCCAAATAGCGATATGGTCTATATCAGCCAACCAGTAGGATGTCCACAAGGGATGCTTTAACATTGATTTTTTAAGGGAAATTTTAAACTAGTTGAAGTCAGTTATAATAGAAACATTTCTTGTAATATGTTGGCTGATCACTTATGGTAGGAATTAACAAACCACAGAGTACTTTTAAAGTTTTATGTTTGACCCAATACATATATGTAGGAAAATTCTTCAGCTAGATGCAGACTTCCTCAAACAATTGATTTCAGATAGAATAGAACTAAGGATCTTGTAAGGTTATGGTCCTTTGGTTCCATTAGGGTAATATATGGCCTATAGCAGGTCATTCTGCACTCGGTGGAAAAAATTGGCCAAGTGATTGATACAGGGTTAGATCAGAAACAAAATGTATTATTTTTATCTTGATAGGTATGGAGCCATTCCTGCCTCAAGAAGATGTATAAGCCTGTATGAATTGAATAGGTAAGTTGTAAATGTTAATTGTAAATATAAAAATAAGAAGATGTGGTATGGTTGCCAATGCATGGTTTAAATATGGATAAAACTGCAAAACCTCCAACTTAAAACTTTCAAAGAGTCTTCCCTTAAACAGAAAATGATATTTCACTTCAATTATTTCTTTACAGGTATGTTTAAATTTTACTGCAGCAGATGCACATTTTTGACAAATAATGTCTCTTCATTGATGTTAGAGGCCAAAAACAATGTAGAGCTAATAAAACCAGAAAGTACCAAATGTCAAGCAAAACCTGGACAAGGATTCAGAGCTATGTGTGAGGGAGATACATTCCTTCATTTAAAATTAATCCAAAATTTGATAACAGCAAAGGACAAGGTTCACTTTAGGCCATATTTTGGCCTTAAATTTCAATTTTATCATAAAGTGTCAAAATGGCCATAATTTGGTTCTTAAATGGGTCAATTCCAAAAGCTTACAACTAGCTTAAACAAATCTCTTCATAAGAGTACATTCTAGGCTTCAACGTCAGCACATTTTGTATATATTGTCAAAATATGATGATTTTGTGCATTTTCAGACCTAAAAGCTTGAAGAAATCCTTGGCTGCAACCTGTGATCCAAAATTTTTTGTAGTCAAAAGATGTCAATGACGATATTGAATCTCAGGAAAATTTCTGTATCAGGGTGGCAGCCAAAGTTACCTATGCCAAAAAAATTGAGAATTATTGAAAAATTTGACCTAAGATGACGTTTCAACACAAATAATGCATAATTAAGGGGTCATTTATAATGTGACGTCCCAAAAAGAAGTAACTTTGTATTAATAGTAATGTCACAACTATGTGAATGTTGTATTTTGACCTGATTAAAAAAACATCTAAATCTGAGGGCCAGTTTTAACCCTTCATGAACTTACTCCTTTCGATAAAACAATAACAGTATTTTCATTTCTGTACTGGCCATTAGGCTAGTGATACCCTAGAATATTCTGGTCCATTTTGTGCTATTGGGACACAAAAAATATAATCAAAATAGAAATAGGAAATGCACAATATGTAAATGTTCTGTGAAAATTGTCACTGAACACAGAATTAAGCTGGACATCAAATTGGAAAATTAAAAAATATGAAGTATAAAACATTATGGACACATCCGAGACCAAAAATAACAGACTTTATTCAGACATGTGCTGCCCTTAGTCAATAGAGGTGACAAATTGTTTAAAAGCTTGCATGGTTCTTTTAAAAAATGAAAACAACAGGTTATATAAATTTGATGCATCTGAAGCGCTTTGTCCTTAATGCATCTGCCTCATCTTTTTATGTTGTTAAAATTTGTTTCTATTGAACATAAACTGCCTCAGTGGTCTCATGATTGTTTTGTTTATAAGGGTTATGGGTTCAATCCATAGTCAGGTCAAACTGTGGACTGGAAATTGTATCTGCTGCTTCTCCACTAAGAATGTGTTGATTTTAAAAGCATAGACTGGTTTACTTGGAGTCAGAATAATTTCTCTGGTAGGGTGACATGTTTTCTTGATGACTGCTACCTTGTGAACTAGCAGGTTAAAATTCTGGCTCAGCACATCAGTCTTTGTTGTCAGAACTAGCATGTTAAAATTCTAGCTCAGCACATCAGTCTAGAACAGAGCAGGCTTTATATTCATATCACACTAACCTGGGCCTCAATATGAGTATAGTAGTTGCCACTGGACATAACAGTTGGTCATCCATCTATCAACCCAACTTATATTGTATTGAATTCTCTCAAAATTTTGAAAAGGAATTCACATGCATATATAATGGATTTACATCTAAATTGTTATCAAAATAAGTTGTTAAAATGATAAATTAAAAGCATGGCTGTTGATTGCTTGAGAGCATACTGGGAAAAACACTGCTTATAAAATATTTGGGATGAAAGTTTAATAATGACAAGTTACTGTGGATTCTTTATTATTCGTGGGATGCCTATTTTGGGTGATTAGATGAGTAAAAGTAAACCATGAATTTAATTGTTCAATTACTGGAGCATTCCTTAAAGTGTTGTTGTTATAGGACCTTCTACATTTGATGTTTTAACTGACAGAAGATTTACCAGGCGTTGGTTCAATTGTGTTTAATTCATGAATTTAATTGTTCAATGAAGTAAAATTTATATTGGTTTGTATGCATACATTGGCAAAACCACAAAACTAAGTATGCCAAGGAAGCCAGTCGAAATGGTACGGAATTGTTAGTAAAATGTCGTCTATATTTGGAAATAAAGACGTTAATTGAACACAAAGTTTACACAGAACACAACTGACAATAATTTATTGTATAATTCGTTCCACTGTGCTAACACATGATGGCAGAATAATTTTAACAAACATTTTAACAACAAAAACATTGTATTTTCATTTTATTTTATTTTATTTAAATAGTTTACTTCCATATATACTTACTTTCACTTTCTCTTTCAATTGCTATTTATAACGTTACTCACCATAGCAACATTGTGACGTTTGAATTTTTTCAACCCGATTTTGTACATCAGTATGATTTTATGTATTGTTTTCTATCCTGATGACGGTGGCCTAGCCACCGAAACATGTCGATCTCAATAAATTACTGAAGCATTCCTTAAAGTGTTGTTATTATAGGACCTTCTACATTTGATGTTTTTATCGAACGACCCTGCATACCTGAGGTATCCACTTTACGGAATCTACTGACAGAAGATTTACCAGGCGTTGGTTCAATTGTGTTTAATTCATGAATTTAATTGTTCAATGAAGTAAAATTTTATATTGGTTTGTATGCATACATTGGCAAAACCACAAAACCAAGTATGCATGAAAATGCAATTTTTCTGAAATAATGAAAATTGGTACCCACAAAATGAAGGAGTCCACAGTCATCAAAATAGATCATCAGTGTTTTTGCATAATGTTGTGAATGATGCACAAGCATTTGTACGTTTAGGTAAGATCTAAATCAGATTTTTATGAGAAAAGGAAAGGGAGGAAACAACTGGCCTTGCGGTCATAAAACTTTCGAGCACAATTATCGTACTCAGACTCAGAATTCAACCAATCAAAATACTGGATTTGGTGTTTCGAGCACAAATTTTGTACTCCGAGTACCGAGTAAAGTTTTAGACCGTAACCCCTGGCCTTGCGGTCATAAAACTTTCGAGCACGATTTTCGTACTCAGACTCAGATATCAACCAATCAAAATCATGGATTTGGTGTTTCGAGCACAAATTTTGTACTCCGAGTACTGAGTAAAGTTTTATGACCGAGAGCCCTGATCTCTTAGTTTTTACTTGCTTACTCTTACAACCAATGAATAGGAGTTAAGTAAAACCCACTTTTCTGATAGATAAATTGAATTTAAATGAAAATGATGATTTTTATTTAACCACTGAAAACTATGGATCTCTAGTGTGTGAATAATTGTTTTGTTTGTTTCCAGTGTTCCTCAGATATTACATGTATTTAACCAGACATCAGGGGAGTTAATCAGCAGTATTGCAGATGTGATAGAAAAGTTTGATCCAGAAGAAGCATATTGGAAGGTAAGAGGTTAATCAAATACACACTGACATTCATACACATATATTCCCATTGCTGAAGGGGATTTGCCTCTTTTTAGTGTTTAAAAAATTATGGACACCACTTACAATCTCCTTTCTTTTCCAAACCATTCTTTGCAAAAGTTGACTAACAATCAAGATTTTAGTCAAATCTTATATTCTTAATAATTTGTATTCTAGTAGTTTAGTATAAGGAAGCATATAATAGAGGTTTGAGCTGCATTATAAAAGCAGGTCACTTACCTTCATGACCTTAACTTTTATGCTTCATTTACATTGGTTAAAGTTTTATGTCTGGTTTTTCTCCTTGAGTAATAAGTACTTTAACTGATGTACTTTTGTGTTTGGGTGCATTTTGGATTGTTTGTCTGTTTTAATTGAAAAGGTCTTGATTACATTTACTTAACAAATGTAGTTCTTTGATTCTATGCAGATATCAAATGAAGTTGGTGTCTGCACTGAGTTATGATACCCTACACATCTCCCTGATAATGTCAGTTATGAATTAACTATGTATACACACTGTGAAAAAAATGCAGAAATATGGCTAAATGTGTAGTTAATGTCAATGATACAACACATGTTCAGCGAAATGAAAGATGTATGTATCAGAATTCTCAAAATCTTTTTTCCCTGTCGGTCTTTGAAGAATATCTGCTATTCCTCACTATTAGTTCTATAGCAGAATACCAAAAATGTGTTGGTCTTAAAATTTTGGAGGTTAAAACCTTAGGACCACCATGAGAATTCTGATGTATTAATTTTGTTGCTGTTGGCCTTAGACCGCTAGTAATTGGTTTGATACCATAAGCTCAGTATATACTTTGACTATCATAAGGAAAACATTTATACCAGTTGTTTGTTGTAGGGTGAGTCTGGTGAGGAAATAGAAACAGAAAGTATAGACGGAGATTACGCTGATATGGATCAAGAAAAGATAACTCTTACCATTGATACACTGCAGTATAAGAGGTTTAAAATTCATTTATATTTCAATTATTTCATATTTATGGTGTAAAAGTCATTAAATTACTAAGTGAGACATATGCTATTGCAATTAGAAAATTCCAGTTTACAAGTTTTGATTTAAGGCTTCATTAGCTGTTTATTTGATTTTCGAAAAGATTTCGACATCAATTTGAGTTTTTTAGGTATATGAAAAAAAAAGAATAATGACCTCTTTCACAAGATGATAAACTCATCATAGATACTATGCGTAAAATTTTGTACACAAGATGGGTGTCTACAAAAGATTCATCAGTGACACTCGAATTAAAAAGGTCAAAACCACATTAGTTTTACTTTCCTCCAGGGGATCTTTCCTGCATTTAGAACTGTTCTTTACTGATAAAGCTTATGAAGTGAAACTTTTGTCATACGTATAACCTGATTCCCTGAAAACTTGTCTAAATTTAACTTTGTTTCAGTACCATCCTTTAGTTTGATATTCTTTAGATTGAAATCTGAATATTTATTATATTGATTGATTGATTGATTGGTGTTCCTTTCAACACTATTGTGCTATCTCGATTGCGTTCAGTTTTTATTGGTGGAGGAAGCGGAGAGAACCACCTACCTTCGGTTGGAAAACTGACAATCCTAGTCAATTGATTGATTGATTGGTGTTTAATGCACCTTTCAACACTATTGTGCTATCTCGTATGCTCAGTTTTTATTGGTGGAGGAAGCCGGAGAGAACCACCTACCTTCGGTTGGAAAACTGACAATCCTAGTCAATTAAGATTGAGTCGAGTGCACCTGTCCCATGCGGATTCGAACGGAATGTTTATTATAAATTCAAGCATTGTTTTGTTGATTTTGAAATCAAGTTGATATTTTCAAGCATTCAAACAATTTAAATACGGTAAATTCAGAATACGGTAAATTCAGAAATGTGTGCTTGATTTTAGTATTGTGATTGTTGAACATAAGATTACAATTTCAGGAAAGGCTGCATACAGTAATGCTGTCAAAATATAATTTGTAAGTCTTTAATTTGGAAAAGCCTATCCAATTTTTGCAATACTAGAAACATAGCAAAAATTTCTGAGTTTAAAATACAGTATCACTTTAAAATTGAAAAGTATAAAGACTATTGTGATTTGTTTCAGAAAAGAATTTTGCAGTCGTTGATGGATGTAACTATTAGTCAGAGTGAAGAGGTGGTAAATGAATTAAATAATATTGAACAACAAATATCTCAACTGAAAACAGCATTAGAGAAAGCCCTAAAGCTAGTAAGTAGTTGTAATACACACAATTAGAATAAAATATATTCAAGAGTGAACATTTTTCATAAAGCTCTTGGCAGAGTCACAGTTAAGGTCAAAATACAGTAATGGACTTTGTCACAGATTTTCTAAAAATTTGTATACACCTTTGGATCGTTGAATTCTATCATGTCAGTTATGAATTAACTATGTATACACACTGTGAAAAAAATGCAGAAATATGGCTAAATGTGTAGTTAATGTCAATGATACAACACATGTTCAGCGAAATGAAACATGTATGTATCAGAATTCTCAAAATCTTTTTTCCCTGTCGGTCTTTGAAGAATATCTGCTAGTCCTCACTATTAGTTCTATAGCAGAATACCAAAAATGTGTTGGTCTTAAAATTTTGGAGGTTAAAACCTTAGGACCACCATGAGAATTCTGATGTATTAATTTTGTTGCTGTTGGCCTTAGACTGCTAGTAATTGGTTTGATACCATAAGCTCAGTATATACTTTGACTATCATAAGGAAAACATTTATACCAGTTGTTTGTTGTAGGGTGAGTCTGGTGAGGAAATAGAAACAGAAAGTATAGACGGAGATTACGCTGATATGGATCAAGAAAGATAACTCTTACCATTGATACACTGCAGTATAAGAGGTTTAAAATTCATTTATATTTCATTGTTGATTTATAAATCAAGTTGATATTTTCAAGCATTTAAACAATTTGAATACGGTAAATTCAGAAATGTGTGCTTGATTTTATTATTGTGATTGTTGAACATAAGATTACAATTTCAGGAAAGGCTGCATACAATAATACTATCAAAATATAATTGGCAAGTCTTTAATTTGGAAAAACCTATCCAATTTTTTGCATTACTGAAAACATATTAAAAATTTCTGAGTTTGAAATACAGTATCACTTTAAAATTGAAAAATATAAAGACTATTGTAATTTGTTTCAGAAAAAGAATTTTGCAGTCGTTGATGGATGTAACTATTAGTCAGAGTGAAGGGGTGGTAAATGAATTAAATAATATTGAACAACAAATATCTCAACTGAAAGCAGCATTAGAGAAAGCCCCTAAAGCTAGTAAGTAGTTGTAATGCACACAATTAGAATAAAATATACTCCAGAGTAAATGTTTTTCTTAAAGCTCTTGGCAGAGTCGCAGTTAAGGTCAAATTACAGTAAATGGACTTTGTCACAGATTTTGTAAAAAATTTGTATACACCTTTGGATCGTTGAATTGTATCTGAAAATCCAAAAAATAATGCCTTTATCTCTCTTTTTTTGTGAAATATTACTGAGTGAATTCTTTCAAAATAGGTGCCCATTTGTATAGGAAGTACATGAAATCATTGAAAAGTTCTTAGACTTGTCTTTAAATCATCAAATTTTCAATTTTTACTACATAGATTTTTCTTAAAAAAACTATATGTTGTTGGTACAAAAATTTCCCTTTTAATGGTGAAAAATAATAATAGGGTCACCAACTTTGTTTTTACAGTATACATCAATCAAAGTGGGAAAAAATACCCAAAAAACGTCAAAATAATCATAACGTCATCGCTTTGTAGACCGTAAAACGTCGATTTTTGACGTTTTTCATACTTACAAGATAACAGATTTGTTATTAATACACAAAAAACGAAGTCGATGACCATATGATTATTTTATATTATTTAAACGGATATTTATGTATCAACAACATATAGTTTTTAAAGAAAAATCTATGTAGTAAAAATTAAAAGTTTTATGATTTTAAGGTAAATTTATAAACATTTTTCGTCGATTTCATGTGTTTCCTATACAAATGTTCACCTATTTTGAAAGAATTCAATCAGTAATATTTCAGAAAATAAAAGTATTATTTTTTTTGATTTTCAGATATAATTCAACAAGCCCACGATATATGCAAAATTTTAGCAAAATCTGTGACATAGCCGATTTGTTGTTCCTTGACCTTAAATTTAAGGTACAATGTTATTTACAAAATTCTTTTAAAAGAAATTATAGGACTTATTTTCCAGAGCTTACTGTTTTCACTAAACAGGAGTATCCTAGTAAGGGTATTGTGTACTTTTCCTTTCAGAAACCTACATAAAATAGTATATTAAACCCCCAGAGGGAAGGGGTAAACTCCTTAACCTTTGTCTATTTGTTGGTCTCTTTTATTCTCTTGAAATTATATATTAAGCTGCATGAAAGCATGCTAAACTGTATGGTGCCTCTTCACATCTATTGCTCATCAAATTCCTGTGAACCAAATACTTCTACAGTTAACTTTTGTTGTCTTGAACTCATTTGACTTGAAATTTTGATGAGTTGAAATTTTTCTGTTGTCCTGAACTTTGTTCCATTTAAAAATACTCGTATATGTATTTCGAGTCCTGATGAATAGAAATTTCAGTTGACTCAAAATTGCCTTACTTATCTCATACCAATGCACATATGTCAAAACATGACCCAGGGGATTTAGATGGATTGAAGAGTTTATATGACAATACACCTTTAATTAAATTTCTGGTCATTGGCCACTTTATTGATTTATAACATTCTTTTCCCAGATTATCTTTGATCAGTATAATGAATAATTAGTATTATACATTGTTATAGATTATGAAAAATTATTTTAAATGTGTTATAATCAATTAATCTTAATCATATATTGAAGAGCTTGATTGTACATAAAGAGAGGATTAAGTGAGCAACACAAAACTACTCAATCATCTTTTGACTTTTTATGCCCCGCCATAGCGGAGGGGTCATTAAGTTTTACTCTTGTCCGTCTGTACGTACGTCCCAAAGTTGGTTTCCATTCTCTAACTTTAGTTTGCCTCAACCAAATGTTATGAAACTTATACACAATGCTTATTACCTCAAAACACAGATCAAGTTTGAAATTGGGTGCCGTCACAATAACGGTTCTTGAGTTATGCCCCTTTATAAACAAAAATTGCTGAGTTTTTCGTTTCCGTTCTCTAACTTTAGTTTGCCTCAACCAAATGTTATGAAACTTATACACAATGCTGATTACCACATAATACAGTTCAAGTTCGAAATAAGTTGGCGTCACTTTTACCATTCTTGAGTTATGCCCCTTTATTTCTTGGAGAAAAAGATAGAAATAAAAGAAAATGAAAAGAAGTCTAAATTTTCTCAAATCACTTGTATACGAGAATGAACAACTTTGTCAACTTAAAATTACGCTAAGAGCAATTAGAAATAGACTAAAAAACATATATTTTTATTATAATGATAAAAAACCATTATACATCGATTTCAGACCATAATATAGATCCCCTGCCCATATTCATCTGGATTTTTTTAGCCTTACCAAGCTAAGCAAGAGTTGTGTCCCTTGGTCTGTCAAACTTTTGGTATTTGTTGAGTCAAACTCCAAATATCTCCAAATATTCTCTGGTCTGACTGACTTTGCAATAACAAGAGTAAACTGTTTATTTTTACAAATAATGGCCATGCTTGAAATTTTTGGAACATTTTTCTCAGAAACTAGGAATCAGGTAGCTGAAATTTATATTCAATGATCAGTTTTCACATCCATCAACATCCTGTTTACCGAATATTTATAGCTAGCATTATTTATCAGTAATAGGTCACAGTACATCTTGTTTTTACAGTTTGAAGCAGACAGTCCAAATCTTGTACTTCAGACTGGAAAATGCTTAAGCCTAAATTATTTTTTTGTATAAATATTGATTGTTTTGAATATATAAAATCATAATTATCAATAAAGAAGGCTTGCAACTATAGGTCATATAAAGGGAATATAGATTTTGGTATTCTTTATGACAATTTTCTCAACTACAAGTAAAATCTGTTTGATATATAGCACTAAGTTTCATATGCTTATGCCACAAATGTTTTAGTTTCTTGGATGTTCTACATCTCGTTGCTGAAAACATATCTTTAAAATGTTATGCACAGATATGGAAATTTTGTCACATTTTCTCAGCAACTACAAGTCATATCTTTTTGATATAAGATTTGATTGATTAACATATTTTCTGCAGATTAAAGTCAACAAATTTGAGTGGGTAATAATAAGTGAGCAATTGATCTTTTTTTAGATTCCAAATGTGTGTTTGGTTTGGCTATGCACAATTTGATTGCAGTCCAAGGGTCTGGAAACAATCATATTTGCCAGACATGTCCTAAACTGACAGCTATTTGTCCTAAATGGCAGATTGGGATTTAGGACTTTTTTTTTTTTTTTCAGAAATAATTTCAGATTCATTGAGATGATGAGTGTTTTTAATAACCATTTTGCACTTATTTTTGTTTTCAGGTCATTAAGAAACAAAGATTGTTTAGAGACAAAATAAACTTTTTTAGTGATTTAATAAATATTAATCATTAGTTTGTTGTTTATTCTATAATATAAGTGAAAACAATGTACAGGACTCGGTCGAGTAGCAGAGAGGGGTCAGTCTGGGTTCAAGCTATTGGGTTTGTTTACATGGTAATTATCACCATTTGAGGATAGTAATCAAAGTCCAAGAAGTTTGAATTTGGCTTGGGTGTCTTTATTGTCGTGATTAAAGCCATAATAGGCGATGTACACAAATCTCACCTGAAGCACCTGTTAAGCAATCAAAACAATATGGCGATTTCCTATACATCAATTTTTACGTTTTACCCATTCTGACCAGATTCTGCAAACAGATATTATTTATTCATTAAGGAAGACAAATGACACTGTTGACTCAAGAATCCATCTATTTTAATCCAAATAAAATATATGAACCATTTATGATCAATCAGCTGATTCTTTACAAAGTTTGATAAATATAGATTTATGTTAACTGAGTTTGTGCATAGAAAATGGGGATTAAAATGGGTTAATTGATAATACATTATTCGAAAGATCTATTTTACTGTTAACTTCTGGGTAGGAAATGGTAGATTGAGATATAAAGATTTGCAAAAGTGGTAAAAGCGTATAATTTAGAGGAATGTAAAATTTTAAAAAAGAAAATTGTATAAAAAAATTAAAACTAATGTAATTTAAATTTGAAGTTATACATATAACATATAAAGAAATATACTCAGCAAATGAACAATCTAGTTTTTTTACTTACAATTTTTTGAAACCATTTTACTCACAGAATATAATGGGCGTTATTCTTTCATTTGTTTTCTATGCTCACCTTCAAATTTTACCTGATTGAAGCCATATATCTTCTCTGTAAAGGCCAACAGAATTCAAGGGTGTTTCTTTAATTGTTTCAATTTTTTGCTGGTATAAAAGCTTTGAATATTAGATGTAAATTCATAATAAGATCCAACAATGAATAAGCATAAAAGAGAGTCGTCAGATGAAAACCAGAAACCTGCTTAAAATTCCAGTTTGTTCAATGACAAATGGTTACAGTTATTCACATGGCTTACCTTTGACAGTACAATGTAATGCCATGTTCTGCACCATCTGCCAGAAACACAAAATGAAAAACAATTTTGTATATCCTGGGGCCTGCAAATTCAGAAAGTCCAGCATAGTAGACCATGCAAGTTCAAATGACCATGTTCAAGCATGAAGTCTGATGAAGCAGCCCAAGACAACAAGTTTAAGATGATGGCAGAGAAGTGTATGAGAAAACAGATGATGCCATGACAACACTGTTTAGAAATGCTTACTACATTGCCAAAGAAAACGTACCAATCAACAAGTACCAGTCCCTGAATGAGCTGTCCAAGATGAATGGAGCACTTTTAACATGAACTATGTACCAAGAAGGTACAGCTTGCTCTGAATTCATCAAAACAGTCCAGCATTCTCTATACTGATAGACCTATCAACACAGAAACACTTAATATTGTACCTCAGCTATTTGAAAGACGCCAAACTTAAGATGGCCTACTCAAAGCTGATAAACCTGACTGCCTGCGACAGTGTTGCCATAACCAGCCAGATTATAGCCTTCCTGCAACAGAATGATGTTGACCTTTCCAAACTGTATGGTATGGGATCCGATGGTGCAGCTGTCATGATTGGTAAACACACTGGTGTATCCAAGCCCCTTAAAGAGAACAGTCCATTCCTTATAGAGATGCACTGAGACAAACGAGGGACCTGTCATACAGCACCGTCCATCTGCAAGTCAACAGATTCCTTACCTCCTTATCAGCTGAGTACCTTACTCACCAACCATCATTTAGGCCACTTCTGTCCTAGTTCATCTTAGAAACAACTGACCAAGAGAACTTCAAAGGTATCAACTTCAGTCGCTCACCCAGAGATGCCCACCTTTCTGGAAAAGTTGTTCATCTGGTATCAACTCTTACAGACAACATGTTCTTGTGCAAGACTTGTCACCCTCAGAAAAGTGCATTCTTGTGCATCCTGATTATATAATACCAGCCAAAAAAAATGACCGAAATGACTTGGGAAAATTTCCGAATCCTTGTTGTAGTCATAAAAATTTAAGTGATTGAGAAATGGAAAATACATTTTGCTGTTATTCATCATGCTTTTAAGGAAAGTTTTAATCAACTGTTTTAATATCTGTCAAATTAAAGCTAGTTGGATATAAACGGCCCTGATGGGAAACAATTCAAACAAGAAAAAATATGACAGACATGATAGAAAAGTTTTCAATTGATTAAGAGTTGTTTGTGTAATGTCCATTGTCATATATATTCTTTAACTACAAACATTCACCATGTGCTGGTAACAAAGTGTTTTATATCTTTTATGTCAAGTTTTTGGAATTGATTGTATGATTTAACAAATTAAAATGATTATGTAACTTTCTCAAATTCAAAAAAAAAATCTATGTTTGCTTTCTTTGGAATAAATACTAGTGAATATTTTGAGAATTATGCTTATGATATCTAATTAATCCGTTATTTTTAGCATCACCAGCTGATCAGTTTGAAGATGCTAACACAGAATCTCTAACAATAAAACCAGAAATCCATTCATCTACAGTTAAATCTGATACTGCAACAAAGGTAAAGAAATTTATGTCTCTGTGCAGTTTTGACTTTGAATTTATATAATTTGAGCAAGAAAGTATTTTATTGTTATGGTGCATATTTAAGGTATGTATTGACGAGGCAGCAACCCCAAAATACAGTCAAAAAAAAAAAAAAAGCCTTCTACATGCCATTATAAAGTCTTTACTAATACACAAGTTTCTATCACAAATAACAAGCTCTCATGTGCCTAATCTTGACTGACTTTTGTAAGTATCAATCAAAGTATTGAAGATTGGTCATGAACAGCAAGTTCCTGAATGGACAAAAACACAAGACTATGAAGAAATATGTCTGACAAGGTTAATGACTTCACAATGAATTTTGGAACAACCCTCAATGAATACTTGTATATTCTTTCACATAATAGCCATGGATAATATTTTCTCTGCCTTTATTTTAGGGATTTAAAAATGTAGGCATCCAAAAATTTTGTATGAAGCTTCATTGTAGCATGCTTTTCTGTGTTAGGGTTTTTACATCCGGTCTTTAATTTCTTGTATAACTAGTACTTATAGTGTAGCACTGTATTGTTGCTCACAGTACATCTTATTGCTATAGTATTTATTTACATCATACATTTTCCTGAAAATTTACAAATTGTAGCCGTGCTAATAAGATTTCAGAAATGAATACAATGTTTGGGATTTCATGCCTCATTTTTGTCTCGCCTGCGACGAAACTTTCGTCGCAGTATGCTAGACATAGTTATTAATATCTGGCGGCGGCGTAAACTATTTGTATAAAGCTTTATATTTCAGAAGGTAGAAGACCTTGATGCTTCATATCTTGTATGCAGATACCTTATGTTACGAAGTTCCCATCAATCATATGTCCACTATCCTTGACCTCATTTTCAAGGTTCAGCGACTGCTTGAAAAAAAATTTCAGTTTTTTTTTTTTGTCATGTGAATTTCTCACTTATTATGAGTAATAGGATAACTATATTTGGTATATGGGTTCCTTGCAACCTCTACATGTCCGTCAGACAGAGTTCACCTGACCACAACTTCATTTAATGGATCAGTGATCAAGGTTAATGTTATGTGATTAGGTCTGTTTCTCAAATACAATAAGCAGTAGGTCAACTATATTTGGTGTATGGGATCATTGTAATGGGTACATATCAGTCTGGCAGGTTTCATTTGACCTTGACCTCATTTTCATGGTTCATTGGTCAATGTTAAGTTTTTGTGTTTTGGTCTGTTTTTCAAGTATTATAAGCAATGGGTCAACTATATTTGGTGTATGGAATGATTACCGTATTTTCTGGAAAATAAAACGCACCCCTAAATAAGGCGCATGGCCGTTTTTTAGGGGAAGAAGTGTTTTTTTCCTTACATAAAACACACCTGAATATAAAGCGCACCCTGATGAAAACGTAGTATGCATTCTACTGACCTTAGAGTAATGAATGTTATCTCCTTTTTGTAACTCACTCCGTAACATGTTTCATTTCTATTTTCAGATTGTTGAGAAAGTTAAAAGGCATTTTGATTATATTTATTTGTTTCATATTAAAATAAAAAATGTTAATAAAATTACTATACTTTTCTTATTGTTTTAATGACGCCAGATTCATTAGTTGTTTTTTGTCAACAATGGCCATGTGTTGACAGCGTGGGTGTCCATTGAACTTGTTGTTTTGATTAAAATTAGTTTGGTGTTGATTGCTCGTTAATTGTTTCAATTGGAATCAAGGATTTTAATCTTTCTTGAAAATGTATTCATTAAAGGTCACTCAAGCCATAAAACTGCCATTGTTTACCTTGATTATTACGTAATACTGGGTACCTGTAGCCACATGTTAACTGGTCACACATAAGTTGGGGGAAAACAAATTATCAAATTAAATTTGAAGAATTATATTGTTGTCTATAAAATAAAAGTTTTGGTTTATCAGCTTCAAACATTTTAAAATTTAAACTTGGTTGAAAACTACGAACAAAACCATTCAGTTTCTGCAAGTCATTGTCTATTTTTAACTGAAAGTGAGATGGGCCACGGAAAGGGGAATTCAAAGAAGACGGCGATATATAAATGTCTTAGCATATTAAATTATGAAAATTAATATTCTTTTTTTTATTTCCTACATCCGATAATATGTGGCTACAATATTTCATAAAGATATTTCATTTTGAAACACAATAAAACAACAAGCAGTTACTCCTCAATAGTATATCCTGTATGGTACCTCTTTTCAAACACGCTTATCTTTCTGTGTTTATCAAACAATTTAAAGGGTTCATTTCAGCACATGGTTATCACCATCGTCATTAAAAGAGACTTGAAATATTGGAAAGAAACACAATCACTTCCTTTATTATTCCATTAGGAGATTTTATTTAAAAACACATTAAAACAACAAACCATTACATAGTTATTGTAAATACACAATATCCTGTATGGTACCTCTTTCAAACACAGTTATCTTTCTTTGTTTATGTAATGAACACATGGTTATCAACCTTGTAAGCCAACAATGAAATAAAGAACAACTGATAAAGTATATATATTTTTATTCATAACAAAAAATGCCACATGAACAATTTATCAAGTCACTGCAAGCACTTGACAATCTGACGGTCTCCATAAAAAAAATCCAGATATAATTTTTTTTTCACGCTTGCCCTGAAACACAGAAAAAATACGTACATAAAGCGCACCTGAGTATAACACGCAGGGACAATGACAGAGAAAAAAGCCTGCGGCTTATTTAACGAATTTAACGGTATAAGGTGTACAAGTCTGTCTTGCAGGTATCATCTGACCTTGACCTCATTTTCATGGTTCATTGGTCAATGTTAAGTTTTTTGTGTTTTGGTCTGTTTTTCCAAGTACTATAAACAATAGGTCAACTAAATTTGGTGTATGGAATGATTGTAAGGTGTACATGTCTGTCTGGAATGTATCATCTGACCTTGACCTCATTTTTATGGTTCAATGGTCAATGTGAAGTTTTTGTGTTTTGGTCTGTTTTTCAAATACTAATAGCAATAGGTCAGCTATATTTGGTGTATGGAATAATAGTAAGGTGCACATGTCTTTCTGGCAGGTATCATCTGACCTTGACCTCATATTTATGGTTCATTTCAATGTTAAGTTTTTGTGTTTTGGTCTGTTTTTCAATTAGCATACGCAATAGGTCAACTATATTTGGTGTATAAAAAATTGTAAGGTGTATATGTCTGTTTGACACAATTTATCTGACCTTGACCTCATTGTCATAGATTTTAAAATGGTAAAGTTTCTGTAATACTTTTAGTAAAACCTTTATTTTTAAGACTTTCAACATAAAATCAATGGTCAGTAAAACAGGCGAGACATTTTAGCGTGTGCACTCTTGTTAACAAATAATATTAGATTATTCTGTTCTAGTTGAAAAATGATTTGAAAAAATAACATTATTTGTGTGCTTCATCATGGAGATTTTTTAATAAAAAACAAAAACATTTTACATTGAAGTTATCTAAACGATAAATCACCAGATTATAACTTGATTTAAAAAACTTTATTTTACAGTCTGTGTTGTCAGCATCAGTTAGCCCTGTAAAGATGACCAACGTAGTGACACCAATGAAAATTACTGCCCCACCAAACTTACCAAAACCAACAAATAGTGGAGCTGCTAATCTGGCCACCCAGAATCCAATGAGCACTTTCAACTTGACGCCACAACAGCTTTTCTATCAACAGATGTTATTTTCTCAGATGAACCAACAAGCTATGATTAATCCATTAATGTCTCAGCTTATGATGGGTGGTATTCCTGGTGCTCAAGGTCAGCCAAATGACGGACAGCTTTTTGGGTTAAATTCTATGTCTCAAATGGGAAATCCTATGCAAACTATGCAACAGATGGGACATTCTGTGCCAATGGGAGTACCGAATATGTCTCAAGTACATCCATTAGGAAGTGGAATGATGAATCCAACATTAGGGGGACAGTCATCTGAACCTATCCATAATCCAGGTGAAGTTTCAGACCTTCAGTTGTTACCAGGGTTATTGCCCTTGTTACAACATTTAAGCATTGGACGTGGCAGTGGAGACAGGAGTGGAAACTCTGGATCACAGTGATACCTGGCTGCTGATTTACAAGACTGTCCATCACTTAATTACCAAATAATTCTTTCAGTATTAACATGATTAAAACTTTTTTTATGATTTTATGACCTTGTAAATAGACCTGCTTTCTATAAATATTGCAATAAAAGACAAAGAAAAATGTTACTTTATTACTTTTTTATTTTTATTTTATTTGTCACAGTTGTTATACAGAAAAAGGGGCTGCTTTTTATTTTGTTTTTATTACTTAACCTCCAAAATGTAAATATTGCATAATGACTCATCTGTTTGAGAGATTAACCTGTGTTCATTTTTAGTGCCTAAAAATTTAGTGCTTTGAATAATTTGTGCCATTGTATATACAAGTGTGGTTCCATTCTTATTGATTTGTGCTTCATTATTATTTTTGTACCTTTAGTTACTACTTTTTTTTTAGTTTCTGTTTTATTTTAGCACACCTATTTGTGTAAATATGGGTATGTTATAGAAAAGAATCAGCACATTGTAAAATGGACTTTATTGTGCTATGTGTAGTATTTGTATGAAGAAGATATTTGAATCCAACTGCTGTTTTGTTTTTTATTAAATGTTTGTTGCTATATGTAAGTGTGTAAAACATGAATTTGTTATTTTTCCAAAGAAATGGTGTGATTGCTATATTCAGTTATGTATAGTGAAAAGTAGTTATTGTTAATACAAATGTTAGTAACAGATTAAAAGATAATAACATATTCAGTAATTTATATCTTTAAACCATCCCCTATTATAAGGGGAGATGCTCCTGCTTCATTTGCATTGAATTCTATTATAAATCAGGCCTAATAATCAGTTGTGAGAGTTATAGAAAATAATTGCAATAAATTTTGGCGTACTCAATTCAGTGTTGTCATTCTAAAGATGCAGCAGTTGTCTGTACTTGTTTGGTTAAGGCCGTACATACATATTTAATATTAAACTAATTTTTGTCCGTAAGTATATAATGATGAGTATTAAATCCAGTGTGCATTTTATTGAAAAAGATATCATTTCGCAGAATTTTAGCTGCTGAATTTAGAAAGATTGTCATCACAATTGTACTTTTTATGGTGTGTCTGTAACCATTATATGGCTGATTGGATAGTAAATACATCAGTAGTTTTTCTATAGAGAAATTTTGTTCCACAATCTTTCATTTTGTCATTTAGAATTACTAAAATGGTATCTGCTATTGTTAAACAAACATTTCTTGGTAAATATCAACAATGACATGTAAAACGAGATATTTATTAGGTGATGATAATATGTCTAATAATTTTAAGGGAGTTAGTTATAAAAAGTATTATTAAATTACAGTTTCAAAGGGTTATATTAGTGGAGACTTATATTCTTATATTAGTGGGTGGGGGGAGATGGGGAGTGGGGTGTTCAGTTAAGGAGATGCAATACAAATGGGGTAAGACAAATATAACAGATGTATTATTCAAAACCCTAATTACTTTCAGTGTTAATATCATACAAATTTGTAGTTCATATAGCCAATATACCTTTGTCTTTCAGTTTAACAAAATGTGATTTGGTTATAATCAATCGTCTCTTGTTCATTTTATAAGACTCATTTAGTAAAGTGTCATACAGAATTAGATGTACTCATGATTATTGCTGTTTATATACTGTTAAATGGTTAATTTTTGGTGTTTCTAGGGCCATAATCCCTTTTTGCAAGGTTTTATTTTATGTTTTTGAAGTCCCATTTAACAGTAGGTCCTTACAGATCAAATCTATGCAAGGGAGTGTTTTCCCAATAAACCACTCAAGAGAATATCCCACTTTATTGTACACATAATTGTTGTGTTAAGCAACACTTATATTCAAATCATACCTGTAAGTTCAATATGGATCATCTGTAAATGATTTTTTGTATATTGAATGTTTTGATTATAAATTCTTCCATGAAAAAATTCAAAACATGTCCCAAGTTGATCCTTTTTTCCGAATTCATGTTTTCTGTGTTTCTGCCCATTACATAAAATCCAGAAAATGGATTAATCTTAGCACCACACATCCTACTTTTAGATATGTCCTCAGTTTCGAATGAAATTTAGAAAGGTACAAAATACTCAGTTTGAGATGAGATATTTATATAATTTGTTATTGAAAACTCAATTTCACTTTATTATTCAGACTATTCTTTTTCTCTTGTGCTAAAAAATGGCTTCAAAAAAGATCCAACTAGTTCTTTTTCAAAGAATGGCTCTTAAAAATACAAAAGGTTGATGCTTAACATTTTATGAGATAATGTTTCGATTTGATTGATTGTTTGTTTGTGTTTTGATTTGAAATCTTCAATGTAGAAGAATGATTTGTATAGGAAATCTTCAATGTAGAAGAATGATTTGTACAGGAAATCTTCAATGTAGAAGAATGATTTGTACAGGAAATCTTCAATGTAGAAGAATGATTTGTATAGATCTTCAATGTAGAAGAATGATTTGTATAGGAAATCGATATACTAACTTGGAAAATACTTTAAAAGTGAAATATCATGAACTTTATTCTTAACAGAACTTTGTAGTCTATTTTATAGATGCTGAATAAAAGATATAAACATCATTTGAACAAGGATTTCAAAATCTAGATATTTGTTTGAAATCGAACATAACATTTTAGGCTTATTTTCAGCTATCGAATAAAAATTGTATCAGAAACGACAGAGATAATTTTAATAAAGTAAAATAAATCATTCAAAAAGGTTTGAAGCCCTGTCAAATAATCTTGATTAATTTTTAATTGAAACTAAAAAAGATTTTGATAAAAAGTATTCTTTTCAAACAAAATAGTCTGTAAAATTTCAAAAAATGTAACATATGTTGTCTAATATTTTTATGATTTTTCTGCTATTATAGATTGCAAGTAATGAAGTCAATGATAGATAATACTGTTAAAAAAGTTTAGAGGTTTATATAATTTTTCAGGAATTTTTTTTTTATGCATTGTAAATAATATGTATAATATGATATGTTCCCATCTTCAGCCACACATTAATAATTTTTGGGGTAAAGATTGCATGACATGCAATTAAAACCCTTTTGTCATGTGCTTGATAAATTTATTTTCCAGGCCTTATCTATCTTTGAGAGCAAAAACAACATAGTGCATTAATATCATTCTTTCGATGCTATCCATGTCACTGCCAAACAATTCATTTTTGATCTATACTGATATTTAAAAAATATATATATCTATCTAGTCTAGAAATATGTTCAAGTACAACCATAATGATTGACAAATGAAGAGCACTCATTCAAAATATTGCCTAAATATGTTTCATTTACGAGTATTATGCAATGTTTTATTTTAAGTTCACATTGCGAAATGAGATATGTTCAAGTACAACCATAATGATTGACAAATGAAGAGCACTCATTCAAAATATTGCCTAAATATGTTTCATTTATGAGTATTATGCAAAGTTTTATTTTAAGTTCACATTGCGAAATGAGAGCAATCTTACTCTTCAGTGCTTGCAAGCACTTTATTTAAATAATCTCTTCTAAGACCATAAGCCAATTGAATTTAAACTTTGTTTACTTTTCAAAGTGCATTCAACTTTGTATATTTTTCCAATTTCGTTTGAACTTTGGAGGAGCTATATATTTCCCATGTTGTTCAGACAAAGTTTGTAATACCAATGGAAAGATTTTTGTATGCTAGGAGTATAATTGATTATAGAATCTTATGATGTATTATGATTATGCTGCTGTTTAAAATATTACATATCTTAAACATCAGTTTTAATCATTTGTCTTATACTAGATCAAGAGTTTTCCAAGGTACAATTTAGGGAGGACTCATAATAAGACAGCTTTGGAAATTCATTAAAAAATCAGAGTGACCTTGTAAAAAGGAAATTTATATTCAATGTTTTTGTGCTACTTTAATTCTTGAAATATTTGTCATTAGTGCTGATAAGTTTTTATATTTTTATGCAATGAAGCATTTTTACATTTGCCGTTTGTTATTTTTAAGTCATGATTTTTCCAATAAAATAATTGGTAAGTTATCTCTTTGTCTGAGTGGGGATTCTCATGGTGGATGATGCATGCATGGCAGGAGAAGCTTAACCTGTCAACAAGTCTTGCTCCTTTTGGAGTTCATGGGATTCCCCCAGATGTGAACATCTGCAAACAACTGTTACCTTAATTTATCATGTGTTTGATATTTTAATAGGTACATTGTTCAAGTATCAGGCTGATTATTTTCTCGAAACCAAGTTTGGGAGGAATATAGTAAAAGGTTTATCCATCTTTCTACCATTTCAGAGGCACACATATTATGTTAATTGCCTTTTTTAGCTCACCTGGCCGAAAGGGCCAAGTGAGGTTTTCTCATCACTTGGCGACTGTCGTCCGTCGTCTGTTAACTTTTACCAAAATCTTCTCCTCTAAAACTACTGCGCCAAATTTAACCAAACTTGGCCACAATCATCATTGGGGTATCTAGTTTAAAAAATGTGTCCGGTGACCCGGCCAACCAACCAAGATGGCCACCATGGGTAAAAATAGAACATAGGGGTTAAATGTAGCTTTTGGCTTATATCTCTGAAACCAAAGCATTTAGAGCAATTCTGACATGGGGTAATATTGTTTAACAGGTCAAGATCTATCTGCCCTGAAATTTTCAGATGAATGGGACAACTTGTTATTGGATTGCTGCCCCTAAATTGGTAATTTCAAGGAAATTTTGCCGTTTTGGTTATTATCTTGAATATTATTATAGACAGAGATAAACTGTAAACAGCAATAATGTTCAACAAAGTAAGATCTACAAATAAGTCAACATGACCAAAATGGTCAGTTGATCCCTTAAGGAGTTATTGCCCTTTATAGTCAATTTTTAACAATTTTTTTCGTAAATTTTTGTAATCTTTTACAAAAATCTTCTCCTCTGAAACTACTGAGAAAAATTCAACAAAACTTGTCCACAATCATCAATAGGGTATCTTTTTAAAAATATGTCCGATGACCCTGCCTGCGAACTAAAATGGTGGACATGGCTAAAAATAGTACATAGGGTAAAATGCAGTTTTTGGCTCATATCTCTGAAACCAAAGCATTTAGAGCAAATCTGATCAGGATAAAATTGTTCCTTAGATCCAGATCTATCTGTCCTGAAATTTTCAGACCAATCAGGCAACTTGTTGTTGGGTTGCTGCCCCTGAATTGATAATTTTAAGAAAATTTTGCAGCTTTTGGTTATTATCTTGAATATTATTATAGATAGAGATAAACTGTAAACAGCAATAATGTACATCAAAGTAAGATCTACAAATAAATCAACATGACCAAACTGGTCAATTGACCCCTTATGGAGTTATTGTACTTTATAGTCAATGTTTATCATTTTTTATAGAATTGTGTCCCTTTTTCTATTATTCAGGGATAGACTTATATAGTTTTGGTATGAATATATTAAAGAAATATTTGAACATACCATTAACTTTACATGAATGAAGGCAATCTTTTCAGTATCATAAATTTCAGTTATATTTATTGGACTTTGTTGTGATTTGGTTCTTTATAGGAATTTTTTTTACCCTCTTAAGTGTTTGGAGCAAAAGCTTAAAAAGATCATGAAGACAGAAAGAAACTAAACAGACGTCAATGATCAGCAATATTAAATACACAAAAAAATTCGAGATTTTTGTCAATAATTCTATTCTCGTCTACAATGTTGGAGAGTGAGTGCCCTTTGTTGAATATCCATATACACCAAGGTGAGTGACACAGACTCTTGAGAGCCTCTAGTTTTTTATGCCCCCGACGTGGCGGAGGGGGCATTAAGTTTTACCCTTGTCGGTCAGTACGTACGTCCGTCTGTACGTCCCGAAATTGGTTTCCGTTCGCTAACTTGAGTTTGCATCAACCAAATGTTATGAAAGTTATACACAATGCTTATTACCACAAAACACAGATCAAGTTTGAATTTGGGTGGCATTACTTTTACCTTTACAAATGGAAAAATTGCTGAATTTTTCGTTTCCTTTCTCTAACTTAAGTATGCCTCAACCAACTATTATGAATCTTATACACAATGCTTATTACCACAAAACACAGATCAAGTTTGAATTTTGGTGGTGTCACTTTTACCGTTCTTGAGTTATGCTCCTTTACAAATGGAAAAATTGCTGAATTTTTCGTTTCTGTTCTCTACCTTAAGTTTGTCTCAACCAAATGTTATGAAACTTATTCACAATGCTTTTTACCACAAAACTCAGATCAAGTTCGAATTTGGGTAACGTTTCTTTTACAGTATTTGAGTCATGTTCCTTTATAATGTTATATGCAAGTTGGGGCATCTGTGACCCATGGACACATTCCCCATTGATTTTTTCTTACACCATATATGACATTGCTATTTGAATTCTGTTAAAAGCTACATTGGCCGATATATTAGTGTATGAAGGAAGGATTTTATTGTCATAAGATAAATTGCTTTGCTTTCTGTAATTTATCCAATGTTACTGAAGCCGAGACATGTAAATAAAAGGGTATGGCATTAATATGTTATTAAGACAACACAAATGGTCTTCAACAGGAGTATCTATACTGTATAAAAACAAGGTACAATGCACTGGTTAACCCTCCACAATTTCCCACAAGTAAGGGTATTTGGAACATTTGTTGTTTGTCTTATTTTGGTATGTCTCTATTTGGAGTCAGCTGTGGCGGATCTGGGATATTTTAAAGGAGCATTATTCTCTAAAACATTATAGATACTGCAGAGCAGATCGAAACAAAAACATTTTTTTGACGATTTTATGCTTATAATCATATCATGCACATCCTTTGCTTTCAAATATTCGGATTTCTGATGAAGGTTAAAACAGAAAAGTGCTTGAAATTTATAACGTGTTGTTTTCATTTTTTTCAGTACCATAGCACTGACAATTGAGCTGATGGTATGCGCTCGGGGACTGAAAGTCCATCAGCTGAGGTATTATCGACTCAGTGCTGTAAAAATGAAAATTGCAATATAATAATTACAAATGTATAACCATACAGCGATAATGAAATCATCTTCCAATAACTATATGTGTAACAGCTCTTAAATTTATTATATGACTAGTATAAATATAAAGTGCATATATATGTAGTGATTCGGAGAGTCAGCTCTGTTGAAGACATTGATGCAATAAGTGAGTATAACCTTGACATGGTGAAAGTGGTAGTCCTCCTTCCATTGACGAGTATAAGTTAGTCATGACTAACAATCTACATGTTTGCTTATCAAATAAGATGTAAATGCTTAGACTGGATTAGATTGACCACACACAAGGAAGATACTATAAAACAATACAATTCAACCTTATGAATAAACTCCTCATAGATACCAGGATTGATATTCTGTACGCCAGATGTCATTTCGTCTTAACAAAAGTCTCATCAGTGATGCGCGAATGAAAAAAAGTTAAAAAGGCCAAACAAAATAAGAATTGAAGAGCATTAAGGTAAAAAAAACAAATGAGTATACGACACAGTGGCTATGGAGATTAATACATCACATTGTTAGATCTCGCTCTAAAGCATTAACCTACAGCAGTGCATTTAATTTCTAACATTTTTCTCCAACAACGATATTATCCTATGATTTTGAATCAGTTGTGTCCGCTAGCTTATCTGGATAATGAGCATGCACTTAAATGAATGTGTTTTCTTAATGTTATCAGTTAAGTTAACCTTCATTGGGTTTCAAATGGTCATTTTAAATACATAACTTTCATTTTATAGGATAGCATCAGATGTTGAACAATGCGAATGATTTTCACAAGATGTGAAACCGATACCCCAAAACAAAACAACAATGTATATGCTCAATCGAGGGAATCGATTGAACCCCTAAAGAACTGAGACTGTGTGCCATCCGCCATGCGAATAACTGTTCACTGAATTTCAATTTAGCATACATGACTTGTCACAAGATCACGTTCATTATAAATAACTCGCTCACTTACATGGGGCACATTCTCATTTTGATAAAAGCCTTCACTCATTTAAGCAACAACATGCATCTGATCAATCAAGTTAATTTTGAATTATCAAAATTACCCCATTAGCCGATTTTTTAATTATCAAAATTACCAAACCTTAAATGGATAGATACCAAACAGCTGCCATGTCTTTTTGGTGTGCAGGATATTTATGCATGAGAGGAAACTTGCATTCGTATATTGCTATCATGTCATTGTCATCGTCCGAAGACATGTGGTTTCTGGACAATAACTTTAGTATAAGTGAATGGATCTCTGTGAAATTAAACATAAGGTTCAATAGCACAAAAGGAAGGTTGGGATTGATTTTGGGGGTTATGGTCCCAACTGTTTAGGAATTAGGGGTCAAAAAGGGGCCGAAAAAGGCATTTTTCTAGTTTCTGGACAATAACTTGTGTATAAGTGTATGGATCTCTATGAAATTCTACCACAAGGTTACATACCACAAAAGGAAGGTTGGGATTGACTTTGGGGGTTATGGCCCAAACCGTTCAGGAATTAGGGGCAAAAAAAGGGGTGAAAAACAAGGTTTTTCTGGTTAATGGACAATTACTTAAGTATAATAAAATTGAGAATGGAAATGGGGAATGTGTCAAAGAGACAACAACCCGACCACAGAACAGACAACAACAGAAGGTCACCAATAGGTCTTCAATGCAGCGAGAAATTCCCGCACCCGGAAGCGTCCTTAAGCTGGCCCCTAAATAAGTCTATGGATCTCTCTGAAATTGAAACACAAGGTTCCATAACACAAAGGGAATTTTGTGGGTTGTGGCTTTAATCGTTAAGAAACTAGAGGCCAAATAGGGGCCAAAAACAAGACTTTTCTAATACTGGCTAAGATTGTTCTAACATAATTATTTCTGGTCTATATAAAGAAACAAAAAATAGTGATATGGCAGGAGATACACACCAAACAGGGTGTGTAAATTATTATTATATTTAGTTTGTAAACAGATTTACTAAGTATTTGGCAACAGCAAAGTATTGCACAACAGCAAGAAATCTTCAATTAAAAATAAATACAAATCTAACCAATCAATGAGGATTAATTTAAAGTCTTGAATTGTTTGAGGTTTTTACCATGTATTACTATATTGAATATTTGGACATTTTTAAATAAGTCTATATTGAGGTCCAAAGGGTCCAAAATTAGACTTTGTTTGATTTCATCAAAAACTGAATTCTGGTGGTTCTGTAATATGCTGAATCTAACTGTGCATTCAGATTTTTAATTTTGGGCCCTGTTTTCAAATTAGTCCATATTAAGGTTCAAAGGGTCCAAAATTAAACTTTGATTGAATTCATGTTTTTTTATATGCTGAATCTAACCATGGAATTAGATTTTGTATGTTGGACCATTAAGTAGATTAATTGTCCCATTTCAAATTTTTAAGTTATCTGACCACATTTATTCTGTGTCAGAAATCTATAATGGGTCAAATATTTAATCACTATCCAAATTCAGAGCTGTATCAAGCTTGAATATTGTGTCCTTACTTGCCCCATCTGTTCAAAGTTCGACTTCTGTGGTCGTATCCAGCTGCTCCAGGCGGAGCGCATTTTTAAGATATGTAGTCAAATCCTCCATAAGAGCATTAAGAGGTAAGTTAAATAACTTTCTTAAGAAATCAGTTACATATTTTAAAAACAATGGTGGGTTCCTCCGCTTTTCTGAGCATCTAAGCGACCTATTTAAATTTTCAAGGGACGTTGACGTCTTCTTAGCAATAGTTTTCAAATACATTTTTTGAATTTTCTGTATTATCTACAGAGAGGAGGTGATGGGTTTTGAATCCGATCTTTAATTTGGGGATAAAATTGAGTCACTGACAAATGCAACACGAATACAATCGGCAATTAAACTACAATAATTGGGAATATCTAATTGTGAATTTAACCACTAATATTCAAGAGAGAGACAATATTTAAGGTAGCATCAATCTTAATATTTGAGGTGGAGTTTTGAATTTTGTTTGCCTTGACAAAAATAGGAGAATTTGTAGTATGAAATTACAGTACCTATGTTATATATATGTTAAAGTCGTGCTAGTTTTTCTACGCCGATTCTTATATGTCAATTTTAGTATGATTTCTGCACTATTTCAGTAAAAAACGCACTGTCTTAATGCTACTAGCAACCTTCATTTATGTTTTCTCAATCTGCATGTTATCCGTTTCCATGATAAGCATCCTAGTGTACCAAAATAATAAACCAGTATCTTGAGTATACTAAAAATATATTGGTCATCATATTACATATAACCAACTTACAATTCACTTACAAAATGTACTTTCTAGGGATGAATGTGCTGCCAAACCGACTTTATTTGCTACTGTTACTCTTCATTAGCATGTATCAAGTTGAAGAACAGTAAAAAAGGTAAATAAAATCATTTTAAAAAATGATGTTTAACAATACGACTGTGACGTGTTTGTGGTGGATTGGTACTTGCACGTACACTAGAGACTACATTTCGTTTCTATAATATGTTGATTATGTTTACATGTAATTAATTGTCCAATGTATGTTCAAATGTAAAAATAATTTTCATTTATAGGAATGAAATAGCAACAGTAATTTTAGAGAAATCTCCAATGAGTAGGAGGAAATGGAAGCACAGGACTATACAGATAATTTAGAAACATCAGCTGTTGAACAATGAAAATCATTTTCACATCATGGGAAGCCGATACCCCCAAAACAAACAACCAGTGAGTATGCTCAATCGAGGTAGTCGAATAAACCCCAAAAAGAACAAAGACTAATTGCGTCATCGGCCATGCGAATAACTGTTCACTGAATTTCAATTTAGCGCACATGACTTGTCACAAAATCCCGTACATTTATATGTTTCTTTGTGTGTATTTCAAATCCATCTATTGTAAATGTGTTTGTGTAAAGAAATTTTATAAATTGACTTTTGTCTATCAATATTGTTTACAAGCACTCTATGTTTGACATTTTAATAGTAACGATTTCAACAAACACACCCTTTGGGTAGGCTTCAATGGAGCAATCATGCTAGCCGCTTCTGTTGATGAAAAATGAGTAGCCGTCTGCGGTGTAGAGGGTTTTATGAATGTCTGCTGTGGTGAAAAGAAGTCACCTTGTAGAGGAAGTCACGAGAGTTATGCATTCTTTGTGTGTTGTAACCTTTACTCCTATGACATATTTGATTTGTGAGAGCTGTAATCATAGTTTAGAGTGTAATTCTGGTTCATATAAGGAATCCTGCTTCAATATATGCGGTTGTACTGTGTATAAATCTTTGAATAAGAAAAAATAATCTAATCATCGTCTGTGAAAAATAATGTTACATGAATCAAGATTTTATTTACATAACTGATTGTTGTTTGCTTATATCCAGAGTCAAATATCATATGCTTATTCAGGGAGATGAAGATGTTATACGCAAATGTATGAGCATTTACATGAGCAAATTCACCACATATTTGAAACAGACACAGTGTTTAACATCAAGCATTTGTTTTAATACTATATTTTCATTATTTGTTTTAACTGTTATTCAACTTGATGTTTGTAGAAATGTCTTCCATGATGCATGCCAAAGAAGAGCAACAGGAGCAAATAAAGTCAATTTATCAGCATGTTCATTAACAGAAATAAGAATCATCTTCTCTTGATAATATGACGTTCAGTGTATTTCTAACACACATATCTAAATATAAATAGAACTTAGAAAGCAAGAAAAGTTTTTACATTTCTGTATAATTGTCTAGTGCTTTCAACCCCATCACAGTTTTATTATCTTTATAATTTGAAATATTTTCTGCATATTGCCTTTCTCCATGTAATATGAAATGCAAAGAATATAAATTGTCATTGTTAAAATTTTAAAGTTAAATAATCTCCTCTCGTGCATCAATATCCTGTACACTAGAAAGACACGGTAGCTATTTTGGAATCTATCCACTTAAGTTTTGCTAATTATTGTTATTCAAAATAAGTTGATGATGTAATAGGACATGTTTTTCAACAAACACTCGGCATTCTTATGGGAATAGCTGTGCCCCTCTTCTTGCCGACTTGTTCCTTTATTTGTATGAGGCTGACTTCATACAGGAACTTCTTAGGAAGAAAGAAAAGAAGTTAGAAGTATCCTTTAACTTTACTTTCCGCTATATAGATGATGTTCTCTCACTAAATAATTCAAAATTTTGTGACTATTTTGAACGCATCTATCTCATCGAACTTAAGATAAAGGGGGTCTCATTTGGGGGGTCTAATCCCGGATCCCGCTTATTGTTTTGTCAGATTCCCGTATCCCGCTTATCATTTTTTTAGTTTCCCGTTTCCCGCTTATATTTTTTTTCTATAAGCAGTCGCCTTGCAAGAGCCCTCCTATCGGTATATCACACTTGTATTACCATTGGGAAGATATCAGGAACCGATAAATGGCTTACTGGTGTCACAAATTTAGGAATGATACAAAAAGTTTGTCAGTGACTCGCCAAAGGTGGGTGGTACTCTGGGCGCCAAGACTGTGAGAAGCGTAACTACATGTCCAATAAACTGTGGGTAAAAATTGCGGCAGGGGATCTGGGGCCGCTGAATGCACCCAGCAGGTCTAGGGTAGATTTGAGAGTACTCGAAGTTGCTGAAAGCTAGTTGATTGATTGATTGATTGATTGATTGGTTGATTGGTTGATTGATTGATTGATTGATTGATTGATTGATTGATTGATAAAAATGGCAAATAGTTCATGATTGTTCAGGACAAAAACAAATTTACAATAAATACAACAGGTAGCTAGGTCCTGATCGTCGAGGATGAAGGTCTGGAATTTTAGAAATGCAATGCATAGAAAATGTGGTTTTCTTGGATAGGAACATAGATTTTGCCTTTCAGTAGACCACCTACGAACCCCTCAAAGAGTTGTTGCAAGTTGCTTAACGTGTAGAGAGCGTGGCATTCTCTCTACACTAGCGGCATCGGATTTAACGTCCCCATTCTGACCAGACGTGACTGCGTAATTATACATTACGCACAACCAAACGAACGCCTACTTCGGCAAGGATTTTATTGTAGGTCGGATAAGGACCAAGTGGAAAGCTAGTTGAAAGTCAACAACAATTAATAAAAAGTAAATCATGTATATAAAAAAGGCAGGGTTTTGAGCATGATGAGGCTAATTCAAGTATTTGTTGATAGAAATGAAATGATCTGAACCAAAGATCTAGTTTTTAGTTTATATAAGGTGGAATATAATGACATTCTATCCAATACTCAATTCACTAAGGATGATAGACTAGTGTACAAATGACATTTGATAATTAAAGAGTTTTACCGATTTCACATGTATCTACAGATAATGTTGTTTTTATTTTTTGTATATAAAAAAAATATTTGTGAAAAAAATATGTGTATAGGTACGTGCCTAAAGTGCCTAACGGCAGCTACGCCCCTGACTGTCATAAGATTATATTAAGAAATAAACGGAATACATTTGATATGATAAACAAACAAAAATTACTTATATCCCATCACACTAGGACCACGATCTCACTACGATCTCAGAAATTATAAAATTTTAAAATTCATAGTAAGATCGTGGTAAGGTCGTAATAAGGACATGCCAAGTCTTCATGATCGTGGAGCTTTGAATATGCTCAAAACATACTAGTGTAGTCATGGCCAACACTAGTTGAAGTAGAACCGTATGAACTCAGTCGTAGTAAGGACGTAGTTAGATCGGGATGGGCGTAGAAGCATCGTATTGGAAACGTGGTGCAATCGGGGTAGCCAATGGAAAATATTTCGCTGCAACGTACCTTATGTAGGCCTATAAGATTTCACTGCGACTATCCCGATTTCACTATACGTCTTAATTACGCTTCTACAATATTGATTCGATTATTCTACGATGAGGAAGACAATAATGCGCAGCTACTTTGCCCTTGTCGTCCTCGTCCAAATCACAACGATTCTACTACGTCCTAGCCACGAGAATTGTGTTATATTTCCTAATTTACAAATTGGAAATTTCAAAATTGCATACCTTTTTTGAGACCTCTGCTTTTTATTTAGCACCCCGATCTCTAAGTGTTTTAATACCTTTAGTGGAAAGGTATCTCCAGGAAACTGATGTGTACAAAAGGAAAGTCAAGATATTTATAGGGACGAAGAGCGTAGTGACAACGAAGTGAAGTCGTTTTTGGATCGTAGTAGACACGTATTGAAATCGTAATGCGATCGGGAAGGTTTTGGAAGAAGCGTTCAGAGATCGTGTAAGTCGTGGTAAGGTCTTATTAGACGCAGCAAGAGCGTGACAAGATAGTAACTATAGAACGTGTTATTGTCGTAGCGAAATCGTAGCAGGATCTTATCAGGATCATAGCAAGACCGCAGTATCAACGTGAAAACTATGAAATAAATTAATGAATATTCAAGCCAACCATACCACGATCTCACTGCAATCTTATCTATCTTAGTTAGTAAATTACTCAAGTATGAGGTCAACTACTTATTCATGGTCTTGGTCTAGTGTGATGAGGGCTTTAATCCACTTCATTTGAACTTCAGTTTGGTGGACATCTGTCTCATTGGCAGTCAATCCACATCCCTTTTTTCATTTTTTGACAACAAATTTTGATTCATGCCTAATAAAATGATGATTTTCCCGGATTCCAGGCTCATTTTTTGGTAATTTCACGTGTCCCGCCCGACTTTATTTCCCGTTTTCACGGACAATAATTTGACGTTCACGTGTCACGCTTACAAAAATCGGCCAATCCCGCGTCACGCTTAGACCCCAGTGAGACCCACGATAAAGGATACAACAGATACAGTTATGTCTGCCTAGTATCTTGACTTACATTTAGACATTGACAATGACGGTCGGTTGAAAACAAAACTTTACGACAAAACAGATGATTTCAGCTTCCCTATTGTGATCTTTCAATTTCTATGTAGCAACATTCCAGCAGCTCCTGCATGCGGAGTATATATCTCCAAGTTGATACCATATTCCAGGGCTTGTATTTCCTATCATGATTTTGTGATAGAGGGTTGCTGCTCACAAGGAAGCTATTAAACCAAGAGTTCCTAGTGGTGAAGTTGAAATCATCCCTTCGTAAGTTTTACGGACGCCATCACGAGTTGTTGACCGTTATGGAATATCCGTTTCACCGATGACAGCGGATATGTTCCTAATGTCATAACTACAATCCCGTCCCCTTTTCCCGAATGTGACCTACCGAATAACACTTATTACCGGGTTTGTACTAACATGAGCAACACGACGGGTGCCACATGTGGAGCAGGATCTGCTTGCCCTTCTGGAGCACCTGAGATCACCCCCAGTTTTTGGTGGGACTTGTGTTGCTTGGTTTTCTATGTTGTGTTTTGTGTACTATTGTTTGTCTGTTGGTCTTTTTCTTTTTTAGCCATGGCGTTTTCAGTTTATTTTCGACTTATGAGTTTGAATGTCTATCTGGTATCTTTCGCCTCTCTTTTATAACTTGTGATAAGTCATGCGCAATCAATTGAAATGCAAAAATTATAAATGTAAGTTTTATAAATATACATAAATACATTTTAACACTTGCTTAATGACAAAATGTTGGAAAGTGTTGTTTTTTTTTTTTTGCCTCCAGCTTTAAAGAATGAAGGGCTAAATAGGAGCAATAGAACAAGCTCTCATTATGTAAAAATGAAAACAACACTATATAAATTTCGTGTGTCCGAAGCGCTTTTCTGGATTTGCCTTCATTAGGAACGCTAAAAGCAGAATATGAAAGCCAAGGATGTATAAATACCGAAACAGTAAAAGAGCTAAATGACCAAAAAAGGACTTAAAATAATAGCCAGATCTATCTAAAGTCAACTTTGCCCGAGGGAGTTGAAACCTTAGTTTAATTTCTTAATTCATATACAGACAGTTTAAGAAAGGTTTGTTATAAATCATGTCAGTACCGAAGTACCCGTTGTGTTGCTCATGTTAGTACAAACCCGGTTATAAGTGTAATTCGCTAGGTCGAATTCGGGGAAAGGGGGATGGGATTGAAGTTACCACAATTGGAACATATCCGTTGTAATCTGTGAAACGGATATTCCATAACGGTCAACCAACTCGTGATGGTGTCCGTAAAATTTACGAAGAACATCGTCCATGTAGCGAAAAGTGAAGTTAAATGCTACTGCTAACTTCTTTTCTTTCTTCCTAAGAAGTTTCTGTATAAAGTCAGCCTCAAATGAATAAAGGAGCAAGTCGACAAGAAGAGGAGCACAGTTGGTTCCCATTGGAATGCCGATTGTTTTTTTTTTTGGTTGTTGAAAAAACACGTTCTCCAAACGTAATAAATATGTTATCAATCATGAAATCAAGCATCTTGATAATGTCAGTTTCAGAGAGTTTTTTGTTTGAATCAGAGTTATTTTTTTACGATTTATCCCTCCCTAAGACAAGAAACTTGTATCTACGTAGGCCATTCTTTTTCATAAAACAAAGCAGGACCAACTCTTTTAATTTGTCTTTTAGTTTGGAATGAGGAATACTTGTGTAAAGTGTAGTAACGTCAATTGGAAGACGAAAGAGTCTTAGATTGTATGTAAAGAAGTTCTCCTAAATGGTGACTGGGTACTAGAGATCCTTTACAAATAAAAGGATGAAACAATATTCGAGTAAATGTTATGATAGTAAATGAATAATTTAAACATTGTTTTAGTATTTAAATTATATGATTAGCTGATATGTATAGGTCCCTTTTAACAGAAGATAGTACCAATTAAAAACCAATTGTTCAGAGAACAATTGAAGGTCTTTCCACTCGTAAAGATCTATTTTGATATGAAAATAATAAAATTCGTTTTAACATGTCATTTCCAGCGTCAAATGATAGCTTTTTGTACGCTGATTCCAAAAATATGAGGTTTATATACAAAAAAAAAAAAATAAGGGAGATAATTTGTTACTTCCGGTTTGAAAAAATTTACTTCCGGTATTATTTGAATGTTTACTTGACACTGATTCCAAAAATATATGGTTCTATATACTTTTATATTAAATAAATACAAAAATAGCTACTTCCGGTTTACATAAGGTCACTTCCGGTTGGCTTTCTAAGGTCAAGTGGCTTGCAACCTAATACAAAAGTCCCATGGCTTTATCATATATACATTTGAGGTAACAGCAAAGGTCATAATCTAGAACGTCAAAATAACATATGACCTTGAGCTCAATTTCAAGGTCATAAACCAAGGACCTCAAATCAATGGACCCTAGGTCTTAATTATATATGGTTAATGAGTTATATCACCATAAGAGTATTTTCAAATACAAGAGGGAGAAAACTCTAATTTAATGTTAGCGTACCCTTTAAACCAAAATGTATGTGTTACGACATATCGCAACTAACAATTTAGTAAAATATGTTGTCAATATCTTATACGGTTTTGAAAAGAAGTGAAAATGAGCCAAAATCAAAATTTAAAATATGACCTTGACCTTTGACCTTGACCTAATTTTATTTTTTGGACCAAAGACCTCAAATCAAAAGACCCTAGGTCTCTATCGCTTATGGTTTACCAGTTTCACATGCATATCACTTATATCAAATGCATAAGGAAATAACTCTCATATGGAATCTCATTACGGCTTCGGTCAAATTAAAATCCTAATCCTGAAGATGTAACGAGCAATTTGGTAAAATAAATTTGTCGTAATCTTTTACGGTTGCGAAGGAGTAGTGGCCACAAGAAAAACAGTGTTTAGGAGATAACTCTTACAACGTAAAGTATTTGGTTACGCAGTTGTCAGTTTTAAAAGCGTATAAACCAAACGATATCATATTCCAAATATCTAAGCGACATCTTTTGAAACATCAATACTACGCAAGAAAAAATTAGGCGGAAGAAAAAAAAATAATAATAATAATAATTAAAACCAATTGTTCAGAGAACAATTGAAGGTCTTTCCACTCGTAAAGATCTATTTTGATATGAAAATAATAAAATTCGTTTTAACATGTCATTTCCAGCGTCAAATGATAGCTTTTTGTACGCTGATTAAAAAAATATGAGTTTTATATACACAAAAAAAATAAATAAGGGAGATAATTTGTTACTTCCGGTATTATTTGAATGTTTACTTGACACTGATTCCAAAAATATATGGTTCTATATACTTTTATATTAAATAAATACAAAAAATAACTACTTCCGGTTGATATAAGGTCACTTCCGGTTGGCTTTCTAAGGTCAAGTGGCTTGCAACCTAATACAAAAAGTCCCATGGCTTTATCATATATACATATGAGGTAACAGCAAAAGTCATAATCTAGAACGTCAAAATAACATATGACCTTGAGCTCAATTTCAAGGTCATAAACCAAGAACCTCAAATCAAAAGACCCTAGGTCTTAATTATATATGGTTAATGAGTTATATCACCATAAGAGTATTTTCAAATACAAGAGGGGAGAAAACTCTAACTTAATGTTAGCGTACCCTTTAAACCAAAATGTATGTGTTACGACATGTCGCAACTAACAATTTAATAAAATATGTTGTCAATATCTTATATGGTTTTGAAAAGAAGTGAAAATAAGCCAAAATCAAAATTTATAATATGACCTTGACCTTTGACCTTGACCTAATTTTATTTTTTTTGGACCAAGGACCTCAAATCAAAAGACCCTAGGTCTCTATCACTAATGGTTTACCAGTTTCACATGCATATCACTTATATCAAATGCATAAGGGGAAATAACTCTCATATGGAATCTCATTACGGCTTCGGTCAAAATTAAAATCCTAATCCTGAAGATGTAACGAGCAATTTGGTAAAATAAATTTGTCGTAATCTTTTACGGTTGCGAAGGAGTAGTGGCCACAAGAAAAACAGTGTTTGGGAAGATAACTCTTACAACGTAAAGTATTTGGTTACGCAGTTGTCAGTTTTAAAAGCGTATAAACTATACGATATCATATTCCAAATATCTAAGCGACATCTTTTGAAACATCAATACTACGCAAGAAAAAAATTAGGCGGAAGAAAAAAAAAATAATAATAATAATTAAAAACCAATTGTTCAGAGAACAATTGAAGGTCTTTCCACCCATAAAGATCTATTTTGACATAAAATATTAAAATTCGGTTTAAAATGTCATTTCCAGCGTCAAATGATAGCTTATTGTACGTTGATTCCAAAATATATGGTTTCTATACTTTTTTTAAATAAGGAGATAATTTGTTACTTCCGGTATAATTTGAATGTTTACTTGATACTGATTCCAAAATATATGGTTCTATATACTTTTATATTTAATAAGTACAAAAATAGCTACTTCCGGTTTACACAAGGTCACTTCCGGTTGGATTTTTCAAGGTCAAATGGCTTGCAACCTCATGCAAAAGTCCCATGGCTTTATCATGTATACATATGAGGTAATAGCAAAGGTCAAAATCTAGAACGTCAAATTTACCTATGACCTTGAGCTCAATTTCAAGGTCATAAACCAAGGACCTCAAATCAAAAGACCCAATATCTTAGTTATATATGGTTAATGAGTTATATCACCATACGCGTATTTTCAAATACAAAAGGGCAGAAAACTCTTATTTAATATTAGCGCACCCTTTAATTCAAAATGTATGTGTTACGACATGTCGCAACTAACAATTTAGTAGTTATATGTTGTCGATATCTTATACGGTTTTGAAAAGAAGTGAAAATAAGTCAAAATCAAAATTTAGAATATGACCTAGACCTTTGACTTTGACCAAATTTTCTTTTTTTTGGACCAAGGACCTCAAATCAAAAGACCCTAAGTCTCTATCACTTATGGTTTACCAGTTTCACATGCATATCACTTATATCAAATGCATAAGGGAAATAACTCTCATATGGAATCTCATTACGGCTTCGGTCAAAATTAAAATCCTAATCCTGAAGATGTAACGAGCAATTTGGTAAAATAAATTTGTCATAATCTTTTACGGTTGCGAAGGAGTAGTGGCCCAAGAAAAACAGTGTTTGGGAGATAACTCTTACAACGTAAAGTATTTGGTTACGCAGTTGTCAGTTTTAAAAGCGTATAAACTATACGATATCATATTCCAAATATCTAAGCGACATCTTTTGTAACATCAATACTACGCAAGAAAAAAATTAGGCGGAAGAAAAAAAAATAATAATAATAATAATTAAAACCAATTGTTCAGAGAACAATTGAAGGTCTTTCCACTCGTAAAGATCTATTTTGATATGAAAATAATAAAATTCGTTTTAACATGTCATTTCCAGCGTCAAATGATAGCTTTTTGTACGCTGATTCCAAAAATATGAGGTTTATATACAAAAAAAAAAAATAAGGGAGATAATTTGTTACTTCCGGTTTGAAAAAATTTACTTCCGGTATTATTTGAATGTTTACTTGACACTGATTCCAAAAATATATGGTTCTATATACTTTTATATTAAATAAATACAAAAAATAGCTACTTCCGGTTTACATAAGGTCACTTCCGGTTGGCTTTCTAAGGTCAAGTGGCTTGCAACCTAATACAAAAGTCCCATGGCTTTATCATATATACATTTGAGGTAACAGCAAAGGTCATAATCTAGAATGTCAAAATAACATATGACCTTGAGCTCAATTTCAAGGTCATAAACCAAGGACCTCAAATCAAAAGACCCTAGGTCTTAATTATATATGGTTAATGAGTTATATCACCATAAGAGTATTTTCAAATACAAGAGGGAGAAAACTCTAATTTAATGTTAGCGCACCCTTTAAACCAAAATGTATGTGTTACGACATATCGCAACTAACAATTTAGTAAAATATGTTGTCAATATCTTATACGGTTTTGAAAAGAAGTGAAAATAAGCCAAAATCAAAATTTAAAATATGACCTTGACCTTTGACCTTGACCTAATTTTATTTTTTTTGGACCAAGGACCTCAAATCAAAAGACCCTAGGTCTCTATCGCTTATGGTTTACCAGTTTCACATGCATATCACTTATATCAAATGCATAACCCTAGGAAATAACTCTCATATGGAATCTCATTACGGCTTCGGTCAAAATTAAAATCCTAATCCTGAAGATGTAACGAGCAATTTGGTAAAATAAATTTGTCGTAATCTTTTACGGTTGCGAAGGAGTAGTGGCCACAAGAAAAACAGTGTTTAGGGAGATAACTCTTACAACGTAAAGTATTTGGTTACGCAGTT
Organism: Mytilus coruscus; assembly: GCA_017311375.1. NCBI lineage: Eukaryota > Metazoa > Mollusca > Bivalvia > Mytilida > Mytilidae > Mytilus > Mytilus coruscus. The sequence continues at coordinate 88,764,935 of CM029596.1, read as the reverse complement.
GTCAGTTTTAAAAGCGTATAAACCAAACGATATCATATTCCAAATATCTAAGCGACATCTTTTGAAACATCAATACTACGCAAGAAAAAAATTAGGCGGAAGAAAAAAAAAAAAATAATAATAATAATTAAAAACCAATTGTTCAGAGAACAATTGAAGGTCTTTCCACTCGTAAAGATCTATTTTGATATGAAAATAATAAAATTCGTTTTAACATGTCATTTCCAGCGTCAAATGATAGCTTTTGTACGCTGATTAAAAAATATGAGTTTTATATACACAAAAAAATAAATAAGGGAGATAATTTGTTACTTCCGGTATTATTTGAATGTTTACTTGACACTGATTCCAAAATATATGGTTCTATATACTTTTATATTAAATAAATACAAAAATAACTACTTCCGGTTGATATAAGGTCACTTCCGGTTGGCTTTCTAAGGTCTAGTGGCTTGCAACCTAATACAAAAGTCCCATGGCTTTATCATATATACATATGAGGTAACAGCAAAAGTCATAATCTAGAACGTCAAAATAACATATGACCTTGAGCTCAATTTCAAGGTCATAAACCAAGGACCTCAAATCAAAAGACCCTAGGTCTTAATTATATATGGTTAATGAGTTATATCACCATAAGTATTTTCAAATACAAGAGGGAGAAAACTCTAACTTAATGTTAGCTACCCTTTAAACCAAAATGTATGTGTAACGACATGTCGCAACTAACAATTTAATAAAATATGTTGTCAATATCTTATATGGTTTTTGAAAAAGAAGTGAAAATAAGCCAAAATCAAAATTTATAATATGACCTTGACCTTTGACCTTGACCTAATTTTCATTTTTTGGACCAAGGACCTCAAATCAAAAGACCCTAGGTCTCTATCACTAATGGTTTACCAGTTTCACATGCATATCACTTATATCAAATGCATAAGCGGAAATAACTCTCATATGGAATCTCATTAGCTTCGGTCAAAATTAAAATCCTAATCCTGAAGATGTAACGAGCAATTTGGTAAAATAAATTTGTCGTAATCTTTTACGGTTGCGAAGGAGTAGTGGCCACAAGAAAAACAGTGTTTGGGAAGATAACTCTTACAACGTAAAGTATTTGGTTACGCAGTTGTCAGTTTTAAAAGCGTATAAACTATACGATATCATATTCCAAATATCTAAGCGACATCTTTTGAAACATCAATACTACGCAAGAAAAAATTAGGCGGAAGAAAAAAAAAAATAATAATAATAATAATTAAAACCAATTGTTCAGAGAACAATTGAAGGTCTTCCACCATAAAGATCTATTTTGATATGAAAATATTAAAATTCGGTTTAAAATGTCATTTCCAGCGTCAAATGATAGCTTATTGTACGCTGATTCCAAAATATATAGTTTCTATGCATTTTTTTTAAATAAGGAGATAATTTGTTACTTCCGGTTTGAAAAATGTTACTTCGGTATAATTTGAATGTTTACTTGACACTGATTCCAAAATATATGGTTCTATATACTTTTATATTAAATAAGTACAAAAATAGCTACTTCCGGTTTACACAAGGTCACTTCCGGTTGGATTTTTCAAGGTCAAATGGCTTGCAACCTAATGCAAAAGTCTCATGGCTTTATCATGTATACATATGAGGTAAAAGCAAAGGTCAAAATCCAGAACGTCAAACTTACCTATGACCTTGAGCTCAATTTCAAGGTCATAAACCAAGGACCTCAATTCAAAAGACCCTAGGTCTTAGTTATATATGGTTAATCAGTTATATCACCATACGCGTAATTTTAAATACAAGATGGGAGAAAACTCTAATTTAATGTTAGCGCACCCTTTAAACCAAAATGTATGTGTAACGACATGTCGCAACTAACAATTTAGTAATAATATGTTGTCGATATCTTATACGGTTTTGAAAAGAAGTGAAAATAAGCCAAAATCAAAATTTAGAATATGACCTTGACCTTTGACCTTGACCAAATTTTCATTTTTTGGACCAAGGACCTCAAATCCAAAGACCATAGGCCAATATCACTTATGGTTTACCAGTTAGAAATACAAATCACTTATATCAAACACATAAGGGGAATAACTCTCATATGGAGTCTCCGAATAGCTTCGGTCAAAATTAAAATCCTAATCCTGAAGATGTAACGAGCAATTTGGTAAAATAAATTTGTCGTAATCTTTTACGGTTTGGAAGGAGTAGTGGCCACAAGAAAAACAGTGTTTGGGGAGATAACTCTTACAACGTAAAGTATTTTGTTACGCAGTTGTCAGTTTTAAAAGCGTATAAACTATACGATATCATATTCCAAATATCTAAGCGACATCTTTTGAAACATCAATACTACGCAAGAAAAAAATTAGGCGGAAGAAAAAAAAAAAAAATAATAATAATAATAATAATAATAATCAGAACAAAAGCAATAGGTCTTTCCACGGAAAAGTGGAAAGACCTAATAATCAGAACAAAAGCAATAGGTCTTTCCACGGAAAAGTGGAAAGACCTAATAATAATAATAATCAGAACAAAATCAATAGGTCTTTCCACGGAAAAGTGGAAAGACCTAATTAATATCAAAATAAATGTTACTGTTAATTGTTTTTTAAATTGTAACCGAATAGATATTTTAATTTGTACTTTTATGAAGGAGTACGTACTTTTTTTTCATTATTTTTAGAAAAACACAGTGCTATCTGTAATACCACCTTTAATAACTATAAACAATGTCACGTCATAAAAACAAATAGATATTCATATATTATATTTCCTGTTACAACAATTTGTTTCCTGTTATCGCAAATGTACTTTCCTGTTTCCAAAAACATAATGAATACATTAAAACGATAGTTAATGGAAACACTTTATCAATGATTTTGTATTTATTTAAAAGGGGAAATAATAACTTAATATGAAGAATTGCTATCTTATACTTACATTGTAGGTGGTCATCTTTGGAGGTATATTCGGTACAACTTGAACAAATTGACCAACAAAATAAATGCATGTTTTTAAAACGATAAATTATATAAATCTAAATAATGTTCATTACTGTTGACAGAAGTCAAAAATTTTATGCGACTGTCATACAAGTGAAAGGTTTGGCTAGCTGTAAAACCAGGTTTAACCCATCATTTTTCTTAAAATGTCCTGAACCAAGTCAAGTATATGGCAGTTGTTATCGAATAGTCCGTTTCTATGTATGTTGGCGTTTGTTTTTGTTACAGTTCAGTGTTTCTGTTGTTCCGTTGTTTTTCTCTAATAGTTGATGTGTTTCCCTCAGTTTTAGTTTGTAACCCGGATTTGTTTTCTCTTAATCGATTTATGACTTTTGATCAGCGGTATACTACTGTTGCCTTTATTTATTACAGGAGACGCTTATCCTGTCGACGCATCCGGTCTCGCTCCTTTTGGAATTCATGTGATTCCCTCTGTTTTTGTCTGTTGCTTTGATTTGTCTCTTCTTAATCCATTTACTAGATTTGAACATTGGTACTGTAACCTAAATTTATTATTCATAAACGAAAACAGATTAAAATCTTACCCATAACTTTTCTTAGGGGCAGAAAAGGCCTTCGGAAAATGATTTATGTCCAAAAAATAAGCAATGTTTGCGTTTTGTCAGTCAAATATTTATCGTTGGTGCAACCAAATTAGACTTCCATTCTTTATTCTTTACGAAATGTATTGATTCAATAAGACTTGAATGTGACCCTGATTTCAATGTATCATAGTTTACACAATTACTTGAAAGAAAATACGTTTTTTTATACATAAACAAGTCAAAGACCAGATATAGTAACCTTTTTGATTCTTTCTCTAATCCACGAATGTGAGTACCTAACAACAGGTAGTCCGTGTCATTAAGTTAATCTCAGTTATTGAATTTCCTTATTTTGAGTCAAATTAAACATAGATCATATATTATTTTCTTTTTTGTTCCTTTTAAACTTCCCCATTTTATGGTGTTTTATCCCGATAATCACGGACACTGACATACCTTTATGGAGAAACTTCCATCTAAGATCAAATTTTCAGATTATAATTTTTTTTCAACCAGCTGTTTAACTGTAATTTGTTGGAAAATAATATTTTTCTATATGAATGAATGAATGAATAAATAGTTTATAAGAGTGCAACCTGAATATATACATTATAATGTACATTGAGTATTAGCATAATGATCCAGCTAGCCAAATAGGCTTATGATGCACTATCATGTTTTAACTTTATATATAACAGATATAAGAAAATGAGTTCAAAATTATTATATTTAAATGAAGACATGCCTATTGCTTTATTTTCTAAATTTACAATAGACAGATTAAACAGTTATAGATAGTCACGTCTTATGTTGGAACTTTCTAAAATAAAGTTTGCTACAAGTTTGCTATTTACATTAAAGAGTATTGTAATGGCTTTGTTTGGAGATAGTTCAAACAAACATTTTTTTCTTAAAATGTCCTGTACCAAGTCAGGAATATGGCAGTTGTTATCACATAGTCCGTTTCTATGTATGTTGGCGTTTGTTTTTGTAACAGTTCAGTGTTTCTGTTGTTCCGTTTTGTTTCCTCTTATAGCTGATGTGTTTCCATCAGTTTTGGTTTGTGCCCCGGATTTGTTTCAGTTAAATCGATTTATGACTATTGAACAGTGGTATACTACTATTGCCTTCATTGATGTTTACTGGGCGAATAGATGGTAACTCGTCTAACAGTTTGTTTCGTGCATCAATATAACGATCACAATAGATGAGGAAATGTATTTCGTCTTCAACCTAACCTGAATCACACAATTTACATAAACGTAGATTAACTGGAATGTTTCTGTAACGACCTTCTTCAATTTCTAATGGAAAGGTTCCAGAGCGAATCCTTGCAATTGCTGAACGTTGCACCCTTGATAAATGTCTTTTGACATATGGTTCCGTTGAGAATTCGGACTTAAAAAGTTTTATACGTTCTCAGTTTTTGCATTGTACGCACTTCAGTTATCCATCTATCTTTGAAGTCATACTTTTGACTGTTTTTATTACGTAGTTTGTAGAAATGTTGTCGCTACTGTAGTTAATCAAATGCGTAAGATTACAAGTGTTTCAAATTGTTTTGATACTGCAGGTATTCTTGTAGCGTGTAGAGGTGTCAACGTTCCAGTGGAACATTTTACGGCAAAGTCTATTGTCTGGCATTTTCATGAGGCGACATCATAGGCGTATCGTATTACACTGTGTATGAATATATACAAGAAGACATCCCATATCCCCTGAAGTTAGACATCTATATACGATATATTGAAACGGGAATAAAAGCGAGGTTCTAGTTCTCTATGCATGATCACATGTTCTTATCATGTTGATGCTTAAATGTTTCATTGTTTGGTTCACAATCATTTTCTTTTTTTAATAAAACACAATCGGGTGTCTATGCATGAAGATCGACAAGAGGATATAAAAAAATGTCACTTAAACAGTAACTTAATATAAGTGATTGCTCATTATAGAAGAAGGACAACAGAATATGAAATTTGTGTAGTATACGATGTCGCATACATATATTTGTTATCTTTATTTGTATAGTAAAATGATTGATTGCAGCATAAGATTCCGGTCCACTTATGCATAAAACCTCACTTAGTGTGATAATTATAATTGATATCCTTCCTCGACTGATCTTGCCTTTGATGTAGACAGACTTGACAACAAGGTTGACTCATATTCCTGTATGTTACAAGGGAGAAAACCAGCCTATCCTTTGATGAAGTCATACTTCTTTTAAGAAGAAAAAAAAAAACAATATCAGTGCTGATTATTGAAACTACTTTTATCCAGATATCATTGATCATTATTAGCAGTCACATCACGATCTCAGCGAATATGGATAATTTACACACAACATTTTAGTTGAAAGATCCTTGAAAGATCCTGTTCAATCTGAGTGAAGAATGGTAAGGATTTGAAATGCATATATAAAATATATTTTACAACTTTTATGCATAAATAATTTTATTTGAAATACCACAAAATACAAACATAAATGTATAAAATATCATTGTTAAGGCATCGCTGCAGCTGCACTGATTAACAATGAACATGCAAAAACATCAAACGATATGCAGAGGGAAAAAGATTTACACTAAAAGAATTAAAAAAGAAATAACAATAAAACTTAGAGGCATAGGTCAAATTGTTGTGACTTGTGATACTCGAAGATTTCATATGACACAACCTTTGTGTTAAATATTTGTAAATTTTGGATTTAGTTTTTAAACTATTTTGTACTAAAAACAGATATCAGCCAGATGAACAACACACACACACACAGCTGAATTTGAAAATTACGATGCGGGATTACTATTTTATCAATATCACGGAAATGCGCTATTGTTATTTTCAAATGAAATCAATAAATTTAAAATGTCAGCTGTTTTTGTCTTTTTTAAAGCCAGCTGATAGTTTCGGAAACCTTATTTTGTTGTTTATTTAACTTTTCTATAGAATCTAAGCATGTCCTTTAAAGTAAAACAAATCTTAGTTACATATTTTCATTCAACATTCGTTATTCGGCTATTATACATGAATGACTAGTGGCAAATTTTACTTTGCCTTCGGATTTCCTATGATTATGAAAGGGAAAAATTGGAGTGAATGGGGATAATGTAAAAACACATTAGCTGATAAATTCGAAGTTAGGACTGCCGTCTTCGACACAAGAAAACGGTATCCAAACTAGTAACAATGTCAAACAACAACTAAATAATCTATATCCTTATAAAATGATTTTTAAATCATTACTAAAAGGGAATGTTGAATGTAAAGAAAAAATGCAAAAATACAAAATCAGAAAGGCAAACTGGTATCACAGAACATGTTTGTTAGATTTACATCTGTAACAATTAATATTAAGGCACACACTAACAATTAAAATTCGTTAAGATTTCAGGTTAGATTAGGTAACAATTAGTATATAATTAATAAGCTACAATTATCACTTCAATTTTAACCACATTTTGATAAAATCATTTTCTTCTTATCATTTTCCTGTTTAAAAAATAGAACTTCCTGTTTTACAGCAACAGTAAAATTTAAATCAATAAATAATGTCAGGACACAAGCTTAAAGTATGTCACAAATTTTTGTAATTTTATCCAAATGAACTTTTTTTTGATAAAATATTTTCCAAGTGAAAAATAGAAAAATAATTTATTTTAAAACCGATGACTTAATGAAAAACGAAAGACACTATTTCCATGTATGTCCATAATATCATGTATTTGTCTGAAAGAGGTAACTAAAAAAATTATTGTTAAAGTATCTTCATACAGCCTGTTTTAACGGTATAACGAAAACATTTCAAGAAACACTTTGTAACTATAAAATTCTTTATAATCAACAATGCATATTACGATTCCATACTAAACATATATAAATACTAAATTTCACTTAAAAATTAACAAAGACCAAAGAAACATATTTATTAACCGTTATTTCAACAATATTTACAATATTAATGGATATCAAAATGCATTCAGGCACATTTGAGATCTATGTACAAAAATTGAGCACTTTTTAACAGGGTAAATGTTTCTGAGCACTTTCAAATATAAACATGCATATATTTGTATCAGTCATCAAACTTTAAAATGGGATGAAATATGTTGGGACACTATACAACCTATGATGAATAAAAAATATACATCTTATCTACATTAAAATGAATACACAAAAAAATACCCCAAAAAAACCAAAAACACTGCAACAGCATTCCAACAACGAAAGTTTACTTATAGTTGAATATCAATAGGACGAGAGCCCACAAATATTACAAGCTCTAAATAGCACCAAAAGATAACAATCAAATGAATTCAAAAGAAATCAGGAGATCTGAAATCAACATCATTTTTTCAAATAGAAAGAGACATAAGAGACAGCAAGCACGGATCAAGCATTTGTAAGGGTCCAATCTAAAAATCAAAATTAACTTTCGCCGAATTTTATTTGACTTAAAAGTACCTGTTTCAAACCCTGGAATCCCTATCAATTTCAACACACATCAAGATCGACTAATCATAATCTGCTGTATAATCTGTACATGATAAATACAAATGTTAGTGAATTAGAAGACTATTTACATCAAACATCAAACTGGTATGTGACATCGACTTAAACAAAATGTACATATCTAACTACATAAAAGAAAAATACATAATGTATACTATGATGAGCAGTTTATGATTGTTTTTACTTCGAGATCATTTTTAGCTGTTAATTGCAAACAGCAGCCGACGATGCTCTTTCATTTTACAACATGCTTGCAACAACCGTTTTTACTTTTTGGACCAGAAAGAATGACTGTTTGTTTACTATTGTTACAGCAAGTATGCTGACTGCTGAGCACCAAAAAAAAACTGGCTTAAAACATTTTTGTAAGTCAACAAGAACATCTTTCTAAATTGATACTGTGAAATTATTGAAAATACGTACACATGTAAATTTGCACAAATATTGGGATATTTTGTATTCATTTATTGGATATTTTAGATAAAATATATGACGTTAATTTTACCCTTTGCATATGAATTATAATACTTATATTAATACTTCCCTACAGGAAACCGGAAGTACTTGTTCTCAACAAGTACTCATTATAAGCCTTTTGTTTAAATGAATATTTAACAAAAAACCAAAAAAAAATATAAAAACAATACATTAAACAGGAAGTTTCTATTTCTAAATTCATCCTTTTTTTAAATAGAAAAAAAACGTCACTTAAAATGTTTCCTGCTTGCTTACATATAGTTAGTGCATTATTTTTCTAATGATATAAAAAAATGACATAAAATATTACAAAAAATTACATTGTTATCATCTGATAATTCTGTATGAAAAACCGTTAAAATACTGCTCGATTTAGATCTCTTATATTGCTATGTAATCACATGGACGTTTTGAAGGACGGAAAGGTTTCTAACATCTTTTTGTCAAAGAAGGCTTCCATTTCAACTCCAGCCATATATATTTCACTTTTTTTCTACAAAATGGGTGAATAAAAGATAATCAATTGATTTTCTATGAACATGCGCGTTGCATGCATAGGACAATGACAAAGACGCAGCAAGCTCAGGTATAACTAAATCACCTACAAGTTTTGTTACAAAAACTAAACCATTATGTATCCATGCTATCATAGATCAAACGTACATTGTAATATTTTGGGTTCTGTTTAGTAATATTTTGGGTTTTGTTTCAAAAACAAAATAGCAATATAATTCGTTGATTATAAGGCTTCTTAACTGTTTTGATTCGAGCGTCGTACAAATTATAATCCCGGTATATTTGAAGAGCTTTTTTAATTAATGTAATCCATAAAAGCTTTATAGACTTCATCTTATCTGAGGATCTTAAAGCAATTGATGAGATTCATCAAAATCAATGCATATTCGAGTCGTTTTTTTTAGCATGCCTTTGTTCTCAAATTTTGAACATTTTACCCACTTGCTCCAATACCCTCCACCAAGGATAAAAAGCGCAATATATGACCTAGCAATGAAGATGAAATTTCAAATAAAAATCATTTCTCATGCCAGTTCTTTAAAAGTATTACCTCATGGTACTGGTAGCAGTTACTATAAACTAATCTCATGTCATCGACAAATTCTTCCACCTGACTGTAGAAACCATTACGTAACTTATGAGCAACCATGTCGTAGCACATTCCTCTCTTTATAATCTTATAGTAGTCAGGTACCTTCAAATCAAATATAGTTTACTAAAATTCATTATCTTGCGACAAAACTAGATGCTCCAAAGAGACTGAGTGAAGTGCAATTTTGGAAAACTCAAAAGTGTCAATATGCCTACGAAAAATCATTTTACGGAAAATTATTACAAAAAAACAGCAACCAAATTTTGGAGAGGAGAATTTTATCAGACAATGTTGACTTTTTTAAATTGTATGTTAAAATATTGTTTTTTTTTAAATTTTGTGTAAAAAAAAAGCTCTTTTCAACAATAAAAGTGCGAATAATGTTTGTTCGCCTAAAATCAATGGTTTAAATGAGAAACTTCTCTGCAAACATTTGATCAATTTGCTGATTTTTTATTTGTTATCGTGTATCCAGATTTGCTATATATTGAAAAAGCTTTGCCTTGCATTGTTTCTTTTGTTGACTCAAATATAAAATTAGGACATAAATACAGGTGATTCAATTCACGATTTTTCTGCAACTAAGTGAATGTAATAATAATAATAATAATAATAATAATAGTAATAATAATAATATTATTATTATTATTAATGATAATAATGATAATAATAAAAATAATAATAAAATAATGCTAATCATCTTAAACATTGTTTCGTTTGTAGCATTTCATCTAAAATGCAAGCTGTTTGCAATGAAGAAATTAACATATAATCAATCAGTGTCAGATGTTCAAAGGAGACAACAAAATAAAGTTATCATTCATATGCATTTTTATCTATACGATAAAAATCTAATCAAGACGATAACGTAAACTAGTAAATTGTTAAATGATCCGATTACTTCAATCCAAATATCATCATCGAAATATGATGAAAATTAAATTATTTACAACCCTGTGACAAAAGTAACATCTGCTTATAGAAAGTATCTAAAGATTGTTTTCCTAGGTAAATTGAATACATGTTGGAAGTTCTAGTGTGTCATCTTTGATATGTATAACACTGACGATATTCTATCTTTCTATTGATTACAATTTCAGTGAAAATATCCAGATTGTGTTAGCGTATAAATGCATTACCCCAAATTGATGCTGGTGAATTGCTCTTTCTATGGATATTTTTCTCAGATACACAGAAATATTAGTTAGTTGGTTTTAGCGTCGATTTTAGTATTATTGCTCTTCAGCCATGTGGATTTTCAATATTTGATTACTTGTATCATCGTTGATAAAAGAAAAATACGCATATCATGCTTCGAATTAAATAAGTATCGTATTCTACTTTGATATGTTTTCACAGAAAAATTCATTGATTAACATGGAAAATCGTCGTATTCCACAATTTTTCTATGTATATAATTGAATATGTATTTAAGATTGCTTCGGTTGGGTAAACCCATTTGAAACACTTGTCATTCACATAAGCTTCGTTTTCATTATTTCAACGTTTCATAAGAACTAAAGAAACTAGAGCACTGTATACATTAACTTACATCTTTAGATTTAACCTCCTGACGGAAAGGTTCACTTAGCTTGTGGTTATAAACTTTGTCTAACACAGTAAAACATTCCTGCAAGTAAAAGATATACATTTTGTATTCTATTGTAAATAAACTAATCATAGATATCAGGCTTAAAATTCTCTTTTGGTATTCTCTACTCAAACAATACCTGTTTCTGAATATCCTTCGCGAGATCATTGCGCCCGGAATCTTTTAACATATTCAATGTTTATCACGCAGTACTGCTTTTCATCTAATTTTAATAATAATCATACTACCGAAAGTAACAAAACTGGTCAGCTTTGAGTTAGAATAGTTTATAAGAAAAGGATTACATTTGCTTACATTAATTGACAAAAGGCCCTTCTGTTGGAGTAAAATTGGTACCGTTAGTGGTAAAACTATCGCCGGATCGATAACTTTGGTGGAGGACTGTAAGTCCCCGACGGTATCACCAACACAATAGCCAAAAATGCGATCTTGGTATGAAAGTATTGATATTTGTTTAATTAGAATTGACTTACAAAATGTTGGAAATCATTTTAAATTATGGTATTATCTTCCTCGTGGATTTACTTTTTGTCCTTTTTCTTTTTTTGGTTTTAACAGCTCTGGAACATTTGTGTTAGGTTTTGATTTTCAAATATTTTGGCACTACTTAAGAGACATTAATTGTCGAAATTGCGCATCTGATGCAGTACATTTGGTGCCGTAAATGATATAATTTAGTTCTTTTGACCTGTTTCTTATAGTTTTGCATCTTAAAAATTTAGAATTTTCCAAACAAATACGTACCGATTATCAGGCTGTCTGCATATTGATATTGTAAACTATCAGCTGCGAGTCACAGTATGAAGCTTTTTGTCGAGTGAGCGCAGCGAAGTGGTTTATATTTATGGATCAATCTAAATATGTGTAGCCTCTCGCTTTAGCATGTCTAAATTTCATTAGATGCGATTGTTGTGTATTTCTAAATCGGATCAGATATATATCTGATATTTCCTACTCAAGCTGTATTTTATACGTTGTAGAAACTTTCTGAATAATATACCATTTTTCATTGAAAATTAAGTGGAAAAAAGATGCATTTGTATAAAAGTTTTTGCACTAGAAAACCCAGTGTGCGGTATTATTCTTGAAGTCAGAGAAACCTGTCAATATGTTAATAATAAAACCAAGACTACTTATAATATTCTAATAACCATCTTTAGGTTGACAAGAAATAGCCAATTGTACCTGTACACATACAAGCCCTCTCTTTCTGTAAGTAGGTATGACTTCTCGTTCAGATGTAATAAGATCAATTCCTTTTTTCTTTGATAAACACTGTGTTTGTAAACCATTCTTACAAGACTGTTCTTTAGTGATGACTTCTGCACAGTTTAAAGGTAAATCATTCTCGATGGACTGCTCTTTACTGCCTATTTCTTCACAGCTTGGCAAAACACCATTGTTAATAGAGTGGTTCTTTACGTTGATATCTATACACTTTGAAGACGAGTTATTCCTGGAATAGGGTTCTTTTAAGTTTTTCCCTGGACAATTTAATTGCAAATCATTCTCATCGACTTGTTCATTTACACTGCTTCCTGCAGCCGCCAAATATTCCTGGGGCGAGTATATTTGTGATTTCTTGTTTGTAAGACAAATTTTATTCCATCTTTTTTTTAGTTTGATTTTCTGCTTTGGTTCTAAGTAACTAAAATCGGTAACTGTTTTAGCGTCATCGTCGTCATCATCGGCATCATTACTTTTTCGATCGTTACAAGTCGAAGGCACCACCTCTGGAAAATAAGATATATCAAAAATTAAATATGATGTTATATAAAAATATCTTAAAAAATGTAATTTTGTATTCCGTATTGCTAATAAAAAATTGAACTTACGAAAATGTATGTGGAATTATGAAAGATCAGGCAAATAGAGAAATTGTTCATTTTAAAAAGATATCCATTTGTCAAGTAATGTTTTGTTTGGTTTATATCAGTTCAATTACACGAATATTGAAATATAAGTCAATGTCATTACTATTATATATAACTGGTATTCAATCGAAATATTAGTAAATAATTTTTTAACTGTGTTTTGTATAATAAAAAAAAAAGACAACAAATATGAACAATAAACTAAGATACTCTTCACAAGACACAAACAACTCATACAAAGATGGATATTAGCAGAAAAAGTAGCCAATGACCCTAAACATTGGTGTGATATACTTGAAATTTTGACTAGATTCCTGTTGATATTTTGCTTTAGAAATAATATTGGCTCTTAGAAATTGAAGCTTATCTACTTAAAGCAATCTAATAAGATAACAACAGCATAATGGTAAAATCATTAAGTTTCACCTCTGGCTGAGCAGACAGAGACACAGATGCGATGATAAGAAAGAAAACAACACTGAAAATTTAAGCTTACAATCGAGAAAAGCGCCTCGGATGCACACAATTTATGAAGTGTTATTTCCATTTAATACCCCTATATTTTTAAAAACAAACAGAGTGAATTATTCTGCAAACTGTTAAATTATTTTGTAAATAAACAGCTGCGCCATGAGCGCATGATACGCCCGTCGTCTTGTGTGTGAATTTTTATGCAATAATCATAAATAGTTTACGGCGCGACATGTGAAAACCCCCCCTTTTTTTTTACAAAAAACTCAATAACTCTAAAATTAAAATTTTGAATCATCACCAAAAAGTATACATGAAAACCCAACCCCCCCCTTTTTTTTTACAAAATACTCAATATCTCTTAAATAAAATTTTGAATCAAAACAAAAAAGTATACAGATCTTTAGATTAATATAAATAAGAAATGTGTAAAGTCTAAAACAATACTCTTAAATCGTTTTTGAGATACGGCGCGACATGTGAAAACCCCCTCCCCCTTTTTTTACAAAATACTGAATAACTCAAAAACAAAATTTTGAATCTTCACCAAAAAGTATACAGATTTTTAGATTAATATAACTAAGAAGTGTGTAAAGTTTTAAGCAATAATCATAAATTGTTTTTGAGATACGGCGCGACATGTGAAAAACACACACCCCTGTTTTAGTTACAAAGTCCCGTAACTCAAAAAGTTTAAATCTTATTTTCACCAAAAAGTATACAGATCGTTTGACCATCATAAGAAACAACTTTATTAAGTTTCATGAAATTTGAAAAAGTCGTTCTCAAGTTACGGTGCGACATGTTTACGCCGGACAGACAGACGGACAAACGAAATTTGTATACCATAATATGTCCCGTCAAAATTTTGACGGGCGTATAAAAATTAGAGTTGCAGATTACATAGTTGTATTCTAGCTAAGAATCACATTACAGTTCTTTTGTTATCAAAATTATTGCTTGTGCACCTAGGGAACAGAGAAATCGTATATCTGCAATTTGCGTCAGTTTTCTTTCTGTAAGTTGTTTTGTTTGTGCGTAGTAAACGACAACAGTAGAATACAGCTGTTCAAAACTCCTAATTTAATCTCAACTAAGTCAGATTTAAAAAGGAAGGAATCGCAATTAAAGCGGTGCAAGATCGGATGTGTCGACAGGGTATCGATCTGATTAGTAAAGCTCTTTCCTACTGATTTTTGTAGTTCATTCTTATGTTGTAATGTCACCACTGTCACAGGTAAGGGTGAGGGTATAGCGTTTACAAACATGTTTAACATCCCCACATTCGTTATATGACTGTCCAAAGTCACATGCCTGTAATCTAGTAGTTGTCGTTGGTTGCTGTTTGTCATCACTATTTTACGTGTATTCTTTTTATTATAAATCAGGCCGTTGGTTTCCTCTTTGAATTGTTTCCCATTTTGTCATGTCGGCCGTATCATAGTATACTATCAGGTATTGTGTTTCGAATCATTCAAGGCTGTACGGTGACCTGTAGTTGTTTAAATTCTCGTTCTTTGGTCTCTGGTGAATAGTTGTCTTATTGGCTATTATATCACATCCCCTTATTTTATATAGATGTGTGCAGATGAATATTATCATTTTTTTTTCACCGTAATCAGTCTAGACATCTTTCAAAAGAACTCACGAGTGATAAGATATAAATCAGAACCAAATCTGTGGTAAGAAACTTTTGTTGTAAGAACTGAAAACATATTTAGTGCTTCTTATCAAATATATTTAATTTCATAAACAAATTTAGTGTCATTTTGTTTGAATTTGAAAATGCTCAAAAATGAAAAACAGGTCAGAATGATTTCATTTGTTTCATGATAATTCAGTTACACACAGTTACACACAAATAAACATCTAATACATTGTTCAACTTAACTAATATTCCTTTTTTGAATGTTCATTAGTATGTCCAGCAGTTAAAAGATTGAAAAAAAGAATAAAGTAATGAAGAATAGAACACAAATCACAACATTAAAAAAGTGAAAAATTTAACCTCGTAAAATTTTCTGAATTTCTTTGTGGGTATTCATATCAACTCTGTGACATCTTTTAGCAATGTGCCTGTTGTTTTTCCACTTCTTAGAAGGAAGACTTAAAGACGGCAGATCATCGCCTGATTCGGTGTGAAATCGAATTGGTGAAAACAAAATGCTGGTATCTGCTTTAAAAACAAAATTATACTTGAAATGAAAGGTGACTAACATTTCACTGGAAAACATGGTTCATTTTTACCATGCGTTCGACACGCATTTTTTTTAAAACAATGTTTCGAAGCAACTGTGATTTGTATCAAGTTTGATATTTCCCGACCTCCTTAACTTACTGTTAGACTTTATAGTCTTATTTCGAAACCCAGTTAAAAAAAAAATAACACATCTAAGTTCTTTTATCAAATTTGATTGCGATTTAGCATGTTAAAACTCAATTTTCTTGAGAAAAAAAGCATGTTGGGGTATGTTAGATTGCGATGGTTTCATGATATTGAAGCGGTAGTTCACTGAATGCATACACATTGCAATGCTGTTAATTCACTTTTTTGTTTTAATAAATAGAACTATAATAAATTTGTGATGAGAATGAATATTATTAACAATGCAATAAAACTAGAATATTATAGAAGAAAGGAAGGAATCAATTAAAAGATGTTTTAAAACGCATGAATTATGTAAGGTGCATTGACGTCATCACCAATGGTTAATTTTTTGAAACATGTTTAATCATATCGCCATGTACAAGTATATGCATATCATGCTCTGCGTTATATTGATTATTGTACTTTGTAAAATTTACTTGTTCTAACAATGTTGTTTTTCATTAAATGATATATATAACTGTTTGTGTAATTATGGTGCTTTTATAAAAAAAAAATATCTAACATTACATATTATCATATAAACTGTATTTGCTTTTGGAATAAATAATTTATATTATTATTATCAAACAATCAATGTTAGTTTGAGAAAGACTAAGGGAATTTTCATTTGTAAATTATTTCTAAAAAGTCAGAATTTTCCATTATAGTATTCGTGTTCTATTACCTGTATGGTCTTCCTCTTCGTCACTTGTTTCTAACGGCTGGACATTGTAAATATCTGACAGTTTCGACCATTTTCCAATCCTAGAAATCTCATCCTCTCGTTTCGTTGATATATATCGTGAATTTTCGTCAATATGTTTTAAATTCATGTTTATAGTATTGCCAACATCTTCTTGTGATTTATTTGTTTCGTAAGGCTTTTCATTCGGTGCTTGTTTTTGACGACTGTTTCGTCTTACTCCTTTCTGATCATGAAATACTCTTTGAACAGTACGTTGGCAAACTAGATTTTCAAATTGTTTGTTTGCTTCTACTTTTTCAATAGTCATTCTAGATTTTGAATTGCCAAGTGAAAGGTTTACATGTTGCCTCTGTGATTTATGCTTTTGTTTGCCTTTGCTTTCATTTTGACACATTTGCTTCACTTTATTATATGTTTTATATTTTTTGGTAGGGCTATCCTCACTTGCTGGAATACGCTCTGAAGATAACCGCTTTGTCGACTTTTGCATTTGTAATTTTTGTGTAGCATTTGGTCTGGAGTCTTTTCTTTCTTTGCAAGATAACTGAACTTTAATTTGTTTATCATCTCTCTTACTTTTCTTCGTTACATGATCATGTCGTTGTTTCATATTGGCCATGTCTCCAAATTTAATGTTCTCTAGTATCAGACTTTTTTTAATGGTACCATTTGAATTATCTGTCTTACTATCCTGTGTTACTGTATGCTCGTTTTGGTTTTCATTATTGTATTTTTTATCAATATCCTTTATTGTCTGTGTATTGGGAGACAATTGGTCTGTCGTACCCGAAAGTTTGCGTTTTAACTGTGTTCTACAGAATGATTGTGCAGAACTATCGCTGTCGTTTCGAGAAGACTGTGTATTTACGTTGTTAGGTTTAATGGGTGTTTGGTTACATAACTTCTTTCGCAAACTTGTCACAAGCCCCTTAACAAAACTTTGATTCTGACATTTTGGTAAGTCACTGCCTAATTTTTTTTCCAAAGACATCCTCATCTTTTCAAAATGATCTTGAGGACAAGACGCCTGCTTGACTGTTGTATGTAAAACTATTTCTTTGTCCTTTGAAGGTTTTGTTGTCTTTTTATGATTTCTTGTTTTGTGTCTTTGGTCATTCATGGCATCCTTTAAGTTTGTTACCAAATGTGCAGAAGTTTTGTTTATGACATCCTCATTTTTGCAGTTTTCATGTGTGCTACTTTTGTTGATACTATGTGAGTCTGTTGCTGAATTCTGATTTTGTCTTTCACAAGCACTAATTTTATCAGTTATATAATCACCCTTTGCAAATGTGTGACTATCTCCATTCATTCTCATCTTTTCTTCTGAACATTTTGCATTTTCCCACGGAAGCACGCCATTGCCTTTCTCAGATGTTTTCACTTTTACATACTTTTTTCTAGAATTAGGAAAATCAAGCCTAGATATTTCTTCTTCAAATGATAGTTTTCTGTGTGAACGAATACTCTCCTTAGATATTGGTTTCCCTGGCAATGTATTACTGTGTTTATAGTTCTTAGCATGTGATTTCCCATTTTCCTTATTACCGACACTTTTTTTCTCTTCCTGCAACACTTCGTTCTGAACACTAGATTTATCATTTTGCACGACATCTACATTTGCTTTGGGAGAAAGGCCCAAATATAAACTATTTTCAGTTGATTTTTGTTCGACATTCATAAAATATTTCTTTTCGTACGTTTCATAGGAGTTCACATTGCTGTCATTAATATTTTCAGGCCTTGAAATTTTGTTCATAACTTTTCTAAGATATAATTCCGGTACCAATTTTGGATGAGAACGAGATTCTCTATTCTCTGAGTTAGTTTTAAAACCACAATCGAGTACAGGATTTTTTTTGACAATTTCATATTCTGTTTTGGGACTTGAATTTTCTGGTAATATATTTTCAAATGAAGAGTTATGTAATGAATAAGAGTTATCCTTACTATTTATTGAGTAACTTTGACATATATTTTGCTCAATTTCGTGTTCTTTCCGTTTAGATTTTTCGCAATCGTCATGGCATATTCTTTCCGTTTCATTTGCTGATGCTGATCGTTCATTTGATTGATTTTCTATACTATTAACGGTGTGGGTTTTCCCAGAAACATTCGTGGAAGTCATTGCTTGTCCAACTTTCATTTTGTTTTCTGATTTTGATTGAAATGACTTAAAATATTCATTGCCTTTATAACTATTTTCAAGGAATTTGCTTATCAAATTACTATCTGACGAACTTCTATTCAAACACCTTTCATGTTTTGCAAGGTTAGCATGTTTATTGGTCTCTCTCCATATGTCTGCATTTGATTTCTGTTGATTGCAGATTGACCGTTTCCGGTCATGTGAAACCAACTTTGTATGAGTAACAGGAGTTCTTGTTAAGACAACATGGCAACAAAACTGACTAGCTTCGTTGTAGTTAAGTACTATAGAACTTGGAACTTTGATTCCATGGAAAATTTCCTTTGAACCTAATTCAAATAAATCTTTCTTTAATTTACGACAGGACTTTGAATTTCCGAAGTTTGATGATCTTGGTCGTCTTTTGCAATAGAAATCTCTTTTCGGCTGTCGGCTTCTATGTATTGTTGTCTCGCTAAGTCTTTTGATTTTTCGTTTTCTTTTATATTCAAAATATTCATTACGATAGGTAAACATCGTATTTTTATCTGCTTTTACTTCTGCTGTACTATCCTTTTGTCCTTCGGAAGTTAAAAGTTCTGCCGGTTTTACATTGTCTTTTGGTGATTCATATCGTTTTTCTTTGTTCAAATGATTATCTAAAATCGCTTCACCATTTGTCAAATCAGTGTGATCTTTTGTGTTTGTTAACGATATTAATGTTCCATTTGGACTTTGCCTATCGACATATTCATCTGCTTTACATTCAAGTTCAGGATTTTGGTACTTTTCTGAAAATTCGGAAGCAGATATTGTAACCTCATTACTATTAAAACAAGGTAGCTTGTTGTTTTCATACGATTTCATTCCTTCTTTTGCACATACAGATGATATTTCATGCTGATTAATTGAATTTCCTTCTGATAAAATTACACTATTGTCATGATATTCGCCATTTGGTAGTGTTGGTGTACTATCTGTAGGAGGATGTTTCTCTGTTGCTATAGGTAAATCATTATCACTGTTGTCACGAAATTCGCCATTCGGTAGCGTTGGTGTATTATCTGTAGGAAGAGGTTTTTCTGTTGCTCTAGGTGAATCGTTATCACTATTGTCACGAGATTCGCTACTTGGTATTGTTGGTGTATTGTCTGTAGGAAGAGGTTTCTCTGTCTCTTTAGGTGAATCATTATCACTATTGTCACGAGATTCGCCATTCGGTAGCGTTGGTGTATTATCTGTAGGAAGAGGCTTTTCAGTTGCTCTAAGTGAATAGTTATCACTATTGTCACGAGATTCGCCATTTGATAGTGTTGGTGTTTTATATGTAGGAAGAAGTTTCTCTGTTGCTATAGGTGAATCATTATCACTATTGTCGCTTGAAAGTTCAAAGAACAGGTCGTCACTAATATTTGACGCCATGGTTGAGGCGATTGATGCTTGCTTAAACAATATAGTTAAAGTATCGATAAACATATCCGGGTAAAACCCGAGTTCATTTTTTACCGTTTGACCAACCAATGATTTTAAACGATCGAGTGCTACTTGTGAGACTATCATACATGAACCGCATAGCTGCAAAATATCCCAAATAACTTTACGAGAATGTGATAAAGGAAGCTCATCATTTGGTGCAGATTGAATTCGCTGATTGAAACATTCTAAATTTTTCTGTATTTGCATAATATTTGTTGAATCAACGGTTTGAGGTGGACTTTGACTAATTATTTCGATACTCTTATTTAAATGCTGCACAATGGTTTCCTCTAGCGATTTAAAACATTCCTGATTTGATGAATGTTTATCTATCTTTGCATCTAACAAATGACAATCTTGTTCATTGGTAAAAGTAGACTGCGCGGCAAGATTTTGAAACACAATATCAGTTTTCTCAGGTTCTTCTTGATCAACACATGTACGGTAAAAAGAGCTTTCCTCTGTTTCTATGCAGTCAAAAAACGAGTCATCCCCGAGCTGCCCATCGGTACAAACGTTTACAGTTTCTGTCTGTAAAGAAATATTTTGAAACCCATCAATAGGCTTTTCTGAAGGTTTTGTTTCTAAAAGCAATTCATAACCATTGTCTTGAACAACACATTCTCTTTTAGATTCGTTTTTTTCGTATTCATTGTTGCCTACATTTTCAGCACCGTCAGCAGATTTCGGCAAATCTTTGTGTGATTCGTGAAATGTTGAGATTGTATTAGATACACTTTTGTTTTCTAAAATTACTTGATCATTTTTAACTTCTAAGCCAATCTCACTGGCTTTTGTTTCAGTTGTTGTATCCAATTCTTTATTTGCTGACGAAAGCTGGTGTTGAATTGAAATAAATTTGTTATTATCATCTTTGTCATCAATATTTTCATTTTCAATAATATAATATTTGATATGATTGTCTATTTGTTGTGAATCATTAATATTTAATTCCCTTACTTCAATGGCTCCATCCTTTTTCGTAACTGTATATTCTATATTGGAATTTGATTCTATCACTTCAGTCTCTATGTTTGGACAAGTATCCGAATTTACCACATCACTTTTGTCGGACTGTATAAAAATGTCAGAAACCGATTCGCCTACAGTTATTGGTACGTCAGACCATTCATTTACGGTTGGATCTAAAGATAAGGAGATTGAGTCGCAGAAAGGTACCGACTCCAGAAGCAACGATTCTTCTACAGTATATGAATCTAACAATGTTTCATCAGGGGTCGCAGAAATAGTTTCGTCGACAATAGCAGTTGTTGATTCTTTGTTTCCGTTCATTTGGTTTCCAGTTAATACTGCTTCGGTAACGGATGAATCCACATCAATTTCCTGTGTCTTAGTTGACGAAGTTAAAAGTTTCCGTGTACTATTATTTTCGGATACTTTTGTGCAACCATCTTTTAATGTTTCATAGATCGGTTCTACGGAACCTTCACTCATAATTTCTGATTTTTGTGTCAAAGTAATCAGCTGATCCTCTGGCTTTGTGATCAAGTGCTGCTTTTCGATTTCGACATCATCACATTTTGAAGTCGGATCAGTTTTTTGAATCAGTGACGAGTTGCGTAAACCTGATTCTGGATTTGAGTCTGACGAAATTTTAATATTATCGTCAAATTTTGAATTAGAAGTAACTTTTTCAATTGTTGAATCCTTCATATCTCCTTCTTGTCTCTTTTGTGTTCTTTTTTCAGTGTTCTCATTGCTGTCATTTCCATATGTTTTTGTTTCATTTTGCTTCACTGTAAGTCTCTCTGTTGTAATCATTTCATTGTTTGATGCGCATGATTCGTCTTGCTCATCATTTAGTGAATTACCTCCAATATTCGCATCTAGAGTTAAATAATTTGAACCTCCTATAAGCTTTCCTTTACAATTTTTAGTCTCGCTTATTACGTTAGGTAAACATATTGAATTAGAGCTATTTAACTGGTCGTTTGTTTGCAAATGCCTAACTGTCATCTGATGCTGAAATGTATTTTCCTTTGAGATGTCTGCATATGTGTCATCTATTTCTCTCGCAAATGTATTTGGACTTTTTATTTCATGTTGAAACTTTTGAAGCATTCTTTGTTTTGGCGAAAATTGTTTTTCGCGTACCGTCTGGTACATTACTGAAGTCACAGCTGATTTTCTATATTCCAAATTACTTGAAGAATGGTCATCTACGCCATTTTGCATCACTGCAGCAAAAGTATTTATGCGAGTGTAATTTTCGTTTTTTTCACCACATATACTGTTTATATTTTCCATCTTTTCCTTATCACATGAACTTTTTGTTCCTGTACACATTTCATAATTTTTAATCTGAATTTTGCTTCCGTATTTATTTTCTTTTTCATTGCGTGTGTATAAAGGCAATATTGATGGGTTATGAGATGAACTGGTGGTACATTTAGGTCCTTCGTGTGGTATATTCCTTGGATATGAATCTTTTATTGAATTTCCTGTATCCTTGTCTTGCTGTACACTGGTCACGAATTGTCCTCCTTGAATTAATTGGCCTTTCTTTTCTCTGCTCATCGTTTGATTATGTGGCATCACATGAGTGCTATCTTGAAACATGTATGATCTATCAGGCAACCCACCTGAATGTAAAATAATATGGGAGCCTTGTTTGTTTTGTAATATTCTGTTTTTGTTTAAGTTATTTGCCTCGTTCTGATGGGTTTGTATTGCTGCATCAGTTAACCTTTTACAATCAACAGGTCCTAGTTCAGTAAATTTGTGAATCTTACTTTGATTGGAGTGAGCATGGTATCTACTTTGTGTTGATAACGAATCGTTTCTATCTATTGTATCTATTTTTGAACGACGGTCTGCATCTTGTAACAACATTTTATTCTGCATACAACATAAAGCTTTTGAATATTCCATAAGGTAATCAGTATATGACATATAAGGTGCAGTTTCGTATTTTCTCTGGTTATGTTGACATATGGCTGACATATCGCAGCATTGTTGTTTTGCAGTTAGAAATTTATGAGATTCATTAAGACGTTGACTCGATTGGTGTCTATCTGATACAAACATGTGTTGAGAATAATCACACCTATTAGTCATGCTATATCCATGATTTATAGAGCTTTCCACTAAACCAACTTTGAAATTGTGATTTTGTCTTTGATCTAAGGATGGGTGTGATGCAATCGGGTCGGTTTGGTGATACGAATAACTGTTATAAATCATATTGCTGCCAATTGGTCGATTGAAACCACCATTATTGTCATGTAAAGAATTGCTTTCAGAAAATGCGTGAGATTTCACAGTAGGTGTATCAGTGGGCCTCCATAGTGAATGTTGTAAACCTTGGACTGTTGATCCAGATACAATAGGAACTGGACTTTCGCACACAGGTTGTTCGTATAAATCATTAACGTATACGCTTGTTTGAACCTTTGAACGACAATTGGCTTTTGGTTTAATTTTACCTGTTGCACGAGCTTTAACACTACGATTCATTATCTGTTTCTTTTCGTGATCTGAATGTTCAACTCCGTCTTTTGTGTAGTGCTGATATGGACGTTGGTCATTTTTACTGGAATTTTCTACCGGCTCTTCTTGGTGCATCTTTATACTTGCTGCCGCGTTTACATATTCTTATTGTCAGTGTTCCATGTTAATCCAGTCTTTCTTAAAGCTTCATATAATAATAAAAAGAAGATTTTTTTTAAAATATAATAATAATGATATTAGTTAAACTTAATAATAATAATAATGATAATAATAATTTAAAAAAAAACTAATAGTAAAAATCAATTACAGTACTAATGATAATAGTATTGATACTCATAAAATGAAATAAAAAAAAATATGGTAATAATAATAATAATAATAATAATATTTAAAATCAATAACAATAATGATAATTAACAACTATTTAAGAAACTAAACAAATATCTATGAAAATGATGTAAACGCTTCACAGTAAAGTTCATGGGATTAATGTACACTCACCAGAAATAAGATTATTGCGTTCCTCTATTGAAGAAAGTATGACATTTGGCTGATGTTTGCCAATATTTGTTTTTGTCGCGTAAATGAAATATTATCTCCCTTTAACATGACAATGTACTTATGTATCAACACCACATGGTTTATTTAGCTCAGTATAACCCAAGGCAATATGTTTTCGAACGTAACAGCTTAATAAAACAAGTTAAATAATTTACAGTGAATAGATGTTGCATGAAAAGAAATATCTTAAGCGCATACACAATGATCTTTTTAAATTTTAGTCTTAAAGCAAATGCGTTTTCTGTTTCCTGTTATTTTTTATCGGCTTTAAGAACAATTGCTGAAGTCGACAGCTGTTTTGTCAAAGAGTCAACGAACCAGGTTCATGTACATGAACTTTCACATTCGGTCAAGTTTCAGGTTAGAACATTTACATGACCGTTCGTTTAGTAATTTGCATTTTTGGTAACGTCTTAGAGTTAGAAAAAAGTAAATAACCAATCCGCATTTGCGTGATGCCTAATCACATGATATAACTCATCAACGTATTTTATAGGAGAAATACGACGGGTGTCGAATGTGGAGCAAAATATGTTAACACTTCCGGGACTAATTATAATTTATTATAATCCGAAGCAACGTATTTCATATTTATGATTCACAATCATAACATTGGAGATGCCTCACTTTTTTATTCTGTCCAACCTTAGAGAATATACAAAATTCCCAGCTGGAGAAATTTATGCGGATCGGGTAAATCCTATCTTTTTTCTGTCTTTATATTCATTCCGTTTTTATTTTTCAATTTCAGTATTTATGATGATTTCTACAATTATTATTGATATAATTTCAGTTCAGAAATACGAAATTGAAAAGAGTATAATTAATGTCATTTCAAAGTGACGTACATGAAATTTACTCTTTATAACTCTAGTGCATACGACGAGTTTTTCGAGATTTTCCTTCGTGATGAACGCTCAAGAAGTCATTAGAAGTTCTCTTCATCAAAAACGTTATGTCAAAAGATATATATGATATATAAGCCAATGAACAACTGTTGCCTTTAATTTACGAAAAGCATTTATTACCGCAGTGGTCTATACTATTTAAATTTAAAGGGAACACTGACCAATAACTATGTCCAAACCAATACCTCTAACATTCAAGTAAATATGCTACAGTTAATATCATTCCACCAACAAGCACATTATCACAGGTCTATAATTCTCGTTTAAAACATCAATAAACAAATGAAATAACAACATGACAAATATTTCAATTTAACAGAGGACATTTTATTTTTACGTATGATTGTCAATTGTTTTGATATCATATCCATATTTATTTGCATTTGTGTAAATTATAAAAATTATATGATTCCGGTCTTTTTATACCTAACTTCCTCATCGTTGAATGATCATAATATTCTAACATGACATATACGATTTCATTGCGTTTTTTCAATAGGGTTCGTGTACTGTTTCGTACTATTGAAAATCTAATTTCCGGAATGTTTTTGTAGACCTTTAATCTTCTGTTGTTTGTTGTCTTAATTTGTTTCACGGTTCCCGATTATCCAAATGTTATCTGTTCTCATAGGCAATATCATATAAAGTCTAAATTTGATTTTTACCTACGATCGTAGTTTTCAATACAATTCAATTCAAAATCAGTATATTGTCATTTAAATTAGACACGTTTGTGACAAATAAAAAATCCAACAAAGTATTTTAAAGTCACACAGCAAATAAATTAAATAAAAGATCAAGCAAATATACATATCAAGAGTCTACTCAATTAAAATGTCTTTTTTTTAAAATACAGGAACATAGTTTATTTACTTGAAATAGTGTGAACGTATTTAAAATATATGTTTTGATAAACCTATCGATCAATAAAATCCAGATTACAATTACAAATAGTACAAAATGTGCACATTAAAAATATTTCTAATAAACAAGTGATTAAAAGGTAAATAATTATTTTTCAAATACAATGACAAGGTATCTATTTACCTGATGTAAAAGAAAATCAACCTTGATACAAATTAGACATAAAATGTACGCTGTGAGGCATAACAAAAAATACTTCCTACATCAAATTTTAAACACTTCCCGTCATCATCCTAAAGTGTGTATATACATGAACTGATTAAGGTTTTAGAACAACATTTATTCAAGGACACACATGTGCTCTAGTGACAAACACAAGCAGACATAATTATTCATTAATTTTTGGTTGCACAGACATTACCTTAAAATGTCTATTTGGGGTTCTACATTCCTGGGTTGGTGACATAGGAATATTTTTTCCAATAATTCTTGAATTAATCATGCTAGTCGATTTTTTAAAACATTTTTTTGCAAAATTAATTAGTTGCCCTTATTAAAGACATGTGAGACAAGTCAGGTTAACCTGTAATTCTTTTGATAAAACTGCTTAGAACCAAAGCAATAAATTAAGCGGAATGGCAGAGTTTGGCGTTAAATCAAATTTAATGAGATTTCTGACCAGTTTCGGTGAAACACTACGTTTCATTATTTAAAAATTGAAATTTCTTGCTAAATTCAATTAGCTGTATTTTGAATCACCCTCTTATCAAAGCCATTTCCAACATGTCAGGATTCCCAGCAATAGATTTTATGCAGATGATTAGAACTACAGTATCAAGTTCAGCGAGTTTGTTGAGTTTAGCAAAATAACAAACGTAATGGTCAATTTCTGAAATGTCCCTGTTAAACACAACGTTTTGATACTGAAAATGGTAATTAACTTTTCAAACCCATTTCTTCTAAGTATTTGCATCTTTGTAAAAAGGTAAAAAATACCAAGGGGGCAACCAAAGCAAAGGTCGAAGAAAAACAGACCAACAGACAAACAAGACGAGTCCTCGAAAGACTACACAGAAAGCTTAAAAATGAGAAACACGAACCTTTAAAAAAACATGTGATAACCTAAGGTGCTCACAAAGTAAAAAATGATATCTATTTGATTTGAAAATAAGATTTTTAACATTTGTAGAAATACTTTCTTTATTCTTATTCGATTTATACTTTTCCCGATCAGTTGATTATTTTTCTAAAATCAAAGTGTAGTTCCTTCATTGTTCAAACCCCGTTATGACGTCAAGTATTCTTGCTTTTCTTTGATTTCACCATTGTGACGTCCCGAAAAAGGCGACCATGTTTATAACCGATCACTTCATATTGACAAAAAAAAAAAAAAAAAAAAAAACACGAATTGTTTTGGCAGTACACTGAAAAGGTAAAATAGCGTTTGCCTATAAATCGTCTAAAAATCATTAGAGGAAACAGATTCCACCATCGTATCTCGTGTGATACAATTTTTGTTCACTCTCGACATTTAATTTTTAGATATTTTAAACGCTTTGCAAGCCTCATGATTCATTTTTTGTTTAGAATACTGTCTTGAAATGAATTATGCAATGGTAGAAACATATATGTACGGTCTGAGCTTTTAGTTTGAGCGGTAATTAAAAGATTGTGTGGAGGAACTTGCATTTCATATTTGTTCGATAAATATGTACTTTAAATTTTGTTCAATATGGCAACTTGATAACGCACCAAGTAAATCAAAAACAATTCACAGCAAAAATATTGCAATATGTATATTTTATAGAATTAAACTGAGATAATAGTTTATTCTGGCCGTAATATTTGGCGCAAACAATCAAACTGTAACGCACGAAACAAAACATCTTAAGACGAGGAAATTATGTGTATGACTTTTGGTAACACTGAATTGTCTCAAAACGCCATGGAGACGATCCCCGAAGACTGCCGATGTTCCTCTGACTATAAATAAACATAAATATAAATTAAAAAAAAAGAATAAAAACACAGGCACGTGGAATATGATGATGACGATATTTCCGTTATATGCACAAACAATCACTTTTCGGAATTTTGGGTCCTCAGTTCCTTTGAATTCGTATTTTATTTGGCCTTTTTTATTTATTTTGATTCGAGCGTAGCAGATGATTCTTTTGCGGATGAAACGCACGTCTTGCGTACAAAATTTGAAACCTGGTATTTATGAGGAATGTATTGGTGGGGTTTTAATCTTAATTCACCGTAGACCTTCAGACACACCAGTCAATAACCGTATTGCAAGATAAATGAATTACTGCAACAACATATGGGAAACCCCAAAAACATAACTCATACAATTAAGGTCGAATTATGTCATGCCGTTTTCTAAGATTTACAAACTGATATAAGGAGAATTGTTTAGTCCATTTGATGGATTGGGAAACAGAAAAAGAACCCACACAAACTAAAATTAAGATAGTAGGTGCACAACTTCATGTCTTGAAGATGATTTTCTATGCAAGATTGGTTTGATTCTGTCAAGCCGTTTTCACGCAGTTGCGGGCTAACTCGGACGCTGTCAGATGACTATATCAAATCAATAAATCTAATGGAAACTTTATCTTAATTCCCAGTTCTTGGGTCCCTTTGTGGCAAAATATTATGATCTGGTTTAGCTTTATAAATGACTTACACATACGAACTAATGATATTTTTTTGTATTGCAGGCATCAAATTGTTTTAACACATTTACCGGTGAACAAACTAATTTAGCAATACACTTCATTGTAACAGTTTATGAAAACTAGAGGCTCTAAAGAGCCTGTGTCGCTCACCTTGGTCTATGTGCAAATTAAACAAAGGACACAGATGGATTCATGACAAAATTGTGTTTTGGTGATGGTGATTGTTTGTAGATCTTACTTTACTGAACATTCTTGCTGCTTACAATTATCTCTATATATAATGAAATTGGCCCAGTAGTTACAGTGGAAAATATTTTGTAAAAATTTACAAAAATTTACAAAATTTATGAAAATTGTAAAAAATTGACTATAAAGGGCAATAACTCCTTAAGGGTTCAATTGACAATTTTGATCATGTTTGACTTATTTGTAGATCTTGCTTTGCTGTACATTATTGCTGTTTACAGTTTATCTCTATCTATAATAATATTCAAGATAATAAACAAAAGCTGCAAAATTTTCTTAAAATTACCAATTCAGGGGCAGCAACCCAACAACGTGTTGCCTGATTGGTCTGAAAATTTCAGGGCAGATAGATATGACCTAATGAACAATTTTATCCTCGTCAGATTTGCTCTAAATGCTTTGGTTTCAGAGATATGAGCCAAAAACAGCATTTTACCCTATGTACTATTTTTTAGCCATGTCGGCCATCTTGGTTCGCGGGCGGGGTCATCGGACAAATTTTTAAAACTAGATACCCAAATGATGATTGTGGACAAGTTTGGTTAAATTTGTCTTAGTAATTTCAGAGGAGAAGATTTTTGTAAAAAATTACAAAAATTTACGAAAAATGGTTAAAAATTGACTATAAAGGGCAATAACTGCTTAAGGGGTCAACTGACCATTTTGGTCAAGTTGACTTATTTCTAGATCTTACTTTTCTGAACATTATTGCTATTTACAGTTTATCTCTATCTATAAAAATATTCAAGATAATAACCAAAAACGGCAAAATTTCCTTAAAATTACCAATTCAGGGGCAGCAACCCAACAACGGGTTGTCCGATTCATCTGAAAATTCAGGGCAGATGGATCTTGACCTGATAAACAATTTTACCTCGTGTCAGATTTGCTCTAAATGCTTTGGTTTCAGAGATATAAGCCAAAATCTACATTTTACCCCTATGTTCTATTTTTAGCCATGGCGGCCATCTTGGTTGGTTGGCCGGGTCACCGGACACATTTTTTAAACTAGATACCCCAATGATGATTGTGGCAAAGTTTGGTTAAATTTGGTCAAGTAGTTTCAGAGGAGAAGATTTTTGTAAACGTTAACGGACGACGGACGACGACGGACGCCAAGTGATGAGAAAAGCTCACTTGGCCCTTTGGGCTAGGTGAGCTAAAAATGAACACAACCTTGACCTAAAGTTAAAGGATTCAATATCAAAATTAGTGGTAGACTTTTACAACTAATTTCAGGCATCGTTTCACAACTCATGACGATTTAAACCATAGCTTCATACAAAGTGGTATGAATTAAAAGATGCATGAAAGAATATAATTGCTTAAACTAGCTGTTACCAGATGGATTTTTAAATGTCAATGCCGGTTGAAATACATACTAAATGTCAGTCTTTGAAAGATTTTGAACAGAGGTGGGTTTAATTAAACATCACGAATATAGGGGCTTATTGTGGAAGTAATAATATAATTCTATAAATAGATATATATTAATTCTTGCATGATGACTTCACATTAAAAGAATTGTTTTTGCGCAGCCTTGCAAAGAGAAGATACAATTAGATAAACAGAGCTCATGCAATACGATAATACCCCACTCTCGACAGTTAAATTTGAAAATTTTATGAGATAGTTTGAAATTGGAAAATTTAACTGTCTGCCTCGAGTGGAGAATTATCCTATCCAATCGATGAAATGTGTTAGAATCTTTATTTCATTTTTAGCATATGGACTTTTTGATAAAGGCTATATTGATTATCAATGTGTTTCTTATATTTAGCATTATCTAGATTTTAAATTCAGGTTTTAACGTTCTTTTATTCTTAATCTACCAAAACACTAACCTAAGGAAATAGATATAAATGGTACCTTTTTTTTATAATATTCAAATTCGTTTTTTCTTTAAGAACTCGACAAATAATCCGGTATTTTAAAACTCCTTCTGTGCTCTCTATTATTATGTTTTATAAACTGTTACACTGAAGTGTATTGCTAAATTAGTTTGGTCACCGACAAAGGACTTTCCGTTTTTGAATTTTCCTTGGAGTTCGGTATTTTTGTTATTTCATAATAATTTTAAACTAACTTATATTATAAGTTTTTAAAGTGAGTAATTTCTAAAGCAATGATTTATTTTTATCTAGAAACTAATTACTAGTTTGTCGTTATGAACTAATCAACGCAGGGTTTACAAATGTACGCTTACAGTTTTACCGTATGTGTATATACTCGCATAACCGGAAACATAATTGAACGTTAAGCCCTTGTATAAATATGACTTTTATAGTTTTATTTAGAAAATTTTAAAAAAGATAAAGATTGGTAACAGGAATATCAAGTGTAATTACATTGGTTGCAATGAATTACATTGATTTCCCAGCGAAATAAAAACCGATAATTTCACATGTGAAATAAACGTGGTTATTTCACTCCTCTGACGTCATACAACAATAGGCGTTGTCAAGACGTCGATAACGTCGGATCAAAACAAATTGTGAATGCGTAGAAAAAGATATAGTTTCTTACATTTTCTACTTTAATTTCATTAAAAAGCCCTTTGCCAATGTAATAAAAAGAATAACTAATCAAAGAATTCAAATATCGAAAAATATTCAACTCGTGACCGAACAACACTGATAATAAACTCATGCGCTACGCGCATTCGTGAATTAATGTGTTGTTCGGTCACTCGTTGAATATTTTTCTCTATTTGAATTCTTCGATTAGTTATTCTATAATTATTTTTCATTTACTTATTATCACATTCATAACTTTTTTTTTCTTCTCTCAAACCTCTGACGTCATTAGATCTAGGGCATAATGAAACAGAACTTGTAAAATTAAAGAAAACTGAATAGACATACAGTTTGCAAGCATGGTGTATCTTAATATTCTTCATTTTAAAAACCAAACGTTCGGCTTTATCAACGAATGGAACGACTGGAAAACAACAGTCATATTCCTGGCTTCTAACAGGCATTTTCCGAAGAAAATTGTGAGTTAAACCTGGTTTTATAACTAGCTAAACCTCTCACTTGTATTGTGAAAGTTGTATATAGTTCCTACCGTTTTATTGACACAAACCGGGTGAGTAACCCAAACAGACATAATGGGTTAATGTGAGAATAATTGGAATCCAGCAGCCAAAATTGTGTACACATCCATCATACAACTAATTCATTCCAAGACTAAAATATTAATCAGTACACATCCAATGAGTTAAGTACAAAGACGCCATTAACAGTTTGAGTAAAACACGGACTTATGCAATGCCAAAATATAAGAATCGACAGGATGTAGGACCAAAAGCATTGATAAATGTAAAGCAATACCTATTTCATTTATGTAAATTAGATTCTTAATTCTAGGCAAGCACGTGATCAAGTCAAATTTTAAGTAGAATCAAACGAATAGTACAAATTAGATATATGTCATAATCATGGTCTGGTTTACATAATTTAGTAATGATTTCAGTTTGAAATTTGTCACAATTACGTGTTTAAAATAATTACATTTTAATAGGACAGTAATAAAAAAGGGAGGAGAGGGGCAATCAACATATAAGTTATACTTTTAATTTGAAATATGACTTTTCCCAAGTTCACTACACACGTTTATCTCAACTGTTTCATTATGAAGAAAAACGATGAGAAAAACTTCAAGATCACGAAAATATTACCTTTTGATAAAGATGTCATTGCGCGCGGCAAGCGTCTCTGAAATAAGTTTTATCGACCGGGCTGACGACAAAGGGTATAAGGAAAGCTAACACATAAATGGTTGTGAGTATAAATAGCAGGAGGGTCTAAATAGAGCACCCAAAACTTCTGTTGTGCATTTTGCCTGAGGGAGTTGTGACCTTAACTTAAGCTCAATTATATAATATAAAAATTGAACAGTTAGTCAAAATACATAATTTAAATGATACCAATACCGAAGCATGGAAACGTACAGGCGTATGATGGGCATGCATTGTAAACCATATTTATGGAAGATCAAGAACATATCGAAAAATTAGTAAAATCTGTTTATACTAGTTCGATTAATTCGATTAGTTCTAAGGCTAACTAATTCTTCGTAGTATCAAAAGAGTATCAATCCATATCCAAATGTCAAACCAAACAGTGGGGATTGAAGTTTATTTAAAATGTTATTGCTGAATACGATTTTCAAAAGACGGGTGTATACAGTCATTTTGAACACACAGAATTGAATAAGTATAGTGGAAACAAGGAAACAAGGAAACAATTGGGTGCATTATTTGGCTACAGTACATACACAGTGGGATGTTTTACATGAACATCTAGAATATGATTGGTGTTATTTCTCTATGGAAATATCTGATACTGAAAATGAATTTCACCATTCAGTACTAGTATTATTTTTTGTAATGACAGTAAAAGAATAACATCAAACAATCATTTTGACTGAAATAATGCAAGATTTGAAGAAAAAGTTTTTTCGTTTTTGTAATTTTGATAATGATTGATTGATTGTTGGTTGCTTAATGTCCAGTGGCAAATATTTCATGCATGTTCAGGACGATTTTGATAATGAAACCGTTATTTCAGTATCAAATGCATTATGCTTTGTTACTTGAAAATAATCACAGTAATAGTATCGCATATAAATTATAGTATAAAAAGTGTATTAATATATAAAAGTAAAATTTTCCTCGTTCAAATGTATGCCAAATTAATGTGTTAATAAATTATCTTTTTTGTCAAGTGATATCTGTCTTATAAAAAGGATATAGTCTGTAACGACTTAACCATTGCGGGACTGCAAATATGTATTGAAATCGACACTGCACAATTAAGGTTGACCGATACGATGTATTTGTGTCTTAACCGTCACCAGATACATGTTTTCGCGGTCTTGGATCTTAAAACATAAAGATAGTCGTCTGTTCTGTATATTTACTGATCGTGTCCTATTCTCTATCATGACATCTTGATTCGCATAGCGGGAGATGTATGCACAGCAGGCGACCCTTACCCCGTAGACGCACACGGTCTTTCTGCTTTTTGGACTTCACGCGATTACCTCAGTTGTTTTCACTTTATTTGTATATCAAATAAAAAAATTAAAAAACAGGGAAACATTAATTTATGAGATTTGAACATCGGTAAAATTATATTACCTCTTATTCACCGATGCCATAAAAACGAGCGAAAGTCAAGTTCTTTTACTACTATTTATTGTCTCGACACTTGCAATATTTCAATTAAAAAAGAGCAGCGTGTATTGATGGAATGACCGTTGAACGGCGATCTTAGAAAAGACCTGTATGAGAATTAAACAAAAATCCGAGAAAAAAACCGAATTCAATCAAACTTTCATTTATTTTAGCCAGTGACGATATTAATGTGATACAAAAATGTGCCAAAACTGGCAAACTTAATTTAGACCGTAGAAGACGTTTTTTTATACATATATACATGATATATGTTTCATGATATATTTTTTTATTTTTTTTTAAATAGTTTTTTTTTTTTTTTAAATGTTTAGATATACTAGTTCTTTTGTAAATCCGTCTCTCATGATTGGTTTTAGAATGGCATTAATAATTTTCAAAGTTTATTTTCACAATGTGAAATATGTAAATATTACTATTAATGGTGAGACGTTGATGAATTATTATTATAATTGTTTTACTATTTATCAGTGTAACAATCTATGAATGTAACAATGACAACGTTAATTAATTAATACTAGTAATTTATGTTACCATACATTGTCTCACAATGAAGCCGATTTTTTTATTCTCTTTAATTATTTAACGCCAG
This sequence comes from Mytilus coruscus, assembly GCA_017311375.1. NCBI lineage: Eukaryota > Metazoa > Mollusca > Bivalvia > Mytilida > Mytilidae > Mytilus > Mytilus coruscus. The sequence continues at coordinate 88,730,124 of CM029596.1, read as the reverse complement.
TTCTTTAAGAATAGAGAAAAGTGAACGGAACAACATAGAAGAATGATAACAAAAAAAAAAAAACTGAGAACAATGTGTGGTTTGAATAGTTCATTAATGCCAATGTTAATGAACTATGGTAAACAGTAGACTTCATACTATTTTTTTTCTGAATTTTAAATTATCATTCTGAACGGCTAGAGTCGTGTTAGGACTAATAAACGAAAGGGTGCATTTAAGAACAGCAAAATAATCACCAATGGTATAATATGCCTGGAGGAATTTGAAGAAAGAAAATATCAATAACATTATTTTGTCCTTTTCTTCTTGTCACATATATTAAGAATACCCAAAAGTGTATTTGTCATTCAAAACGGACCAACGTATTTGGGAAAACACAATTTTATTCCATTTCTTTTCAAATCGAAACTGACAAATACGATTTAATAAATGACAATAAAATAAATAAAATCAAAGAAGAATGTGTCTGAGGGCACGTATGCTCTCCTCAAGCTTTGCAATTTTCCAAGTTGAAAAGGGTTATAACTCTAAAACTCTTCGAAATCTGTCTGTGTTTTGTGGTTTTAAGCATTGTGTATGAGTTTCATAAAATTTCGGTGAGGCAAACTTAAGTTAGGGTTTAAATACATGTTGCGACAGCGAATTGCTGATTTCTGGGGATTTATTAAATATTTTTTTCCCTTGAATTAAAGACACCTTTACTTGATTTGTAAATATATTATGCAAAACGTAATGTCAGATATATCACTCCTTTGATGTTTAGGTTTTATATAAAACATGTCTTTCATTCTTAATTAAAAGAAAATGAAACATACGAGCAGGACTTCAATGCCTTGTTCTGATATATTTACAACCGTCATTGTGCATCGAATTCGTCAAAAGATGCTTATGTCTTAAAGAAGACTCGATTAAATGAGAGGACTGTCTGGCTCAGGTCAAAGGAGAAAGGAATTTGAAAAGAAAAGTATTTTGTCCAACAAAGTATTTCATCTTGACATTGGAAAAACATTTATGAAATAGCTTCATCGGTGTCTTAGCAAAAAATAATGAGCCAGGGTTTTGTCAAAGAACGTCGACTCGTCCTTTTTCTCAAAAAGTTCATCGGCCTAATAGATAAAGATTCAGTGTCTACTTCACAAAAATATACAAGATGCTGAAGTTGTGGTGTACCATTTTATTTACTTTACATTTTTCTCTTTATTTGTCTTTGTACTATTTGGTCGTATGACTCTTGACGTGGCTCGGTATTTGTACATCCAGCTTTCGGGTTTTTGCTTTGTCAGGTTCAGAGGTGCGATTAGGACGCATGAGGTTTTTATAGTGTTGTATTCATTTTGTTTACCACTGTATTTATATTTTACTTTTAAAATTTGTAGTATACTATTAATATGGTATTATGTTTTAATTAACTGAATGTACAATCATCTACAAAAAAAAAAAAAAAATTGGGCGTCTTTGTCAGATTTATTATTATGTTTGTTCGATTTTTTAGTCAGTTATATTGTATGTCTATAATGTGTTATGTTTGTTTGGGTTGCTCGCCCAATTTTTTCAATATACTGGAACTATAAACAACTGTCATACAAGTGGGAGGTTTAGCTAGTTATAAAACCCGGTTTAACACACCATTTTCTTTCGAAAAATGTCTGTACCGAATCAGGAATAAACACATCATAGATACCAGACTTAAAAATTTGTACATCAGACGTGCGTTTCGTCTACAAAAGACTCATAAATGACAAACAATTAAAAAAGTAAAAAGGTTAATATATAGTACGAAGATGAAGAGCATTGAGGACCCAAAATTCCGAAAGGATTTGCCAAATACAGCTTAGATATTCTATATATGGGATAGAAAATCCTTTGTATTTGAAAAATTCGAAGTTTTGTAAACAGTTAATAAAAATTATGACAGTTGTTTTCCAATCGTTCCGTTGATTGATATAGTTTAACGTTTGATTCTGTCAGGTTTTATGGACTCCCCTTTTAAATTTTACCTTGGAGTTAGGTATTTTTGTTAATACCTTTTTTATTAATTCAGTGCGTTTCTTCAGTTCCAGGATGCAAAATAATATTCAAAGTTACTTTTTCAGCAGTGACAAGGAATTGAACCATATGAAATATAAATCGTAATTGTTGGCATAAAACCATGCTGTCTTAGGCGTTTAAAATGTAACATTTGATTTTTTTTTCAAAGTCTGTTTGGAAAGGTTTGACTATTTACAAATTCAGTTATTTGGAACTAAAAAACTGTAAGCAAAAGCGTAAGGATTGGCACCCTGTTTACTCCACTTTAACTATTATTTTTGTTTGTTAGATATTATACCGTTATTACAGAGTAAAGTGCTTTTCCTCGGGGACCTTATTCAGAACTGATTTTATCGGATGTTCTTTTGTGTAACTTTCTTTAGTCGACTTTACCTTTTTTATTGTTAATTTTTCTTTCATTGAAATTGGTTTTTTTTCGAATATACCCTATTAATTAGGATGTTCGATTGGCTCTTTCTTATTGAGTGTACATTTATCAGTTGAATTAGGTGAACTTAACCTTTTTAATTACTAAAAAAGCTTTCACAAATTGATGATACTCTAAAAAAATTTAATATTTTATCAAATACGTAGAGGCAAGTGAATTCAGCTGTAGGAATTCTATAAAAAAATAATATTTCGAATCCACCCTTGTTTAAAAAAGACGAAAACGATCCGACTTCTGTAATAATGTAACCAAGAGAGTGTTTTTTTATTCTTATGTACACTAGAAAATTAAAAAACAGATGAATTCTTTTAAGTTTTATATTTACAGAAGTAAGGTTTGTCTTACATTTATTGCTTGTATGTCTTTGTTGCATATGTAAAGAAATGAAACGTTAGAAACCAGCAAAACGGTATTTTGAGTTAAATCTTTAAAATAAGAAGAAGTTGGTGCGCTAGAAAAAAAATACGCTGAGAAAAATAGACCGGGTAAATAGTAAATGATGTATAAGCGTAAGCTTTCCCGTTCACAATTAAATGTATCCATTGTCTTATACATTAATTATAATCCAGAAAAATAGACCAATTTTTGAGACACTGGGCAGGTAGTTCAATTATTTTCATGTACTTCTAAAACACAATCAGATAAGTAAGTACTATTTTTTCTTTATGAGGGTCTGGATGGGGTTTACAGAATTTAAAATAAAGCCAATACTACTCCGGCAGAAAAATGTGCCAAAAAAAATAAGGAATAGAAAAAGAAGAAAAGTCCCCAAAAATACAAAATAGAGAATAATGAGGTGCTAAAATATAAAGAACAGAGAAAAATTTGCAAAAATTATAAAGAATAGAGAAAAATAGTTTGAAAATTAAGGAAAACGGATTTGAAGGATCCGCATCCAAACCCTCCTTTATAGTGTTTCATTTCATATCAATTTCGAAACATGATTTCCTTTATATATATAAAAAAAAAAAACCCAACCAATGATCTTTGTCAACACCCCAAAAGGTACTGAATATTTCTTACCGATACATATACAGAGACCTTACTTAAGCATCCTAATGGAAGTTCCTTCGATTGAAACTTTCATTCAGTCAGAGAATTTTTCAATACTCTAAAATGCTAGCCTGCACTAAATATAGCATATTCCATAATGGTAAATGCAACCATTGTCTGACCATTGCTCTTTTTCTCTCCAAAATAATACACTAGAAGTTCTTATGCCCCCGCCGCAGGCAAAGGGGGCATTAAGTGTTACCCTTGACCGTCCGTCCTTCCGTCCGTCCCATTTTGGTTTCCGCACCTTAACTTAAGTTTGCCTCATCCAAATTATATAAAACTCATACACAATGCTAAGAACTACAACAAGCAGACAGAGTTCGAATTCAGGCACTGAGTCATTTACCGTTCTAGAGTTATGCTCCTTTTTAACTTGGACAATTGCAAAACATTCTTCTTTTATTTAAACCTTTTATTATGATATAAACAAGCATTGAAATCAATTTTCAACATATGTAAAAAATTCATCGTCGAAAAACTTGAGATAAATATAAGAAATCCTTTACATGCCTAAAACAGGATAAAGACTCAACCTTGTCTAATTTTATTTAACTTAACGCACAGCATGTCTGTATAAGCATTCTTAGTTTTGAAGGTTAGTTTGTACAAGCTGTTGCACAACATGCATGATTTGAAAAGAAGCAAAATACACTACATAACTGTGTGTCCTTATTCATACGATAAATATGGCAATCATCTTAAAGTTGTAACGAAAGTCACTGTAATTTTTTTAAAGTCACTTTGTCAGAATCTGACGAAAATGTGTAATTTCAATGTTTGCGAAAAAAAAAATATGGTTGAAAATATATTGTTGTTGACATTTAGAGCCTATTAAAACGTTCGCGGTGTACGCCTTTGAAAATACATTCGCTCGGAATCACTTTCGATTCTGAAAAGGCTAATGGCAATCATAGTTTTGGCTAACCTCTTAAACTTCAGGTAAAATTTTACTACTGTAAATCATATAATCATAATATATCTTGAAAATTACCATACCAATAATGTGTATACGTCAGAAACAACTGACATTTTCACTTCGATCTTGATATTTTTCACTACCAATAAAATTGAGAATGAAAATGGGGAATATGTCAAAGAGACAACAACCCGACCAAAGAGCAGACAACAGGTTGACATTTCTCACTTCCAAGTTGATAATTCTCAGTACATTTCTCAGTTACAACTTTGAACTGACAATTATCAATTTAAAGTTGGAAGTGAGAAATGTTATATTGGAACTATGAATTGTCGATTTTGAAATTAGAAATTTTAACAACAGAATGTCCCTACCTGTCGTTCGTAGAAGACAAGCCAAGACAAGCGGAAAACAACATCCAAAAATCAAAACAAAGCAACAGCAACAACTGATGTTCCTCAATATTAACTCAAAGTTGTCCTGGAGGAGTTGACATATCCTGCTATGTTACACCCGTAACTAGTAACATAAAACTACCGAAAGACCTAACTATAACACAAAAATAATAAAAAATACACTTGAGCCAAATCTAGCTAAGAATGAAAAATGACAGAGATGTACTTAACGCCGTGGTTTAAAATGTAAAATATTGAATTTTTTCGAGTGCCCATAACTAAGCAAATGACAATCTTTACTGTAAAATTACTCGTCAATTTTTTTGTCGAAACACATAAAATGTTTGCAAAAAAACTATCCTTCTTAACAGAGACTTTCTATACTAATTAGTATAGAAAGTCCCTGTTCTTAATTATACAAAATTGTGCTTGTTTGTGCAAGAGTTGAAAAACACATATAATCTGATAGATTTTAAGATTATGTGTGACGAGCACTCTCTGTCTTCAATCTTATGTAGTTAAAAAATCATGATAATATAAATTACAATGCAGATATCTTACTAAAACAATAACGGAACACAAAGAATTTGCAGCACGCTAGCTATTAACAAGGGCAGGTTAAAGGCCAAAGATATAAACTGAAACCAAAAACAATGCATAAAAAGTTTATCAATAATCAACATATAATAAAATTATATATTTACCTGTGATCAGGTGAGATATGCGTTTCAACTGATGACAGTATTTGTATTGTCGATTTCATCCTGTGTATATCTTATTAAGATAAATCGATTGTTTTATTGTTAAATGGTAGTAGTACGTTTGTATATTTATATAAATATGAACGTGTCATTTGCTATGTGGTTTTATAAATCTATCCTCCGGATCAATACCAACTCGTGTATGATAACTATTGGCCATTCTTCGCTTGAAGCATTTTAAACATAATCTATAATTTATAAAGTCTTTGTCAACAAATAAGTCGAAGATGTATCGAGGGGTTTACTTATCATCGAATTGCATCAACCACTTTCATAGCGTTTTGCATCCTAAAAACAATATTCTAAATTATAGATAAACTCATAATAGATAACAGGATTAAAATTTTGTAGATATGATTGATATGTACTTATCCAATAGATTGTAATACCATTACTGAAAGATAATTTCATATAATGCGTACACTTCAGAATCAAGTATTATTTTCCCATTAAAAGGTTGGAAGTTCATTGTCAATACAACTCCTAAATTTCTAATTGATTTTAGTAAATTGGTTTAAAATAAGAATTAAAGCCATTATTTTACAGATTATATAACATACAAATTGATTTTATTTATACATCAAGATAGATATTGAAGGTCGAAACAAAATAAGTCGTCGAATTGATTTGTTTATAGCATTACACAAAAAATTGTTTCGTAGTTATTTTCTTTTTAAATAGTCAATGAAGTTAAATATCTACCATATACATTTAAAATATTTATAAGTCTCTGATGTCATACTGGTAACCCGATCGAGAGCATGAAAGCTAAACGCAGAAGATAACGCTCGAAATTGTTAATAGTTCTTTAACGAGTAACGCAGTTTTGTTTAACAAAATATGACAGAATATTATTTATCGTTGCACCTTGTTAGAACAGAAAACAGATTTGATTATAATGGACGATATTGAAGTAAGAAACGAAGCGTATTTACCTTTAATGACAAAAAGCTTCTTGTTTAACAATGTTCCACGTCCTTGCTTCCTTACCCTCAAAACATACTAATCTACTTTCAATGATATTTCACACAAATATAAAAATGTAATAATTATGGCTCAAAGAATTAACAAGAGCCAAAAGGTAATTAGAGTCCCCCTAATCGAGAAAAGTGGAACGTCAACAAGTATTAATTCTTCTACTTAATAGTTCGTGTTCTTTATTGACACCAAACATTTTTTTATATAATTTTTTTTAAAAACTCGTTGAAAATATGATGAAAATAAATAAGGTATATATAATAAGCTGAGGAGAACTTAACCATTCAAATAATTCTGGTTCATCACATCCCTGTAAGAAGTAAATTAATCCTAAAAAAAGATGATAAAATATGAAACAAAAACCCTGTTATTTCGTATCAACATGAAGATATATTATGATACCTAAGAACAGATGTTGATATAATACAGAATAGAAAGTTCACAATGCATGGCAAAATGGAAATGATCAGCACTTCTGTGTTGACATGGGTTATCATTGATATGGTCATAATTATAAATTAACTGTTTACGAAAGTTTGAATTTTTCGAAATACTAAGGATTTTGTACCCCAGGAATAGATTTGCTTAGCTATATTTGTCCAAACCATCTGAATTTTGGGCCCTCAATGCTCAGTATCAACTTACATACTTTATTTGGCCTTTTTAAAGTGGATCACCGGTATATATTTCCTCAGATAGAATTTTTTTTTTTATACTTTGCCAAAGGAAGATTTTTCAATGCTTTTTTTAAAATATAATAAAAAGTATGTGTCACCGTGCTATTTCTCAAGCTACAAGTCGTGCAAAATTGCCCAAATTTGTATAGATTGTTTATGATAAAACGCATTTTTGTGAATAAAAAGAAATCTATGAGATAGAATTTTGAAATAAAATATGAGAAGATAGGTTTTATAATAAGCTTTAAAAACATAAAAAGAAAAAATGATGTCACCGAACTTATTTTCTTGCTACAAGTAAAACATGAAAATTTCACAATCATTCCAGTATAAAAAAAAATTACTATAAGAGTTATCTCCCCTTCAGTGGCCAAGTTGAAAATTGATTCTAAAAATATAACTATTTGGTTTTGTTTAAACATTATGGATAATGCAATGAATTACTTAATTTTCTTTGTACAAATAAGCAATCTTACACATAAATTGCAAATCTTTCTCAAAATTTGAAGATTTAGGAAAGGAACTAGACCGACTGTGTACTGCTATTGCCGGTACAATCCAAGATGGCGGTATACAGCGAAGTCAACCTTAACATTTTTTTTTATTAGAGCGTCACTGATGAGTCTTTTGTAGACGAAACCCGCGTCTAGCGTACACAATTGTAATTTTCTTATCTATGACGAGTTTTATTTTAACGTCTCTGCTAATTTATTCCTAATAGATATAGGAAGATGTGGTGTGAGTGCCAATGAGACAACTCAGTCTCCATCCAAATAACAATTTATAAAAGTAAACCATTATAGGTCAATGTACGACCTTCAACACGGAGCCTTGTATGAATAGATGCAAAATTCGAACACTAGCAAACCAATTTTGATCTGAAATAGTCATTTTGATCGAAACAGTTCTTAAAAGACTGAACAAGAATTTATCAAAATATTTACAGTCTTTCAGTCAACTTTCAGACTTAGTTCACTGCGGTAAATTTAGTACTCTTCTGGCAGTTCGCAAGCAGTCAATATCAGAAGTTATTTTACCTGTACACATTTAAACATACTGACTTGTCCGAAAAGTTACCGAACAGTACTGAATTGACTGCAAGCAATTTGTCTGAAAATTTACTGAAAAACTGAACATTACTTAATAATTTCAGTTAAAATAGAAAAGTGAGTATACTGTGCAAACAATAAAAAATTCTCCAAAATGCACAGTAAAATGGGAATCAGGATTTGCTTTTAATTTTGTTTTCCCTATTACTAGCCCTTTCTTTCCTATTACACTGAGTCATCCCCTCGACAAAAACGCGGCTGTATACAAACTTCTAACAACACCTTATTAAAGAACACTCGTTAATGTAAGAAAACTCTGTGAATCTGCAGCGGATTAAAAAATCATGCCGTATTACTTCTAATATAGGTCTCTGCATTTCTAACTTATTTCATTAAGAAACGTAAAATACCCAGATTATGATATTGAAGTCCTTATTTTGACAGGTTTTACTAATGAAAATGTTACATTTATTATCATTCCTTATACCCTCTAACAAACACCTGCGCAGCTAACTAAATGATAAAATATTATCTAATGGGATCGATACAGTTTCACAGTATATATTGTTATTCTATGATTTTGTTATGTTGTATGACATAATGAGATCTCTGAATATTCACAGAATAGTTTTTTTTATATGTGTCACCGCGCTAGTTTTCGAATAGATTAGAAAAATTTGGAATACTTAAATGAAAAGGAAAAAAAAATAATAATGCTTCATATCAGTAATATAATTTAACTTTATTTTGAAGTGAGTTGAGCCTTAATACGCATTTTGAAAAATATGCATTGATGCATGTATTGAATGGCCTCGCATAGTTTGTAAAAAAAGATTGCTTTGAAATTGCATTCCTTAGTAACTAAGCAGTAAGGTGGTTGGAATATGCAAAATCGTCATTATAAAAATATATGATGTATGCTTCAATTAAGTGAAATGCATTACAAGATTTTACAAAGTTAGGTCTTCTGCGAATGTTTCCTTGGTTTGCAGGAATTTAATAATCGAACAAGTACTAGTCACTCAATTCCAAACTGTTATGAATCATATCATATAGGTCTTTTAGTTATAATTCTGCATGTCTCTCTCTCTCTCTCTCTCTCTCTCTCTCTCTGAAAATTAATTTTCAAAATTTAAAAAAAAAATATTATGGAAAGGAAATAATTTTGCAGTGCTCACAGCGTTTGTATTTTGAATAACCACCAGCATGCACTTTGGAAGCATCTTTTTGAATTAAACAGAACAACCACGTCCATTGTAAGTCCAATAGCCTAAAGGAGATACGCGGTCACATAATGAAATTAAAAAAAACTTGCTCTTATCAATATTTGTGTTTCCACTGACAAATTAAATGTTTTAATAAAATTTCTTTTTGTCAATTAATAGCAAAACAAACTAGATTTGTAATTGCTAGCAATAACGGATGGCACCCTTCCCCTATTGCCAGGCGATCGGTAGCCATTTCGAAAATTAATCCCGAAGTCAAAGAGCGCATCTACACATGCAAATTATCATTTTTGTAAAGTTTCATTAAGTTTGAGGATTTTGATTTTTTTTTAATTTCTGCTGTTTCCATGGTAACGGCGGCCATTTTGGAAATTCCAAAGTGGAACATCTTATCTACATATGCCAGTTATCATTACTGTAAATTTTTCAGAAAGTTTGGAGCATTTTCAATTTTTTTGAAATTTTTGATGTTTCCATGGTAACGATAGATATTTCCAAAATTCCAAAAGCAGACGCCACATTGGCACATGCCATGTTACATATCAATACAGTTTCATTGATCTTTATGTATTATTCTTTAAGAAAATACAGCTTTTATGAATTTTTCCATAGGCTCAATGTTAAACTTTCGCCCTGTTTCCATTACAATGGCGGCCATTTTGGAACTTCTTAATATTGCATGCACATCTAGACATATGAGATAACACTTCCATAAAGTTTCATCCACTTGTGTCTTATAATGAAGGATTTAGAATTTTGAAAATTTTTCACATTTTTGCAGTTTCCATGGACACGGTCGCCATCTTGAACCATTCCATGCTTCGTGCACAACTTCACATTGGGGTCCTCAATATAGTAGAGTTCCATCAACATTGGTCTATTGGATTTCGAGAAATCGCGCGGACAAAATATGTGGAAGAAAAATAATAATAAGAAACTAGAATTGCTATTGCAAGCAATAGCGGATGTCATCCTGCCCCCATTGCCACTAAGTGGCAGCCATTTCGAAAATTTTAAACAGTGCATGCACATATATGCATTGCTATGCATCTTTCTGTAAATTTTTAGAACATTTAGAGCATTTTGAAATTTTTCACATTTCTGCAGTTTCCATGGTAACGGCGGCCATTTTGGAAATTCCTAAGTCAAAAGTCTCATCTATACTTGCCAGTGAACATTTATATTAAGTTTCATTAAGTTTGGAACATTTTGAAATTTTGACATTTTTGCTGTTTCCATGGTAAAGGTGACCATTTCCAAAATTTTAATGACAGATGCCACATTGGTACATGAGAGGGAACATACCATCAAAGTTTCATTGGGTTTGACTTACCATTTAATAGAGCAAATCCTACTTTAAGGTTTTAGGAGCTTTTTGACATTTTTTGCATTGTTTCCATGGTAACGGTAGCCATTTTGGAAATTCCAAAGTCAGATGCCACATCTAAACATGCCAGTCAACATTTCTGTGAAGTTTCATTACAATTGGAGCATTTTGAAATTTTTGAAATTTTTGCTGTCGTTTCCATGATTGTCAAATCATCTAAAACCTGTATATAGTGGACATCTACAATGTATAAAAATTTAATGATTTTAAGTTCAGGCATACTCAAATTATACACCAAACCCCCAAATTTTTTTTTTTCATTTTTTCCGTTTCGATGGTAACGGCAGCCATTTTAAAAATTCCAGAGATGTCCTGCAAAACTTCAGATGGTCGTCCTCATTATGGTAACCATTCATTAGGATTGGATCACTAAACTCCCAGAAATTCGTCGGACAAAAAAGGTGGAAGAAAAATAATGATAACAAGATTTGTAATTACTAGCAATAACGGATGGCACCTTCCCCAATTGCCAGGGTAACGGCAGCCATTTTGAAAATTCCAAAGTCAAAGAGTGCATCTACACATGCTGATTAACATTTTTGTAAAGTTTCAATAAGTTTGGAGCATTTTGAAATTTTCGACATTTTTTGCAGTTTCCATGGTAACGGCGGCCATTTTGAAATTCCAAAGTCAAACTGCAAATCAGCACATGCCAGTTATCATTTCTGTGAAGTTTCTTTCCATTTGGGACACTTTGATTTTTTTCGCATTTTCGCTGTTTCTATGGAAACGTCGGCCATTTTTTACCATTCCATAGCAAGGTGCACAACTTCACATGGGGGTCTCATTATAGTAGAGTTCCATAAACATTGGTCCATTGGATTCCAAGAACTCGCACGGACAAAATGTGTGGAAGAAAAATAAGAAAAAAAAAAGAAACGTTGAGGGTGCCATAAAAAAAGAAACGTAGAATAACAGTATGTCACCCCAACTCCGTTGAGGGTGCCATAATAATGATAACAAAGAAACGGAGGAAAAGCAATATGTCACCCGACATTGTCGAACGGGTGACATAAAAAAAGAAACGTAGAATGACAATACGTCACCTTAACTCCGTTGAGGGTCCCATAATGAGAAAGGAAAGCATCACCAAGATTTATTTACAGGAGAAGCCACAGATAAAATAATTCTTGCCCCTGAAATTGAAAAAAAAAAAAAAAAAAAAATTGCGAAATTCTGCCGTTTTTTCGAAGTATTGTTTGCTTCATTGACAAATGAATTATGATGATTCAATATGGCAACTTATGTTAACAAGAAAAATATATAACGTTAATGCTAATGTAAACGGAGAGCATCATATGTCTCCCAAAATTACAACTGTACCAGCCGGGGTTCAAATTCGGGACACCTAGCATAACAACGGAGTGCTCAGTCCCAAACCTAAGCAGATAGAGGACGCCGGTTTATACACCTAACGCGGCGCCTGACAGACTAATAAATGTCCTGGGAAACAACTGAAAATGTAATTGTACTAAAAAAGCTGGAAACAGGTATAAACATCATGATTTTCCAAAAATATAAAAAATAAAATAAAAATAAGGAGATGTTGAGAGAACTCTCCACCAAAGTTGAAATGAAGTGGATGTAAGCAATTGTAGGCAACCGTCCGGCCTTCAACAATGAGAAAAACCCATATTGTAAAGTCGGCTTTAAAAGGTCCCGACATGAAAACTAACGGCCTAATTTACGTATATATTATTGGTCGTATTAATATTTTTTCTACTATTAAAACGGAATTTATTCGGATCTACTGTATATTTAATTTGGCCACAACTTTCTGTGATTTATAAAGTGCTGACATTGGAGTCGGTTTCGTCTGGGACATACTATATTGACGTTAGTATAGTCCCAGGTGCCCTTTGGAACTTGATTTCGGCAATACAATTTATTGTCGAAACGTGCACAAATACTCTAGATCTACTCAGGAACATATATATTGATATACTGTTCCCAGATCTACTTGAAACGTTAAAGTTATTACCAGTGGTGGATTCGGGAAAATATATATATAAACTATTTTTTGGTCATAAGGGGTCCTGTTCTCTCCCTCTGTATCCACCCTGCAAATAAAAAAAATAGACTATAAAAGTATATTACCGTTCATCTTCTTTTTAAATTTTACCGCTAATTATAGTACTCCAAACACCATCCAATCAAATTGTATGACCTCAATGTTGACCTAAAATGTCTGCGCCCTTGTTGACAGACCGCCGATCATAATTGTAAGACACATTTACCACAATAATTGATTATTTACCCACCCAACTGGGAATTTGAGCACATAGACATATTGAAGTATTTCATTAGCATAACTGACAACTTTCGAAACTCTCCATATTGACTTATGTGAGCGACAACATGTTTAAGGTTCATGTGGACCCTTTGGCTAAAATGGCTGCATTTTCACCTCAAAATTTACTCTGAGTACAGACAAACCTGCGGATCTGGAAAAGTTTTAAGGCATAGCATGCCCTAGATAAATAAACTTCTAATGCATTGTATGTTTTAGAAAATTTAAACTTAACTGGATTTTGCAGTGCACTTTTTTCGCCCCTGCAGAAGATGATAAAATTAACAAACAGTTGAGTTTCACTTGATATGGTCCACTCAGGTACACAGTTTAAATCACCAATTATTGTCAGGTATCTATTGTCCATCTATTGTTCATGTCAATCAATACAGTTCACTTCAATTATTACATTGTACTTGTGGGGAAGTTCTCAAACCTATTTCTCAACTTAGTTTATTTTGGCACCGTCTGGAGGAATGAAAAAAAGTGCACTGCAAAATCCTGTTAAGTTTTTAATTTTCTAAAACATAAAATATATTTAAATTTTATTTATCTAGGGCATGCTATGCCTTAAAACTTTTCCAGATACACAAGTTTGTCTGTACTCAGAGTAAATTTTGAGGTAAAAATGCAGCCATTTTAGCCAAAGGGTCCACATGAACCTTAAGGTTACAATTTTCGCGGTGTTTTTGTGTTCACGAGTGTTTTTTTACTCTTCATCTTGATATATATAATACGGTGACACGCCCGATGGACACAATTACATCGCGCATCCGTCACTTAGCGATTAGTCTAATACACCCTTTTCCCTAACAATATCTGCAAATGATCTGACTTTGTCTGTTGAACAGTAGAAGATATCCCTCACATGTATTTGCTGCAAACTTCTAGAACATTTGGTGGTTACACTCATCATGAAACATGCAGATAATTACAACATCTTATATCTCCTACAGCATGGATTTCGCAGAGATAGATCCTGTGAAACACAATTACTTGAATTTATAGACGATGTTTCACACAACATGGAAAATGCCTTAAATGGTAAACAAACAGATATTTTAGTCATGGATTTCCAGTCTGCACCAAAAACTTTTTCATCTACTAGTCCGGAAACTAAATATCAAAACTTGTCCCTATATGACTATATAAAATTTTGAAAATTTTCTCTAGTCTGAATCAATATACATGTATACTAGTCTGGGGCATCGGACTAGTGGCTAACGGTGCAGACTGGATTTCTCAAAAGCATTTGATAAAGTTTCACATTCACTTCTCATTAACAAACTTCACCATTACCGGATACAGGGGGAATTAAATATCTGGATACAAAATTTTTGAAGCAATCACAAGCAGGCAGTAGTACTTGACTGCTTGAGGGGGAAAAATCTGAGTATGTAACAGTTGAGTCAGGGGTTCCACAGGCAATCAGGGGTACTACTTGTACAAGTAATTTTTATATACTTGAAGAAGTAAATATTAATATACTTATATAAGTAAATTTATAAGATACATCTGCAAGTGTATTTTATTTACTTGTATAGGTAAATTATTTTATTGGCTTAGTTATGTCCCTTAGACATTCAGATTTGTTTACTTATACGAGTAAAAAAATCATACTATCTTCTTTTCTTGAATTTCTCAGGACTTCTTTGCTCTATTAGAATTTTTAATTGTCTGTCCATTGCAGATGTCTTTACTTAAGAAATAATTCATGGAAGCCATAGATTTGTTGGAAATTTACACATGGCCTGGGCTGTGATATTTGAATTTTATCCTGAGCGTTAGCGAGGGATAAAATTAACAAATATCACATCCCAGGCCATGTGTAAATTTCCAACAAATCTATGGCTTCCATGAATTATTTCAATTCTAATAGGACAAATACTGTCATTAAAAAACTGAAGCGAGGGTTGGCTTGCCGTGTGTGTGGCTGTTCTTTTTTACTCCCTGTTAGTACAAGCTTAAACATTCTAACAAATCTGTTGATTGCAAGAATTATTTCGTAAATAACCGGTAAGAAATAAGTGATAAATTCTTTTATTTCTCAAACCCAACATTTGCCATTTTTAATTAAAATGTTTTTGTCATAAGCTACCGTCAAATCCAAAGTTGATATTTCGTAACTAAGGAGCCGCCATGTTGACTTGCTGAAATCAGTAAATATGCGAATAATGCATTATAATAGAAAATAAAACATCACCTACCTCAAAAATCCATTTTAATGAAATATTGTACGAGGTTCAATGGTTCACGTAACGGAAAAACCTTCAACTTTAGCGTTTTTATTGAATGACGTCATGTTTTGAAATGACTTAAATGCGCCAAAAGCATTAATGTACTTTCGCAGAATTTTATTTTATTTCTATTTTGTAGATTTCTCCCAGTTACTGTGCATTTATTCTTTTTATTATGCCTCCGAATAAGAATAATAGTTCAGTAGTCTTCAGGGTTCACCACAGAATGAAAATCAAGGCTGGGGGAGAAAGTTCATCAAATCAGAGATTTTGTGTTGCGTTGTTCAATCGATTCCTTGTGTATAAATTATTAATTATATGCCTTACATGTATTTGTCATATATATAGCTAATTTGGAAAGGGGGTCTCACACAGATTTTGTAGTTGGTCTTATTAGTGGTCACCACACTTGTAGGAACATATTAAACAGCGAGAGTAAACACCTAATGTGGCTTCCCAGATTGCAGGAATATTCTGAAAATTTTTATCTTATTACTTAATTGTCTTATGGAAAACCACATGGTAAAAAGGTCTAAAAAGATACAGAAATTAATAATAAAAAAAAAAATCAGTCACAGAATTTCAGTCATTTCAAACAAATTAAGCCTATCTAGCAGTTTATAAAATCATACGTGTTATGTAGAATTTTATTAAATTAAGTCCCCTCTTTTCCAATACATTGGCTGTGTTTGGATATGCGCCTAAGGCAGCCTATGGTTACCCATAGGTATCTTTTACCCATGGTTTGATATTTTAATATATAAAATATCAAACCAAAGGTACCTATGGATAACCATAGGCCATGCGATATAAAGGAATTATATATCATTCAATTTAACTCTTTTCTTACATGGGCTGTGTTGATATAACAGAGGTGGCCTATGGTTATTACCTTTGGTTTGATATTCTATATATCAAAATATCAAACCATGGGTACCCAAAGATACCTATGGGTAACCATAGGCTGCCTTAGGCGATATCCAAACACAGCCAAGGAAACTCCTATCCCAGATCTAACTGTCTAAAAATAACCAGATGATGATGGGAGTTTTTAACAACCTTGACTGGCTACAAATAACCAGACAATGGCTGTGTTTGGATATACGCCTAAGGCAGCCTATGGTTACCCATAGGTATCTTTGGGTACCCATGGTTTGATATTTTGATATATAGAATATCAAACCAAAGGTACCTATGGATAACCATAGGCCACCTCTGGCGTATATCCAAACACAGCCAATGTTTGTCTGTTATTTAGGTATTCCCCAGTATTTTCCCGCCAAAAGAGATCATGCGACATTGTTGTTAACAAAAGGACCATGTGGTCAGGGAATTCATTTGTTTTCTGGTTTACTGCTTTTATAAATCTAGTTAGGATATAAACATTCAATTTAAGGTACAGTAAAACATATGCATTTATAAAATAACTGTAGTTTGTTAACAAGTTTTACCTTTCAAATTAAAGAAACTGGGTCATGATCGTTCATTGGTTGTTACCTTGTTCAACCACATGAGACCATGGCTGTGTTTGGATATACGCCTAAGGCAGTCTATGGTTACCCATAGGTATCTTTGGGTACCCATGGATTGATATTTTGATATATAGAATATCAAACCAAAGGTACCTATGGATAACCATAGGCCACCTCTGGCGTATATCCAAACACAGCCCATGTTAATAATATAATCAGCTGTCAGTGTACATCCCTTGAGGCAATTAACAATAAATAGACTTCTTAATTGCCACTGACATGATAATTGGATTAGGGATATCTGAAATTTAACTTCTATCTACATTTACAACCCCCTAAGGGGCAATTTTTGAAGGCCTTGCGCAATTACTTAAGGGCTGTGTTTGGATATACGCCAGAGGTGGCCTATGGTTATCCATAGGTACCTTTGGTTTGATATTCTATATATCAAAATATCAAACCATGGGTACCCAAAGATACCTATGGATAACCATAGGCTGCCTTAGGCGTATATCCAAACACAGCCAAGATCTTTGTGCAATTAGTTTCTTTGTTGAATTAATGAGATGAAGCATTAAACTTTAATCAAAAATTATGAGCTAACCTGAGAAAAATTGTTAAAGGCATGTTTTTACATCTCAAAACTTGATAAACTTATACAAGTATATTATTATTTACTTCTTCAAGTAAATAAAGATTACTTGTACAAGTAGTACCCCTGACTGACAGGGGTCAGTTCTTGGACCAAGTCTTTTCCTGTACTATATAAACGATATTCCAACTGGTCTTACATCTACAGTGCATTTATTTGCAGATGACACCATAGTTTATTTGGCAGTTACGCCAATTCAAATTAATTGAAAGATTTCATCCCCACCCGCTTCGATTTAAAATTTTTTTTAAAGTTTACGATTTTTTACAGATTTTGCTCAATTCCGTTACCGGTAACCGCTGCTAATGTTGTTTCATTCAAAACTTCCTGTTGAAAATTTCAGTTTTTGTATTTCTTCCAGTAATTTTACCAAAATGATTAATTAGATATAGGAAGATTAAGTCAACATGTTCGGATACTCTATGATACAAACATTATCTTCCGAGAATAGAGATTGATTACAGGAAGGGCATGGAAAATTCAGGTTACTAGTAATAGGCAGTGTCCTAGAACGCAAATCATGTCACAAATTTCAGTGATTACAGAAAACTGTGGATTTTTCTAGCTATACAATGAGTTTGTGTCAGGAAATTTGGACTGTGAATGATATTCAAAGCACAAGACTCGTGGAACACATTGGTACAAAAAACATGACTGGAATAAAGAAATTGACACAAGCACGAACGTGTGCGATTTATGACACAAAATTTGACCAAGGTACACAATGTATTATACCAAGCCCTTAGATTTACCCCAAGGCTGTCGTTTTTTATTGACAAACAGGAAACAGGAAACATCCACTGTCCCAAACCCTCAAAAGAGTAATTAAACAACTTCTTTTGGTTAAGTTCATTGTTTTACATTGTAATTATATTTGCACCAAGCATAAGAATCTTAAAGTATTTTCAACACAGTTTGAGTTTTCATTTCACATTGTAATCATAATACTTGTGTTGCATACCAATGCATATCCTTCATTTTATGGGCACTACAGAGCATAGCTTAGAAAGCAAAATAAGTTTGATGTACCGGGTAGTCTAAAAGAGAGCATTTCTCCACGTTCCCAGTATTAAATGAAAATAGGTTTCTAAAGCGGCAATTACATATGTAGAACAGTGGTTGCCAATCAGATATATTTATTTAAGAATTTAAAAATTTTGTAGAATTCCTTATATAAAAAATTGGAACAGTTTCCTAATTCTGTCCTGCAAAACAAAGTACAGAAAAGAATCTTTTTTTCTCAAGAATAATAACTGACTGGAACAAACTACCAGATAACATCCTAAATTGCACATCAGTAGACTCTTTCATATCTTCAATTTCAAAACATCAATATTAAAAGTCAACTATTCACATCAACTAATTTGTACATTTGTAATTTCCATTGTCCACTATTTTTATACAACCGCAAAAAATTTTGCGGTCGTATATTGGTATCACAGCGGCGTCCGAAGATATTGGGTTTCTGGACAATAACTTGAGTAAATGTAAATAGAAATCTATGAAATTTAAACACAAGGTTTATAACCACAAAAGGAAGGTTGGGATTGATTTTGGGGGTTATAGTCTTAACAGTTTAGGAATAAGGGGCCAAAAAGGGACCCAAGTAAGCATTTTTCTAGTTTCCAGACAATAACTTGTGGAACAGTGTATGGATCTCTCTGAAATTATACCACAAGTTTCCATACCACAAAGGGATGGTTAGGATTGGCTTTGGGGGGTTATGGCTCAAACCGTTTAGGAATTAGGGGCAAAAATGTGGGAAAAACAAGGGTTTCCTGGTTAATGGACAATTAAAAAAAAGTACAATGTTATATTTGGATTATCTCCCTTACACTGCTTTGAAATTAAGTATAAAGAAATGTTGCATCATCTTGAGGTGATTAGCTGTCAATCTATTTTTAGAAGTTACTATTCAAAAATGCTGATTAAGGAATATTAATTTTAGCCATAATTATGTATGTCATTTTCTATTTTAAGTCTTTTATGATGTATTTAAATGGGTAATTATGGTTGCAAACTCCATTGGAAATTTGAATTGAGATTATGACCATATCTTGAGAGAAATGATTTTGTTTTTTGGAAAAGGGGGTGGGGGGGGGGGGGGGGTGGAAAAAATGGGGGTAAAAAGAAATTGTGAGGGGACAATTTTTCTCATTTCAGATTTCAGAAATTTTTTTTTTTGGGGGGGGGGAGGGGTTCAATTCAGCATAGTGTGTTGCACAAAAGCAAAAATCGAATATAAATTCATATCATATAACCAATTCTAAGTTCTTTGACTACAGTTATTCTGTGTCAGAAACCTATTATGTGTCAAATATTTAATTACAATCCAAATTCAGACCTGTGGTCGTATCCAGCTGCACTCAGCAAAGCAATTTATTTTGATTAGATATATTAATCTATGTCTTATTGTAAGTTACCCTCCTGTGACATAATCTTCAATTTGTTGAAGGCAGTCACTATATGGTAGAAGTAGAAGTAGATTCTACAAGTCGAACATGTATGGTGGTATAGACCTTATCGCTATTTGGAACTGAGAATTTGCAAAACTTGAACTTTTGTCGTCATACAACAATCACTTAAATTCCTTTGTGGCTTCAGACATTTTCTATTGTGACGTCAAAATTTTACGGGAACCTTTGTGATGTCAAGTAATGGCGGACAAATAGTTATAAGGTGTATTGAGTTCCAGTCCTAAATAGTATTTGGGATAAAGATAAAATTTGAGTGAGCCTGTTCTGATTGGCGGTCTCAGAAAATGATATTAATTATGTATGGATTTGGTGATTCTTCCAAGTATTTTCAATTGCTCTGTTGGTATTTGGGCATCTTAGTTTAGTCCTTTATGTAGCAGTATTAGCCTTTTCTGTGTTCTTCTATCTTTGAATGAAGGTAAATTGAGCTGTTTCAGAATAGCTGTCATTGACCCAGGTTCATAATCTCTGTAATTTGATGAAATGAAGCAGGCTGCTCTGTTTTATGTTTTTTTATTTCTCTTGAGTACACTTGATGGGGATCCCAGGCAGAACTTGAATATTTTCAGTGATGTTGTTGATGTATGCCAGAAATAGTATTGTTCCCAAGACTTGCCTCACAGGACACATGAGAGCACTGGTGTTGTTTTTGAATTGCAACCATTAAATACTTCCACGCATTGTGTACTTGTTATAAAGAATAAGTCTATCCAATTTGATATGTTTGTTTGTACTCCATATCTACTGAACTTACATTTAAGAAGTTTGTGAGACACTGTATCATATGCCTTTTCAAAATCATGTGGAAAGATGTCAGTCTGTTTCCTGTTGTCTATTTCTATTCTAGAATAGTGTCCTATCTTTTTTTTATTTCTTATGGTGTGCTTTTGATATGCTTATTAGCATTTTTCTTCTTTTTGTTTCCATGATTCTTATACTTATTTTTTTTAGGGGAAAAAATAGCAGCCAGAATACCAGCAAGATCTTTACCTTATCAGGTTGGGGATTATCTTCGCAAATGGGTATAATATCCCGTTTGGAATAGATGTTTACATAAAAGACAACAACTTTGGTTAGCAACTTTTCTGAATACCTGGTTGTTTATTTAGATTGGTCCCTTGGAAGATGCTGTTTTTCAGAGGGATCAGTCTAGCAACTTAATAATTCTCTGCAAAAGTCTTTAACCAAAAGTTGTTACTTTTAACCTAAACATTTATGCACTTTTTAATATTTTTGCTCTATTTAAAAATTAAGATTTTTGCACTGAAAAGTTTTCAAGATTTATATCCCATTTGGGCTATAATATAACACCAATGGGTTATTATGACCCATTTGAGTGATTGTTCCCATCCTGTTTATTTTCAGCTCTTACAAGTCCAGAATATTCATTTTCAAAATTCTCCTTTCTCAAAATCATACAATCTGACAGGACAAAAGGTAAAAATAGTGTAGTGCATCCCTTAAACATGCCAGTTGCATTCAGTCTTCAATGAACAGCATATCCTTCAAGGATTTTGGTATTGTAAATCCTTGAAAACTGAAAAATTTGAAAGGGAAGCTCCTGCTAGAGGAGGATATAAAGACTACATGTAGGTAACAGGTTGGAACTTTCACAGAATTTTATATAATTTACGGAATTATTATGTGAACTTCATGCACAACTCAAAGTTGTAGAATAATAAGACAATTTATTGGTCGCTGAACAGGAAGAAGAAAGAAGTTTTAAGGGGTACATTGAATCCTTGAAATCATTCCCCTCCAAAAAATGCTTAAAATCCCAAATGTGCCAAAACAAGATGAAATTACATGATCAATGTAAATGTAATTAAGACTGTTATTTAGGGTTAGGTATCATTTTTACTCATTTCAATCCCATTTTAACTAAACGAGCATTTTCAAATATCAATATGTCAGTCATTTGAAAATGAAAAAAAAGTTATTGACATGAAATTGACATTGTACAAAATATCACTTTGTTACTATAATTAGGAGATAGAGACAACATGAAGTATTGGATATAATTTTAACACTTCCAATCTTGAGGTTTAAGTTTGCTTTTGGGGCACTATATCATGTACATGTATGTAGTATTTCCAACCAAATTTAATGCATTAAATGAATAGACCACTTTCAAGTTTTGTTCTTCACCTGAAAAGTTTGTCAATTATGCACGTCTTTATGATTTCATTATCCAGATAGTGGGGTTTTTCCTGTATCCCTGCACTATTTAAGTTCATCAAGCGTCTTCATGATCGTCATCATGCAGGATTAACTGAAATAATGTTTGTTCCGTAGTACTTAATCACAATTCCTCAATGACAGCAGTGCTGATTATCAATCATTTGAACTAAATTTGCCAAATAATTCGTGCAATATAGCGTCATATTTTTTCAACCGCTCACTCAACATGGGAAGGAAGTGACGATGCCCCTAAATGCACAAATGATGTTCACTAAAACCCAAGTTTTTGATGGAAATGCAACGAACTGGAAAGTGGTCTGTTGCCTTGCTATTATTAGCTGACAATTATTTTTCTTCAAGTTGCATAGATGATTGCTAGACCAATCTAGGGTTATAATTAAGGCGAGTTCATGAGTCGTAGACTCAAGAAAATCTGTCTGATTAGTTATTTTTGAAGACTGGCGAGTCCAAATTTAAAGATGCATCAAGATTGAAAAATGTTGATTCAACTGTGCACACATATCATTATAGCAAAATTTAAGAAATAATCTATATTTGATGTTATTTCCTGCTCTATTTTGTCATGGAGACTTAAATAAAAAATCATATGACAATAAAATTTCTTCTTTTCACTGTTGGACTCACCATGGCCAAAATGACAAGTCCCTGGACTCTCCTTCAAAAATTCTTAGTGAGAACCCTGCCATACACTGGGTTCCCATGCATTAATTAATGCAGCACGATTTTTGATATGATCTCATTTTGAATCTATTTTAATAATTGCAGATGAAGGGAATAAACATGCATTGGTTTCTCTGATTAACTTTACTTGTGTTCAAAACAAGATTAAAATATATGTCTTATTTATTTTTTGTAGTTTTAAAGAACAAAATGCAGCCTGTTCGGAGAGTGATAACATCATGCCAAAGTTCACGATGTCAGCATGTGTTGAAATGGATATATATGCATGGTAATTGTCCCAGCATTCAACATCGGTTCTATTGCACAGCTGGAGAATATAAGTATAGAAAATCGGCTTTGTTTGCCAAAAGACAACGTAAAGTGAATCAAGAGAATATTCCAGTTGAACTTGACATAGATATTGAGGAGAGGTTAAAAGTCAAAGGTCAACTTCTGTCTGAACTGTCATCTAGGAACATCCATGATATAGATGTTGATCAGTTGGTAGGATATTTGAAATTTTTTTTGTGCTGTCACATTAATGAGATCCGATATATTCTTACTAATAATTTTGTTGTCATTGACAACCAAAAGAATCATTGCAATATTTTAAAAAGATATAACGAGTTGTATCTGGAAAAAGAATATGGAAGCTATCTAGCTAGGTCTGCAATGTGCTTTTAAACTTAACATTTTTTTCTCATTTTGTAATACATGTATCATCTGTATTTATTATAAACCATGAAGCTTTTTAAAATGTCTAAATTGATTGTAGAAAAGACCGATGACTGCAAAATCGAAGTTTCGGGTTCACCTGGCTCTGAACAGTTATACCTAACAAAAATTAACCATTGTTATTGAATAAAAAAGCATATAAAAATATAGAGATGTTGTTTATGAAAATATTGTACTTTTTGAACTGTTACTTTATTTCAACTAGCCAGGGATGGAAATAGTCAATAAGATATGAAAAATATTCACACCTCTTATTATTCGATTGCTTTACATTAAAACTTAATGTCATATGGAAAAAAAACAAAATTGAAATAACTAATAAACACTTTTGTGAATGTTTGTACTTTGAGAGTAATATGACCTTTTCGTTTATCTCCCAGGGTTTTTGAAATGCCAAAAAAGGGCTATCTTGGTGTCTTCTTAGCATCATAGCCAGCAAAAAAAAAGTGGTTGAGTATATCAAAAAACAGAAAAAGAAGATTAAAAAAACAGAAGAAATAAAAAGTTTATGAGCATTTATACCGGAAAACATAAACAAAACAACTAAAACTATCAAAGGTCAACTTATCCTGAGTTCATTTCAACCTTCTTGTTTACACACAATTGCATAAATAAAATTTTTCACAGGGATTTTACCAACAAAATTAATCAATATTCAAGTACTGGCGATTGGGCTTATGGCATCCTTTGGGACTCACAGTAGATCACTGACATGAACATGGAAAGATTTTCAAGATACAAATTTCATGTTCTACGCCAAACAATATTTACCTATACCTATAGGAGTATCTGTAAAAAAGGATATTTTAGTAGATAATTTCATATAATGATTCATTCTTTTTCTAGGAAAGAGATTATAAAAATCTTAAAGAATTGGAAAAAAGAGAATTGGAATTAGAAGGACAAAAACGAGAATGTACAAAGAAAGTAGCAATCCTTTTTCAAGCCAAGGTATTTTATATAATCAATGAACTTTTTCCTGAAAACTGAAGTTTGTCTTACATCTGTGTCACATGAAGTGATCTGGTGTTTCTAAAGATTCTTACTTACAGTGAAACTCTTGGAGCAGGAGTATCTAAATGAACTTGGAAAATACATGTGTAAATTGTACATGTTGGTTTGTCTGTCTTTGTTAAGTTAAATCAAGATCTAAACAAGTACAAATCATAAAGCGGTTAAAGGATTTACTTTTTGCCAGTTAATGCATCATGTTTAATGACAAATTTCACCTTAAAATTAGGAGACCTTCAATTTACATACACTTGGCTTTTGTTAAAATTTGCAAGAAAGTCAGTCAAGATCTAAACAAGGATGAAGGATGCAAGAATTATCTTTTGGTGGATGCATCCTGGTCAAAGCTATTTCAAGAATTAATGGATAATTGTTTTTAAAATTTTTGCTATACAAGTTCCATATAAGCAATTTCAAATCACAGTGGAATGATCTTTGTGAATTGATGCAAAATATTAATTGACAAAGGTCCACCCTTAATTTACATGACCTTGACCTTCTTTTTTGATTCAAATTAAAAATCAACTAACATAAGATTGGCAAGGGGTTAGCCATTATTCATGAACCTCCATATTTTGTACAGTAAATGTATCTCAAGTTTTTTTTCACCCATATATATAGTATACAGTTAATCCAGCTAGACAAATTATGAATGTAATATTTGTCAAATGTAGTTTCAAACCTTTGCAGATTCTATCTGATCTAATAGACATCATTCAGAAGCCTGATTCAAATTTACAAATTATATTAAACTTATCAGTTTTTAACTTCACTGTGATAACAAGATATAATTTGGAGTAAAACTGTCCACAAGCAAGTTGAAAATACACAGATCATAGTATTTGTACTTGGGTACCTGTAGATCTTTTATTTGTACATTGTACGACGTAGTAGTAAGAATCAAATTACTTATTCTATAAAACTTATAGATAAACTCATCATACATACCAGGATTAAAATTTTGTACACCAGATGCAAGTTTCGTCTAAAAAGAATTATCAGTGCTGCTCAAATAAAAAAAAATAAAAAAGTTCAGTGGGCAAAATAATGTATGAAGTTGAAGAGCATTGAGAAACATAAAACATAAAAACTGAACTAGATAGATGAAAAATAACAGATACCTGCATAAAGGTTAGAAAAATAAAATACTGAAAAATCTGTCTCATCTATTATGCTGTATATCTAGATTTGATAAAATTTATAAACTTTTTATTTTTTCGTAGAAAGAAAATGTGGAATCTTCAGATGATATTGACAAAGAGCTGAAAAATGTGGTAGAGATAGGAAGAAAAACTAAGAAACAAATTAAAGATTTATTTGTAAGAGCACTAACTGGGATATTTTTGATTACCTTATGAAAATGATCATTCCTTCAAACATTTTATATAACACAACAAAATATTTCTTTATAACTACATACATTTGTATTGGAAACAAAATGTTTTACCTTTATGAAACCAATGTAAGATTAGGAGACATTTTTTAATTATTCATAGATACTCTCAATTGACACAATTTGAACAAGAGTTACTTCCCTTTTGTTGCCATTCTGGAGGTCTAAATGCCAAATTTCATTCATAAATCAGCCAAATTCAACTTGTTATATGACTGCTAGACTTTAGAAAAGGTTTTTCTGAACAACTTTTATTTCTTTTAGCTTTGCTCAATTCATCACTATGATCTAGTAAGGATCTCTTATCAGACTTGTGCATATCGCATGTTTCGAATTTGGTAAGTGAAATAAGAAAATCAACCATTCATCCCTCCAAAATGACAGCCAAGGGAAATAACTCAAACCCAAATCGTCATTTGAAACCTATCCATAAGACAGCTAGCCATTAAAGACTACAGAAGTTGAGGTTAAAAAACTTAAAACACACACAGTATATGTATTTGTTTTACTTGGGAAAAGAGTCTATGTCTGCCAAAGAACATAATTTAGAATATCTTTCTGTTTTTCTTGCTGAAACTGCCTCGATTGTCATGTGGTAGTGGGCTCCCAGTCAGAGTCAAACCAAAGACTTAAAAATTGGAAATTGCTGATTCTCTGCTAGGCACGTCAAATTTAGGTGTAAGAGCAAAGACTGATCGGCTTTGAGTCAAAATAATGTTTCCTAGTAGACCAGAGTGACATGTCTCCTTGAAGACAGTTACCTTGTGAACTAGCATGTCAAAAATCTGATCCAGCATTTTGGTCTAGCACATTTTAGCTCACCTGGCCTAAAAGGCCATGTGAGCTTTTCTCATCACTTGGCGTCCGTCGTCCGTTGTCGCCGTCTTAACTTTTACAAAAATCTTCTCCTCTGAAACAACTGGACCATAAATGGTCAATTGACCTTTTAAGGAGTTATTGCCCTTTGTAGTCAATTTTAACTATTTTTGGTAAATTTTTGTAATCTTTTACAAAAATCTTCTCCTCTGAAACTACTCAGACAAATTTAATCAAACTTGGCCACAATCATCATTAGGGTATCTAGTTTGAAAAATGTGTCTGATGACCCTGCCTACCAACCAACATTGCTGGCATGGCTAAAAATAGAACATAGTGGTAAAATGCAGATTTTGGCTTATATCTCTCAAACTAAAGCATTTAGAGCAAATCTGACAAGATAAAAATGTTCATCAGGTTAAGATC
Organism: Mytilus coruscus; assembly: GCA_017311375.1. Classification (NCBI taxonomy): domain Eukaryota; kingdom Metazoa; phylum Mollusca; class Bivalvia; order Mytilida; family Mytilidae; genus Mytilus; species Mytilus coruscus. Next base: position 88,702,832 of record CM029596.1, on the reverse strand, counting down.
TACCTGCCCTGAAATTTTCAAACAAATCAGACTACCCGTATTTGGGTTGCTGCCCCTGAATTGGTAATTTTAAGGAAATTGTGCAGTTTTTGGTTATTATCTTGAATATTATTACAGATAGAGATAAACTATAAACAGCAATAATGTTCAGCAAACTAAGATCTACAAATAAGTCAACATGACCAAAATGGTCAATTGACCCCTTAAGGAGTTATTGCCCTTTATAGTCAAATTTTTGTAAATTTTTGTTATCTTTTTTACAAAAATCTTCTCCTCTGAAACTACTGAGACAAATTTAACCAAACTTGGCTACAATCATCATTAGGGTATCTAGTTTAAAAAATGTGTCCGATGACCCTGCCTACCAACCAACATGGCCAACATGGCTAAAAATAGAACATAGAGGTAAAATGAAAGTTTTGTCTATTAATTTTTGAACCGTTATAAATAGAGAAAATCTGAAAGGAGCAAAAATTTTCAGAATAAAGAGCTCTACTAATTGTCCATATACGTCATAACTGTTAGACAAATTCTTATAGGAGTTATTGCCCATAAATGACAAATTTTACCATTTTTTGTCATTTTTGCCTATTATCAAGAAGACTATGATATTTAGAGGGAAACATTTTTTTCCGTTATGCCTTATATGATTTAAATTGTAATAGATAAATAAACACTTTAAATCTCAGAAATGATCAGCAAGGCAAGATCTACTAAAAAGTCAAATTTTGACGATATAGTTAGTAGACTATCACTCTTCATAGGAGTGATTGCCCTTAAATAAGGATTTTTTTTACCCTCTTTTGTATTTTGAGCAAAAATTAAAGAAGATAGAGAGAAACTAAACATACTTAAAGATCAGTAATACAAGATCAACAAAATAGACATTTTTGTCATGAAGTCTATTCTTGTCTACAATGTTGGAGCGTGTCCTTTGTTTGATATGCACATAGACCAAGGTGAGCAACACAGGCTCTTTAGAGTATTAACATGTTTTCTGCCTGATACACATGTTTAAAATATTTGCCTTTAAACAATAATCTATCATCATCAGCATCTTTTTGCATGCCTTGAACCAATGATGTCTAGGCCAAAAACATATGCATTCTATCTGGCAGCCGCAGAAGATAGATTATGCACTCTGGATTCATTATTAGTCCCCTACCGACGAAGTCGAAGGGGACTTTAGGTTTGCACTCTGTCCATCTGTGTGTCTGTCTGTCCATCTGTCAATCCGGCAAATCAGTTTTCCAGACTTTTTTTCTTCATGCTTGAAGATATTGATTTGATATTTGGTTTATTTTTATATCATGACAAGTTACAGGTCAAGTTCAACTTTCACGATTTTAGCTTTTCTCTTTGTTTAGTTAAAGCCCTTTCCCTAGAATTAAATTTTTTATGAAATACTTATTAATTGGTAGATTTCTGTTGAAAGGGAAATAACTCATTTTTTTTTTTTTTGAATTTAAAAGACAAAATGACATTTTGGATTTTTTCCCTTTTCTTTGGTAAATTGTTTGAAGGATTTAGTGGTAGGTTTGTTTGTCATTCTTGAAGATATTGATTTGATAATTAGTATATAGTTTTATCATGACAAGTTACAGATCAAGTTGGAATTTTGTTTCGGTCTGATGATTTTGTGCAGAGTTATGGTCTTTGGACATAGAAAATTCACTTAAATAATCAGTTTTCAACAGTTTTTTTCATCATGCTTGAAGATTTTGACTTTATATTTTTATGTAGTTTACACCATGACAAGTTATAGATCAAGTAAGAGTTTTGTTCCATTACAATGAATTTTTAACTGGTAGGGGACTATGTATTGCCATGCAATACTCACAGAATGCTTGTTATTGGTGGGATACCAATTTCCACGAAAGTACAACTTTTCCTCAATCCACAAAAATTGGCATCCATAGTATGATACCAAAAAATAAATGAATTCAAAGTACATGAATAAAAGAAATGTTGGGTATACAAAATGTCAAGCTCTTTATTTTCAACCGATACTGTGGATTCATTTATTTTCGTGGGTATCAATTTTCGTGGATTGAGGAAAACTTGCATTTTCGTGGATATTTGATTTCATGGTTTTGCCAAAGTCTGCATACAAAGCCTATAGACAATTTGCAATTTGTTGAATATTTGAATTCGTGGTTTACCTGTACCCACAAAACCCACGAAAATTGGTATCCAACGAATAATAATGAATCCACAGTATAAGACATGTTATGAAAACAGATTATTAAAGAACTACCACTAAATCACTAAGTTTTGGTATAAAAATACAATGATACAAACACTGACAACCACAGCCCAGGTTACTGACTTGAAACACAGACACATTAACAATGTGGGGTTAAATTTTTTTTTGAAATTTGAATCCTTTCCTATATAATCTTAATCATTGGATTTACAAAAGAACCACAGTGGAAATCAGCTTAAAAAAATCCTCACCTTAATACTATTGGTATGGCAAGAGAAAAACAAATGGTACAAATAAAACAATTACTGAAAGAACTGTGTTCATAACTTGGCAATTCAAGAATTGTACACTCCATGAAAGGAATAAATGCTACATCAGCATCTAGAAACGTTTCAATGAATACTTGTATGTTTTGTTAAATATTTATAATATTGAATAATTTCAAAGTATATTTGTGTTAATGATAATTCTTGTGAATTTCTTTCAGCCTGAAGTGACCAGTACAGCAGAAAGAGTGGCCATGACATCACTTAATTTACCTAACAGATTGCATGAAAATACTGTAAGTGTTGTTTTTTTGCATAGTTCTCAAATTCTTTTTTTCAGTGGTGGTCCTTGAAGAAAATCTGCTGGTCCTCACTATTATTTCTATTGCAAATACCAAAATTGTCTCAGTCCTTTGCAAAATTTGGTGATCAAAACATTGGTGCCCCACTTTCCGAAAACTCTGTTGTTTTCTTTGTCTTTTCTTTCACACACAGTGAGTTTAAACCTTGAAGTAATAATTATTAATTTTAAGGTCCCTTCTGATTAGAAATTGGTTACTTGATGTCTATAGTATGCTAACTATTCATCCATAATATTGAAGGACATTAACCATACACATGATTACTTGATGGTTAAATTTTCTTTGAAATCTAATAAAGAAAAGAAAAGTGCTTCAAATGTAGCAAATCTTGGATTTGTTTCACTGATTTCTATCAATATTTTAACTTTTAGAATAATGCAAATAACACTTTATAATCTTGGTGTGTCCGATGCATTCTTCAGACTTCATGAATGCTTCTATCATGAATGCTTCTATCATGATGCTTCTATCATGAATGCTTCTATCAGGAATGCTTCTATCAGGAATGCTTCTATCATGAATGCTTCTATCATGAATGCTTCTATCAGGAATGCTCAAACCTCTAAATTTTGAAAGCCAAGGATGTATAACAACTTGAAAATGCGAGGAGCTCTATGAACAATAAACTGATCGTAGATTTTGTACGCCAGATGTGTGTTTCGTCTACAAAAGACTCGTCAGTGATGCTTGAACCAAAAATGTTAAAAAGGCCAAATAAAGTACTAAGTTAAATAGCATTTAGACCCAAATTTTTCCAAAAGGTTTTGCCAAATACAGTTAAGGTTATCAGTTCCTGGAATAGAAAATAAAAGTAAACCAAAAGGGACATAAATAAAATGCTTTTTTACTGTATTATGGAAGATTTTTGTGAAGGGCTTTATTTTCATTAACTAGATGATTAAAATAAAGATTGCTGAAATATCCCCTCACATAAATTTGTCAGAAGATTAGAATCAGGGACAGGGAAAACACGAAAAAAATTAAACCTAACAAACAGGTTTTGCTTTAGAAATCCTGAAATTTAAACTTTGTGATAATGAACTACTTTGCAATATTAAGTAAGGATGTTAACTTTAGTGCTTGTACAATGTTGTATGTCTATTGTAATTAGAAATCAAGAAATGTATTAAAATGTAATTAAAAAAGTATACTCAAACAGGACTTTTGTAATGTATAGATCAAAGAATCTGTAAGACATGCATATATTGAACCCTGCAAGTTTTTAAAGAGGATTTAAGTTTAGTTTTCACAAGTAACTACAGTTTTTAATGATACTTTTATACATTTTTTTAGCCTTTATCAGAAGACAGAGTAGAAGAAAACTTTGGCATTGGTGAGAAATGATTTTATATAAAAATAAGATTTTGTATGATTGCCAATGAGACAATTCTCCACCAGAGACCCAATGATGTAGAAGTTAACAACTTTAGGTCACTGTACCGCCTTCAACAATGAGCAAAACCCATTTACATTTTATGCTTCTGTCTCATTGGATTTGCAATGACATATACCCTACAACTCCTTTTATTCATTACACAATAAAACAAAGAAATACATCAAGCAATCAACATTTTAGAATTTAAACAGATTCAAGCATGGATAACAACAACAGATCATCAGGATTGTTTAATTTTTGTGAACAGCGAAATAGCTATGAAAGTACTCAAAAGATGATCAATTTGATGCCTAGAATAGTGTCTATCTTCTTTTGATAGTGCTTACAAATGTTTTTCATTGAACCACTTTGAAAAGTAACTTTCTGCCAGCTGCACAGCCTGTTTGGCCATTGAAAGTATCAGTCTTACAGTCAGAACTTGTTTTCATATTTTGGAAAACTTATAGTCACATAAAGACAAAATGTCTTGAAAAAACAGAGAAAAATAATTGTAGTCAGAGCCAGTTTAATAAATTTGTGACTTAGTCTCTCTATGACTAACAGACTTCATTTAAATTTTTCTGGGGCCTCGGTTGACGAGTGGTCTAGTAGTTTAAATACTGTATCACTAGCCTGTGAACACTGAGGTTGTGATTTCGAACCCTGCGCAGGGCAGGTGCGCTTAACTCCAATCTTAATTGACTAGGATTGTCAGTTTACCTGTTGAAGTTCGTGGTTCTCTCCCAGCACTACAGTTTCCTTCACCAATAAAAACTGACTGCCACGAAATAGCCAATAGTGCTTAAAATGGTGTTAAACACCAATCAATCCATATTTAAATTATTCCCATTATCAGTTTTCACATTAAACCAACATATTTTGTATTTGTGACATTTATTAGTAAAATAGCCATAATAATGATAAGATAATTATTGAAATATTTCTTTCTTTTCAGATACAGATAAATCAGAGTCTTTGTCACACATAGAAATTGGTGAATTGTTTGATTTAATAAAATTCAGGTAATAGAAATAAATAAGATAAAAAATACTACAGGATTAATTGTAAAAAAAACGTTTTATAGAATAGATATCCACTTTCATTTCTATTTTGCTCATTACTGAAGGTCTTACAGTGACCTTTAGCTGTTAACTTCTACTTCATTTGGTCTCTGGTGGAGAGTTGGTCTCATTGGCAATCATACCACATCTTCTTATTTTTAAAAGATTTACAATACAGTAGACTCTGGCAAATCGGATACCCAAAATGTCAGCAAAAAATATCCCATTACCAGATATATTCAATTAGACGATAAATGTATATTCAATGAATATTCTGCAATAATGAGTTGACCTAATCCTTAGATGTTACTAGCCCTGGCCACTACTATACATGTATTGAATGTACAAAAGGGTTGGAGTGATTTGTTATCAGATACATCACCATGATGTTTGTGTAAAAAATATCTGCTGGTATTGTAATGCTCATATTTGTTTTCAGTTTTAAATCTTTTTTTTAAATAAATCAAATGTCCTGAAATATTTATATGAATAAATATCTACCATCCATCTTTATTTGTTTTATAAATATAATAATGTTATGTAATATCCATATTTACATTTATCACAGGTAAGCTAATTGGGCTATAAATAGATTACATATTTGATATATATTTTATTTCTTTAAATAATCAAATTTATTTGAATATCAATGAAGATAATCATGATTAATAAAATATTATTGCATTAAGTTTAAGTTTGCTGAAGACTGTTAATGTTTAGGTCATGGTTCTCCAGGCTTCTTCACATTATGTAAACAAAACAAAATGGCGTCCATGACGTGATCATGCACATGTTACAAAATTATATCTGACAAAAGTCAGATTTTTCTTGTCAAAAGGGATTTATATCATTATGTATATTGCAATAATTTATTCAGAAGGAGGTACATTCAGTATAAATTATATTTCTGATTTTGTGAGCACTTCCAGTTTTATCAAAATTCTCCCAACGTACAACGTACCGGTCTTGTATATTTTATAAATAAATTCAAATCGTATGAATTTTAAGGGCATCTAATTCACATTACAAAGAAAGATAATGAAAAAAGACAACAATTTATTAAAAAATAGTTCCTTTTATTAAATAAAAACAAAATTTTCTTGTTTGCAAGATTGTAATTGCGTAACTTCCTTGTCCATTTCCTGTCAGAAAAACATTGAAAATATCCGATTGTGCATGGTTTTGACAAATTTTCCTGAATATTTTTATCCTATCTGCTGATATATTCTTATATCCGATATTCGATTACAAGATGAAATTAACATTAAACATATAGAAAAGGGTTCGGTGTTTTGAAATAATATTACAATAGCTGATATATTCGTTTAGCCGATATCCGATTAGGTGGAGTCTACTGTACTGCCAAGATGTTAGATACTTAATTTTTCATTCTGATCTTGTAATCTCTTTCAACATTTATTTGAACCGCCTCAGTGGTCTTGTGGTAGCCTGCTCACCATGAAAGTGGGTGGTTGTTAATTTGATCCACAGCTTGGTCATACAAGACTTTTTGTAATTACTGCTTCTCTGCTAGGCACACAACATTTAGGAGTAAGAGCGAAAACTGGTTGGCCCAGAGTCATATTAATTTTTTTTGCATAGGGTAACATGTCTTCTTGCTAACTGTTACCTTGTTAACTACATGTAGCATGTTAAAAATCCTGCTACCCCTGTCAGTCTAGTACAAAACAGAGTTCATATTCATAGCACATTCACATGCTCTTGTCCTTAATATTTTTTTTCTAGTAATAATGAAGGGACAAAATAAAAAAGACAAAAGATTTGTCTCTAATGCACATTTATTTGTGCTGTAAAAATTAATTAAATTTCATTTTTTTTCACTAAAAGTAAATTTGAAAAATTTGTCAGAGAAACCCAATAAAATTACATAAATTTCAAATTTTGAGTCACATTTTTTTTCTCAGGAACTATCATGGTAACCTATGTTTAGTGAATTTTCATACATCACATCTTGATCTACAACAAATCTGATAACCCCAACATGGCAATACAGTGTGAACATGAATATACTCCCCAACTATACATTTTGAAATGCAAATGATATTATTGATGTATTGGTTAATATAGCCTATTTGAGTTCTATGAATCCTCAAAACCTAAATCTTTAAAATTCCCAAATTCATATGTGGTAGATATTTGTAAAATCATAAATGATATTTTATTTACTGTTATACAAACTGACAGTTTTCCCCAGTTATTGATTATCAATTATTGCACAGTCCATCCTATTTACAGTGAAATACAAATAAAATTCACTTGCCCATGGTGAACTTTTTTATGTTGATATAAAAAACGAGGAGACGTGGTATGATTGTAAATGAAACAACACTCTACCAGAGTTAAAATAAAGTTGTAGTAAGCAATTATAGGCCACCATACAACCTTCAACAATGGTAAAACCCATACCCTATAGTCTGCAATAAAAGGCACAGACATGAAAAATCTGAAACAATTCAAAAGAAAAAACTAATGGCCTAATTTATAACAATTCAATTTACGAAGAAAAAAAATATCACAGACATAAACTAATGACAACAACTGTTCTATTTGGGAGAGGCACATAAAGAATATGGTGAGGTTAAAATTGTTTGTGAGCACAGTTATTTTAAATAACATTGTAAAGAGTTATGAACAGAACATGTGACCAGTTGCTGTTATGGTCAATTCTTCTACTCCTGTTATTTACCTTTGTTAATAAATTTAAACTTTAGATTGCTACTTTTTGACTTTTTAAATTCAGAAACAAATTATCCGGAGTTCAAATAAAATTTTTTTTGAAGATATTACAACTTAAAGAATTAGTTACATCAAGAATGATAATGTTTGAATGTCTGATTTTGAAATATATGTGCTTGGGAGGATTTATAAGTGGGCAAATGAATTGTCTCATATTAACAAATTATCCAAATTAAAGGGAAAAAAGATTTAATAATATTTTTATGGGAGGTTTATGACAGTACATAAAAATTGTGAACCAAATATATAAAGCATATTTTGTTCTTCTTAGTTTTAAATATTTTAATATTTCTTTTCAGTAATATAGGAAACAGAGCATTTTATTTTAAAGACAGTTTGGCTTTGCTGGAACACGCTTTAACAAATTATTTTTGTGAAAGATTACGACATGATGGCTATACACAACTCACATGTCCAGAATTTTTTAAATCTCTGATTGTGGTAAGATTCTAAAAGCCTTTGAAAAGGGTATGGTCTACCAAAATTTCAATTTTTGTTAAAAGCACAAATAAATCACTGAAGGCTGCTTAGGGACCGATAAAAAGGCATAGATCATAAGCTAAAACTTGTAAATATGTATTAAGTTTCATTGTTTATAGGCCCTGTCTGTGATAGAAGGTTGGCATTATGTTTTCAAGTCCTGTGTGTTGAAGATTTTGTATCAGGTTAAGGATTTTGGTCAAGGTAGTTTACTGTTAATTTGTGGTCACATCAACATAAAACTTGGTACACATGTTTTTAATGTCCATAAGATTCTTATAATTGTCTCTCTTGGTGCCAATCAGAAAATAATAACTGTTTATTTTGTATGTGAGGATCCACTGGAATTGATCACTAAGTCATTGAAAGTATACCGGTAGTTAATTGTGTTAATTTCTCAACAGGAATGTATCAACCAGTTTTAAAGGGGGAAAACCAAGACATTATAAATAGATGAGAGTAACTTGGTCAAAGGTAGTCAAATAGAAAAAAAATTTAAAATAGAAAATCAGAAAAGGTGAAAATAAACAGATGGATTACAATGCTACATACAAGGCATCTTGGAAACATCATAGGATGGCAATTGAAACAATTGCTCCTTTCAGCTTAAAATGAAACATATCAAATTAAGTACATTGGAAACACTGTTCTTTGTTTTCCTTTCTCTTGCTTAGAAAAACTGAGGACAATAATAATTTTTGTTTGTTAAATTGTTGTTTTTATAAATACTATTGTTCTTTTTATTGCTTACATCTCATAGTGATGTCTTTTGAGAATGACATTTTTGGAAATTTACATTTAAAATTATGCTTTAGAATATTTTATACATTATTTGATGCATATTAATTTTCTTCTCAATGCTATACATGTATTATATTTTGTAGGAAGGTTGTGGAATAGAGTCTGAACAGGTAAGTTTCAAATATAACCTCCCATTGTAAAAATAAGGAGATGGTGTATGATTGCCAATGAGATAACTATCCAACAGAGACCAAATGATGTGGATGTAAACCATAAAGTAAGCTATAGAAAACCTTGGCATTACAAAATGTGAAACAATATAAATGAAAAGCGATACACAAAAAGCAAATATGGCAAACAGCAACAAATGACAACCACAGAATTACAGGCTCCTGACTGTGGACAAAGCACATAAAGAATGTGGGGTTTAAACATTCAAATATATCTATTATTTGCAAGAATAAGATTCATTAGCTTATCTTGACAATAAGAATAAAGTAGAAAACCACACTTTTAGGAATTACCTTTCTCAAGGTTAAAGGATAGTAAAAGCAAAAACTAAACCCAATAGGCGTAATGGGCAGTAAGTAAAGTAGTAAAAGCAAAAACTAAAGCAGCAAAACAACAAAAAATGAGAACACCTGAATGGACAATCCAATATAGTTTATAAGCTTTACTATCTTCCATTTTAATTTAATTTCTAGGTTTTAAAGTTGAAACAAAGGCCAGAGAATCCTTCGGATGACTACTTGGCTGGGGTGTCCATAATGTCTTTTATTGGTATGCTGATTTAGTTTTGAGTGTTGGGATATACAAGAAAGATATTTTCACATATGGTTCTAAAGAACATTGCTTCCATGCAAATCATTATATCTGCATTCCTGCCTTCCATCACAATGACAATCACAATTTACTGGAACTTATTGGTTAAAGAAAAGTCTTCATTTGGCTCGAGCTATATGACATGCAAAATTATCTGTGTTAACTGTTGATTGTCTGGATTCAATTCTTCTTCCTAGCATAGTATAATTCTAAAGTCAAAATGAATTTTCATTATTGAGGAAATGAGTTTTGGGAAAGATCTATTGGTTTATATATATTAATGAAAATTGTTCAAGTTTCTGGTAAAGTTTGTATGTTCTGTTAAATATTAATGTTTATTTGTTTTTGTGTTATTTATTAAAAATAGTTTAATGTGCATATTGGTTTTTTTCAGCATATGTAGCAAAAAGTAGGATAAACTTAACAAATGAACCATTAAAATATTTTTCTTGTGGGCGGAGCTACACACCAGGTATGTTAATAACTTGTATATATTAATTTATCCGTAAGCAATTGAAAAATTGAAATTCCCTTTGTTCTTGTTTACATTTGGTATATCATTTCATTTTTAAGTTCATACTTTAAAGGACAAAATTATAAAGTTATATTCCATGAATTTCCATCATTGTGTTATGAGAACAGGAAAAATGTGTTTATGTTATACCTTATAAAGCATTTATAGGTAGTCCTATGACAGAAATGACATATCTTATTCATGTATGCTATTTTGTTGTTTTTAAGTTTCTTGAGTGTACCATTTAGTACAATGCTGTAGCAATTTGCTTGTTAGATTGATTATATACTGATATATGATTTAATACATCTATTTAGAGATATATTAAACACTAAATTTAAAAGATTTCAGTCTTAATTGCTTTCTGTAAAAATGGCAGTTGTATTATAATGTTAAGACTTCAGTTTCTTGTCACTTAATTTTTTTTGGGTAGGAATAAGTCCCTAGGACAAAATTAACTAGAAAATGAACTAGAGATCAGCCTACGATTTTCAATGATAAACAAGTGTTCATACCATGTATCAAGAACTAAAAAATCTTAAGAGTCTAGCTATGAAAGAATTCAAATGAGGTAAACAAAGATATGGGTTTTGTTTTCCATGAACTCACATAAACCTAATTGACAAGATTTAAAAGAAATGAAAACTGCTATATTTTTTACCAGTCAAATAGTTTCATTTCACTATATACAGATAACCGTTGATTTTACCTTGCATTGATTTTTTTTCAGAAAGAGAGAATCATAATTTAGGATTATTTAATGCCACACAGTCAGTAAAGGTTAGATAATAGATGGTTTGTATATTAGTAAGAAACACTTTCAAAGGAAATACAAGTTTTTTTATTTAGTGCAAGCTGTAGGAAAGACATTTATGGTGTAAAATTGATCATGGATGTATCTAATGTAGTTAAAAAAAAATTGCAAAATAAACATGAATACTCTTACTTAGCTTATTTAATCTTGTATTACTGTGTTGAATTTGAATATCATTTCTTTTAAAGAAAATTTTGACACAACTCTTTTCTCAAACCAAGAATTGTCTACTTTATTTTTTTTTTTATATAGTAATGCAGGTTGCATGAAGTGCATGACTTGCATTAAGTATTGTGAATGACCGCTCAGTGGATTTTTATCCCTTTCAGAATAATTATTGCAATAAATGGCTTCTTGCCACATATATTTATTCAATATTCCTAAATAATAATGTGATTAAAATATTTTGCAGGTGAACATGTTTTCTATGTGTAGAAACTGGGAACTATGTGACAACTTATTTCAGACAGAGAAAAATGATTTATGGAATATTTACAAACAATTTAATATTCCATGTAGGTATGTTAGCTTACAAATGTACTTCTTGGGACTTCTAACTTAATTTTTACACCGTATTGGAACAAAAGTTGTAAGAATTATTTAATACTGTAAATTCAGAAATTATTGTGAGATTTTTATTAATGCGAATAATGTGACTAGGTGAGGATCGCAATAATAAGAACTCGCATTCTGATATCTTATACATATCTCTGTTTGCAAATATTTCAGAAATCGCAATAATTAATCTCGCATTTTTGTCAATTCTTCAAAAATCGCAATAATAAATGCACGCAATAATTTCTGAACTTACAGTAGTACAAGGAACAGTAGTTGTTCACCTCCTAATGGGAATTGTATTTTTAGCATATCAATTTTATGTTATTTCCCTTGGCTGCCATTTTAGAGGGGTAAATGGTTGATTTTCTGATTTAAATAACCAAATTGAAACATGTGGTACAACCAAGTCTGATAAGAGATCCTTACTAGATCGTTGTGCTAAAGCAAGCAAGGGTGAAAGAAATTAAAATTTTTCAGAAAACAACTTTTTCCAAAGTCTAGCAGTCAGTATAAAAAGTTGAATTTGGCTGATATTATGAATGAATTTGTGAACATAGACCTCCAACATGGCAACAAAAGGGAAGTAACTTTTGCTCAAACTGTGTCAATAAAATTCTATCTTTAGGAAAATTTAATATTTAATATAATATACAAAATCTTCTACAGTTTACTCAATTGATGGAACTAAACAGATCTTTTCATACCATTTTATAGTTGTGTATACCCATTTTATTTTTTTTATCAGGTTGATTTATTTGGGATTCAAGCAAAAGAATGATTTAACCACTCCTTTAGTGTTTATAGGAATATAAAAGGACTTAACAGAATCACTTAAAAAATACAGTTAGCTGTGCAGAATGATTTTTTAGTTTCCCATTTCAAAATAAAGACTTTGTCATTTCTACACATTTTGTGGAGATTAGATTAGATTTTCTTTGTAGCATAGCAAGAGGAAAAGGGGAGTGTATTTGGGACAAAAACAAGTTTTGATTAACATATACACTAGTGTTTTTATTCAAATTTTTGTTTGTTTCAGACTTGTAACAATATCATCACCATCATTACACAGGTCAGAAGAAATGAGAGTTGAAATTCAGTTTTGGGCCAAGTCTCTACACAAATATTTAAAAGTAAGTGAACAAAAACCCTTTTGTTCTAACAAATTAAGATGGCCGGTAAAGACTTCTATGAGGCAAATTTAATGTTTTCCTGAACAAAACAAACTATTTTCCCAAAAAATTTATCAACATTTGTTCAAAATACAAAAGAATGTAATATTTTCTCAGCAGAATAATCACTTGGCATGGTTTATTACCAATTATCAGTACATATATGTGTAAAGTCATTAAAAAAAACTACAGGCTACACTACTACAGTTTTTTCTTTCAGCTGGCTATGCATTGCAACATACTATTTAGTGATTTTTATGCCCCACCTACGATAGTAGCGGGTATTATATTTTTCGGTTTGTGCGTCCATTCGTTTGTCCTTCTGTCCCGCTTCAGGTTAAAGTTTTTGGTCAAGGTAGTTTTTGCTGAAGTTGAAGTCCAATCAACTTGAAACTTAGTACACATGTTTCCTATGATATGATCTTTCTAATTTTAATGCCAAATTAGAGTTTTGTCCCCAATTTCACGGTCCACTGAACATAGAAAATGGTAATGCGAGTGGGGCATCCATGTACTATGGACACATTCTTGTTCATTGTGACTAGGTGCCTAGGTGGCAGAGTGGTCTAAGTAGTTCATCTACAGTGATCACTAGCCTGTAAACACTGCAGTTGTGATTGCAAACACTTCTCCTGGCAAGGTGCTTTCTACTCTGATCTTAATTGACTAAGATTGCCAGTTTTCCTGCCTGAGTTTCTGTAATAATACTAACATAGTAGTGTTTAAAACATCTTCAAATAAAAATATGGCAATATTTTGTGTATTATAGATATCCTCAGTCTCCATGGTGAGTGACTATATCAGCAGACGACTTATGACAAGGCATTATAAAGGAACATTACCTGTTCATATGGTAAATATTAGTAAAGCACCACAATGAGCTCATACTGCAGTAAGTGTGGAGCAAAGATATTGAAAACTATATATATGCCATTTTATTTAAAAAAGGCATCATTTCTTATAGGGTGTAAAATTGGGTTTTGAATTATTGTTCTATTTTTATTTAAAGAACTCCTTACTTTACTTGCTTCAAGATTTTAGGTTTTCTATACTGAATGTTAAATTTCCTTAATTTGTTAAAAATACATTACGGTACATGTATGTTTCATTAGAATCTCTGATTTTAATTGGCTGACAATAATGTCAAGGTGCTCCAATATTATTTTTTTATTTATTTACTTATTTCCATTTAAAATACAACAGCTATGACTGCTAGTGCTATCCGTGACAATCTTAAACTAATGCATTGAAAAACACACTATGGCTGTAGCATAAACATATAATTATAAGAATTGAATGCTTTTTGTATTTTATAGGGTTGTAAAAGCGTTGATCGTGCACACATTTTTAATATGAAGCACTTAAACAAAATATGCTCTGGTCAGCGCTTTTACATCCCAATAAAACGATAAAAAGAAGCATTCTATTCTTGAAGAATTTAACCATTGCTAAAAACAAAACAAAATTACTACCTCCTTGGTGATCATTTAATTCAGAGGCTTTCAACAGCCTGCTGGTAATGAGTAGTGTTATTGTCATTTATTCACTAAATAATTATAATGCATTGATTCTATTTTAAAATGCTGCATTTATGGTAATGGCTTTCAACTCATTTTTCATCAAAAACTAAGGAATTGAAAGTAACCATTTTATACTTGTCAGGTACATTGTGAGGCTCTAGATGTTACAAGGCTAATTGCCATTTTGATGGAATATGGTGCTATACAACAGGTAAATATCAACAAAAATGAAAGTATGAAACATTTACTTTTTTAGCAGGAGCAAAATATATCGTTTATGAATATTGACTAGATGCTTTTAAAATGGCAAAATTGTCTTTTACAGATTTTGTAAAAAATTACATACATTGTATATAAACATAAATATTTACTTATACTTTTTTTTCTAAAAAATGCAAAAATCAGGTCTCTCAAAAGCAATTATTAGGGCCCCGCTGAATGGTGGACGCCCTATAGTGATCAGTCTGTCTGTCCGTCCGTCCATCCGTCCGTCCGCTCTGTATCTAGATATCCGTTATGATTTCAAAGTTTATACTTGACATGTATATTAACCAACACCAGAGGGTGTGTCATAATGTATGTACAACTTCCTAGGTCAAAGGTCAAGGTCAAAAACTTTGGTTTTAGTTGACAACCCCATGTCTTATGGTAAAGATCGTGTCCGCTCTATATCTTGAGAACTGTTATGATTTCAAAGTTTATACTTGACATGTATATAAACCAACACTAGAGGGTGTGTCATAATTTATGTACAACTTCCTAGGTCAAAGGTCAAGGTCAAAAACTTTGGTTTTAGTTGACAACCCCATGTCCAATGATAAAGATACAAATTTTTTACCACACATTATTCACAGCAGGGCCCACAGAGATGGCTCCCATCTCAATGATATCTAGTATTTTCACGAGCACTTTCAAAAATCAAGCTATAATGTTTAAATTAAGCAAATTTTGTTTTTTTGAATGCAGAAATACATTTAAGTCTTAATTAAAAGAAAACAAAATGATGCATCACTATTTTATTATCCTCGTTTTCCAAAGAAAAAATCTGGTTATTAAAATGGTGAAGTGTGGCAAGTGGGCAGGACTTTTAGGAATTATAATCCTTGATGGATTGAAAAATGGCACTTTATGTTGTTTCAATGCAATAACTTATGAACTGTTAATCCAAAGCTTTTCAAATGTTAATATGTTGTTACTAATGACAAAAAAGAGGTTAAGTTTGATGTTGACTATCTTCTCTTTTACCATTCCTGATATATGATCATTGAAAGATTGGAAAATAGGCACAGAACTTGGTAGGTCAAACAAGCCTTCAAATTATAATATAAAATATATATATTTCATTCATACTAGCTACCATCTGACATTCAACAATGATTACCTTTAAAACACAGAAAACCTGGACTGCTTTCAATTTGACAGCTCATTACGTGTTTACTAATTCTGCTAATGGTAGAAACCTCCAAAAACCCTATAATAGTTATAAGTGTCAATTGCATTCTTTTGATAAATGATATCCAACTTTTCTTAATGAATTTCAGTTACAAACAAATATGAATTTTTACCATGGTTACTTACTGTAAACTTGGTAATTTTTGTGAGATCCATGTCTTAACTTTCTGCCTGGTGTTTAAATTCCTTCATTGAACAATAAACACTCCAATCATCTCAATATTTTTTGTTTTGTACAAACTATTCATGTGTGGTGCATTTTGTGTATTTTACAAGATCTCAAAATAAGTGAAATAACCCCTGCATGAAAATTGTCATGTCTACAGTACATGTACCAATTTTTACTGAAATAACAATTGTAAGAATTGAAACTATTTAAAATTCTTATTTTCTGTATTAACAATATATTAACTTATTAATCTTATCAGTTCGACTACACTAGTTTATCTCTTGTTTACCTATTTAGCTTACACTTTTTTATATTTTCTTTTTCATGTAGGATACATACAGTTTTCCTCATCTGGAATTCCTGGACAAATACTGGATACAGCCTAAATGACATTTATTAGCTAAATAAAAGTGTTTTTTTATTTAAAGTATGTGTTGCTTATCAAAATCAAGAACACCACATGATTAAAACAAATCTTACAATAAACACAAGAACAAAAGTAACAAAAAAAGATCTGTATATTCGACTAAAAAAACATTGACCAGTGGTAGACTTTGTCAGTATTATGAATAAAAGGAGATGTGGGGTAAATATTAATGAGACAGCAATCTGAACAACATGGAAAACCCATAAAAAATAGGGTTATTCACAAGTTTCCCTTATAATGTTGATCATGGTAATGAATAAAAGAGGACTGCATTGTGACTGTGATACATAAATAATATCCATGGTAATTTGTAACACAAGACATTCCATAACTGTAAAACTTAAGAAGATAAGATTAACTGCTTCAGTAGCTTCTTTGTAAGCAGCAAAGCCTTTATCAATGAAGCCTTGATAAAAAAAACACAGGTAGAACTTGGAGATATATACTACATATGTAGGGGCCAAGGTGCTGCTTGAATGTTGATTCTTAAAAAATGGACAAATACAATGGGAAAATTAAAGTTGTCTCTTTTTAGCTCACCTGGCCCGAAGGGCCAAGTGAGCTTTTCTCATCACTTGGCGTCCGTCGTCCGTCGTCGTCCATCGTCGTTAACTTTTACAAAAATCTTCTCCTCTGAAACTACTGGGCCAAATTTAACCAAACTTGGCCACAATCATCATTAGGGTATCTAGTTTAAAAATTGTGTCCGGTGACCTGCCAAACCAACCAAGATGGCCGCCATGGCTAAAAATAGAACATAGGGGTAAAATGTATATTTTGGCTTATAACTCTGAAACCAAAGCATTTAGAGCAAATCTGACATAGGGTAAAATTGTTGATCAAGTGAAGATCTATCTGCCCTGAAATTTTCAGATGAATCGGACAATGGGTTGTTGGGTTGCTGCCCTGAATTAGTAATTTTAAGGATTTTTTCCGTTTCGGTTATTATCTTGAAAATTATTATAGATAGAGATAAACTGTAAACAGCAATAATGTTCAGCAAAGTAAGATCTACAAATAAGTCAACATGATCAAAATGGTCAGTTGACCCCTTAAGGAGTTATTGCCCTTTAAAGTAATTTTTACCAATTTTTGTAAATTTTGTAATCTTTACAAAATCTTCTCCTCTGAAACTACTGAACCAAATTCAACCAAACTTAGCCACAATCATTATTAGGGTACTTAGTTTAAAAAATGTGTGCGGTGACCCAGCCAACCAACCAAGATGGCTGCCATGGCTAAAAATAGAACATAGTGGTAAAATGTAGATTTTGGCTTGTAACTCTGAAACCAAAGCATTTAAAGCAAATCTTACGGGATTAACTTGTTTATCAAGTAAATATCTATCTGCCCTCAAATTTTCAGATGAATTGGACAACTGGTTGTTGGGTTGCTGCCCCTGAATTGGTAATTTTAAGGAAATTTTGCCGTTTTGGTTATCTTGAAAATTATTACAGATAGAGATAAACTGTAAACAGCAATAATGTTCAGCAAAGTAAGATCTTCAAATAAGTCAACCTGACCAAAATGGTCAGTTGACCCTTAAGGAGTTATTGCCCTTTATAGTCAATTTTTAACAATTTTCATTAATTTGGTAAATTTTGGTAAGTTTTTACAAAATGTTTTCCTTTTGTAATTTTCTTTTCTGAAACTGCAGTAGAAAATCAATATAGAAAACAATCTACTAATGAACTGGCAATAAAAATAATTGATAATTCTATAACATGAAAAAAAAACACATTAATACCTGATGATGGTGTTTCTTTCTTTACATTGAAAATGATGTCACAACTATAATCCCGAACAATAGGTCGAATGTCAGATATGTTTCAGTACTTTGGCTTCATTTTCTACAGATTCAAGTGCAAATGATGCTTGAATTCCTACACTAATTTATACAGACTTCATCCCTTTCACAGGTAATGCCTGCCTCATATTATATTTAAAACTTTAATAGAATATCAGAAATTTTGAGAGAAAATTAATCAACCATGCAAGATCTAAAACTTAATTAATATTGTTCAAATTGTCAATTAACTATTAAAAAAAAATTCTCATTAAAAAATATAGTTCTTCATTTTATATTTTATCAGAAGTTTAGGGAAAAAATTGAATTTAATTGTGTCCCTTGTTCTCATTTCCTGGGATAAATCCAATACAAATTAAAGTATTGGTATTGAATTAATATTTAAGAAATATTTCAAACCTTACCATTTTCTTCACAAGAATGAAGACCATATTTTCAGTGTCATGAGTATCAGTCATCATATTTGTTGTACTTTGTTGTTTAAAAGTTGAATACAAAAAGATCAACAAAGCAATTCAAAACCACTTGAATTTTGCAACAACAAAGAGAGTTTTAACGACCTCAGCTGGCTATACAACCCTTGCACAATCAACTGAATTTTGCAGAAATCATTAATAGGAAAGATTGCCCTTAAATGATAATTTTTATTACCTTTTGTTTTTGGGGAGGGGGTGTTGCGCAACAACAAAACTTCACAACAAACTTTCTCATCACTGCATTTCGTTAGATAAATTTTACAAAATTCTCCCTGAAACTACTGTCAGATTAAACCAAACTTGGTTTAATCACCACTAGGATATCCAGGGACCACTGTGTATGATGACCCTGCCTGCCAACATGGCACATATGGCTGAAATAAAACATAGGTTTCAAATGCACTTTTTAGTCTCTTTTTGTCTGAAACTAAACGACAGTACAACAGTTGCATTTATCATGCATCAATTGTAAATAAAAATATCAGGTGAGCGACACAGGGTCCTTGGAGCCTCTAGTTTAGGTGAAGTTTAGTTTTCAATTGACCTTACTTGGTTTCCAACTACCCGGTATTTAAAAAAATGGCAAAAGAATTTTGTTCAGGATAATAGAATTTGTCAGTTAATTACCAAGTTTTGTGCATACCCTTGTGCATTTTTCCAATGAAACTTCCTTATACAACTGAATAGAAAGAGGGTGAACTGTTGCTGTAACACACCAACAGATCAGTCTTGGCTGGTCCTGCTCTTTAGCAAATGAATGATAAACAGCTGTTATGAGCATACAATATCCACCCGCCTTTATATGCATTAAATAAATGTATCACTAAATCACTCAAAAACCTGTGAGTCATCAAAAAGAGTTACTGCCTCATTGGTCATAATGTAGCATGTTTGCCTCAAGTGCCTGAAGTTGTGGGTTTAAACCAGGACTGGTCCCAATCAAAGACTTAAAAATTGGTATTTTCTGCTTTTTTGCTAAGCATGTGGCTTCAGAAGTAAGAACAAAGACCAGTCAGGGAGTCTGAAAAATGTGTCCTGGTAGGTTGACATGTTTTCCTGTGGACTATTAACTTTTGAACAAGCTGGGTTAATGTTTATATAACATTTATATGTTCTCGTCCTGATTATGCATTTAATTTTCCATTGGACGTTAACCAGCCATCCATCATCAAAAGGAGTTAATGTTTAGGTTATGGTATTGTCAAATTTCATGCCATTTGGTTAAAACATTGAGAAGCCATACTGCTTAAAAATAAAATAAGGAGGTGATGTATGATTGCCAATGACACAACTATCCAAAAAGACCAAAGAGACAAGGATTTTAAAAACTACAGGTCACAGAAGGCCTTCAACAATGAGCAAAACCAATACCTTATAGTAAGACATTTAAGGTCTTGGGATA
The DNA here is from genome assembly GCA_017311375.1 of Mytilus coruscus. NCBI lineage: Eukaryota > Metazoa > Mollusca > Bivalvia > Mytilida > Mytilidae > Mytilus > Mytilus coruscus. The sequence continues at coordinate 88,682,454 of CM029596.1, read as the reverse complement.
ACAAAATGGAATAAAAAAGAGAAAAACCAACAGCCTGATTTAAGCTTACAACGTTAAGAGAAAAATAATTATGACAAGACAACTATTGTATTACAGAATCCTGGCTTGGGGCAGGCACTTACAGAGTGTAGTGGGTTAAACATGTTAGTGAGTGGGCCCTCACCCTAGCCTTGGACAGTGGTGTAACATGAAAAAAAGAAGCCACTTTCTGCATAATTGAAAGTGCCATTAGTAAAAGTCCACAACTTCAATAATTGTCATAATGGTCAAAATCAAATAAGCTTCCAGTCTGAATTATTTTAGTGAATTATAATTTCATTAAAATTAGTTATCTTACAAAGTGTGTATGTATGGATAGATTTATGATTAAAAGTCGTAAAAACAACTAATCGTAAAATAATCAAATTGAAAAATTATGTTACATTTGTTGTTTGAAATGTCAAAACGAAATGGTAAAAAACATATTAAAGTCACATAACTTGATAACACCAGCAGTTCAGACAACCATCATGATCAAAAGAGAATGATTTTAAGATCCTAACTTTCACAAATTCCACATTATGTACAAAAGGGGAATATGATGTATTGTGCCATATCATTGCTTGCATAAAAGAGTCAATTTTTCTTACCTGTTCTTCTCAAACTTACTTGACAATAAGCAACAAGAGGCTCTCAAGAGCCTGAATCGCTCACCTGTAATTTTTTGCTTAAATCTTTCATCGATGATTATATTTGCTTTTCAATGTTTATTAATGAGTGGCTTAAAAATTCCATTTAAATGTTCTTTATATCTGTCATATTTTTTTCAAAAGCAAAAAAATGCATTTTACCCCTCTGTTCCATTTTAGCCATAGTGGCTATGTTTCTTGATGTACAAGGAAATAAAATACAAAATTTATACTAGATACTCTGAAACTCATTCAGCCCAACTTTGAAATTGATTCAGCAGTTTCAAAGGAGAAGATTTTTTAAAGTAAGCAAACTAGATATACAAATTGTGAAAAATTGTCTTTAAAGGGCAATGACTCCTTAAGGGGTCAATTGATAATTTTGGTCATATATAGCAAATTACATTTTTACAGTATGTAGTTTAAATCAGGTCTTACCATGTATGTATATTATCATCATTACAAAATCTAGACTAAACTTTCTGTAACTGAAACATGCGGTACAACACGTACAGGCAGCATTCCAACAAGGAAAATAATTGATATCTTGACAAATTGATATCCCAATTTTGTAATATCATTTTTAACTTTAGCACATTATTATATAACATATCTTTAAATTAAAGATCCACAATTTTTATGTGTAAAAGAGTTTTAAAAGTGTCCAGTTACAGAAACAATTTGAGTTATCTCCCATTGTATGTAATACAATTTTATATGTTAGAGTACATGTTGCAAGTTAACATTATATTACCTTTTGTGCTTTTTATTTCTATAAATATGAACAGGGTATGGTTTACCTTTAAATTTAGCCTTTATATTGATCACATTATGTCATATAAAAGAAGTTTACACTTAGCTTGTTGGAATATCAATGGTTTTAAACACAAGGGATACAACAAATACAGTGATCCTATGTTCATCAAAGAATTGAGTAATAAAGACATAATTTGTTTACAGGAACACACTGCTCCTTTGAGGATTCACTGTCTTTACCAGGATTTAAATCTGTTAATTTGATACGACCGAAATCAAAGCGCACAAACAAAAGATCAGGAGGGTTATCTATTTTAGTTAAAAATGAAATTAAATCAGGGGTAAAATTTCTTGAACATTCAAATAATGACTACATATGGTTAAAGTTGAGTAGCTCTCTTTTCAATCTCACAGAAGATATATATTTGTGTTTCATTTATGACCCCCTGAAAATTCATCTTACACCCATTTTTTAAATGATGATATATTTGACCTTATAGAAAAAGATATTGCAAGGTACTCAACATTAGGAAAAATTGTATTAGCAGGAGACTTGAATGCCAGAACTGGGACTGGGGAACTTGACTTTATAGATAATGATTCCCAAGATAATCTTATCCCTTTATATGATAATAATAATCCTGATTATGATATATCAGTCCGTCATAGTAAGGACGTGCTACGTAGCCGTGGGAAATTGTTAAATGATATATGTGTACAGACGGGGCTTTGAATTCTTAACGGAAGAACCAGAGGGGATTTCATTGGACAATTAACTTGCCATAATCCTCGGGGGAGCAGTGTAGTTGACTACTTTATAGTATCAGAGGAACTATTAGATAAAGTTGCTATTTTTAAAGTTCATGACTTTTTAGCTGACCTTTCTGATCACATTTAGGTCTCTGTTATGTTAAGTATAGATATGAAAGTTCCTGTACTAGATACTCAGAGTGAACACTCTTGGATACCCCCCCTTAAATATATTTGGAATGATGAGTCTACATTAAAATTTCAAACAGCTCTGACCTCTAATGATATGCAAGAAAAAATATCAAACTTTTTGTCAGACGACTCTGAATCCCAAAATATGACATTAAAACTAAATGATATAATCTGTGAGGCAGCTGATAAATCTTTAAAACAAATATTACCTAAAATCCCTAACTCCCTGAATTCAAATACTAAAGCTATAAAGAAACAACCAAAGTGGTTTGATTTTTCTTTAATTAAAATGCGTAAACAATTAGATGACAAGGAAAAACTATTTAAAAAATATAATAATGACCCCAAAGTGAGAGGGAATTTCTTCAGTTTTTAAAACTTTATAGAAAAACTAGGAAAAATAAATATAAACAGTTCCGTAAAGATCTTATTGTACAACTAGACAACATGAGAGATTACAATCCATCCCAATATTGGGCCTTACTACAGTCTCTCAGTAATGAATCCTCTATGAAAGGAGATACATCTAATATATCAAACTCTGATTGGTTACACTATTTTAAAAAGCTTAATTCAAATTCCTTACCTGTAAATAAAGAACTAATTGATTCACTTAATAAACTAGAAAAGCATAAAATTTTCACAGAATTGGATTATAAAATTACAGAAAAAGAGATAAATGAAGCAGTTAAATCACTAAAAAACAATAAATCAAGCAGCTTTGACTCCATAATAAATGAGATGCTCAAGTGCAGCCAATCATATCTGCTTAAATGTTTTGTAAAGATTAAACAAAGTATTAACAACAGGAAAATTTCCTGAAATATGGGCTGAAGGATTTATTGTCCCATTACATAAAAGCGGATCTAAAGATGACCCCTCAAATTTTAGGGGCATCACGATAGGTCTTTTTAAAAACACTTAATAACACATTAGAAAAGTTTATAACTAAAAGAAATATAGTTGCTCCAGAGCAAATAGGATTTTGTAAAGGAAAAAGAACTAGTGACCACATGTTTGTACTTAAAACCTTAATTGATAAATACACTAAGCAGGGACATAAACGCCTCTATACCTGTTTTGTTGATTTTAAAAAGGCCTTTGACAAGGTTTGGCATTTAGCCTTATTTTTTAAATTGAGGAAGCTTGGATTGAGCGATTTATTTTATAATGTAATTAAAGATATGTATAAAAACACATCTTTATGTGTAAAAACTAATAGTAACACACTAACTGAAAATTTCCCATCATATATTGGTGTTCGTCAAGGGGATAATCTGAGCCCTACATTGTTTAAACTTTTCATAAATGATTTAACAGAAATTTTTGATTCTAGCTGTTGCCCAGTTTTGAGTACCCTTAACTGTTTAATGTATGCAGATGACCTCATTATGATTTCTGAAACTTCATCTGGATTACAAAATTGTTTAGATAATTTAATGGATTATTGTAATGAATGGGGACTAGAAATTAATATGAAAAAAAACAAAAGTGTTAATTTTTAATAACACAGGAAGAATATCAATGGAAAAATTCACATTTAATGGTCAGCTTATTAATAATGAGAAAAAATATAATTATCTTGGCATTATATTTACTGTATCTGGCAGATTTACAGATGCTAAGTTTAATCTATATAATAAAGCATTAAAAGCCTTTTTAAATTAAAAGATATTTTACTCATTTTAAACCTAATATTAAAACACTTTTACATCTTTTTGACCACATACTGAAGCCAATTTTATTATATGGCTCAGAAATTTGGGGCCAATTCTCTCCAAATAAGTTACAATCAAAAGGAGACAACTATTTTTCCAGATGTGCAAAGTTATTGAAAAATTACATGTTAAATTTTGTAAATATTCTCTACAGGTACCTAGAAGATCAACTAACCTAGCAGTGATGGGAGAGTTGGGGCGCTACACCCTATCTCTTGAGGTTATTCTTAATATGACTAAATTTTGGGTCAGACTCTCAGAACAAAATAACTCCCTCATTAAAGAAGCATTTGAAGAGCCCAAAATTTTATCTAAAAAATGTAAAGACAATTGGTTGGGAAGCATTTATTCATTATTTAAATATCTTAATTTAACCCCAGAATATTTGTTAAATCACAAATCTCATATAAAGTCAATTATCATTAAAAAACTCCGAATTAAATATGAGGAAATTTGGCTTCACCAATTAAATAATGACAAACCTGGCATGGCGCAAGGAAATAAATTAAGAACCTACAGACTATTTAAAAATAATATTGGCCTTGAAAAATATTTATTGTTAAATAATTGTAAAACATTAAATGAGTTAACCAAATTTAGAATCAGTGCCCATGAACTTGAAATAGAAAAGGGAAGACATAAAGGAATACCCCCAGACAAAAGATTTTGTAAATTATGTAATAATGACATTGTTGAGGATGAAATTCATTTTCTTCTTCAATGTCCATCACTTAAAACTGAAAGGTCCAGTTTCATTTTAGATTTATCCTCTAAATTTACTAATTTTAAAACTTTAAATGACCAATCTAAAGTTGTATGGTTGATGTCAAATGAAGATCCATTTGTTAATAACATAATGATTAAGTTAATAGATAGTTTAATAAAGACTAGAAGAGTAAAATATAGTAATAAAACATGAGTAGCCACCAGCTCTTCTTCTAATTATACAATGGTACTGATTGTGTTCACTCACTCATTATCTTTGAGAATATATACTGTGTTTGTTGTCTCCCTTCTGAATCTCTTATATAGTTTTAGTTTTATTGTCATTTATTGTAATTTCAAATAGTTCAATGAAAAAAAAAAATCACCACAATTATTTGTACACTTTAATTTAAACTGTAATTGTACTGCTCCTCGGGGCGGCTTGATTGACAAATAAAAATTGTTGTTGTTGTTGTTGTTGTTATAAACTTTATTGTAGATCTTACTTTGCTGAACATTTTTGCTATTTACAGTTTATCTTTATCTATAATAATATTCAAGATAACAGAAAACTGGAAAATAACTCATCAATTCAGGGCAATAACCTAAAAATCAGATACCTGATTTGGCTGATAATTTCCGAGTAGGTAGACCTTGACCTAATGAATACTTCAACTTCTTGTCTGATTTCCTCTAAATGCTTCAGTTTTTGAGAGATAAGTCAAAAACTGCATTTTACCCTATAGATGTTCTATTTTTAGCCATGGCAACCATGTTTTCTGAGGAAACAGGAAATAAAACACAAAGTTTATTCTAGATACCCTAAGGATCATTCAGCTTAAGTTTGGTTGAAATTGGTTCAGTAGTTTCAGAGGAGAAAATTTTTAAAGTTGGAAAACATGATAAACAAATTGTGTAAAATTGTCCTTAAAGGGCAATAACTCCTTAAGGGGTCAATTGACAATTTTGGTCATATAAAAACTTATTTGTAGATCTTACTTTGCTGAACATTTTTGCTGTTTACAGTTTATCTTTATCTTTATCATTAATAATATTCAAGATAATAATCAAAAACTGCAAAATTTCCTTAAAATTACCAATTTAGTGGCAGCAACCCAACAATGGGTTGTTCAATTCATCTGAAAATTTCATGGATGATAGAACTTGACCTAATGAACATTTTTACCTCAGATCAGATTTGCTCTAAATGCATTGGTTTTTGAGATATAAGCCAAAAACTGCATTTTACCCCTCTGTTCTATTTTTAGCAATGACGGCCATGTTTTTTGACAAAACAAAAAATAAAACACAATCTTTATTCTAGATAACCTAAGGATCATTCAGCTTCAGTTTGGTTGGCATTGGTTCAGTAGTTTCAGAGGAGAAGATTTTTTAAAGTATGAAAACATGATAAATTGTGTAAAATTGTCCTTAAAGGCCAATAACTCCTTCAGGGGTCAATTGACAATTTTGGTCATATAAACTTATTTGTAGATCTTACTTTGCTGAACATTTTTACTGTTTACAGTTTATCCTTATCATTAATAATATTCAAGATAATAACCAAAAACTGCAAAATTTAATGGCAGCAACCCAACAATAGGTTATTAGATTCATCTGAAAATTTCAAGGCTGAAAGAACTTCACCTAATAAACACTTTTACTGCATGTCAGATTTGCTCTAAATGCTTTGGTTTTTGAGATATAAGCCAAAAACTGCATTTTACCCCTATGTTCTATTTTTAGCCATGGCGGCCATGGTTTTTTATGAAACAGAAAAAAAAACACAAACTTATTCTAGATACCCTAAGGATCATTCAGCTCAAGTTTGGTTGGAATTGGTTCAGTAGTTTCAGAGGAGAAGATGTTTGAAATAGTTTACACCAGAGGGACGACGACGATGAACGCCAGGATGGCAAAAGCTTACAGTTCCTTCAGAACGGTGAGCTAATGATAAAAAAAAAGGATATGGAGTATCAATTTATGTTTCAAAATCCAACACACATTAGATTAATTGCAAAGCAGAGAAACATTGCTTTTATTGCTGTTTCTCATCCCAAAGACAATGAGGCCTTCACTTTCGAGCAAATGCCCACATCTCAGTGTCACTGCAAGTTCAAGACAGCTCCTAGCACCTGCTTGAGTGAAATTCTTTGCTAGCTGTAGATAACCCTGTAACTAAGAATGTACTGTCCATTCTTAGCTTTGAATCATAACTTTCAAGTGTTGTAATCTTCCAGAAAATGTGATATTTTCATATTTTTAACAAATCCAATTAGAAAACTCAACACTTCAGCTATGTAAGATGTCAGTGAATAGTGAATCAAATTTGGGTGAGAGATACAATATAGATTTCAACTGAGATGCATGAATATGAATGTATCAGCATTCCAAATATCATTGAACTATTTTAAGTATTACTGAACATATGAACAATGTAAAGCTAGTCACTGGAACATGACTGAGGAAGCAGGGCCTCATATACTGAATGCAATTGAGATGGAGGTATGCTTTAAAACAACTGTTTACAAATATAAATTTCAACAATATGCATTTACTTTGAAGAGGACATAATTATAAAGAAATTTCAGTGGTTGTCTTATGTCATAATTTTATTTAGAGACTTTGGTGATGATGGCAGATCCTTTATTGTTTCTGATTTATAGTTTTACAGCTTTTATAAACTTGATTTGGCATATTATATTGTTATAAAGACCACATATAATACCCTCTAGATGTCTTTTGGTTAAGGGGGCCTCGGTGGCCGAGTGGTCTAAGTAGTTACTACTGTAATCACTAGCCAGTCAACACTGAGGTTGTGAGTTCAAACCCCGCTCGTGCGGGTGCACTCGATTCCAGTCTTAATTGACTAGGATTGTCAGTTTTCCTATCGAAGGTCGGTGGTTTTCTCCGGCTTCCTCCACCAATAAAAACTGACTGCCACAAAATAACCCAAAAGCGGCGCTTAAAAGTGGCGTAAAAACACCAAAAATCTAAATCAATCAATCTTTTGGTTAATTTTGTTGTTGGATTGCTGTCTCATTGAGGTATATACAACATGTGCTTTTATTTATACTTAATATTATATATTACCAACTATGTCAGACAAATAACATTGTGATTTTGTCTCCCACCAGTTTTGTTGCAGGGGAGATAATAGCAAAATTCATTGAATGCAAGACAAATACTAACAATTAACAATTTATATGAAAGCTAAAATAAAACGTACAGATATAATACCCGTTTCATAAACATTAATTTTTTTCATTGTTAGTAACAAAAGATAACACCCATAATGTTATTTCAAACAGGTCAAGTATTACAGTTTTCACATTCGTCAAGAATAAAATGCTGAGTTAAATTTTCTCTTCATCTCATCAGGTACATTTTTCTGTCCATACGGACACTGAAAAATAAATGAAAAACATATTTAACAAACTTGTAGCTTACATGTATCATATTATTACTAAAACTACAGATATATACATCTATATCTTCAAACAGTAGTTGGTAACCACGGTATTAATGTTTTCAATACTTTTTCTAAAACTCTTTTTTTTTACAGTTTTGTGCCAAATATCATCTATAAATAAGCTAAATGTATGATTAATTTCCATAGTATATCCATTTAAAATCACCAAATTTCCAGTAAACAATCATCACAGGTCCACAACCAATCCCATACTACTCTGATTTTCAAAGAGGGTAAGAGCAACTACATCATTCTATATCTGCAATTACCGTATCATAATTGTTCAGTTGACATGGAGACAAGATTGCAGAACAAGAAGCAGAGGCATGTATTTGGTTGGCAAAACACGGAAAAATTACTGTAAATTTTTTCCATGGGGTTTATTTTCACTAATTTGGGGATTAAGATAGAATAGCGAGAATATCCTTTAGCGACAAATTTGATCTTGAAGGTTGGAAATAATCAAAGGTAAGAAGAACACAAAAATTAAAACAACCCAAACTGGTTTGACCTTAGAAATCACAAAAATATAAACCATGGGAAAAATAAACCAGCTAACAGTACATTATTTATCAATGAAAAACTAGATCCACAAAGGACCCACTACAACTACAGGGGCGTTTAACTACCTTGACTACCCATGAGGATGAAGCAGACAAACCAGTCTGTTTTTTTGTGTGCATTTGTGCATAATCATTGATAATATAGCATTTTTATGATTAAAAAAGAACACGCTTGAAGTACACAAATTCCACAAAAAAACCTTTCAAAATAAAGAAATACCCTTAAAATGCATTTAAAAACTTTGTTGATCATAGTTCTTAACCTAACTACCACAGGGTCAATACTGCTGCTGGTTGACTGCTAGGCCCCTAGGGTATCATCAGATCAGAAGTCTGTGCTTGGGTACTGATATGATTTGTAACATTACTTTCTGCTGACAAATTTAGAAATTATAAAGAAATTAAGGTCCCAACTCCATCAGGCAAAGTTGACCTTACATGTATTTGGCTATTTCTTTTTGTCACTGCACTCCTCATGTGTTGGAGTATTCATACATCCTTGTATTTTTATTTTTTGGGTCTAAAGGTTCATGATGAAGGTTAATCCAGAAAAGTACTTCAAACACACCAAAGTGTTATTTTCAATAACTAGTATTGGCTTTGTGTCAATCCAATAAAACTGTTTATCAAACATGTGACATGAATTAAGTATGTTACTTGCAACCACCACTTGAGATCTATAAGTTGTTTAACTGTTCAAACTAAGTTACTGGAATCATTAATCAGCTAAGTGACAAACTTATTAGATCAAGTTGATCTCAATTTCATTCCATTTGTACATAATACATAATAAACATGATATTCTTGAATAAAAAAATAAAGTATAGATATAAGAAATCTGTATATAATAAGAATCCGGTTGAGGTGAGGGATTGTAGAAACAAATGTAAGTGAAGCTGCAGCAAGAAAATAGCCTACCCTGTCAGGTCTTAACATAGATATGTTAGGGTAGGGTACTGGTAGATCAACACAGGGTGAGAACAAAGTATATAACATACATGTCTACAAGCATTTCAACAACATTCTCCTCTAGTTAGATGTGTAAGGGTAGGGTAAACAGTAGATCAACACAGGGTGAGGACAAGGTATTTTCTAGCATAGTATAAAGCATAACTTACATGTCTACAAGCATTTCCACAACATTCTCCTCTAGTTAGATGTGATAATCTCGTCATTACCATATAGCCTGTTCCTGGATCTGTGTATGACTTTTGTTTATTCTGAAAGGAAACTTTATCATAAAATGGGTTATATCACCAACCAATTTTTAGTTTGTTCTTATGTTGTGCTGTTACACCACTATCCCAGGTTAGCAGGAGGGTTGTGCGCTCACAGAGATGTTTAACACCACCAAATTTTTTATGATGCTGTCCCAAGCCAGGAGCCTGTTGTTCAGTGGTTGTAGTTGGTTCATGTCTGTCATATTTGTTTTTCTTAAATTGTTTTGTTATAAATTAGGCCGTTAGTTTTCTTGTTTTGATTGTTTCACTTTTTTTCATATTGGGGTAATTAATAGCCGACTATATGGTGTGGGTTTTTCTCATTGTTGAAAGCTGTATGGTGGCCTATAATTGCTTACTACAATTTTATTTTAACTCTGGTGAATAGTTCTATCATTGGCAATCATACCACATCTCCTTATTTTTATATTGATGACATGTTTTTTCAGCAACCACAAACATCTGGTGTTAATTTTTCAATATCAGTCATAGAATTGTAAACTAGGAAATATGCCTGGTTATTTTATTTCATTATTTAAGCTTGATAATCTGAAAGTGTTCTGACATTGAAATTTAATTATACTGCAGCAAAGCAAACAAGTTAAAGACTGTTACCATCTAAAATTTTAAAGCATGAAAGAGTTACTGAGTGACCACTGACCAGAGTTCTTTTCAAATGCTGCAAAAATGAGATTGCACAAAATTTTGCAGAACACTGTATGCCTTATAGTAGTATGCCCTTGAAAGATGAATTTTTATCAATTTTTACATTTTTGTCAAAACTTAGAGAAAAACTTTAATTGGCGAAAATTATCAGCAAAATAAGATCTACATGAAAGTATAAAAGTGTGAAATCTTCAGACTCCTTAAAGGATTTATTGCCCTTAAATGATGATTTTTCAATACAAGTTGCTACTAAATAAAATTTACACATAAGCACACACCACTTTTTGCAATAGAGGTGAAAATAAATATAATAAACTGTTAACACAGAGATATGTCTCGCCTTTTTGTTCTTTTGATAATGCAAATGTTGAAATTAAAATAGCAATACTTTAACATGTAAGTTATGTAAATATTCAAAGTCAATGAACCATGACTGAAGGTACATGGCAAAACAATCTCCATGGAAATGAGATGTGCCAATGCTAATACAACTGCATACCAAATACCATAGACTTATAATAAGTTGTTCCCTTTCAACAAACCTAAACACAAACATTGACTTGTAAACTATGTAAAAGTTTCAAAGTCAATGAACCATGCTGGCCCGAGAACACAGTTATTTCGTAGTGCATTTCTTTTAGACAATAAATTCAAATTAAAAAAATTGCACCTGCTCTATCTCAAAAAGATTTTTACAGTGTAGTGTACTACTATTGGGACAAATAATATCATAATTATAGAAAAGTCTACCAGCTCTAACTCAAAATATTGACAATTCTATGTTAAGGGGGTCTAAAATTCAGGTTGACAGCTTCAGACATACTAGTTTTTGACCTTTTTAAACTGGACCAAATCACTACTTAACATAAAGATTCAGCACCCCAATTTTTTTAACATGTAATTTCATCCCTTTACTTAATATTTCATGCAAAAAATATATAGAAATAAATTTGGAAAGTGTATGAACAAAATTTGCAAGTTATACACTGTCCACACTAGGGACTATATTTGTAGACAACGAAAATCTAAGGACGATAACTGTGTCCTCGGACCTGCTGAGGGAGTGGGGCTATATAATCTCCATGGAAATGAGACTTGCAAATGCCAAAAAATTTGCATACCAAATATCACTGACTTAACATTAGTGATTCATCTTAAACTGATCTAATCACAAACTAATACATGTAAACTATGCGAAAGTTTCGAAGTCAACAGACCATGACTGAGGGGGTGGGACCAAATATTCTCCATGGAAATGAGATTTGCCAATGCTTATACAATTGCATACCAATAAACATTGGCCTACCACTAATGGTTCCCCTTGAACTGACCTTATCACAAACTAATACATGTATACTAAGCAAAAGTTTCAAAGTCAATAGACCATGACTGAGGGGGCAGGGCCAAATAATCTCCATGGAAATGAGATGTGCCAATGCTTATACAACTGCATACCAAATATCATTGACTGACCACTAGTGGTTCCCCATGAACTGACCTAATCACAAACTAATACATGTATACTAAGCAAAAGTTTCAAAGTCAATAGACCATGACTGAGGGGGCAGGGCCAAATAATCTCCATGGAAATGAGATGTGCTAGTGCTAATACAACTGCATACCAAATATCGTTGACCAACCACTAGTGGTTCACCTTCAACTAGACCTAATCAAAAACTAATACATTGTTGTCGCCGCAGCTGCTGTCGACGCCGGAAACAGCATACCTTTGTCTCGCTTTTTGACTTCGTCAAGGCGAGACAAAAAAATGGCAAATTTTTTACCAGTAGAGTGATTCAGACTCTTGAGAGACTCTCATTTTGTTACTCTTCTTGTTATTTGATTTACAGGAAACTGAAGATGACTGCTTCCTGACTTCTTGCTAATGTAAGATAAAAGTGCATATCACAACTAAAAAATCAGGAAACATTTAAGATTTTCTACTTTCTTTAAACAAAGAGCTATTCTACTTCATACAAATAAAGTACTTATAAATGTGAACTTCTAACAACTGAACAAAATGTTATTTATAAATAACGTAAAACCATATACATATCAAAAAGACAAAATATGAATCGACAATGTTTAGATTTATGTTATAATGATAAATATTGTATCAAGTAGAATATAACCATTTTATATCTTAGCTATACAGCATTTCTCAGATTGAATTTAGAATGCCCCTCATCCTTCAAACATATGCTTGGATGATGGGCATACAAACTTATGTGTAATTGATTGCTTAACAAGTAATACTGTGGAATATATCCAGTATTGTCTGATTATAAAACCAGTCATACAAAGCTATAATGATGTCTGTCTTTCTCTGACTTTTGGTTTTTGTATTGCTCCATTTAGTCATTAGTACTTGGCTTTTATCAAAGTTTATGGAAAACAAAACAAAAAGCTTTGAAAAATTTTGTGTACATGTACCTATCATTCGTTGTGTACCAATATTTATGGATTTTGGGGGAATGGTAATCTAGGAATTCAAATGTTTAAAAATTTCCTATACATACTATTCTTGAATGAAGAATAGGTCAAAACCACAAAATCAAGTATCCACAAAAATTAGCTTTTCCTCAATCAAACAAAATTGCATTGGTACCCACAAAAATAAATGAATCCAGAGTAAATAAAATACATTGTAAACAGTATACTAACCCTAACTGCTTCTACATGTTTTCGATGAATTTTGACATCCTGAGCCGTAAGTTTAGAATAATCTACTAAGGCTTCCCAAGAGAATGTTTCAGCCTCACTTTCACTAACAATGTTTTGTTTGTTCCCAACTGTATCACTGTATTGTCTGACACAATTTACACAGACATATGGATGTAACTGTCTTAATGATTTCCTAGCTGTTGCCACATTGAGAAGTTTTGCAAGATTTGACATCAATGGACTTGCAAAACTTAAACAAGCCATTCTTGTCTGAAAAAAAGTAGTGTCACAAATATGAAAACATATCAACTTCATAACAGCTAAGGCATTAAATAAAAATAATCAGTTTTTCTATAGCTGAATTACTTTTATCATTCAAAGACAAAGAATAGATAAAAGTTTGTGAATTTTGCATTTAGAATTCAGAATTATTCATTAACATGATAAAATTCTTTTACATTTTCTATAATTTTTATCATTTACACAAAAGATATACTGGTAGTTTTATTGGTCTTTAAGGGACTTTGTTTCAGTTTCATTTACTAATTACAGATAAACCTTCTTTATCATATTCAAAAATCCAACAATGGGAGATAATTCATAAATTTTCATATCAAATAATTAGAGAGGACACATTTTGGAATATAATCATTATACATGTTATAAAGTATAATAAATAAGGGAAATAACTCATTATTTTCAAATACAATGCAATTTCGATTGGAGTTAACTCCTCATTCCCATTATTACATATTGTACTTAGAGCCTATTCTAGTTTCTGTGTGACAAAGGATTGTTATTTGTATGATGTTTACTTTTAGCATGGTTAACCTTCAAAAAAATGCTCTAAATGAGATAAAATCAATGTACTTAAAAATTAAAATAAATGGGGAATGTGTCCATGGGACACAGATGATGCCCCCGCTTGCATACAACATTATAAAGGGACATAATTCAAGAATGGTAAAATTGATGCTACCTTAATTCAAACTTGATCTGTGTATTGTGGTAATAAACATTGTGTATAAGTTTCATAACGTTTAGTTGAGTCAAACTAAAGAAAGAGAATGGAAACGAAAAATTCCGCAATTTTTCCATTTGTAAAGGGGCATAACTCTAGAATGGTAAAAGTGATGCCAACAAAATTCAAACTTGATCTGTGTTTTTATGGTAATAAGCATTGTGTATAAGTTTCATAACATTTGGTTGAGGAAAACTTAAGTAAGAGATAAGAAACGAAAATTTTAATAATTCTACCATTTGTTAAGGGCTTAACTCTAGACGGTATAAGTGACGCCATCAAAATTCAAACTTCATCCGTGTTTTGTGGTAATAAGCATAGTGTATACGTTTCATAATATTTGGTTGAGGCATACGTAAGTTAGAGAAGGGAGACGTAATTTTCAGCAATTTTTACATTTGTAAAGGGGCATAACTCTAGAATGGAAAAATGATGCAACCAAAATTCAAACTTGATCTGTGTTTTGTGGTTATGAGCATTGTGTATAAGTTTCATAACATTTGGTTGAGGAAATCTAAAGTTAGAGAACAGAAACCAATTTCAGGACGTACGGACGGACATGGGTAAAACTTTATGTCCCCTCCGCAAACAGCGGGGGCATAAAAAACAAGCATTCTGAGAGTATTGCATGACAATACATAGTCCCCTACCGGTTAAAAATTCATTGTACTGGAACAAAATGCTAACTTGATCTATAACTTGCATAGTATAAACTATATAACAAATACCAAGTCAATATCTTCAAGCATGACAAAAAAAGTGTGGAAAACTGACTATTTGAGTGAATTTTCTAAGTCCAAGGACCATAACTCTGCACAAAATCATCAGACCGGAACAAAATTTGAACTTGATCTGTAACTTGTCATCACAAAGCAATATACCAACTATCAAATCAATATCTTCAAGCATGACGAAAAAAGGTGCAGAAAACGATTATTTTAGTGAATTTTTTAAGTTCAATTAAGGACCATAACATTGCACAAAATCATCAGACTGGAACAAAATTCGAACTTGATCTGTAACTTGTCATGATAAAACTATATACCAATCATCAAATCAAAATCTTCAAGCATGATGAAAAAAAGTGCGGAAAACTGAATTGCCGGACTGACGGATGGACAGACAGACAGACAGATAGAGGGATGGAGTGCAAACATAAAGTCCCCTTCGACTTTGTCGGTAGGGGACTAATAAAAAATATGAAATGTCAAAAAGTACGTTGTATTTCATATTTTAAAGTTTTGCACAACTGTAAATTCAGAAATTATTGCGTGCATTTATTATTGCGATTTTGTCATTTTAGACTAAAATGCGATTTTAATTTTTGCGATAGTGAGAAAAATCCTGTTAAATTCATATAAAAAATTTCAAAATGGGAGTTTAAATTATAGCGATTATAACCCTGTTGCATTTTTCGCAATAATAAAAACATTGCGATAATTTCTGAATTTACAGTATTTGGAGAATGGAGCGTTAATAGCATGTTGTTGTTTGATTCATCATTCTGATTAATATATTCACATTTTTTATTGGCTTTGGACGATTTAGAGCTTGGACATTTTACATAAACACCTGTCTGATGTTTAAGACTGTTTGTTGCCATATAGATGTCTTTTAAACATTATTGTTGTTGGGTTGCAGACTCCCTGATTTATACTCCACATCTCTTTTCGTTTGTCAGAAATGACTAAGTTATTAAAGATTTTTCCACTAAATAAGCCTAGGTTTACTGATGTCATAATGCTGATATTATTATGTCACAATAAGAGTCAATTGTTCATTTACGCTGACCTTGGGTCAACCAGTGTACATCATTCATAAAACAGAACTCGAAATTGATTTATGGTAGAAGTTGTTTTCATTTAGTTAAAATAAAAGAATGTGCCTGAGGACATGAATGCCCCAATCAAGCTTTGAAATATTTCAAGTTAAAAAAGGGCATTACTGTAGAACCATAAATGACTCACTGGCAAAATTCGAAATTCTGTCTGCGTGTTGAGGTTCTTAGCATTGTGTATGAGTTTCATAAATTTGGATGAGTAAAACTTAAGTAAGAGTGCAGAAACAAAAAAATGGGACTGATGGAAAGATGGACGGATGGATAGTCAAGGGTAACACTTAATGCCCCCATTGCCTACACTCATAAAAAAGGGATTTCATTCATGGGTACTGAACTGGTATTCTGGAAAGAATTGTACACACGAGAGCACTTACAATGCAATTTTCCATAGTAAAGATAATTCCATGGGGCATAACTTTTATAATAAACTGCTTCGCTAAGCGCAGCTGGATACGCCTGCAGAGGTCCAACCCTGAACAGTTGGGGCAAAAATGGACACAATATTCAAGCTTGATACAGGTCTGAATTTGGACTGTAATTAAATATTTGACATATTATAGGTTTCTGAATAAATGTAGTACTTGAAATTGGTTATATGAATTGAATTTATATTCAATTAAAGATTTCTTGCTGTTGTGCAATACACTGCGCTGTTGCGCAATACTTAGTAAATTTCTGTTGTCAGACTATAAACAAATAAATCTTATAACTCGGAAACGTATAATCGAAAATTTATAAAAAATCCAAAGTTTCATAAAATATGCTGAAAACATTTTTGAGTTAATGTCCGAAAACTGGAAAATCCCCATTTTTGTAATGAATATAACCCCATAAATGGGAAATGTATAGTCTAAAATTTATAAAAATCAAAAGGGAGCTCATGTCAATAGAAATAAACAATTCACCAAAGTTTCTTGCAAAATGGTGAAATTGTTTTTGAGTTATTGTCCGAAAACTGGAAAATCCCCCCTTTTTTAATGAATAAAACCCCAAAACTTGGCAATGGTAAATCCTAAATTTATAAAAAATGAAAGCGAGCTCATGTCAATAGATATAAATAATTCACAAAAGTTTCATGCAAATTGGTGAAACTGTTTTTGAGTTATTGTCTGAAAACTGGAAAAAAAAACCTTTTTTAATGAATAAAACCCCAAAACTCAGAAACGGTAAATCCGAAATTTATAAAAACCGAACAGGAGCTTACATCAATAGATATAAACAATTCACAAAAGTTTCATGCACATTGGTTAAAGAATTTTTTAATTAATGTCCGACATGTTGACGAAGGACGGACGGACGGACGGACAGTCAACGGTATACCATAATACGTCTCGTAAACGGGCGTATCAAAATAGTAGATCAGCCTTGATTTTCAAACATACACAAGACATTGCTGTTATAAACCTATGATATCAGTTTTATAAAAATTGTCAAGAATTGTACATGTGAGAGCGCTAAAAGGACTGGAAGGACAGAGACACGGACGAATGGACAGAAGGACACCCGCTATTTCTATGCCCCTTTAAACACGTCGCGCAGGGAACAAAAAGGGAAATAACTCATCATTTTCAAATATTGTATGTTGTACAAGGGATAGGTAATTCCAACAGGAGATAACTCCTCAGTCCCATTATTACATAAAGCACTAAGAGCCTATTCTAGCTTCTGTGTGATAAAGGATTGTTATTTGTATGTTTACTTTTCTAGACCTTTAAAAATGGCATAATGAAAAGATGCTCTAAATCCTTTTTATATCTTCTTGTAGTCGTATGTCATTTAATGTTTTCCTTATTTTGAGAAATGAGTTTTAATGACAGATCTTTATACACACATGTATACCTGTCTGATTTTGAAGACTATATGTTGCCTCTAGATGTCTTTTAATATTTTTTGTTGATGGGTTGCTGTCTCATTGACTTATACCCAACATTTCTTTTATTCACCAGAAATGATGAAGTTATAAAAAATGTTTCCACTACCAGTAAATAAGCCTAGGTTTACTGTTAACAAAAAGTTGTTTCAGTCCAAATTTGTGAATGCGACATCACCAATATGAGATCATAATACTCTTTTGTTATGTTAAGGTTATTATTTTTCCGTTTGCTTGATTCATACATACATTGTACTAGCATTTTTTGAAAGAATTCCATTAAAAGGCCCATTTTTATTGTCAGACTGATGAATATGCATAGGCATACTGTACATGAATATGGGTTCCAAAGTAAAGCTTGTCTGATTTAGTATCAATACAAAATTATCTTTTGAATTTCTTATGTGACTTTTCAAAATTAATAAAATGAACACTGAGTTTAATCCATGGAGTGTCTCTTCCAATCAGAAAATTTGCAGATCACAAACCCCTCCCTCACACCTACAGTCACAACCCTAAATCTGCCTTTGAGTAGAAAATAGATGACTTTCACATTCATGCATTTTCCCTTTCATCTCTGATGTCATATTGCTTTTATTATTACGTCACAGTAAGGGTCAATTGTTCAATGAAGCCATTTACACAGATTGACCTTGGGTCAACCGTTGTAACTCGTTCATAAAACAGAACTCAAAACTGGTCTTTGGTTGAAGTTGTTTTCATTCAGTTAAACAATGTATATTTATTCCTACAAATATTTATAGTATAATGAAAGGAAATATATGTACTATGAGATTTTCCTTTAAACTTAATCAAGTTGACCTAACGGTTCTTATATTATTCATTTTAGAAAACTCAGAAATGCACTATTCCTAAACTATATATTCTGTGACCAATAAATATTAGTCCCAGGCCTATATAAATTGTTGAACCCAAATATAGTATTTATACAATGATAGCTAGGGCACCTTCTTTTTTTGGTGAAGATTCCACACAGTGGTTTTAAGGTTCATGTGGACCCTTCGGCTACAATGGCTGCGTTTTCACCTCAAAATTTACTCTGAGTACAGACAAACCTGTGCATCTGGAAAAGTTTTAATGCATAGCATGCCCTAGATAAATAAAATTCAAATACACTGTATGTTTTAGAAAATTTAAAACTAAACTGGATTTTGCTGTGCACTTTTTTTCGTCCCTGCAGAAGATGATAAAATAAACAAACAGTTGAGTTTCACTTGATATGGTCCACTCTGCACAGTTTAAATCACCAATTATTGTCAGGTATCTATTGTCCATTTATTGTCCATGTCAATCAATACAGTTCACTTCAATTATTACCTGTGGGGAAGTTCTCAAACCTCTTTCAAAACTTAGTTTATTTTGGCACCTTCTGGAGGAATGAAAAAAAAGTGCACTGCAAAATCCTGTTAAGTTTTTAATTTTCTAAAACATAAGATATATGTGAATTTTATCTATCTACGGCATGCTATGCCTTAAAACTTTTCAAGATACACAGGTTTGTCTGTACTCTGAGTAAATTTTGAGGTGGAAATGCAGCCATTTTAGCCAAAGGGTCCACATGAACCTTAATTAAATGCCTCTATGGAGTCAGTTTTCCAGTGTGTGGTAGTAAACACACAAAATATAAGTAGTCATGTCTATTTTGTCATTTATTTAGTGATATAAAATTATCTTTATACTGTTAATTAGCTATTATACCTAACTGCTGAAGCATTATAAATGTTATGCCTTAACAACATTCCATTTATTACATGTAGAAACATTGGTCATTTAAAATATTGAGTGGCCTTCAGCTAATTCTAATACTTGAAGGAACTTGAAACTTCTAGCAGTAATAAACAATAACTTTATTTTCCAATGCCCCAGAGCTACTTATTCATGTTATTTGTTTGTTACTTTTGATCTACACTACATTAAATTATTCTGTAATTTATGTCTCAAAGATGAATTAGTATAGATTAATCAGATGTATTTTTCAAAAAAGAAAAGATGAAAAATAGAATCTGTGTGAATAAAAGATTATGCAAGTGGGTCTATTTTACTTTAAGATCAAAGCTATATTGATGTGTAATTAATCAATAATTGTGTCACAATTATCAGTGATTCACTTGAAACAATAAGCAAAATTGCATAATTTTAATTTGTTAATTTTACATGTACCTGGTCTAAACTCATAAAATACAACAAACCATGAATGTTTATTCCCTATTTCATTGTATTTTAACAGTATATATATATATATGTTATGTGTATATTTATATACAAGGAATCTATGTTTTTGTTTTAATAGAGAATGACTCATACCTGCATCTCTTTTTAATAAAAAAAAATCATTAAACTGAAATTCTTATACTGATTTTGTGTCATGGATGGATACCCCATATCCTCCTTTCTTTTCTATTAAAAAAATGCACTTTTTAATTAATGTTTTCTTAAAAACCTTAAAGCAAAGAAATTCAATAAAAAAGTAAACAATGTCACCCCAAGAAAAGTCCTCTTTCCAACCAATGTTTTACAACAACAGTGTTCCAGCTAGGATTTCAAAAGGGCAGGGTGCCAATCCTGAAAAAGGGCATTTAACGCGTGATATGGTTATGAAAAGGGCATGTTTTAATAAAGATAGTTATCAAACATTGTCTTTATTCATTGAATCACTGGTTATATATATACAAGTACAACATGATTAGCCCAGATAAAACTCTATCTGTCTACTTTTTGTACTGAAAAAACTTTGTCACACAAGTTTTCAAGTCATTGCTTGTCACAGTTTAGCTTTATATGCAGTATGTTTTGCAGGGTTTCCTGCTTCATTCTGTTTCTATGGTCATACAAGTTATACCTGGGAAAGACCCTTTCTGTCTCTGCTGTGCTTAATGGCAATACAGCAGCTGTGCTCAGTAAATGCACAATATTAGGATATAGTGAACAGTGAAAATTTGTATTAAAAATAAAGAATACAGAAAAAGATAACCAAGACACCCTACCCACCCTGCTACAAACACCCTCGTTAACTTTTCCTATAATTCAAAAGACCTAAACATATAAATTATAAACATGATAAAGCCAGAAGTATGTAGACATATATTAGAATATCTTAAGTAGGTAACTCAATGCTAGGAAAAAATAAAAATGAGTTATCTTTCTTTATTCGGGTGTGCTCCTTCTTTGGAGGATTATACACAGTACATAGAAGAAGTAAATACGATCAATGGCGGCCGGTTTTGTTATTTTTGTATCAAAAGTGAGGGCAGGCAAAGACAAATACTTCTAAATTTGCTAAATATTTTTACGGAAAACAAGTAAAACGATGTTTTTAACAAGTTGATTATGGTTTTCGACATTCTGTCAATTATGTTTTCTCCATGAAACTACGGTAAACATTGCAAATTGTGTTGTCGTATAAACATTTCTTCATGCCGACTGACCAATTCTATTTGAATGAATTAATGTTGATGATTATTAATGACGGATTACCTGTAACAACAGATTATGACACCCGTTGTAACCGTTGATAAGCTTGGGGTCATAAACAAAATCATAAACTAGCAGCAAGGTAAAATTTCGTAACGACTAATGGCGGATCATAACATTTATAAAGAACAAAATAAAATACAATCGATCTTCAAAAAGGCAGGGCACCCTGGAAACTGCAAAAAAGGCACAGGGCGCCACTCGGGAAAGGGCGGGAGGACCGCCCTGTGAAAACGGCCTAGCTGGAACACTGTACAATATTTAATGATTGATTGTCAGGTCACTCCGGATAATAGAAGATGTAAAATTTATAAACCTTTTAAAAATAAGATATTTGAAAATTTGTAAAGAAAAGAAATATTTCTCTAAATTTTAACAACTAAAAAAATAAATTATGGCAATGAAAATTACCCTTTGACACCCTACTATCATTCCCATTCGATGCAAATTATATTTTTTTAGCAATACCAACTTGCAATCCTACGAGCATTGCTAAGAGGATTTAGTAACATTCTTAGATACATGTCCCTTTATATATTGGTCCCAATCTGAGATCACCATAACATATATAGCTATAACAGAGACACAATCTCGGTCCCAGTCGTCAGCTGTTCAGAGATGTTTGATGGCAATTTGTTTCTTTTATTTCTAACATTTCGTGTTCATGTTGATCAGTTTGACAGTTGTAGAGGACTGTTTCTGTTAGACTATTTTGTCAAGTTTAATCAATATAAAATAAAGTAAAACAAGGAGAGACAATTTGTTAAATTACTTTTCTATTTCTATCTGCATTTGTGTACATCAAATTGCCTTGACCTTCATCTTCGGATCTTTCGTTGATCAGAAGTTGACGTCCGAGAAGCCCGAATAGAAGATTATGGAGGACTGCCCACAACTTCCCGTCTGAATTCTGATAATTTTGATCCTGTTTCTAAACTATGGAGCAAAATACAAACCCCTAGAGATGTACAGTTAAAGACATAGTAGACAAGACAGTAACACACTGTGCAATGGGGTCAAGAATAAGGTTATTTTTTGCCATTAGTAATTTGATTTGTACCAGTCACTCAGTTTGTCACCTATCATGATAATTTGTAAAATATTTTCATTTATGAATTGTTTATTGAATGAAATGTCCCAATTGTTTGAAAGCGACTACTGTATATTATAACATTTCATGCATACTAGCCAATGCAAAAGATTGGATAAAATTAGAATACCACAGTTATCGTCTATTATCAGTCTCACACGAAGCTATATAGTTATTTCATACGAATCCGGGTCCGTTCGCCCTGATTCACGTTCGCCTAGTACCTGTTCGCCCTAATACCTGTTCGCCCTGGGTCCGTTCGCTCTAATTCCTGTTCGCACGAGTCCGTTCGCCTGATTTCTGTTTTATTTTGTTGTCTTAATATAAATTATTTGAATTAATTATTTTAAAGTTTGTTGAAAATTTCGTGAATATTTATGTTGTTTTGCTGCTCCTAAATAATTATTTTTCTTTTGATTTGCATTGAATATTCTTGCCAGAATATTCATCATGTTGAATGTGGGAAGTATTTTGAAGAAGAAGATGAAGAAGAAGTGTTCAAAAACTGGAGACCAAGTTATCTATATGAATTTATCTTTTGAAACCTTATAACAATTTCAAAACAATCCAAACATGTATAACAAGATCCAACTCACTCACTGAACACCTTGAGATCAAAGAGGACAGACGGCGAAAACAATTTCCTTTAATGTCTTACAATTTCTAAATCATTGTTTTAACTCATTAACTCATTCCAAGCTGACTTGTTTATTTAAAAAATTCATTATCAATCTGGGCAAAGTCAAAATAAATGGTTCCTTGCATATAAAGCAATATTTATCAATCATGCTGGTCATTTGATTGGATAAATTGATTTCAAATGATGTGGCTTGATGTATAGAACATTCCTGCAAAACATCTTTGGAAAATCTCAAGTATTAAAAAATAACGTTAAAAAAGATGTCAAAATTGTCAGAGTGCAACACTTTTTGTGACATTTGAAAAATACTTTTTTCAAGACACAGCAAATTGTTGTATGGAGGAATATACCTAAAATTCATATTTGTTTTACAACTTATATATCTTGGTGATGATTTCAGCTCAGAATGAAGCTTTTCCATTGAACCGTTTTGGCACAGATGTGTTTTGAAAAAGTTGTGCCATGTCAGGAGTGCAACACAAAAATAGTATTACTGAGGAATAGAATGATTTTTGCTTAAATGACTCACACCTAAACATAAACAAAAGTCAATCCTGTAAAACAAATATGTCCTTTCTAGAATAAATAGTTCATTTACCTGATTATTGATATAAATAATGTGAGCGTCTAGTAAATAAGGCCTCCATATAAGTGTCAGGAGTGCAACTTTGAAGTTTAAAGACTCGCACTGAAAAATACAAAAGCCAATATATGGTTCTGTTTTATTTTCAAAAGATACTACACTAGATACAAAATAGCACTCAAAGAGTAGCCTGAAAGACAAGGAATTTTCTTTCAGAACCATTTCTTTGATGTCAGGAGTGCAACAGTTTTAAAATGACATTTTCTTGGACCTACATTTTAAGATAATCTCAGCTTCTAGTGACTTATTTGCATCTTAACATGTTTTCTAACTATTTAGGTTACATGTATGAGTTATAATAAATTCTGAAAGGTAAATTTCAAAGCAGGACTTTGATCCAAGAAGTATTGTTTGTCACAAGCAAACATATTTGAATGCTAAATTTTCATATTATTTTCAAGTTATGGAAGCTAATTGTCTTAAACTTTGTCATTTGATTAGGAAATAACCATGTTTCAATTAAAAGCTTTATAATGGTTTCATGTAATTATTATAATTGTTATAACAAACAATTAATTTTGTTGCACTCTGACATGAATTTACCATACTAAGCTGTTTTGCACAATTTGAGTTCAATTTTAAGACCCAACCTTTGAATGAATGAAAGATGGGAAAGATGGTTGTGAAACTAAACTTTAGAATAAAATCTTACAGGCTAAGTGCATACAAACACACTATCAAAGTCAACAACTTCAACTTTGAGGAGTAGAAAATTGAGAAAACACTGAAATAAAATCCAAATCTGAAGGACAAACTAAACAAATATAAGCAAAGAAAGAACAAAGAAAACAAAACAATGTAACACAGAATTCAAAAGACTTAGACCAGAATTAAAACATATGAGAAAATGAAAACAAAACAGAAAATGACAACAGAAGAGAAGAAAATTGACACAAGCCAAAAAAAGTTGCAAAACAGCAGAAAATTGTCCAGTCAAGTAACAAAAGTACAGATGCACTTCAATACCTAGAGAAATGAGAAAGAGAAGTCAAAGAATAAGACATTATCTTCCAGACCATCTCAAATCTTGGGCTAAAACAATTGAGCACATCATATTCACAGCTACACCAAGGTGGTTGTCAGAGTTAATGTGAACTGATGGTAGCTGTGTGCAAGAATTTGATGAGTCTTGAACATGTTGAAGTATAAACAAAGTTGAGGAACCCTTAAAGATCTGAAAAATGTATAAAAGAAAATGGCATTTTCAAACAGTCCCTTAGTTTTAAGTCTAAGTTTTTCAGGTATCCTCTATTCTATTTGAAATTGCCAGTTTCTTTTCAAGTTTCCAGATCTATTAAGGGTCTCTCAACTTTGTTTCCACTTCAGCACCCATCAATTTCTAGCACACTTCCATCAGTACTGATTAGTTCTTACAACTACCTTGGTGTAGCTGTGGATATGATGTATTCCATTGTTTTAGGGCAAGGTTGGGTTGGTCAGGAAGAATTTTCCCCATACTTTGTCTTCTCTTTCTGATTTCTGTAGATAGTGTATCTGCACCTGTACTTTTGCTTCTTGACTGGACATTTTTCTGTGGGTTTGCAATTTTTTGGCTTGTGTAAATTTTCTTCTTTTCTTCTGTTGCCAATCTCTGTTTTTTTCATTTTTTATCCATCTGTGTTTTTGTCTTCAGGTCTAAGTCTTTGTAATTTAGTTTTACATTGTTTTGGTTTTTTTTTTTTTTTTGTTCTTTCTTTGGTTTTATTTGTCTAGTGTTCTTGAGGTGGATCTTCTTTCAGAGTTTTTCTCAATTTTCTGCTCATCAAAGTTATAGTCGATGTTGACTTTGATGGTGTGTTTTGATCCCTTAGTCTGTCTGATTTTATTCTCAAGTTAGTTTAGTTTCATCAACTATCTTTCCCATCTTTCATTCATTTAAAATTATTAAATCTGTACACAACTTCTTCTTTTGGTAAATTCATTTCAGGAGTTCAACAAAATTAATTGTTTGTTATTATAGTTATAATAATTTAATAAGTATAACATGAAACCATTATAAAACTTTTAAATTGAAATATGGTTATTTCCTAATCGAAATACACAGTTTATGAACAATTAGCTTCCTAAATTCTAAACTTATATAAAAATTCATCATTCAAATATTTTTGCTTGTGTCGTGACAAACAATGATTCTTGGATCAAAGTCCTGCTTTGAAATTTACATTTAAGAATTTATTATAACTCATACATGTAACCTAAATAGTTAGAAAACATGTTTATATGCAAATAAGTCACTAGGAGATTATCTTAAATGTAAGTCCAAGAAAATGTCATTTTAAACTGTTGCACTCCTGACATCACAGAAATGGTTCTAAAGAGAATTTCCTTGTCTATCAGGCTACTCTTTGAGTGCAATCTTGTATCTAGTATAGTATCTTTTGAAAAATAAAACAGAACCATATATTGGCTTTTGTATTTTTTAGTGTGAGTCTTTAAACTTCCAAAGTTGCACTCCTGACATTTATAGGGAGGACTTATATACTTGACTCTCACACATTATTTATATCAATAATCAGGTAAATGAACTATTTATTCTAGAAAGGACATATTTGTTTCACAGGATAAACTTTGTTGATGTTTAGGTGTGAGTCATTTAAGCAAAAATCATTCTATTCCTCAGTAAAATGTGAATACTATTTTTGTGTTGCACTCCTGACATGGCACAACTTTTTTCAAAACACATCTGTATCAAACCTGTTCAATGGACAAGCTTCATTTGTAGCTGAAATCATCAATAAGACATAATAGTTGTAATATACATAAAAATCTATGGCACATATCATCAAATTGCAAGTTGCTGTGTCTTTAAAAAGAATAAAATTTCAAAATGTCCAGAAAAGTGTTGCACTCTGACAATTTTGACATCTTTTTCTAACGTAATTTTTTAATACTTGCAATTTTCCAAAGATATTTTGCAGGATTATTCTACACATCAAGCCACAAAATTCAGCCAATTTTAACATTGCAATGGATGCCATTAAAAAAATGTAGCCAAATATGATGAGACGTGAACTTATGTATACAATAAGTGATATGTATGATATAGTTCAAAAATATTGTTTAAATGAAATTAAAATGTTAAATCTGAAAGGTATATACACTTAAAATAGAAATCATGGGCATTTTTGATGATGTATAACTGTTTTGATATGATATATATTGA
This sequence comes from Mytilus coruscus, assembly GCA_017311375.1. Lineage (NCBI taxonomy): Eukaryota > Metazoa > Mollusca > Bivalvia > Mytilida > Mytilidae > Mytilus > Mytilus coruscus. Next base: position 88,655,321 of record CM029596.1, on the reverse strand, counting down.
ATGTCAGGAGTGCAACAAGATAGGAGAAATAAAGTACCTTATATAGGTAATAATTTTAAAAAAAATATTAGTTCAGAAAACTTTGAAGATTGCAGATCTCTTTTAAGTTGTCAAACAGCAATTCTGCTGAATATCTAATAGAATTTAGTTCATAGTTTGGTAACTTAACCTCATTTTTATAATAATGTGTCAGAAAAATCAATTTAAATATGATCTGAAGAGCATAAGATGCATAAGTTAAAATAGAAATAACATTCAAATGACAGATTTAGGTCTTTATAAACCAGCAATGATTACAAATTAAAAAAAATCATGAGTATTTTGTTTTAGTTTCTGTATTTTAGTTTGGTGTATAATATGTCAGGAGTGCAACAAAACAGGGAAATTTGATGTATTTTCTATTTGATATATCTTCTTTATTAAAAGATTTATCTATCAATTTTTGTCCTCAGTGAATTTGAAAAGGGTTAATTTTAATATGGAGAAGTTTTTTATCAACTAATGATGAATTATTTTTAATCAAAACTTTTCAATCAACTTTAAATAAATTGATACAAAAATAGCCAAAAACTAAAAAAAATGATAATGAAAGATGAGATTATTAATCTTTGCATCAAAAGTAATGTTTGGATCTCTGCAATCAATTGGGGTAAAAAAAAATATAAATATTTGATAGTGTTTGTCTGAAATCATATTCCCAAAAGGTATACTTGATTTAAATTTGTTTTATTGGTTTATGTCAATAAAGTTTCAGAACTTTTTATTTCTTTATTCTTTTTATATCCTTTTGGATTTGTTAACTTTAATGTATATGTATCAAGATACAACAAAAGAAAATGCACTAAAACAATGTTGAAATTTGGCAAAAAAATATTTTTGGACCATTTATTTTGACTTCACCCATCTATCAAAAACAATAACTAATACAATCAGTGAGATCAAAGATATCGTAATCATACCTAATCAGCATTCTAAATTACAAAACTTTGAATTTTGAACACTAAGGCTTTTCCACCTCAGGAATAGATTACTTTAGCTGTATTTGGCAAAACTTTTAGGAATTTTGGGTTCTCAATGCTCTTCAACTCGTACTTTATTTGGCCTTATTAACTTTTTGATTCGAGCGTCACTGATGAGTCTATTTTAGACGAAACGTGTGTCTAGCGTACAAAATTTCAATCCTGGTATCTATGATGAGTTTATTTACATTCAACAGTTATTAAAAGTAATTCTGAAAACAAATGAACAATGTAGCCAATTAGCCTGATTAATGCTCAAAAACAAAAACTTTTTTAATTTACCATTAATATTAATATATTTTATAAAAATTAGGGCGAACGGACCCAGGGCGAACGGACTCTATGGGCGAACGGACTCAGGGCGAACGGACCCAGGGCGAACATGTAATTAGGCGAACGGACCCGATACCATTTCATACCCAAAATTATCATCAGATCATTGCACAGGTTGGGACCAATCACTATTAAGGGATTTACATTTACTGTACAGAAATAATTTTGGGATTCAAGGGAGAATGTTACAAAAAAATTGAGATTTTATTGCACTTTAAATGTTTGTCCCTTTTGGCTATAATACCCAATCATGCATGGGTTATCATATTAAAGGAAACTTTGCAAAAAAATCAAAAAATGATATTATGTCCATTCTGTGTAAAAAAGCTCAAATTCATAAGTATTAAAGTTTTATTCTGCTAGATTAGAGATCACCATCGATTTTAAATTTAGAGTATCAATTCTCTGCGTGCCGCCATTTTGATATCTTCTCCGTTTAGAAACCACGATAGGTCTATAAACCACAAACGACCAAAACTACAGTAACCTATAATGTAGTCATAATTGCGTGTCGATATCTTTTCAATTGTACGGTTGTTTTATCCGACTTACTAACTTGATACAGAAAATGTTTTATTTTTTAAATAACCATTGTCTGTCGTTTTTAAACTGTTTATATGGAAATTAGTTAAAAAGTCAAAGTTCAAATTCATTAATGATCATGAATAAGTGTTCCGTGAAAATTATTTTCGAAAATCTAATTTGTTCATAATTCTATTATTTTAATAAATTTGGACCTTCCCTTATCTGATCACCAGCATGGCTAAAGGTATTACTCCCAAAGGTATTGTGAGGTGACACGTCCAGGTATTCAAGCGATTTCCTGTTGGGCTTGCAAGTTCATGCATGGTTTCACTTCTGAGGGTATTGATCAGTGTACACGGCCGATAACTTGTAACTTTCTATTTTGAAATATCAGGTGTATAATATATATACATCTCTGTCTTGCGTGTCCGATAGTGATATACTAGTCATTACTTAACTCATACACTTGCTTATAAATAACATTTCTGGTGTAAAAAATATTATTTAAAAAAAATCTTAATAATTCCAAAAAAAAAAATAAAAAAATGATAAAATAAAAATCTATTTACATATTTTTTCCACGGGAAAATGTAAGTATATACGTGTTGTCAATAGTGAAGGACAGTTTGAAACATACAAGAAGTATTGATTTAACAAACATGTACACACTTGTCGATCATTCGTTTATACACCTGGATAGAAAGTTACGGAACTATAGATAGTCGCAATTTAAAATATACATGTATACATTGAACATAAGAAAGAAACATACATTTTGTTTAAATTGGGGTAAAAGTTTTGTAAATAGACTAATCCACGTATGCCAACAGTATGTGATCATCGGATGTCGATGAACTATTGTATACATGTACCAAAAGAAGAAGAAGAAGAGAACCAATTTGATTTAAATACAGGTCGATATCTAACTTGCTTTGGTTCATCGAAGTTATGGACATAGTAAAATCACAGATTTTTATTTCAATTAGATTGTTCTCGGAACAAAGGAAGAAATTCGTCATCATCACAATTGTCGGGTATAATGGATAATAATGTGAACATGGTTCTGAAAGTGTTTTATGCCAAATTTCCTGTTCCGACATGTATGTTATATATATGTCACTGGACGTAAACTGATTACCCCCAAGGGATATGATTTTTTTTTCCAGGAAAACTATTGAGTATCAAAGTTTCAAATTAATTTCAGGATTTATTTTCTTTCTTGGTATTCAATAACAGAAATTTAAAGAATAAACTGCTTGTCCGCTTTTGGGGTATTCTTGCCAGTTAAAACAGACTTATAATTATATACAAAAATAGGGAAAGATGACATCAAATTGGTTCTGTCTTTTTTTTTAAACATCGTTGGTCAAATAGCTAAAGTATTATCGTTGCCAGAGACGAAGACTATTTTAATAGGGACATTCCGATTATGTATAAATTTTGTTGATGTTTTCACACCTGAAAAAATATTTGTTCGTAATTTTCGATTCCATTCCAAGAAGATCCTTAAATTTTTGTCAATTTTTTTCAAATAGCTGAAGTATTTATGCGTTGTGAGATTTGAAATATTTTGATGAGAACATTAATTCCTGAATATGTAAATAAAGATCGTTTTGGATGGACTAAATTCTATAATTGCAATTGGTAATGATCCGTTTCAAATATTCAAGGTTACCGATTCTAATTTAAAATAGCACAATTTTTAGTTCATACACTCGTGTTCAGAAGGCTATTATTATTTATAAATTTATTCAATTAAATTAATTCAGTATTTCATTGTTACAAAAGTATCGGCGGTCATAATTCATTTAAAAGTGAGCTTAGGCAAAATATAAAAATATACAACGACTATCCAGTTATTGTGCGACTTAATTACTCCACTAAATTAATTTTAATTCTTTTTTTTATATTTTCTGTGTCTAAAACCAGCACTCCCGTTTATCATTCATACGAAATGTTGTTCACACCTGGAATGGTAAACCGTGACGGCTACAATTCACTGAATGAAGATCAAAAGATTACAATTACAGAATGCTAATCTTTTAATTACCTTGAGTTTAACCACCAATTCAACATTCACTAAGTGTCACATAACAATACACATTCTATTTCCACACTACAAGTAATATTTGCTGGACTGAAGCAAAAAGGTCAATACAAACAAGTATTTTTAATACACTATCGATCATGTCAGTTTCCTATGTTTGTTTAAAGTATTTGTCGGGAAAAAATCATAAAATGTTTTATTGTATGATTTACTTTTATTACTAAAATTGTATCAAAAATCGTTAAAACATAAATCCTACAATCTAATTTTAAAAGTTGCATGGCTATCACCTATTTTTAGTTGGTTAATAGCTACACTGTAAGTCGTCGATGCGCTTTAAATCGCGTTATTAGATGGTTAACGAACAAGACTTAAATGAGACTAATTTCACTCCCGGCATGCAAAAAGACTTAAACTACGTCACATAAGTCAGGAAGTTTGGATAAATAAAATTAATAATTCCCAATTTTCTTCTTTATTACTTTTCATATCAAAATAAAACTTGGTGAATGTTTTTTATGGTATTATGAACATAATAAGATGATAAGTGAAAAATCGCGAATTTTCCCTTTAAACCCATTTGGGTGATTGGTCCCAACCTGTTGCATACCATGAATTTACTATTTCGTACCATATATGGTTGGTCAACTGCATATTCATGAAAATACTATAACATTTCATACCATATTTCTTCTCAGTCTTTGAAACTTTATCATGTTTATCACGCCTTTATACTTGTCATTTATTTAGTGATATAAAATTATCTTTATACTGTTAATTAGCTATTATACCTAACTGCTGAAGCATTATAAATGTTATGCCTTAACAACATTCCATTTATTACATATATGTAGAAACATTGGTCATTTAAAATATTGAGTGGCCTTCAGCTAATTCTAATACTTGAATGAACTTGAAACTTCTAGCAGTAATCAACAATAACTTTATTTTCCAATGCCCCAGAGCTACTTATTCATGTTATTTGTTTGTTACTTTTGATCTACACTACATTAAATTATTCTGTAATTTATGTCTCAAAGATGAATTAGTATAGATTAATCAGATGTATTTTTCAAAAAGAAAGATGAAAATAGAATCTGTGTGAATAAAAGATTATGCAAGTGGGTCTATTTTACTTTAAGATCAAAGCTATATTGATGTGTAATTAATAATTGTGTCACAATTATCAGTGATTCACTTGAAACAATAAGCAAAATTGCATAATTTTAATTTGTTAATTACATGTACCTGGTCTAAACTCATAAAAATACAACAAACCATAAATGTTTATTCCCTATTTCATTGTATTTTAACAGTATATATATATATATGTTATGTGTATATTTATATACAAGGAATCTATGTTTTGTTTTAATAGAGAATGACTCCTACCTGCAGCTCTTTTAATAAAAAAAATCATTAAACTGAAATTCTTATACTGATTTTGTGTCATGGATGGATACCCCATATCCTCCTTTCTTTTCTATTAAAAAATGCACTTTTAATTAATGTTTTCTTAAAACCTTAAAGCAAAGAAATTCAATAAAAAGTAAACAATGTCACCCCAAGAAAAGTCCTCTTTCCAACCAATGTTTTACAACAACAGTGTTCCAGCTAGGATTTCAAAAGGGCAGGGTGCCAATCCTGAAAAGGGCATTTAACGTGTGATATGGTTATGAAAAGGGCATGTTTTAATAAAGATAGTAATCAAACATTGTCTTTATTCATTGAATCACTGGTTATATATATATACATTCATGGATCTACAATCTGTCGATACCTGTATCTTGGCATTGCACAAGGTCATGTTTTCTCTGACTGTTTATGAGCGTCTTTACACTAAATCCATTGGATGTTGGATGTGTCGGATTGATAATTTAGTCTTAGATGCATGATTTTTTATCAGTTGTTAGTGGCTTTGAACTAGCTGTCAGATAACTGCGAGTACTCTCAGATCTGTTCCTAGTGTCTTTTTGTTGTTTGGATGTACAAGTACCCTGCCACGTCCACTTGTATTTTGTCTATCTGATGAGTTAAGCCTTTTCAACTGATTTTTATAGTTCGTTCTTATGTTGTACTGTTATATCACTGTCCCAGGTTAGGGGAGGGTTGGGATCCCGCTAACATGTTTAACCCGCCACATTATGTATGTATGTGCCTGTCCCAAGTCAGGAGCCTGTAGTTCAGTGGTTGTCGTTTGTTTATGTGTTACATATTTGTTTTTCGTTCATTTTTGTACATAAATAAGGCCGTTAGTTTTCTCATTTGAATTGTTTTACATTGTCATTTCGGGTCTTTTATAGCTATGCGGTATGGGCTTTGCTCATTGTTGAAGGCTGTCTGGTGACCTATAGTTGTTAATTTCTATGTTATTTTGGTCTCTTGTGGACAGTTGTCTCATTGGCAATCATACCACATCTTCTTTTTATAAGTACAACATGATTAGCCCAGATAAAACTCTATCTGTCTACTTTTGTGCTGAAAAACTTTGTCACACAAGTTTTCAAGGCATTGCTTGTCACAGTTTAGCTTTATATGCAGTATGTTTTGCATGGTTTCCTGCTTCATTCTGTTTCTATGGTCATACAAGTTATACCTGGAAAGACCCTTTCTGTCTCTGCTGTGCTTAATGGCAATACAGCAGCTGTGCTCAATAAATGCACAATATTAGGATATAGTGAACAGTGAAAATTTGTATTAAATATAAAGAATACAGAAAAAGATAACCAAGACACCCTACCCACCCTGCTACAAACACCCTCGTTAACTTTTCCCATAATTCAAAAGACCTAAACATATAAACTATAAAGCCAGAAGTATGTAGACATATATTAGAATATCTTAAGTAGGTAACTCAATACTAGGAAAAATAAAAATGAGTTATCTTTCTTTATTCGGTGTGCTCCTTCTTTGAAGGATTATACACAGTACATAGAAGAAGTAAATACGATCAATGGCGGCGGTTTTGTTATTTTCGTATCAAAAGTGAGGGCAGGCAAAGACAAATACTTCTAAATTTGCTAAATATTTTTACGGAAAACAAGTAAAGCGATGTTTTAACAAGTTGATTATGGTTTTCGACATTCTGTCAATTACGTTTTCTCCATGAAACTACGGTAAACATCGCAAATTGTGTTGTCGTATAAACATTTCTTCATGCCGACTTACCAATTCTATTTGAATGAATTAATGTTGATGATTATTAATGACGGATTACCTGTAACAACAGATTATGACACCTGTTGTAACGTTGATTAGCTTGGGGTCGTAAACAAAATCATAAACTTGCCGCAAGGTAAAATTTAATAACGGCGGATCATAACATTTATAAAGAACAAAATAAAATACAATCGATCTTCAAAAAGCAGGCGCCCTGAAACTGCAAAAAGGCACAGGCGCCACTCGGAAAGGGCGGGCGGACCGCCCTGTGAAACAACCTAGCAGGAACACTGTACAATATTTAATGATTGATTGTCAGGTCACTCCGGATAATAGAAGATGTAAAATTTATAAACCTTCTAAAAATAAGATATTTGAAAATTTGTATAGAAAAGTAATATTTCTCTAAATTTTAACAACTAAAAATAAATTATGGCAATGAAAATTACCCTTTGACACCCTACTATCATTCCCATTCGATGCAATATTTTTTAGCAATACCAACTTGCAATCCTACAAGCATTGCTAAGAGGATTTAGTAACATTCTTAGTTACATGTCCTTTATATATTGGTCCCAATCTGAGATCACCATAACACATATAGCTATAACAGAGACACAATCTCGGTCCCAGTCGTCAGCTGTTCAGAGATGTTTGATGGCAATTTGTTTCTTTTATTTTTAACATTTCGTGTTCAAGTTGATCAGTTTGACAGTTGTAGAGGACTGTTTCTGTTAGACTATTTTCTCAAGTTTAATCAATATAAAATAAAGTAAAACAAGGGAGAGACAATTTGTTAAATTACTTTTCTATTTCTATCTGCATTTGTGTACATCAAATTGCCTTGACCTTCATCTTCGGATCTTTCGTTGATCAGAAGTTGACGTCCGAAGCCCGAATAGAAGATTATGGAGGACTGCCCACAACTTCCGTCTGAATTCTGATAATTTTGATCCTGTTTCTAAACTATGGAGCAAAATACAAACCCCTAGAGATGTACAGTTAAAGACATAGTAGACAAGACAGTAACACACTGTACAATGGGGTCAAGAATAAGGTTATTTTTGCAATTAGTAATTTGATTTGTACCAGTCACTCAGTTTGTCACCTATCATGATAATTTGTAAAATATTTTTATTTATGAATGTTTATTGAATGAAATGTCCCAACTGTTTGAAAGCGACTACTGTATATTATAACATTTCATGCATACTAGCCAATGCAAAGATTGGATAAAATTAGAATACCACAGTTATCGTCTATTATCAGTCTCACACGAAGCTATATAGTTATTTCATACCCAAAATTATCATCAGATCATTGCACAGGTTGGGACCAATCACTATTAAGGGATTTACATTTACTGTACAGAAATAATTTTGGGATTCAAGGAGAATGTTACAAAATTGAGATTTTATTGCACTTTAAATGTTTGTCCTTTTGGCTATAATGCCCAATCATGCATGGGTTATCATATTAAACCCATTTGGGTGATTGGTCCCAACCTGTTGCATACCATGAATTTACTATTTCGTACCATATATGGTGGGTCAACTGCATATTCATGAAAATACTATAACATTTCATACCATATTTCTTCTCAGTCTTTGAAACTTTATCATGTTTATCACGTCTTTATACCACCATTGTTTTTTTAGCAGATTTGATTTAGAAAATAGAATAAACATGTATATATATATATACATGTATATGAAATAAATTTAAAATATCTTGTGGCTGTACCGCCTTAGTGTTCTCATGGTAGTGTTTTCGCTTCTATTGCGGGAGGTCGTGGATTCCAACCCCTGCCGGGTCAAACTCGAGTCTTTAAAATTGGTATTTGCTGCTTCTCTGCTAAGCACACAGCATTTAGGAGTAAGAGCAAAGACTGGTTGGCTCAAGTCAGAAATATGTGTCTGGGTAAGGTGACATGTTTTCCTGCGGACTTTTACCTTGTGAACTAGCACGTTAAAAATCTGGCTGAGCGTGTCGGTCTAGTACAAGGCAGGCTTATATTACATTAAAGTGGTGTCCTGAATAGCTTATTAATTTGTCGATGGACGTTAATCAGCCATCTATCATCATCATCTTGTAATGTATTACTCAGATCCATTCCACTAGCATGACTAGATAGGATTTTTAAACCTTTTTGTATTTTATTATCAATACTTAGATATAGGAAGATGTGGTGTGAGTGCCAATAAGACAACTCTCCATCCAAATAACAATTTATAAAAGTAAACCATTATAGGTCAATGTACAGCCTTCAACACTGAGTCTTGGCTCATACCGAACAACAAGCTATAAAGGGCCCCAAAATTACTAGTGTAAAACCATTCAAACGGGAAAACCAACGGTCTAGTCTATATAAAAAGCGAGAAGCGAGAAACACGTATAAATTACATAAACAACGTCAACTACTGTACATCAGATTCCTGACTTAGGACAGGTGCAAACATTTGCAGCAGGATTAAACGTTTAATGGTACCAAACCTTCTCCTTTTTCTGAAACAATAGTATAACATCACAACATAGAAAACACACGATAAAATATCAACTGGAAGGCTTAACTCAATCAAAAAGCGTAAATTAACACACTATGAACGAATAAATTCGATCTGTGATACCTGAAAGTAAATACATGTACATAGTTAATAAAATATTAGGGACAAACATTCAAGTCCAAAAAGCAAACAAACAAGTCCAAACAAAGCCATGGCAAGACACCACCGCGAAATATTTAACCCTTCTAGAAAATAATCACTTTTGAAAAAACTGGTTTTCATAATATATACAGGTAAATGAAAAATAACTTTGTATACACATTTTACTTTTATTTCATAATATAAACAATTGCAGTTATAATGACCTATGACCAGTTTAATTAAGCAGTACAAAGAAACAGCTGTAGATTTAACTGTAGTTGTGGACAGAGTTTATCCATTTATTTTTTTTTCAGCTCTAAACATGCTAAAAGTATAAGCTAGGTTTAAGATTAACTATCAAAAGAATAATTTTATGTTCAGAAACAGTTCTTTTTGTCTTGACAAGCTGTAAAAACTCCTACAAAAAATAGGCGGAAGATACAATTTTTTTTGTACCAAAGGGACAGTCAAACTCTAAGTCTAAAACAAACTGACAATATCATGGCAAAAACTAAAAATTGACCAAAAGAAAAAACAACAGTCTACAAATACAACATAGAAAACTAAACACTGAGCAACAGGAACCCAACCAAAAACTCAGGTGATCTCAGGCGCTCTATAAGGGTAAGCAGATCCTGCTCCACATGTGACACCTGTCGTGTGTTACTCCTACATTGTAAATACAATACATTGATAAGTAGTATCAAGTGATTAGACATCACACAATAGCAGATTGATAATTGATTCTGATCTCACGATAAGACAGCACCATATTAACATATCCGTCATGTAAATTTTCTAATCCTGAAACTTGACCAAATGTGAAAATTGAAATTGAAATTCCATTTTTCATGAAAGGTTGGTGGTCATGCAGTTTTATTTAAGGAATATAAACTATGCAGGAAATTTCACTGTGAATTAAAATACATGATGAAATATATCATTATTCTTTTGCAGAGAGAATCCAGAAAAGTTGTTTGAAGTTTTCTTAGAGATAGCAAAACCAGAAAATGATGATGGTAAGGTTGGAATGTCTCATAACTAATTATCAACTGTCAAAGAAAGAGATGACAAATTACTATTACCTTGTAGACACAAATGAGGGTACTTGACTTGTTCTTTGCATTGCACATTTGGGGCGGGTGATATGTGCGCCGATTTTATAAATTTTCAACCTTTCATTTGCGCCGATTTGGTTGTTTCATTTGCGCTGATTCAATAATTTCAAGTTCCATTTGCTCCTTTTTGCATTTTAGTGCTGTGCTTTTTTCATAGCGTAAAGAGGTTTTATTTTTGGGGCCCTTTATAGCTTACTGTTCGGTGTGAGCCAAGGCTCCGTGTTGAAGACCGTACTTTGACCTATAATGGTTTACTTTTATAGATTTTGACTTGGATGGAGAGTTGACTCATTGGCACTCATACCACATCTTCTTATATCTATTTATTGTCCTTTGATATTTTAAAGGCTGTAAATAGATTTTTATATCATTTGATATTTTATTGCTATACTCAGTTATTTTAGTGGATGTAACAGAGTGCTTTTAACCTTAAATTGGACTTGTTTTATTCGAAATCCTACTTCCACCTCCCCATTGTGGGAAGGGGGCAACAGTATTATGCATGTTTTAATTGATAATTCATTACATATGTATAACTGGCTATAGCTAGTGGAAGAGGTTTATAATGATAAATAAAAATAGTTTTCACCTGTAATTTACCTGTAAAACAATCGGTGCAAATGAAAGAAAAAACCGGCGCAAGTGAAATGCAGATCGGAACAAATGCAAAAGGCTGCACATTTGATACCCAGATTAAGTGACATTGCTTATCAAAAGATTTACATTAACTTTTAATTTAGATTGATTAAATTGTCATAATGACCAAATCTTTTAGTAAGTACCACAACTACAACCTACAACAGACTCCTCTGAAAAAATATATGTACAAACAACACAATGTACAGACAGCCTGACTTAATAATGGGACAACATGTGGTGGAATTAAACCAGATTTATGTGAGCATGTTCCCCCTCTTTTGCCTGTATATATCTTGACCATTTGTGACCACAAACTTTCACAGGGAAATTCAAAATGGCACATAATTTGAAAAGTAAAGTCAAAATGTGCTCACTTCCATGACTACAGGAAGCTACTCTGAAAGTATTTTATTCATGGGTATCAATTTTCGTGGTTTGAGCAAAATTTTTCTGTTCATGGGTTCTTACATTAATGGATTTTAGTTTTCTGAAAAAAATTGAGTGAAGAATTTGAAGCCACCAGAAACAAAAATTCTTGAAAATAATCATATGTTCTTTTAAAATGATTTGTGGGACATTGCAAGATAATGTGTTCATTTTCAGTTACTTGTTCATCTTTCATTACTATCAACATTCATCAATTTTTTATAAAATAATTGTTTTCGGAAATAAACTGATTCATCTACATGTATGATTACACATTGACTGTGTTGAAGGAAATTGCAAAGTAAACATTTTAATCAAAGGTGTTATTTGGGTCATAAATGGTTACATAAAAAAATTCTACAAATGTACTTCGAATTATAGAATTAATTCTACTGAAATAAAAAAGCAAGCCCATTATGAAATTTTTTTTTTTTTTTTCATATGAGAGTATGAGGAAATAAAATAAACACTTCAGCATCTCATAGCATCACTTGAAATCTGACTTTCATCACATGTTAGAACTAATTTTTTATGAGAATTTAAAGGTAAAAAGTTGTACAGTGAAGGTTTTTTAAAGATTAAATGGATAAAATCCTGTTTGAAGTTGTATATATAGTTCATAGTGCATTTGCTGATATTCTATGTATTCTCTAAATTATATGCCCATATCCATGTAGTCAAACCTACATGGGAACTTTCAGTATCTTGATTTGGAAAAAAGTTGTTATATTTCATTGGACATTTAAATTCTTGGATTAAGCCATCCACAAAAACCACGAAAATTGGTACCCCATAAATAGAAGTACTTTCACAGAACTTTATTAAGATAGCATCTACTACCCAAATGATTTAAAGCACGAAAATATCTTTATTTTTATACTGACATGATCATGAGTGTAAGGGATATGACATTAAAAATTATTCAAAAATGTGTATACATACTTTATTCTGGTTTTGCCATACATTGAACTAGTGCACATTTTTGTTTCGGGGTCGCTGGGACCCGCCTCCAGGTGCTGGGTTTTCTTGCTGTGTTGGAGACCCATTGGTGGCCTTCGGCTGTTTTCTGCTCTTTGGTCGGGTTGTTGTCTCTTTGACACATTCCCCATTTCCATTTTCAATTTTACTATTTTGTTCCTCTGCTTGATCAGTCTGTCTGGACCATGTATGAAGAAAAGAAAATGTAGAATATACATCAATGAGATGGCAATCCAATGATAAAATCCAGAAATAACCAAAGGAAATCTATAGAGCATCTATATGTGTCAAGCTCGATATCATCCTGAGCCTCAAAAGTTGTGAATAAATTTAACAGAAACAAATATCTGCCATCAACACAAAGTTCTTAAAATAACTAAAAGCATTACATTTAAGATATGGCATGTCAACTACTGAATAGGTACCTGACTTGAGACAACAACATGGAAATGTGGCACGTAAAATTAGTTTTTTGAGATCCCAATCCTTCTTTCTTACTTGTTAGAAGTACATAAAAGAACATACAATAAAAAAACCAGTTTAGGAAAAAACACTTAATTCATTAATAACAGTATAAAAGATAACAAACACAAAAAAATTTGTTTGTGTGTATCTGTTTTCTTGGAGGAGACAGGTGTAGATCATGTAGATGATTGGTGTGGTCTGTTCTTTTGTACTGTCCAATATTTTTGGTACTCCATGTTATCCTTTTAATGTATTACTCATAAATCATCTAAAGTATGAATTTCAAGTTTCGAGCATATCTACTTCTAGTATTATATTATTAAAGCAATTTTAAAGGACTCATTTTTAACAGGATTTCCAAACCAAAATATCAGTTGTTAATTTGGAGATGGACGGCGGGCAACCAGCTGGCGGCTGCCAAACTGTCTGTGCAATTACTTGAAAACTCTTTGATGAAATCCTTTCAAATTTAGATATGTTGTTTCCTGTGACTAAAAGAAGGCCAAGTTTGAATTTCACGATCATTCTTACATCAACCATGCATATATTACAAGGCAACAATAGTTTGAAAGTGGGTTTCTGGAAAGTTATTGGAGTGACCACAAGATTCTATGGTTTCATATTAAATAAGGTTATAATCTCATAAACATATTTCTTTCATTATCAATTTCATGATTTCTGCCTACCCACCCTTGCTGAACAAATGTGTGTGTACTTATATACTCTCTTAAAGCTGTTATCCTAATGCTAGCAAATTAAAGGTTTGGCTGACTTGCTTGCTTTGTTTGTATAAATGTTTGCTCAAGCATTGTACTTAAGATTGACATCTGCTATCAATAGATAGGCAGGGCTTAAGCTTGTATACATTTCACTTATAAATGTTATTGGAAGTTAAGCAATGTATACAAGTTGAAGCCCCACCTATCTATTGATTGCAGATGTCAATCTTAATTACAATGATTGAGCAAACATTTATATAAACAAAGCAAGCCAACCAAACCTTTAACCTGCTAGCATTAGGATTACAGCTTTAAATTACAATATTATGTCACTAATTATAAATAGTAGGTCAAAATTGATTTTGGCATTTCTATTTCTGAACCCTACAAAAATTCATTTATTTTTTTTACTTGATCCTGATTTGGGGTCCAGATTTGCAAATATCATTTTCATGCAGGAAAATCAGGTTTGCTGTCAATCTAACAGCCTCTTGCTTTTTTAATCAAATACTAAAACAATTTCAGAGTCGTATACAATTGTTGTAGACGATGGTGAGTAAAAAATGCATTACCTTTACCACATTTATTGTACAACGACAGCTTATTTGAAACACATAATGCAAAATGAAAGTAAATTATTTTCAATCATATTCCAGGCACTTTATGCAACCTATCACAAAGGAACTGTCTTGTGTCTCACTTAGTAGCCCCACCTTTATGCAAGAGTCACTTTATGCAAATCCAAATGCATTTACCCATTACAGTATATGAATGGATATAAAATGAAATTTACTGATATATGTTACTAAAGCTTGAATGAAATTCCTTTATCAAGGTGTGTGGGATTCTGGATTATCCCAAAACTATCAAGAATAAAGAACCAATGGTTGTCAAGACTTTATTATAAACTTCAATCTTTGCCTAACTTTGGACAATTGTAACCCCCTAAAAATAGAGCATTTACTGAAGGTCTTGAGTTGATGACCCTAGCATAATCAGAAAGGTACACATAGAAGTAGAATTTGTGTGGTTAGATTTAGGACCAATTTTGTATGAAACTTAATGTGATGTATCATAATAATATTTCACTTTTGTGTCACATTTACATGTCTCTACATTTTATACATTCACGACAAGATAGTTATCAAAATGCTTATTTTAATATACATTTATAAATAATGTTTAACATTTACAATCCTGGATTTTAACGATAACAAATTTTCTCTCAAAAAGATGGTGGGTTATATGAATCATTGTATTTTTTCTTACCAAATGTCTGATAATCCTTTGTAGAATTTTGGGAAGTTTGAGCCAAAGATAAGATTATTTACTGGACCAAATATTTGATTCAATAGAGACTATTAGAGTGAACATAACATATTGTTATACCCCTGCTTTAAAATCCCCGCTTTAAAAAAGTAGGGGTTTAATGTTTTACCTCTGTCTGTCCGTCCATCCGTCAGTCAGTCCGTCCATCCCATGAATATTTTTCGTCACATTTTTCTCAGGTACTACAATACAAGGATTTCTGAAATTTGGTTTCAAGGTTTATATGAGTGAGCTATACAGTGTGATGCATTTTCAGATTCATCACTTAGCAACTTCCTGTTTACGGACACTTACATATTTTTACACTATTAAAATTATCCATATTTGGGCAGGGGTATCATTAGTGAGCAGTAGCTCGCAGTTTCACTTGTTGGTAACAGTTACTGTCCAATGAAATTTTGTCAAGACTAGTGGTTAATACAGATTTCTTACTTGACCTTCTACCTGTTAACTTAGTTTGACCTTTACAAAGTTTGATGCTACACTACTGGATCAGTAAACACAAGATGACCTATATTTTTTTTACATAAGTGATTTGAGCCAATGTGAAAAGAAGAAGATAATGAGACAACTATCCTTTATTAAAAACCAAGCAAAAAAGATGTCAAGATGACAAGAACGAAATAACTCAAAAAATCAAAAGTAATTTGTCTGTCAATGAAAATCAAATCAATGAATTGATTATGATACTGGTCAGCTTTTGATAATTACAAATATCAAAATATACCTTTTAAACATGTAAAATACATAGTATAATCTGAGACCTTTTGACTTTAAAGTACCATGTGCAAATGAGCACTCTATTTATTCTTCCTTATTGTGTTAAAATGAATTCCTTGTTCATCAAATTACGAATTTGTAGAAATCCTATAATAATTTGTCATAAGATGATATGTATGATATACATTGCATAGATGATCATAGATAGACCTGTATTCAGAAGCAGGAAGTATTTCCCATTTGTTTTGTTGATGAAAAATAGATTTACTAGAAACAAGGAAGTGATATCTTATCATTTAATCAATCTCTTGACCTTTCTGACCTTGGTATTTATGTTTTCATCTGGATACAAAAACAATCCCTCTACAAATTAACTACTGTTATTACTTTAATTTTCCTGGCCTAATTTTTGACACTTTTTATAGTTTTTAGTCAGTTGTAAAAAATAAGTGCTTGTTTCAAAGCGTAAAGTGTTTCAAAGCGTAAAGTGTGTAGTTATATGACCAGATGTCATACACAGGTTTGGACTTTGGTTGATGATTTGACCCTTTAATAATTTTTAGAAAATACATTATGTACATATTTTAATATTTCTTTTTACTACTATGCACTGAATATCAGTGCATGAAATAAAAGATTTTTAATTAGATTTGTATTACCCAATTGTGAAGTTGCTAATTTTGTTTAAGTTAATAATTCTTTCTAAATATTAAAGAAGGTTCAACTAATCAACCAACAAAAATCAGATTTTTTTATGGGAAATTTGAATGTTAGATTTATGTCCTCTTTAGCATATAACATATCTGATTCACATGATTTGTTTATTAAACAAGGAACCAAGTATACAAATGGTCATGCTTTTGATTACATAGGAAACAGTGCATGATATGTTGATAACAGTTTAATGTCCACATACTAACAGAATTAATAACATCATGAACATTATTTTGCCATCAATGTAAGGGAGCTGGCAGCTCTGACTGTAAGCTTTGTTTTAGATTGGCTACCTAAATTACATTTCATCCTTTTCATTTTCAGAAACTATATTTGTACAGAAATATCCTAGAGATTTTAATGATGAGGTCAGTATGCATATTTGAAAATGTTTTACATTAATATTTTCCTTTCCAACATGTGATTTTGATTGTTCACTATAGGTATGTTCTGGCTTTTTGTAAGATAATATTATGTATGATTGTTTAATGGAAAACTGGAAAAAAGAATCTTGGAAGGAATTTTTGTAATAGAAATATGGCAGATATGTAAGGGGTATTTGATGAAAAGTTTACTGTATGAGAGGTTGAAAATTTTCCCAGCAGTCGGGGGTTCTTATTTGTGTGGGTCAAAGGTCCCTGACCAGTCTTTTCTGGGAGGGGAGCTTTAATTTTTGATTATCGAAAGTCAACCCTCTATCTTTCAATTTGATACTTTTTACAGGACCTATTACTTTCTTCAAGAGGACCTTTCACTTGCACATTCAAATGGTCCTGGACCTTTCATTTGCACATTCAAATGGTCCTGGACCTTTCACTTGCACATTCAAATGGTCCTGGACCTTTCATTCTTTAAAGCAAAGAAAATGTGACTTTGCTGTGTTACATTTCAATCATATCAAAAGGTTTTAGTATTTTCAATGTATATTGATATTATAATATTTACCAGGTCTTCAGTTTTTACTCTTGACATTCAATTTTTATGATTTCCATTTCTTTAAAACTTTATAAGATTTAGATTTATTTTCCCTTGTACACTTGGTAGAAACACCTGTTATGTGCAGTGAACTAGTAATAGCCTTAATGGCTTTTTTAATGGGATATTAAGTTAATGACATTTTCATTTTAAATTGTTCATCTGACCTTTCCTTGATAAAATCTGTTACCGTTGAAATCAGAATTTTATTTATGATGATTTATGCAAATTTTGATGTATTTAATATTTACACCTTCAACTTGTAACAGATACATGTAATTTAACATGTTTAACAATAGAATTTGTATACATAACTGACTTTAAATTTATTGAGGAATTTGAAGTTATTTAGTAGAGTGTGAAATTCAATACATAATTTGTAATTTCAGCAACACCATTATTTATACCTGTAGCATGTCAGAGCATAATTTAATTAGTTAAATACTATCGAACTGTCCATATTATTACTGGTATTATACAATTATAGCCTTTGTATGAGGTCGATACAAGGATATATTGACCTGAAAGAAGTATATTGACTGAGGACGAAGTCCGAGGTCGATATACTTCTTTGGGTCGATATATTCTGTATTGACCTAATACATAGGCTATAATTGTTATATTATTAATTTCCGACCATACTTGTATCAAAATCGTGATTTTGTTGGAATTTTATAGATATCATATTGTCTCCAAGACAATAACAACATATTAGTGGTTATTTCATTTCCTTTTTTTTTTTTTTTTTTCTTTTTTTTCATCTTATGTATATAAAGATTTGTTTTCTTCAAATAATCTATCATAGATATTTTTTATAAAACTTTTGACAATATCATGAAATTCATTACATGACGTCACAAAGTATATCGGTTTTTAGATATTCTAAAAATAACCGTGCAATATGCTTTTTGACGTGCAATATGCTTTTTGCTATCCGCGTTTTCACTCTACCTTCGAAAATATAGTTTAACATGTGACTATCCCTGAACGAATGAAATTAGTTTAAATATACGAATTAATAATATATAAGAATATCATTATCAGATTTTCTTTTGAAAAGCAAGGAAGTTATGGTTAAAATACTTCAAAGTAGCTATCTGATTCTGAGAACATTACTTGTTCAAAAGGCATTGTTTTGTTTCAGTTATATTCTGTATTATATATTTATTTTATATTAATCAACAAATTTTCATAGAAAAGTCAATACATGTACTTGTTTCTTATCCGATTTAGTCTTGTTATAATAATTAAAATAGCTTTCGCCGCGATATAGCCTTTTTGTGCTGATGCGGCGTAAATCAATCAACAATCAATCAATCTTATCTGATTTTCATGAATTTTTTCAGTTTTTTTTTTAGTAAAAATAATTTAGAAAATATGTAACAGGAATTACTTTTGTCTGCAAACCTTACATGTACATGTTGATGAAGTATCTGTAAACATATAAATCAAAGAAATGTTTGTTTATCATCTCTACAGCAATCCTTTATTCAAGTAGCATTGTATTTCCACTTACATTTTGTAATGGCTTGCATCTTTTATAAGACTTTTTAATAGCTTGGAAGGTAATTTGCAAGAAACGATTAAAACTTTACAGGAAACATCCTTTTAAAACCAATTGAAGTCATGTATTTACAACTTTACTTTTGAAATAAGGGTTATGGAAGTGCAAACTAATTAAGTAGCAGAGAGTCTCATTTTATTAAAATAGAGAATCAAAGAAATTGAAAATTAAATAAATAAGAAAGTTTTATTTAATAATTAGAAGTAAAACACCTTTGTAGTTGATCATATTTTTTCACATTAATAAAACTCTTCCTATAAATATTGAATTAAGGTATATGCCAAATATTCTGAAGTACAAATATCACTACAAAAATTTTACGAAGAACTTTAATATAGTATAAAACTCACATTATGTACATGATGTGTGTCGGTGATAGTTTTATTTATTATTAAATGGAATAATAAATAAGCAAATATTCTGGTAAGTCATTGTCAGTATTTTATAGGACAGAGTTTCAGACATGGTTTTTGTCTTGCCTGCGACGAAAGTCACGGAAAGCAAGACATAGGGATTGCTTTTCCAGCTTGAGTGAGGGCTATGGCAGTAGCGTCAACAATTGTTAAGTTTTCTGCTTTAAGCATAAGTAAGTTTGATAGGAACTACTTGTGATAGATCTTTGATATTTGATATAAAGTTGCATTACTATCAATACATATCAGTTTGACAACTATTTCGAGGCCCTGCCCCCTTGGTCATGGTCCAGCAACTTTGAATTAACTAGCAATTTTTAATGCTAAGTTTTCTGCTTAAGTTAGTTTGATAGGAACTTCTTGTGAAAGATCATTGATATTTAATATTAAGTTGCATTACTATCAGTGCATATTTGTTTGCACCTGTCCTAAGTCAGGAATCTGATGTTCAGTAGTTGTCGTTTGTTGATGTGGTTCATAAGTGTTTCTCGTTTCTCATTTTTTATATAGATTAGACCATTGGTTTTCCCGTTTGAATGGTTTTACACTAGTAATTTTTGGGGCCCTTTATAGCTTACTGTTCGGTGTGAGCCAAGGCTCCGTGTTGAAGACCGTACTTTGACCTATAATGGTTTACTTTTATAAATTTTGACTTGGATGGAGAGTTGTCTCATTGGCAGTCATACCACATCTTCTTATATCTATATATCAGTTTGACGACTATCTTGAGGCCCTGCCAACTAGGACATGGTCCAGTAACTTTGAATTAATAAGCAATTTTCAATGTTAAGTTTTCTGCTTGAGTTAGTTTGATAGGAACTACTTGTGATAGATCATTGATAATTAATATGAAGTTGCATTACTATCAGTGCATATCAGTTTGATGACTATTTTGAGGCCCTACCCCCTGTGTCATGGTCCAGTGTCTTTGAATTAATAAGCAATTTTCAATGTTAAGTTTTCTGCTTGAGTTAGTTTGATAGGATCTACTTGTGATAGATCAGTGATATTTTGTATAAAGTTGCATTACTATCAGCATGATCAGTACATATCTGTTTGACGACTATCTTGAGGCCCTGTCCCCTAGGTCATGGTCCAATGACTGAATTAATTAGCAATTTTCAATGTTAAGTTTTCTGTTTAAGTCAGTTTGATAAGAACTACTTGTGACAGATCTATGATATTTTGTTTGAAGTTGTATAACTATCAGTACATCTCAGTTTGTCGACCATTTCTAGGCCCTGTCCACAAGATCATGGTTCAGAGACTTTGAATTAATAAGCAATGTTGCTGTCCATCAGATTGTCTTTTTCTTAATTTTATGCGGACAGGCAAGACATTTCTCTGTGTCAACAGTTTATTTTCAGAATTTATTGTGATTATATACATGTAGCTGATCTATTTTATGAAATAAAATAATGTTATTAATGCAATATTATTATTTTAACAGCAAACTTTAAAACCTATTCCCATGTTTGCATTTCCATGTGACAGTGAAAGGTACACGTAAGTTTACATTAAAGCAGGCCAGTGGCTGATGGCTTTTGACTCTTTTTCTTTTAATCATTTCTGAAAAGACTTTCTCAGCATACTGTAATTTCAGATATTTTTGCATGCATTTATTATTGCTATTGTTGAAAGATGGACAAAAATGCAAGATAAATTATTGAGATTTCATGAAATTCTGCATACAATTAAGGCTATCAAAAGTTGAATGCTACTTTAGATTTTTGCTTAACATATACTATTGCAATTTTCACAATAATAAAAACATAGCAAAAATTTCTGAATTTACAGTAATTTGAATGTTATGTTGCTTTTCCATATAGTGTTACTTTAAACCAGGGATGGAAAGCATTCCTGACACATATTTTAATAACTCGAATGTGTTGAGAAAGTGTTGTTTGATTCTCTATAGAAAAAATGGAGTAAAATGTCTTAAAAGCTCATTTCATTGAACGGTTTATATTTTTTGGGACTAAACATGCTTAATATTGTTTTTATACATGTTTTCAATCAAAAATAATGTGGAAAATTTTGGTGCATTTTATGTACTGCTTTTTCAAATCTTAATTTTAAGGACATTTTTAATTCATTTCCTTGATTAAGATAAGATAAAATATATTATTAGTGTAAAATCCAAACAATAGGATTGTTACTAAATAACAAAAATAAACAATAAACAATACATGTACAGACATGTATAAACATTGACAAACATTTTTAAGTTTGTTTCCTGTTTTTTAAAACGTGTGACAACATTGATTATTATAAAAAGCCAGACCCTGACAGACTCATAAGGGTAGTCAAGGTTGATTAACACTCCTACATTTGTCCTATAGATAGGTTTCGATTGAAACAATTTAAGCCAAAGTTACTTCCCTTTTGTTGCCATGTTGGAGGTCTATGTGCACAAATTCCTTCATAAAGACTTTAGAAAAAGTTTAATTTCTTTTAGCTTGCTTGATTCATCACTACGATCTAGTAACAATCTCTTATCCAACTTGGCTGTACTACATGATTTAATTTGGTTAGTCAAATAAGAATCCCTCCAAAATGGCAGCCAAGGGAAATAACTCAAATTCAAATTAGGTTGTATCAAATCCTATCTATAGTTGTAATGATACACAATGTTGCCATTTT
Organism: Mytilus coruscus; assembly: GCA_017311375.1. Taxonomy (NCBI): domain Eukaryota; kingdom Metazoa; phylum Mollusca; class Bivalvia; order Mytilida; family Mytilidae; genus Mytilus; species Mytilus coruscus. Next base: position 88,632,890 of record CM029596.1, on the reverse strand, counting down.
ACAAATGTGAATGTGAATAGTTTTTGTTGGCATAATTTAGACATTTTACTTCATAGTGATCTGCTAACAATTCTGATATCTTGTTTTCTGTAAAATTTCTTTCTCAAAACATGAAATAAGTACTCACAAAAATAAATAAATCCACAGTAGAAGACTGGTATAGACAAACTTACTCTTTTATCAATAAAGGTTGGCACAAATGTGTGTATAAGAGTGTTACTGTAAATTCAGAAATTATTGCGTGCATTTATTATTGCGATTTTGTCAATTAAGACTAAAATGCGATTTTAATTTTTGCGATATTGAGAAAAATCCTGTTTAATTCATATAAAATTTCAAAATGCGAGTTAAAATTATTGCAATTATAACCCTGTCGCATTTTTCGCAATAATAAAAACATCATAATAATTTCTGAATTTACAGTATCACTGTGATAATAATAGATTTTATCGTCTAACCAGATGTTCATTTCTTAATTTAACAAGTGTGAAAAGACAGTGTTATAATGATTACATAGCACTGAAACTAGCTCATTTTGTCTATAAGGTACATTGCCTTGTTCATCTTATTTATTAGAATTTTGATTTGTAACTCAATCCATCCAATGATATTTTACTTCAAGAAAATCATTCCTGTAGAATAAATCCCATTTTCTTATTTCAAAATTAGTATTAAACTTTTATGTTTCTTTTCTATGTTTAAACTCTTATGGCAGTTGATTAAAGTAAATTTTCTTCTTTCTATTCTGTATGCTTGAATATTTGATGACAAGTATTTCTCAACAATAATTGCAACAATAAGATTTACAAATCCTTTTATACGACCGCAAAAAATTTGCGGTCGTATATTAATATAACGTTGGCGTCGTCGTCAATGTCGTCGTCCGAAGACGCATTGGTTTTCGCACTCTAACTTTAGTTTAAGTGAATGGATCTCTATGAAATTTTACCATAAGGTTCAATATCACAAAAGGAAGGTTGGGATTGATTTTGGGGTTATGGTACCAACAGTTAAGGAATTAGGGGCCAAAAGGGCCAAAAATAAGCATTTTGTAACTTCCAGACATAACTTGTGTGTTAGTGTATGGATCTCTCTGACTTTGTACCACAAGGTTCCATATCACAAAGGGAATGCTGGGATTGATTTTTGGGGTAAATGCCTCAAAATTTTAGGAATTAGGGGCCAAAAGGGGCAAAAACAAGCATTTTCTAGTTTCATGACAATAACTTGTGTGTAAGTGTATGGATCTTTCTGAAATTGTACTACAAGGTTCCATATCACAAAGGAAAGCTGGAATTGAGTTTGGGGTAATTGCCTGAAAAGTTTAGGAATTAGGGGCCAAAGGGGCCAAAATAAGCATTTTCTAGTTTCCAGACAATAACTTGTGTTCAAGTGTATGGATCTCTCTGAAATTGCACTACAAGGTACCATACCTCAAAGGAAGGCTGGGATTGAGTTTGGGGTGATGAATCATAAGGGGTTCAAAAATTTAGGGGGTTCCTTTTTTCCTTTTTTTTCTTTAAAATTTTCCATTTTAAGTTGGTTATTTCTGATTTATATTTAAAAGCAAATAATAATGATATGGCAGGAGATACACACCAAACAGGATGTGTAAATTATTATATAATAAGTATTGTGCAATAGCAAGAAATTTTCAATTGCACAGTATTGCGTAATAGCAATAAATCTTCAATTGCACAGTATTGCGCAATAGCAAGAAATATCCAATAGCACAATATTGCGCAATAGCAGGAAATTGTCAATTGTACAGTATTGCTAATAGCAAGAAATATTCAATTACACAGTATTGTGCAATTGCAAGAAATATTCAATTGCACAGTATTGTGCAAAAGAAGATACTTTGTATAAATTGCTTATTTCTTGACCAATTTCAATGGGGTTTATTTTTGAACTCTTGGGGTTCTTTAATATGCTGAATCTAACCTTGTATTAAGTTTTTGGATTTTGGGCCCGTTTTTAAATTGTTCCACATTGAGGTCCAAAGGGTCCAAAATTAAACTTTGTTTGATTTCATCACAAATTGAATTATTAGGGTTCTTTGATATGCCGAATCTAACCGTGTATTTAGATTCTTAATTTTGGTCCCGTTTTCAAATTGGTGTACATTAAGGTCCAAAGGGTCCAAAATTAAACTTAGTTTAATTTTAACAAGAATTGAATTCTTAGGGTTCTTTGATATGCTGAATCTAAACATGTATTTAGATTTTGATTATGGGCCCAGTTTACAAGTTGGTCCAAATCGGGGTCCAAAATTAAACTTTGTTTGATTTCAACAAAATTGAATATATGGGGTTCTTTGATATGCTGAATCTAACCATGTATTTCGATTTTTGATTTTAGGGTCCGTTACCAACTTTGTCCACATTGAGGTCAAAAGGGTCAAAATTAAACTTTGTTTGATGTCATCAAAATTGAATTATTGGGGTTTTGATATGCGAATCTAACCGTGTATTTAGATTCTTAATTTTGGTCCGTTTTCAAATTGGTCTACATTAAGGTCCAAAGGGTCCAAAATTAAACTTTGTTTGATTTCATCAAAATTGAACTCTTGGGGTTCTTTGATATGCTGAATCTAACCATGTATTTAGATTTTGGATATTGGACCATAATAGGTGAATGTCCAATTTAAAATTTTTAAGTTCTTAGACCACATTCATTCTGTGTCAGAAACCTATGCTGTGTAAAATATTTAATCACAATCCAAATTCAGAGCTGTATCAAGCTTGAATGTTGTGTCCATACTTGCCCCAACTATTCAGGGTTCGACCTCTGCGGTCGTATCAAGCTGCGCCCTGGAACATTTTATTCATCTTTTATTTATTCTGTTTTGGAATTTTCTTGGCCAACACTTTAACAGAAATGAGCATTGTTTAAAAGCACTAACACAAAATATAAAGGAGTTTAACAGTATACTATAAAGAGTGATGAGCTTTGTTAATGGCATAGTTATTGCTTCTTCTTAAATATGCATCTCATTGTACCTATTATAGATAACCAAAAACATGTTTCTAAAATTGTTTAAATTTTATGTTTAAACATTTCTATTGATAGAAGTCAAGTAAAAAGTTGTATATTTAAATTATTATGAATAAGGAGAAAATTGATTGTTAAGAAATTTTACAATAAATTTTGTTTTAGAAATAAAAAAGCCTTTTGTATTAAAATTTATAATAATTACAATAACAATATAAAGTCAATTCCTTAGTTCTAAGAATAAAAGAAAGAAAAAAAAATTACAGGGTTAAAATTTACAACAAGATGAAATAATTCCTTACTTTTTATATAACTAGAAAAAAAGATAGAATTCAATGAACTAATGACAGGATGAAAATAATAATAAAAGTCCATCACAGTTGAATCAAATTAATAAAGTACCAATTATTGTTCTATTCATACCTCATAACCTTTTTCTAAATAACTTATATTTGTATTTTAATTGCATTCATTGTGTTTTTGTTTACAGAACAAAAGTTGATCATTTTACATTTGTATTAACTGATCTTGAAAGCAAGTATAAATTTGGATACTGTCGACAAGCACAAGGAGTTCAGACATGTCTCTGTATTGTCAGGTATGGTCATACTTGTATGTACAATTTCTCTTCTTACAAAGAATAAGTTATAGATTTTTTCAAAAGTGCTTTTAAGAAACTTCAAATAAAAATAAAAATATTATGCCAGTTGTTGATATGATTTACTGTTTACTCCTACAAATTGACCTTCAGGGACATTTGTAGATGTTGTTCATGAACCCATGAGTGAAGTTTTAGTTAAGGCTTGTGGCACTTTGCAAAAAAAAAAACAACTCTGAAAATCAAAACAAAAAATAAAAATTCTTCCTAAATACTGTGCTTTTTATATACAGTTACCTCTAAGATTATGTTGGGAATGTTTTCTTTTGCTCTACTGTCCAATAACCCTTTTTCAACAATACATGAAGGTATAAAGATTTTAGCCTAGATGTTTCTATTCCACTTTTTAGCTGATATCCCCTATAAGTAATCTTGTCTGTTATGATTTCTGCATAATACAAGGTAATTAGCTAAAGGAGTAGGCCGGTAAGACCCCTTTTTGGCCCCAAAAATAGTATTTTTACCAAAATGTTAAAATGTAAACTTTCAGCTATTTATTGGAAAGTAGAATACTTCTGTTCCATAAATATTTTTTTTTTTGACAATACAATGCGCATGCAGCAGGTAATAGTATAAATTCGTGCAATATTACTGAAATCTTGACAATTTTAGCATTTGTGTAAACTAATTGAATTGACTGAAGTAGACACTTAAGTGTTTAAAAGTGTCAAAAATCTTGCACTAGATGTACTTCGAATATTAGGTCTTACCGGACCTTCTCCTTTAGATTCCTGTACAGAAATTTCCACCTTATTTTTAGGAGCAAAATCCTCTCTGCTAAAGACAACCAAACATTTTTCATTTTATATGCTAATTTAAATATTGTATACTTGCAGTTGTCTCCCTTGGTTTGATGTTTTCTACACTATACTTAACAAGTTGGCTGAGATGATAAATACCACTGACAATGATGATAATGTGACTGAGTTATTACGAGCTACTTATGCTAATGGTGTACCAACACCTGGGGTACCAGTCCAGATCATTGTTGGACAAGATGTATGCAAAATTTTCATCTTAATATGATTGCATTGAGTAAAGTCTTTTGTCCCCTTACAACATTAATAATTGGTATTAGAGACTTTACAATAAGAATTTGCTCCTGAACAAATGCCTACTGATTGGAAATATAATTGACTTGTTGCCAGTGTAACTCAAAGTTCATAAGAACTAATATAGAAATTGTTACAAAGTAGGTTTTAGATTGTTTTCATATGTGTATGATACATGTACCATCTAAATACTGTATGGGTTTTTATTTTCTTTTCACCCAGTTCTTGCAAGATATTTATTTTCTATCTTAGGTTATGATGTTTTTTTAATAAATCAGTTATTGATGCTGTTTTTCTAGGATACTATTATTTGCTGCTTTTTCATGTACTGTGAAAAAACTGAGCACATATATTCCAAGAAAAATTGCTGAACTACTTTATTAGTATTTTACTTGAATAAGCTACATTTACTACTATAGTAATTAGCATTAAAATTCAATCTTCTTTGTTTCAGATGTTAAATTTTACAGCTCCAGATTTAAGTAAATTACCTAGTATACCTACAAATGTAAGTATGTGTTTAATTTCGGTTCATTGATATGTTTCAGAGTTTAGTGTGACATCCATTTTCGCTTAACTAGTTTACATTATTGTTAAGGGGCCAGCTGAAGCCCGCCTTGCTGCTTTGAAGACCCATTGGTAGCTTTGGGCTGTTTACTGCTCTTTGGTCAGGTTGTTGTCTCTTTAACGCATTCCCCATTTCCATTCTCAATTTTATTATACACTGAAACCTTTTCAAATAGAACAAGATTTTTGTTGAGCCTGCGACTTTTGTCGCAGAAAGCTGGACATAGGGATAGTGATCCGGCGGTGGCGGCAGCATTAGCTAACTGTTTAAAAGCTTTATCTTTTAGAAGTCTGGATTCTTCATACTTTGTATATAGATGCCTCATGTTACAAAGTTTACCGTCAGTCACATGTCCAATGTCCTTGACCTCATTTTCATGGTTCATTGACTACTTGAAAAAAAGTTAAGATTTTTGTAATGTTAAATTCTCTCTTATTATAAGTAATAGGATAACTATATTTGGTATGTGCGTACCTTGCAAGGTCCTCATGCCCGTCAGACAGTTTTCACTTAACCTCGACCTCATTTAAAGGATCAGTGAACAAGGTTAAGTTTTGGTGGTCAAGTCCATATCTCAGATACTATAAGCAATAGGTCTAGTATATTCTGTGTATGGAAGGACTGTAAGGTGTACATGTCCAACTGGCAGGTGTCATCTGACCTTGACCTCATTTTCATGGTTCAGTGGTTATAGTTAAGTTTTTGTGTTTTGGTCTGTTTTTCTTATACTGTATGCAATAGGTCTACTATATTTGGTGTATGGAATGATTGTAGGCTATACATGTCTAGCTGGCAGGTGTCATCTGACCTTGACCCTGTTTTCATGGTTCAGTGGTCAAAGTTAAGTTTTGAGTTTTGGTCTTTTTCTAATACTATATGCAATAGGTCAACTATATTTGGTGTATGGAAATATTTTATTGTCTATATGTCAGTCGCGCAGGCTTTATATGAACTTGACCTCATTTTCACAGTTCATTGCTTAGTGTTAAGTTTTTGTGTTTTGGTCTGTTTTAAACTATAAGCAATAGGTCAACTATATTTGTTATATGGAAGAATTGTTAACTGTACATGTCTGCCTGGCATGGTTCATCTGACCGTGACCTCATTTTCATGGTTCATTGGTCAATGTTTAGTTTTCTTGGTTAATGTTAAGTTTATGTGACAGTTGTAATAAAGCTTTATATTTAGGACTATCAACATAATATCAATGATTAGTAAAGAAGGCAAGACATTTCAGCGTGCGCACTCTTGTTTGGAACTATACAGGTGTTTTTTTTTTAACTGATTAAGTCATTGAAGACTGCACTGTATGTCCAGCTACAAGATTTGTTGGGAAAATTAATGAAATATTTGCCACTGAACTTACAGCAAATGTCTATCAAAATCTTAATGTGTTGCTCAAATTGGTTGCATTAGGGTAAGTAAAATGTTAGAATCAAACCTAAAAAAATTCTCTAATGATCAGATCAGGGTAACAAATTTATACTACCCTGCTGCTTGAATGCCCTGAAGAAACATTGGATTAAATGCTAACTTCAACCTAGTTTATTTTGAGGCCAGGAAAAAAAAGTGGACAAAAGATATCAAGGGTAATATTGAATTAAAGGTTGAAGAAAGACAAACAATACATGGAAAAAAAGAGGAAAAATAACTGTTCAAAGAAATCCAAAGAATGCATTTTTCTCAGCTTTGCATAAGATTTTGTTTAATTTGGTTGATAGGTATTAGTTTGCTTAAACTCTTGTCCTGTTTTTCCTCGTGCTTATAGGAAAAAATGCATTGGTAGGAAAAACATGTGCATTGAAATATTGAATTGCCACATATTCTTAAGATAAAAGTGGAAATCAAGATATGATTTTGTTTTGTTTTAGAGAAACTTAACAGAATATTATAGTGCAGTCGATACAGAAAATATGATGAAAATATTTGCAAGGTATGTTTTCATTGGTCTTTAGATATTCTTCACTGGATTATATTTTACATTATGAGATTGATTGAAAAAATAGTTGATTTAATCATTATAAAACTTATAATACAGGAAACAGGGTGAGTATACATTTGACAACAATCCTATGAAATAATGGAACATAGTATGTTTCTGGCTTTTTGTGTTTTGGGTTGCTGTCTAATTGACCTATTCTTAATATCAAAAAAAAAAACAACTCTGAAAATCAAAACAAAAAATAAAAATTCTTCCTAAACACTGTACTTTTTATATACAGTTTCCTCTTAGATTATGTTGGAAATGTTTTCTTTTGCTCTACTGTCCAATAACCCTTTTTCAACAATACATGAAGGTATAAAGATTTCAGCCTAGATGTTTCTATTCCACTTTTTAGCTGATATCCCCTATAAGTAATCTTGTCTGTTATGATTTCTGCATAATACAAGGTAATTAGCTAAAGGAGTAGGCCCGGTAAGACCCCTTTTTGGCCCCAAAAATAGTATTTTTACCAAAATGTTAAAATGTAAACTTTCAGCTATTTATTGGAAAGTAGAATACTTCTGTTCCATAAATATATATATATTTTTTTGACAATACAATGCACATGCAGCAGGTAATAGTATAAATTTGTGCAATATTACTGAAATCTTCACAATTTTAGCATTTGTGTAAACTAATTGAATTGACTGAAGTAGACACTTAAGTGTTTAAAAATGTCAAAAATCTTTCACTAGATGTACGTCGAATATAAGGTCTTACCGGACCTTCTCCTTTAGCTTCCTGTACAGAAATTCCCACCTTTATTTTTAGGAGCAAAATCCTCTCTGCTAAAGACAACCAAACATTTTTCGTTTTATATGCTAATTTAAATATTGTATACTTGCAGTTGTCTCCCTTGGTTTGATGTTTTCTACACTATACTTAACAAGTTGGCTGAGATGATAAATACCACTGACAATGATGATAATGTGACTGAGTTATTACGAGCTACTTATGCTAATGGTGTACCAACACCTGGGGTACCAGTCCAGATCATTGTTGGACAGGATGTATGCAAAATTTTCATCTTAATATGATTGCATTGAGTAAAGTCTTTTTGTCCCCATACAACATTAATAATTGGTATTAGAGACTTTACAATAAGAATTTGCTCCTGAACAGTTGCCTACTGATTGGAAATATAGTTGACTTGTTGCCAGTGTAACTCACAAAGTTCATAAGAACTAGTATAGAAATTGTTACAAAGAAGGTTTTAGATTGTTTTCACATGTGTATGATACATGTACCATCTAAATACTGTATGGGTTTTTATTTTATTTTCACCCAGTTCTTGCAAGATATTTATTTTCTATCTTAGGTTATGATGTTTTTTTAATAAATCAGTTATTGATCCTGTTTTTATAAATCAGTTATTGATGCTGTTTTTCTAGGATACTATTATTTGGTGCTTTTTTATGTACTGTGAAAAAACTGAGCACATATATTCCAAGAAAAATTACTGAACTACTTTATTAGTATTTTACTTGAATAAGCTACATTTACTACTATAGTCATTAGCAATAAAATTCAATCTTCTTTGTTTCAGATGTTAAATTTTACAGCTCCAGATTTAAGTAAATTACCTAGTATACCTACAAATGTAAGTATGTGTTTAATTTTGGTTTATTGATATGTTTCAGAGTTTAGTTTGACATCCATTTTCGCTGAACTAGTTTATATTATTGTTAAGGGGCCAGCTGAAGCCCGCCTTACTGCTTTGAAGACCCATTGGTAGCTTTGGGCTGTTTACTGCTCTTTGGTCAGGTTGTTGTCTCTTTGACGCATTCCCCGTTTCCATTCTCAATTTTATTATACACTGAAACCTGTTCAAATAGAACAAGATTTTTGTTGAGCCTGCGACTTTTGTCGCAGAAAGCTCGACATAGGGATAGTGATCCAGCGGAAGTGGCGGCGTTAGCTAACTTTTTAAAAGCTTTATCTTTTAGAAGGTGGAAGACCTGGATGCTTCATACTTTGTATATAGATGCCTCATGTTACGAAGTTTCCGTCAGTCACATGTCCAATGTCCTTGACCTCATTTTCATGGTTCAGTGACTACTTGAAAAAAAAGTTACGATTTTTGTAATGTTAAATTCTCTCTTATTATAAGTAATAGGATAACTATATTTGGTATGTGCGTACCTTGCAAGGTCCTCATGCCCGTCAGACAGTTTTCACTTAACCTCGACCTCATTTCATGGATCAGTGAACAAGGTTAAGTTTTGGTGGTCAAGTCCATATCTCAGATACTAGAAGCAATAGGTCTAGCATATTTGGTGTATGGAAGGACTGTAAGGTGTACATGTCCAACTGGCAGGTGTCATCTGACCTTGACCTCATTTTCATGGTTCAGTGGTTATAGTTAAGTTTTGTGTTTTGGTCTGTTTTTCTTATACTGTATGCAATAGGTTTACTATATTTGGTGTATGGAATGATTGTAAGGTGTACATGTCTAGCTGGCAGGTGTCATCTGACCTTGACCTCGTTTTCATGGTTCAGTGGTCAAAGTTAAGTTTTTGAGTTTTGGTCTTTTTTTCTAATACTATATGCAATAGGTCAACTATATTTGGTGTATGGAAATATTTTATGATCTATATGTCAGTCGCGCAGATTTTATATGACCTTGACCTCATTTTCACGGTTCATTGCTCAGTGTTAAGTTTTTTGTGTTTTGGTCTGTTTTTTCTTAAACTATAAGCAATAGGTCAACTATATTTGTTATATGGAAAAATTGTTAACTGTACATGTCTGCCTGGCATGGTTCATCTGACCTTGACCTCATTTTCATGGTTCATTGGTCAATGTTTAGTTTTCTTGGTTAATGTTAAGTTTATGTGACAGTTGTAATAAAGCTTTATATTTAGGACTATCAACATAATATCAATGATTAGTAAAGAAGGCAAGACATTTCAGTGTGTGCACTCTTGTTTGGAGCTATACAGGTGTTTTTTTTTAACTGATTAAGTCATTGAAGACTGCACTGTATGTCCAACTACAAGATTTGTTGGGAAAATTAATGAAATATTTGCCACTGAACCTACAGCAAATGTCAATCAAAATCTTAATGTGTTGCTCAAATTGGTTGCATTAGGGTAAGAAAAAATGTTAGAATCAAACCTTAAAAAATTCTCTAATGATCAGATCATTGTAACAAATTTATACTACCCTACTGCTTGAATGCCCTGAAGAAACATTGGATTAAATGCTAACTTCAACCTAGTTTATTTTGAGGCCAGGAAAAAAAAAGTGGACAAAAGATATCAAGGGGTAATATTGAATTAAAGGTTGAAGAAAGACAAACAATACATGGAAAAAAAAGAGGAAAAAATAACTGTTCAAAGAAATCCAAAGAATGCATTTGTTCTCAGCTTTGCATAAGATTTTGTTTCATTTGGTTGATTGGTATTAGTTTGCTTAAACTCTTGTCCTGTTTTTCCTCGTGCTTATAGGAAAAAAATGCATTGGTAGGAAAAACATGTGCATTGAAATATTGAATTGACACTTATTCTTAAGATAAAAAGTGGAAATCAAGATATGATTTTGTTTTGTTTTAGAGAAACTTAACAGAATATTATAGTGCAGTCGATACAGAAAATATGATGAAAATATTTGCAAGGTATGTTTTCATTGGTCTTTAGATATTCTTCACTGGATTATATTTTACATTATGAGATTGATTGAAAAAAATAGTTGATTTAATCATTATAAAACTTATAATACAGGAAACAGGGTGAGTATACATTTGACAACAATCCTATGAAATAATGGAACATAGTATGTTTCTGGCTTTTTGTGTTTTTGGGTTGCTGTCTAATTGACCTATTCTTAATATCACTTTTTTTTCATTAATAACTAAGGAAAAAAAAATTTATCCACGTTTTAAGAAATAAGAAATGGTATAGATTAATCATCAGAGTGAAATTATTGAAGTAAAGAGATACATTTACATGCAAACAACAAGAGAGTATAACTTTTCGATACATTTACATACAAACAACAAGAGACTGAGAGTATAACTGTTCTTTGGACCATACGCTTATGATCATGACAATATGTGTATATACTCATATGGTACGGATAATTAATATGATGAACGTTGAACAGTAATTGCGTAAGGCATAACCCTTCAAAGTGTCATAAACTAAGAGTTTCTAAAAATGAAATTTTGATTAATTTAATAATCATTGTAACTTGATTAATGAAACAAAGTGATTTTTTTGCATGGTCGTTATTAATTTGTCTTTACGACACACAATATGCGACTCCGAAAATAAGTAAATGAACAGTAAAGCAAGAAGTCAACTGATTTACACATTAGCAATTGGAGCATTGAATCCTCCTTTTTTTCTTTATTTTGGTGTTTCAATTTGATTTTGTAAATTAAAATTTCTTAAACATTTCAAATTATTTTTAGTTATTGAATTTGTTTATGCTCCTCTTTATACGATTTACAATTACAGTAGTTTATATTTGCTGCACCTCTATTCTTATGTAGAAACTACTGTTATTGTAAGATCCTATGAATAAGAGTATGAACAAATCAGTTAAATAGGAAATTAGATGAAATTAAAGAAAATCTAATCTAAATGCTTGGGAAAAAGAACAAAATGTCCATGCTGCAAACACCGGTGGTTTCACATACAGACAAAACTGATAAAAAAAGGATAAAGTTGCATAAATTGACTCTAGATAGCAAAGGCAAGACAATAAATATACCAAGATTCAGACAATATGTAACAAATATAAAGGATTTCTGTAAACAGCTTGTGCCGATTTTGGTTCAGAGAACGAGCTGTGTCTGTTAGAGAAGTTTGAATTTATTCGAAAAATAACTATATGGTCTAAATACTCATATGGTCCGGCCCGTTAATAACCAAACGAGTATATACTCATATGGTCCGATCATATCAATATACCCATAGGGTTGTGACCATATGTGAACAGTCAAAATACTCATATGGTCAGGAACAATATAATCACAAAGTCATCAATAATGAATAAGAATATATCCTTACCATATCACAAGCTAAGATGGTCTTTGTGCAAGCTTAACAAAGATGACTAACAGATCTTTATACTGTATATATAGAAATTATTTTGTGCATTTATTATTGTGATTTTTGAAGAATAGACAAAAATGCCATATTAATGATTGCGATTTCGGGAAAAGCTGCATACAGATATATGTATCAGATATCAGAATACAAGTTCTCATTATTTCGATACTCACTCATGGCCAGTCACATTATTCACCTACATAAAAACCTCGCAATAATATCTGAATTTACAGTTTTACTACTATCTAAGTGTTTTTCTGAACTGATTTTTAGTGCACAATCTAAGTATTTAGTTTTTCCACTGATAGAGAGAAAAAAAATCGAAAGGACTAGCACTGAATTATTTTTTTGTTAAAACCCCAACACTGGATATTGAGTTAGTTCCAGATCAGCTAAATTGCCAGTGATTGGCTTTGTTTGTTTTTTAGGGTTTTTTTTCCATTAAAGAATTTAGTGTTGATTGCAAATCTTTTGTAGTCTTTTTGAAAATTATTTACAGTTTGTCTACACACAGGACAATTTAAAGAAAGGCGTAATTGGACCTCTGGAAGTATGTTATGATCTCATTGTGTTGTTGGGTTAATGATTCATCAATATTTTTCTTTTATTAATAAATTTTATTACAGTATGTTACATGAACGACGTATCCTAATAACTTCAAAGAAATTAAGTCGACTGACATCATGTGTTCATGCCGCTACAGCTCTTCTATACCCAATGCATTGGTAGGTAGATTTTTGTTAATTACTTCTCTATTGCTATATTTTGCAATGTCACAGGTATCGGGAAAGATAAAAATCCTATATTAAAAAATTGTCTGAATGTACTGTTAATGTTTTAATTTTTGAATTAAACACAGTAATGGAAGGAAAAAAAACTTTAAAAAAACACTGGAAAGGCAGACCATTTACATTATGAGAGAGATGAGATTTCTTTACTGAAATTTTAAAAAATAAATCAAATATTAAAGTGTTCTTGTTATTGTGCAAAATATGTGAGATGATAAGCATCCCAATAATTGAATACATTTAATTTTTTGTTAGTGATATTCAGAAGCAACAAGGTGTATAGGAATTGCATAGAATAATTTTGCATTACTGCTAGTTGTAGAAGATTCACTCATAAGTGTGCATGCTTATACAGTTATCAGATCATTAATAGACATAAGAATTTATTGAGATATTTAAAACTCAGAAGCACCCATTGCCTTTTAAAGAGAAAATCAAAATAGATTGTTCACTGACATTGAATTATATTATGTAGTACTTATCTGGACATAGTATGAATTGTCAAATGGTAGTTAAAATTTCTTGTCATTTAAAGAGTTGACAATAAGCCTTTTTTCTAAAGTTTCAAATGTATTCATAATTTGCAGGCAACATTTATTTATACCAATATTACCACCACATCTGTTGGACTATGTGACAGCACCAATGCCCTATGTAATTGGAATTCATTCTGCAGTCTTGGAGGTATGTTTTTTATCAGAAATGCAAGATTTTCTTTATTTCATCAGCTATGAAATTTTTTAATTAGAAGAATATTTATTATAGAATAAATGGTTAATGCTTTAAATGACCATTGCATGTGAAATATTACTGTCATCATTTTGACTGTTGTTAGCTGGCCTTCAGTAATGCATAAGAGAGTCGATAAAAGATATTCTGTTGTTACAGAGATATAATTTTACTGAAATAACCTTAAAAAAATGGTTATGCATTGCCCACAAATATTTTCTACGGAAAACTTACTGTAAAGTCTGTCAGAATATGACCATTATTCTTTAATTACGCTGCAACAGATATAGGAAGATGTGGTGTGAGTGCCAATGAGACAACTCTCCATCCAAATAACAATTTATAAAAGTAAACCATTATAGGTCAATGTACGGCCTTCAACACGGAGCCTTGGCTCACACGAACAACAAGCTATAAAGGGCCCCAAAAGTACTAGTGTAAAACCATTCAAACGGTAAAACCAACGGTCTAGTCTATATAAAAACGAGAAACGAGAAACACGTATAAATAACATAAATAACAGGACCATATATATAGAATTGTGAGTTGACTTGTACTCGTCTTTTGGATCACCATGTTAAAAAATCAGTAAAATTTTGATGAAATAAGGATTATGTAGACAGATAGAATACTGTAAATTCAGAAACTACTTTGAGCATTTATCATTGCGATTTTGACATGACCAACCAAAATTTGAGATTAATTATTGCGATTTCAAGAATGCATACAGATATATGTATCAGATATCAGAATTGCAATACTCACCCAGTTGCACTATTCTCATTTATAAAAAAACTCGCAATAATTTCTGAATTTACAGAAATGAATATGTTTATATTTGCAGAAAGCTAGAAAAAATGAGATAAGTGATGCTGTGATATTGGATGTAGATACAAACACATTAACAACAGAGTATGATGATTTTGAAGATCTTCCTTCAGAAATTGTGAGTAAAAAATGAAAAACAACACTTTATAAATTTCATAGGTCAGGATGCTTTTCTGGATTAACCTTCATCAGGAATGCTCAAAGCTGATTATTTAAAAGCCAAGGATGTATAAGAACCGAAACAGTTTAAGAGAAATATGACCAAAAGGACCTATAAAAATAGCCAAATCCATCTAAGTTCAACTTTGCCTGAAATATATCATATAGTGTTCTCTCCAGAAATAGGACTGTGTTCAAACAATACATGTATTAGCAATATTGTAACAATTGAAATATATTGTCATTTCAAGTCCTCATATTATGAATACTTACAGTACACATTAGTGAATGCTGGTGATTGTGGATGAATCACAGAAATATCTCTCTGTGGATTTCTTATTTTTTGTTGGACACCAATTTTCCATGGATTTCATTGGTACAGGGGAACCACTAATTTAAATGTTTAACAAATTACAAATAGGAATATATGTAGACTTTGTCAAAACCATGAAATCAAATATCCACAAAAATGCTTATTTTGCTCAATCCACAAAAATTCGTACCTGCCAACATAAATGAATCCACACTAATATTACCAATTAGGTTATATATGTTAGGGTTGTAAATTGTGGTATTATAACCTTCAGTTATCAACAATCACCCTGTTTCACTGGGACATTAGGTCCACTGGACATTCAATAATTACAATGTATATATATATATATATTTGACATTACCTTCTTTTTATTTGTTACAATATATATAACCTTAAATTTTATTTGACATATGGTTGTGGAAAAATTTTTAAGATAAGAAGATGCCTATAAGATAACTCTCCACCAGAGACCAAGGGCGTGTTTTTTTGTTCTTCGGTAGTGAGCCAGAAGAGGTCCATTTCTATTTTTTTGCATTGGAAGATCTTCTGTTCCTCTTCTATCTCTTCTTTTTAAATAGCTGGTTTAGACGGAAGAGGCATATAACAAACATGGCGTCGTTTTAAGTGACATTAATAAATTTATGAATTTAGATATAATAGAATGTGTGCTGTGTGATTAACGTTTTTATGGTATTGCAGCCTTAGGAGAACATCCCTGTAGGGACGATAACCTGGATAAATATAAAAACTACATGAACAATCAAAGTAAGGGGACAACTTTTTGATATTCTGGGGAGGGGGAAGGGAGCAGGATAATTTTTTTTGCAGATTTATTATACATTTTAATATGTCCCTAAGCATGCCATGCCTATTTTCAGCTCTCACTAGGCCACCATATTCCTTTTCAAAATCCTCATGTTCCCTACCCTTACCAAAAAAAAAGTAGCAAATGGTTTTCTCCTTATTCAACACGAGTTTAAAATGATTGGTAGTTTGTTGCTTAATTTTAACGTCCAGGGACAGATATTTCATGCATTTTCTGGAAAAACACGAGTCTAAAAGTCAGGTATATAATATAGAAATAAGGAGATGTGGTATGATTGCCAATGAGAAAACTATCCATTGGAGTTCAAATTAAGGGGATATAAGGAATTATAGGTAACCGTATGGCCTCAACCATGACAAAACTCTGTATACCTTATAGTCGGCTATTAAAGGCCCCGACATGAAAAATGTAAAATAATTGAATCAAAAAAGCTAACGGCCTGATTATATATAACAAAAACAATTTACAAATATCGAATATGAGGCAACACTGAGGGCAACACACATAAACCAACGACTGAACTACATGCACCTGACTTGGCACAGGCACATTAAGAATATGGCAGGGTTAAACATGTTTATGATCGATCAATTCTTCCCTAAACTGGGACAGTGGTGAAACTGTACAACATAAGATTGATTGATTGATTGTTGGTTGCTTAACGTCCAGTGGCAAATATTTCATGCATGTTCAGGACGAGAACAAGTTAACAATAAATACAATAGGTAGGTCATGTAATAGAGGCCGTCCGGGATGAAGGTCTGGGAAATTTGGACTGCCATGGGAAAATGAGGGTATATTGGATAAGGACAGAAATTTAGCCTTGCAACAGGCCACCTACGGACCCCTCAAAGAGTTGTTGCAAGGGTTCTTAACGTGCAAAGAACGTGGCACTTTCTTTACACGAGGCATCGGATTTAACGTCCCCATTCTGACCGACGTGACTGCGAACTTGTACATCCCGCACAGCCAAACGGACGCCCCACTTTAGCGAGGGTTTTACTGCCAGTCGGAGGAAGACCAATGGTGACCATATTTCTATTCCCCAGTCACCCTTGGGGGTGTACAACATAAGAACAAACTGTAAAAATCAGTTGCAATATTAATAACTCGAAAGATAAGAGACACAAAAAAAATAAACCCAACTAACATTATGACAATAGACACAAAGCACCGAAATAAGAGTATTTTCAGTTACTGAAAGTTTGTTCAAAGCCAATTACAACTAACAAATAAATCTTGTTCCCCAAACTAAAGTATCAATCATTACACAATCAACGGATTCAGTAATAAACAGTCTGAGAAACGCCATGACCATGTATACCTTGTATACATATACAGTCAAAAAGTCGTGGTCCAAAGGTTTTGACCATCGAAATTTTCAAATAGAAATAGTTAGGACCAGCAGATTTTCTTCAAGGGCCACCAGGGAAAAATATTTTGAGAACTCTGCAATATCTTTTATATCAGTTCTTAATCAACGGATTTAGTAATAAACAGTCTGAGAAACGCCATGACCATGTATACCTTGTATAAATATACAATCAAAAAGTCGTGGTCCGAAGGTTTTGACCATTGAAATTTTGCAATAGAAATAATAGTTAGGACCAGCAGATTTTCTTCAAGGGTCACCAGGGAAAAATATTGTGAGAACTCTGCAATATCTTTTATATATGCAAAAATAATCCAGTTCTTTACTTTAAAAAATCTAATAGACAAGATGTCCAAACAAACATTGAAAAATTCTTTTACAGTTTAAGATTATTCCTTAAAATCACATGGTCGGCGTTTTAAGTCAGATTTGTTTAGCAGAATTGAGTTAGTAAAGTATAAAGAAAAAATTTCACGAACACAGCGATTTATTCCAATCAATTTTCTTTGTTTTTACCCTCATTGTATAATTACACCCATGCTGAAACATAGCACACTATTACAATCATGTCTACCGAATAAATTGAAGTATCTTAATTTTCTAATAAATCATCGTAAACTTCATTTATGTCATCCAACATAAAAAAAATCTGATATATTCGACGGCAAATAGATTTTTTGTTTTATTGCTTCTTCTACAGAATATCTCCAGAAGAGGTCCAGATTCATTTTTTGGACTCTTCACCAGAAGACATTCTGGAGATGTACAGAAGAGACCAATGAAACACGCCCCAAATGACATAGAAGTTAACAACTATATGGCCTTCAACAATGAGCAAAACCCATACCGCATAGTAAGCTATAAAAGGCTCTGAAATGACAAATGAAAAACAATTCAAAAGAGAAAAATAACAGCTTGATTTATGTACAGGCAGGAGTTAAACTTATTGGAAAAAAACTTTTTTAACTTGACAAACATGTGTTTTACTGGTTTGGACTATTGATCTAGTGTTCTTTGCAAAATCTATGAATTAGGATTTAAGTAAAATTTTGATTTTTGTAGTAGAAAAAATTGATGAATTTAGATATTTCAAGGAAATTCAAAATGGAAATCATAATAATTTACAATGAATATTTAAACAATTTCTTTGATTCCAGTCTTCCTATCTGAAGAGGCATCTGAAGAAAGATAAAATCATCCAGCAAATGTCTACTAATGGGGATGTTATATCAAAGGCTTTCATGCAGGCTTTAGTAAGGCTCATAGGTAAGAAAATTTGAGTGATTCAATTATGATGAAGGCTGTCATATGGGCTTTAATATAATCTCACAGGTATATAATTCAAATGTGTCATATTAATTGCTCTTATAATATTTATAGATTATGGATAGTTTCTTAGCTACAATCTCATCGGATGACAGCCCTGAGCTAAGATGTAGCCAAGAGACATCCTCAAGTTTGAAAGACCATTAATAATCTGTTTATCGCCGTTTTCTTAGGCAACATCAATAACGTAGGCTCATGACGTCATACATTCTCTTTCAACACGATTGAGGAAAACCCATATCACTTGAGTTGCTTGATATTGAAAATAATCACAAAAAAAGTTCAAGCTAAATTTTAGAAAATAGTGATTAGTACTGATTATCAGGTTGTCTGCATATTGATAATGTAACATATTAGCTGCAAATCACAATATGAAGCTTTTTCTCGAGTGAGTGCAGCTGTTTTATTCATGACATAGCACAACATGTTTAAAAATAATTTCAAAATGGTATTTCAGGTGGCTACAGAGATGCATTAAGATTTCATCCTGGTGAACCTATTACTTTTGACCCAGAGGCATTTGTGCAGTCAAGACCATCCTCAATGCAGCCATTTCTGGATTCAATGTTTGAATTACAGATATTTCAACAGGTAGTAAAATTAATGTGAAGCAATAAAAAAGTTAAAGGGGTTCCATAAGTATTAAGAGGCGTAGGTTTTACTCATTTTGTATGAATAAACAAAGTTGTTTGGTATTTCCTGTCAATGCAAAAGCAAAAAAAAAAAAAACCCTTTAGAGGTCAGTATAATTAGAGTCAATGTATAAATTCAGTCTGTGGTATTGTTGACAAATTCCAAAATTTGTTGTCATGTCTAATATAGGTTAGGTTGATTTTAAAAATTCAAAGTTTGAAATTTCTTAGTGTATCTTCTTCTTTAAGCTAAAAATGGGATCTTCAGTTACTTTAAATAGAAGTCTTCTTAGATTCTTTACTCAAACATGAAAAATTTTTGCTTTCAGTTTATAAATGATCGACTGGACATGTTAAATCTAGGCAAAGGTTTCAGTGATTTATTTGAAGCGGAGGCCATACTACAGGCAGACAAGCTCAATTCACAATCAAGATACAAAGAATGGTTGGGTAATATGAAGGTATGTCATAAAGTATTGGGAAGAAATACACAAATTCCAGATTTAGTTTATGTAGCTTGTATTTTTGGGTAATGACTTACTCAGATTTCCTTAAAACCGAAAATGTTTAGCAAACAAAGCATTATTACCAACAGAAATATGTTAAAATGCCACAAGTAGTCTCCCATTTTATGTGTGTTAGAGTTATCTTGTGCATATATTTGCAATGGATGACTAGTGCATATTTGTCATTTTCATGCCAGAGAAGTTAAATAAGCAAAAGATGAAAAATATGACTGAATAATATCATAACACAAATAAAACAGAGCAGCAGATATTGAAATGCAGATATCCTCCAGATCTGTCCTTCCTTCCATCTGTCCAACCTTCTGTCTGATATTGTAAGGGTTCTCCCATCTACATTTATCAAATTGTGATTAAATTTATGTCAAATATTTACAGAAAAAATAATCTCAGATGAGTTAACATCAGGCCTGAATGATTATTTTAAGGCAACTTGTGTCCTTTGGAAATTGTCCTTAATTGAATTTAAATGAAATTTAAGTTATGGTTAATCAAAGGTTAACATCAGCAATATCTGAAATGAGTTTGAAAATCAGGACCAATCCATTTAAGGCTTTAATATGCCCAGTGGAAATGTAAATATAATAAAAAATACAGATACACTCTCAGGCCTACATTTTACATTGGAGTTTTATTACAGGAATATCTTGAAAGATTTTAAAAATCTGTGCCAAACAAATATTTTTTTGGTAAAGTTATGTCCCTATCTTGAAAGATTTTAAAAATCTGTGCCAAACAAATATTTTTTGGTAAAGTTATGTCCCTATCTTGAAAGATTTTAAAAATCTGTGCCAAACAAATATTTTTTGGGAAAGTTATGCCCCTAGGAAATGTAAATGATATAGGGGGAAAAACATTGCTATTGCTCTTACCACTTATGGTTAGTCAAAAATATTTGGTATGAGAATGTATCAGCCTTAGCACATCTCATTTCCATGGAGATTATTTGGCTCTTTCCTCCTAGTAATGGTCTGTTGGCTTTGGAACTTTTGCATAGTTTCACATCACAATTACCAAAATTGCACTTAGTACCCAACAGGGATGGGGTAATTGAAAATGTAATGGTAATTAAGTGTAATGCATTACAATTTTCAATGTAATTGAATGTAATGTGTAATTGAGCATTTTTTTAATTACATGTAATGGTAATTTAATTAATTACATTGAAAAAGGCATGTAATGCTCAATTACTTTTGAATTACATTTCAATTACATGTACTTCTATGGTGTTAAAGATAAGGATTTGTGTTTAATAATATAAATTGTAAAATTATATTTATTTTTCAAATATTGATATCACATACTTTTTTAATATATGAAGTCTGTAATTTATTCTGAAGTTTTTATATTATTTATTTGACCTACAGATTTTTTTTAATTGTTTTATAATTTAAAAATGTGAGGATCATATATTAGGGTTGTTCAGTTTTTAAGAAAGAGACCTTTTAACTAAATAGATTGATAAGTAATTAATCACCTTGTTAAACACAAACAAAAAAATGTGTCACTGTGAAAAATCTTTCTTAGACAGTTCAGTTCATTTAGAATTTAAAATCACTGCACACAATCATTTTGTCAAATTAGTATACACAAAAGAATTATAGAAATAAAAATTAACAGCTGTAAAAACAAACAGCAATTAATCAGATTAAAATGTCCAGGGGCAATGCCACTATTACATGTATTTTATCTAATTAGCAAAATATTGCTAATATTTAGACATTATATACATTGTTTGTACTTAAAATTATTTTCAATATTGTGACAAGCACACTTATTAATATTTTTAAAGTAAAAAAAAAATATTTTTAATTTATTTATAATTTCTTTATTTATATTATGTTTACTTTAAATGACTTCATTTCTGAGATGTCAAAAAACCCCTTGATGTATTGGCAAGTTAATAGGAACCAATTCCCTCTCCTATTAATATGATGATCTTCTGATCATGGAACTTCTATGTTCTGATCAAGCAATATCTGCCACATTAGCTCCTGTCAAAAGACTATTTAGAATTGCTGTCAAAGTGTTCCGACCAGAGAGATTCAGACTAAATGACATAACATTAAAATAACTAATGATTATCAAATGCAATGCTTAAACTGTGCTTACATGAATATTTTACACATGCATTATATATACATGTATAATATTGTTAAAAAATATCATGATGAAATGTAATGTGTAATTTAATTAATTACTTTAGTAAAGTAATTGTAATTTAATTAATTACATTTCCAAAACTGTGTAATGTGTAATTAGTGTAATTGATCATTTTTGCAATTTAATGTGTAATTTAATTAATTACATTCCAATGTAATTGACCCCAAGTCTGGAACACTATCCAAATTGCACCCATTTTAATAGCAAAAATAGCAGCGGAAATCTTACAAGTTTTCTTAGAGACTAAACCATTTGTATTTTAATGATTTGACATTATGCACGTCTTTCAACATAGCTAAATATATTCAAATATACACAAAACGTTCACAGTATATATCAACAGAGGAAGTATTCACTTGAAAAAGTAAAATCTAGCGAAACGTCGCCATACGACATCCTCAAAAAGTCAACTTTTAAAAAATGAGCAATTACAATATGTTACAGGCATCCATTTCTTAAAAAATGAATAGTAAGCATGGACTTTTGTCAAATTATTTTAAATATTTGAAGAAATAAAACAAAACATCAATTATTCGATTTTTACGGAGGTGAATTTAAGCATGGATGCAATTTGGGTACTCCTCATTACAGAATCATGGATTGTTTGTAGGTCGGTTCAAACCCATTTTTCTATGATTCAGTATTGATTTAAAATTAAATTGGTGGAACTATATAGTAAATTAGGATACATCTACAAAAAAAACACACAATGGAAACTTTTTTCTGGATCATGAATAAATGTAGGTGACAAAACTGTCAAAATAGGTGCATTTGGGCACCCTCACGTTATGTGTAAAAGTTTGTGATAAGATCAGTTT
This sequence comes from Mytilus coruscus, assembly GCA_017311375.1. Classification (NCBI taxonomy): domain Eukaryota; kingdom Metazoa; phylum Mollusca; class Bivalvia; order Mytilida; family Mytilidae; genus Mytilus; species Mytilus coruscus. Next base: position 88,610,096 of record CM029596.1, on the reverse strand, counting down.
TAGATGAAGCACCAATGGTAATTCAATGATATTTGGTATACAGTTGTATTAGAATTGGCACATCTCATTTCTATGGAGATTAGTTGCCCTGCCCCCTCAGTCATGGTCTATTGGCTTTGTAACTTTTGCATATTTCACATGTTGAAGCCTCTGATTAGGTCAGTTTTAGATGAAGCACTAAAGGTAAGTAAATGATATTTGGTATACAGATACAGTTGTATCAGCATTGGCACATCTCAATTCCATGGAGATTATTTGGCCGGTCACCTTCATAGATATAAGAAGATGTGGTATGAGTGCCAATGAGACAACTCTCCATCCAAGTCAAAATTTATAAAAGTAAACCATTATAGGTCAAAGTATGGTCTTCAACACAGAGCCTTGGCTCACACCGAACAGTAAGCTATAAGGTTATACTAGTGTAAAATCATTCAAACGGAAAACCAACGGTCTAATCTATATAAAAAACGAGAAACGAGAAACATCATGGATGGTTCATTGATCATACAGTCAGTTATATTTTAGTTTTCTCGTTTGAATGGTTTTACATTTGTCATTTCGGGGCCTTTTATAGCTTACTATGCAGTATGGGCTTTACTCATTGTTGAAGGCCGTACGGTGAACTATAGTTGTTAAGTTAATTTCTGTGTCATTTGGTGTAGCGTGGAGGGTTGTCTCATTGGCAATCGTACCAAATCTTCTTTTTATATATATAAGACATATTTCTTTGTCAGTAGTTTTATTAATATGTTGTTAAATTTTAAGTTTACAGTAAAATTATCATTGTTTTCTTCTCTTTTGGCAGAATTGTATTTTGAGATGTTTCTTGTATTATTTATGGAAATTTTATGTTTATTTATTTTTAGAAACAAGGTAAACAGATGCAAAAGAATTCAAAGGAATATTTCAAAGACTTTAAAGACAAGGTTTGTACTGATGTCTATTTTATTGTCCATGGTAACATAAAGATTCAAATTATATTTTTTTTATAAACATGAAACTCCTTGGTATTTTAAAGTTTAATGTGATTGTTTCTTCCTCAGCTTTTCAAAGACAAGGTTTGTAAAGATGGGTACATTATTATATATGAGTTCATGTACTTTTAATTGAACAGAAAATAATGAATGAATTTTATATGCATTGGTGTGATTATATTGTTTTTTTTTTTTTTTTTTTTTTTATATCAATCCTGTTTGGCATACTCTGCAGAGCTCATTGCAATTTTGTTTCGTTATGCATTATATAATGGCCTTCTTTGTCTTTTTGTACGCACACTTTCTCTGTATTTGTAAATTATTACTTTTATATTATCTTTCGCTCTACTTCATAAGTTTAGGGTCAAGTGGAAATGATATTCACTGCATTCTGTTGGTCAGTTGTAAATTGCACTGCGGATGGGGCATTAAGTTTTACCATTGACCGTCTGTACGTCCGTCAGTCCCAAAATTAATTTCTGTTCTCTAACTTTAGTTTTCCTCAACCAAATGTTATGAAACTTATACACAATGCTAATTACCACCAAACACAGATCAAGTTTGAATTTGGGTACCGTCACTTTCACTGTTCTAGAGTAACGTCCCTTTATAAATGGAAAATTTGCTAAATTTGCCATTTCCGCACTATAACTTTTGTTTGCCTCAACCAAATGTTATGAAACTTGTACACAATGCTTATTTCCACCAAACACAGATCAAGTTTGAATATGGGTGAAATCATTCTCACTGTTATTGAGTTATGTCCCTTTGTAAATTGAAAAATTGCTGTATTTGCCATATTTTTACATGGACACAAAATTCATTTGTTTATTGTGAAAAGCTTAAAAATTTATGACTGCATTGAAAATTTATCCGTTTTTTTTTAAAATAAAGTAGGTTCATTGCATTAATGATAAATCTTTGTCCATAATACATATATTTATTAATTTATCAATGATAATAATACGCATTTCAAGACTAGTGCTAGTAGAAAAAAACTTAGCAGGATTAATCAATGCAAATTCAGTTGTAATTGTGCAACATTTACCATAAAATAGATTTTGTTGGTGTACTGTCATTTAGAGGCCTAAAAATGTTTTATTAATACAGGTTTTAAGTTCCTGAAATATATCTAAGGGGTGTTCAACCTCCTTCACAGCAACTTAACTAGCTCAATTAAGCACATATTTACTCAATTTCAAAACCTTGGTTCATTAGTTAAAAATAATAGATATTATGAAAATTCAATGAGTCCTCATGTTCTTAAAATCCGCCATTAAGAAAGGCAAAAGTTTGCAGGTATGATCTGTTGGTACTGACATAATATGCCTAAAGATAGATATTCTGGATGTTCCCAGTTTGGGTGTTAATCTTGCCTTCTTACTGTAAATTCAGAAATTATTGCGTGCATTTATTATGCGATTTTTCAAGAATGAACAAAAATGCAAGATTAAATATTTCAAGTTTAGAGCTGAGAAAATTTGCATTAATTAAAACCTCGCATTAATTATCGTATTTAAAGTACTGTTATTTGCAGAGCATGCATGTTATAAGGTAAAATATATATCTGTACTGCAGTCATATATAAAGTTATCTGTGTAGTACCTTTCAGCATGCCAAAGTTAGAATTGTGTAGGACATTTTCAGTTACTTGAACTCGACCTTAAATATGTGCAAAAAAGTGAATAGAGTATTTAAAAATAACCACCTGACCTAATGATTTTTTGGTATGATTGGTTGTTTTTCGTTTGAGTTTAATTAAATTTATAAAGATATTTGCTATTGATGTTCTAGTGGAATGATATGGACATTAAAACCATGTCTCATAAACACATACACAATATGGCTGCCAAGGTCAGTACAGCTTCAGCGAAGGTCAGTAAAGCATTGAAACATGCTGAAATGTAGCCTCATTCTGAAATTAAAAATAACTAATTATGATATACTGAACTTAAGAGTAGTCTCCCCTTTTCTATGGTCCTCTAAATAATAACATCTTGTGAAAATCTTCACCATTCTGCATTTCTGACTGTCAATCAGGCTGTATAGAAAATTTGACTTGAATTTGAAGGTGTTTTTTTAATTGTAGATTCTTTTATTTTCATAGATACCAATTTTTGGGGATTGTGGAAAAAATGTCATGATTTTGACAAGTTATGTTACAAGACATAGTTCATCTTAACCTCATGAAATCTTCAAAAGTTGGTACCCTACAATAACATTTTAATAATGAATCAAAAATCTAAATTTTAAGAGACATTCCTTTAATAAAACATTATTTTCTAACAATATTTTAGGAGGGTACTACTGTATACTAAAAATTTTGATATTATCATTCAAGCTTTACCAATATAGAAAGAAAATGAAGAAGGTACTTTAATCAAAATATGATTAGTGGTCATAATTATTCCTGCGCTTCTTTTACTAACAAATTTCAGCATCAAAAACATTTGTCTGAAAAGTCTTAGAATTCCTGATAATTCCAAAATATCAAAAATATCTGATTTCTCTGGCCATGATCAAACTTTTTTATTTCAAAAATATAACGATAACATTTGTTCTTTAAAATGTGACCAATAACAACATGCATGTCAAACAGTAAGATTTGAAAAATAGTACCTTGTGATAATTACATTTATAAATAGATAAACTTAACTAAGATGTTAAACTATTTTTCTGATAGTTTCTATTTCATTTCATGAATATTTGTTTTAAGAATATCGGGTTCGAAACCAAAACTTTTATGGTAACCTGAAGAAGACTTTCACCTGTCTAATAAAAGCAAATTTTTAAACAGCCTTTAAACAAAATGCAAATTGAATTTAATTGTTTCTAGAACATGAGTTAACACCGGTGTAAGCTTTGGTATAAGAATCTAACTAAACGATGCTTATACTGATGACAATTACCTTATCAGAATGACAAAGAAAACTTTTTTAATATGCTAACAAATTTTGTTGTTTCTCTGCATTGTGAAGACCTTTAGGAGCCTTCTTTCTATTCTTGTTACATAACAATCAGTAGATTAACAACATATTGACATATTGTATAGACACTAATCTGTTCTTAAAGACTGTAAGTTGATCTCTTGATGCCCTTTTGGTTTTTGTGTTGCTGTTTCTTTAATCAGAGATATAACAAAAGTGAGTTTTGTAACCATCTGGTCCAAATTTTTCTCTAGTCTGATCCTGATATTTTTCAGAGAGGACTTCAGACAGCTGATTTGTTTGAATTCTATTCTTGGTTAATTGGTTAGAGTTGTCTGTGAGTTTGTGCATGGAATAGAAGATGAGGATATTTTGGATATTTTTCTTACATTTTCTCAGTTGAATGATATAGTTTCAGGAGCATGTCAAAGAAAATAATGAAATTGTGATGAACATTTTCATGTTACATCCTAAGCCATAAAAGTGTAAACCAATATTTTGCTAGTGGTCAATTTTTATTTTAAAATTTTTTGACCAGTAATTTCTCTATTTTAAAAAGTCAGGTTTTGAAACCCAAATTGCTCGTGTGAACTCAAGTTCTGTGAATTCATTATTATTCATGGGATACCAATTTTTCATGGATTTTGTGGATACAGATGAACCTCTGACTAAAATGTTCAACAAAGAACTAGTTTTCTATAGGACTCTATTCACACTTTTTGTAAAACCACGAAATCATATATTCACAAAAATAGAATTTTTCCTTAATCCATGAAAAATGGTACCCACAAAAATATATGAATCCACAGTAAATTTAAGTTTTAGTCACATGAATCACTTGAGTAATATTGTTTTCAATTCAATGCTTAAATTATAAAACTGATTAACACATAACAAGTTGTTACTGTAAATGTCTCAAGTAAGATTGAAAATCTCTGGCAGCAATTTTAATATTGTTTGACACTATGGTAGTATAAAAATGTATATCACTATATTGAATTAATGTCAAAAGTTTGCTTGCAATGCCTGGAGTGTTTTTGTGGTCAAGTTAGATATAAACCACACTTGATAAAGTTTAGTACACGTATTTAAACGTTAACCTCAATATGCTTTACATTATAGCCTTAATTATATGCTTTCAATATATATTATATTTCAGACATGAAGAAAACAGAATTAATAAATCATGTTTTCTGTATGCTTATTTAATATTTGTTTGAACAGCTTTACATCATAGTCATGAATTGATTTGTTTTCAGAACACAGATAGTGTATTGTTTGAAACAGTAGCTATTTCAAAACATATTCAGTATGTTCTACATGTCATTTTTTTGGCAAAGTATATAATTTTCCTCTCAGTAATCACAGGTGTACAAATTTTTAGCTTATACCTCAGTGTTTTGTTGAGCCAAATAATGCATTTTGGGTTATAAATGTATTTTTTTTCAGTGGCATCAAATTTTGGTGATTTGAAAGATACTAAAATGAAGATTGTATAGTTGCAAATAGTGCATCTTTCATACTTCCAAAAGTTGACATAGAAGTAATACTTATATTGAATATTTGGGATCATATATCTATTCTTGAAAGCCAGCTTCAAGCATGCCCTTAGTTATGTCATTATAAAAGATCTTGTTATATCATTTTATGAAAAGTAATAAATGCACACAATAGTTTACGAATTTCAGTATTTGAGTGATAGCAGTGTTAAAAATACCAGGCAAATCTCATTTTAAAATTATCTGAGGAGAAATATTATGATACATTTAAACTGTGAATAATCATTATTCCCTTAGAACAATACTTTAATGAGTGGTTTCAAGGAAAGGACACTTTGAGCATGCTTAAAGCTTGTGTTTATGACTAGATATATGATCCAGGAGAGACTGGTACAAAAGATGGCAGATGTCATGTTACGAAGTGACTATTAAAGTAATTTCTTATCAATAAAAGTGACAGAAATAAAAATCATAGTTAATCATCTTTGTTTGACAGGCTGCACCTGTAGTTTCTAGCGCCATGCATACTGTAAGTCATTAGCATGTTGCTGTTGTCAAGTATGATTATATGCTTGGTTACCAAATTTTCCCAATCATTGTCATCCGGCTTTGCTTGCTCATCACTTTCATTATTGTAAAAGTTTTGTTTTTTTAAGTTTTATTTTAGTACATTGTATATACATTGACTTGGTGTAATTTGTTTATTAATTTATATTGATTTATGATAATTTTATTCATTGCAATGTTTTTTTCTCCCCTTTTCTTCCAGTTTTAATGAATTGTACAAGTATATGCATCTGTTGATTTAAACAAGCAGGAACTTTACCTTTTTGTTTTTTTGAATGTTAGAATTATTGATCCCCCAAAATCAAAATATTTTAAGTCTTCAGGGAATTTGGATTAAATTGAATGCTGAAAAAGGTCAAATGGTCTTCATAATAATTTCAAAAACAGAAAATTCTTTGATGGTCTTAATAAAATCCTATTTGAATGAAATCATATCAGTCAGACTACATCATCTGGCCATCATGATATAAAGATTAACATCCTTTGTTAAAGCACTGCTAGATAAATTATATTCTATTAAAATTATTTGCATGTTTGTTTACTTTCGTTTGAATGTAGTATATTTTTTTTATTTTTATTTATTTATTTTGGAATATTTGATAAAATGTAATTTTTGCATGATATTAAACAAATGAAAATAAAATCCTGAATGATTTTATAATTCACTCTTTTAAAAGCATGTGAAAAGGTTTAAACTATTCTTTTTTAACCATTTTTTTTTTACTAAAATAAGATGTCTGAATGATGCAGTAAGTGTAAGCAGTATTATAACAGGGGAATAATTTGAAAACACATTATCTCCCTTTTACAAAATTCATAATCCATTAAGAACAAGAAGTGCAAACATACTGTTTAGCATATTCATCAGATCAAATTCACACAAAAGCACTATACCATAAATACCTATATCAGCCATTGATTTTCCTTTATATCTATATATAAATAAAACCCAGATTTTTTATATGTCACATGACACTAACATTATTTGAATCCAATATACGAACACTGCAAAAATCACATACCTGCATAAGTTTACAATTCAAGATGATATAATGAAAGAAAAAACTGTTTATAAAGTTGAAAAAATGTTTAGATAAGTTATACAAAGACAGAAGAAAATGTTCTGATGAATATAAGTTTTGTGACACAAATTCTAAATATGAAATAGGTGGCTTCATTTTCATATTGTGTCTTCCATATCTTTTCTAAGTAAAAATGTAGCAAATTTCAGCTGTTTTTTTTCATTCAAAGTTTTAAAACTACTTTTTTTATACAAAATACTAATTCATGTAAAAACTTTATACATATTTTTACAGGTACGACGTGAAGGGAAGAAATTGTATTCTGGTGTACGGAAACAAGTACAGGATATACGAAAAGTGAGTAATGGTTACCTTCTAAGAAAGAGATTGTACACTTTAGCATGCTATATTTCTGCAATAATTTTTGTTGTTAATGAGAATGTTCAGTTTGTAAGATATTTTGCTGCATATTGTAATAGTATTTCATTAAACATGAATTTATATAGTATTAACCTTGCTAAAAAAAAACTAGTTCATTGTTTAAAGGTTAAGTTCAAATATAGTATAAAAGTTTAAATTGCTTACTGGTAACCTGCTGGAACTTTTAGAATTGATGAATGTTGCATTGCAATTGATTTTCTGTTATAACTTTTTGATTTGAAGGTAGCTTATAATTTTAGCATGCTTTTTATTGAACTCCTGTATTTTTATAAGTCTATGTATGCTAAGCTGTCTATAGACTGGTCTAACCACACATATTTTATTTCAGTAAATTATATATGCATGATGAGTCAGATTATGAAATTGAGTGTTACTTCTTTGAGAAAATTGAAAAACAAATTTAATTATTACTGAAATACTTCAATTTTACATGATAATTTGCTTAGGTATCAATTCGCATGCATTTTCTTATTGCTGACTTGAACTGACTTTACTTTTCACATTTGAAAGAATTTTTTTTTCAGAACTACTGAACCGAATAAGCATAATTTTGAATTTACCATACAAACTCGGACATTTATTTTGCATGACCCATTTTTAAAATCAAAACATTGAAGGTTGTACGATTTTGATTACACAACAGATTTTATTAATTTCAAAAATTTCTTGTTGCTGAAATTAGTCACCTGGTTGTGATATTACTAAATCTGTTTATATGATGTTTGGATATCATAAGTAAAATATTCTTCAGTTTTAACGTAACACTCTTTTTCAACATGACTGTTTTTATTTTTGGACCATGTGTTTCTTGGTAATATTGCAGGATGATGAACATTCTAGAACAAAAAGTATGAAACAGCCCAGGCCTGATTCAAAAGCATTATCACGTAACAGGCCCGCCACTGTAATACATGCTGCAGAGATAAAACCTATTCGAGTAAGTCTTGAAATAGTTTTCAGGACTAAATTTGCCATTGATAGTTTAATAGTGGTTCTCCATTAGAAAACTGCTAAGCCTAAGGCCTACATTAAGACACTTTTTAACAGATTTCACTGCTGGCACATCGTCTTCATGTTTTCATGTTCTGTTGAATAACAAAGCAATACTTTCTTTTGGAACGTCTTTTCTATATTTCTATTGAAAAAAAAATAGTCTTCAAATGGTGTGACTTTACTCGGAAAATGTTAAAAATTATCTGTATTTACTGGTACAGGAAAAAACAAATTTAGGTTCAATTATCTCCCTTAGTTTTCCAGATATTTTAAACTTATATAATTAAGAAAGTCATATTTTCTTCTGTGAATTTCCCTTCACTACATTCTTCTAGAGTGTTAGATTGTCTGCTGAGTGGGACTCTACTCTATTTGATCTTATTCAATAGAAAATTTTCTCCAGTGTAGATTTTTTATGCCTTTAATAGTAGGGGGGCATTATGTTTTCCAGTCAGTTCATTCATCGTTTTGTCTTGGTTAAATATTTTGGTCAAGGTAGTTAACTATGAGGTTGGGGTCACATCAACTTGGAAGTTGGTACTTATGTTCATTATCATATGAACTTTTAAAATGTATGCCAAATTAGGATTTTGACCCAGATTTTCACAGTTTGTTGAACATGGAAATGTGATCATGGCAGTGGGGCAAGGTGTCCTATTGACAAATGTCTTGTTTAAAATGAAAATAAGATGTGGTATAATATTTTTCATACATGAAACATTATAACTTCTGTATCTTTTCATCAATCAATTTTTATCAGTTTTCAAAGAAACTTTGTTCATTTGATCCTTTTAGTTGATCAGTATTTAGTAACTTCCAAATGCAGTTTAATAGGCGATTAAGTCCCCATAGGATGTTAAAAGTAAATAAGGGGTATAGGTCAATGATAAAGACGCTCAGTAACAAAACAAATTCCAAAAAAAAGACATTCAGAGGTCGCCGTACAGTTTTCAACAATGGTGAAGTGTCTTTAACACATGGCAAGCTTTAAATCACCTTAAGGTGGTACCAAACACCTTGAGTAAATTTAATTTGGCTCGTTTAATTTTCATAAAATTTTGACAAAATATTGACTTTGACCCTTTGAAAAAAATATAAAAATTTCAAAAAACTTGAACCACACACTTTATCGGAAAAATTTCATTAGATATATAGCAGTTTGACGTACACTTATTTTGATCATTGAGAAGCTTAATATTTCCTTAACAATAGAACGTGATTAAAACGTTCAGCTGATTTTTATCGACCGCAAAAAATTTTTGTGGTCGTATATTGGTTTGGCGTCGTCGTCGTCGCCGTCTCGGCGTCGTCGTCGTCGTCGAAGACGCATTGGTTTCGCACTCTAACTTTAGTTTAAGTGAATGGATCTCTATGAAATTTTACCATAAGGTTCAATATCACAAAGGAAGGTTGGGATTGATTTTGGGGGTTATGGTACCAATAGTTAAGGAATTAGGGGCCAAAAGGGCCAAAAATAAGCATTTTGTAACTTCCAGACATAACTTGTGTGTTAGTGTATGGATCTCTCTGACATTGTACCACAAGGTTCCATATCACAAAGGGAATGCTGGGATTGATTTTGGGGTAATTGCCTCAAAATTTTAGGAATTAGGGGCCAAAAAGGGCAAAAACAAGCATTTTCTAGTTTCATGACAATAACTTGTGTGTAAGTGTATGGATCTTTCTGAAATTGTACTACAAGGTTCCATATCACAAAGGAAAGCTGGAATTGAGTTTGGGGTAATTGCCTGAAACGTTTAGGAATTAGGGGCCAAAAGGGGCCAAAATAAGCATTTTCTAGTTTCCAGACAATAACTTGTGTTCAAGTGTATGGATCTCTGAAATTGTACTGCAAGCTACCATACCTCAAAGGGAAGGCTTGGATTGAGTTTGGGGTGATGAATCATAAGGGGTTCAAAAATTTGGGGGGTTCTTTTTTCCTTTTTTTTCTTTAAAATTTTCCATTTTAAGTTGGTTATTTCTGATTTATATTTAAAAGCAAATAATAATGATATGGCAGGAGATACACACCTAACAGGATGTGTAAATTATTATATAATAAGTATTGTGCAATAGCAAGAAATTTTCAATTGCACAGTATTGCGCAATAGCAAGAAATCTTCAATTGCACAGTATTGGGCAATAGCAAGAAATATCCAATAGCACAATATTGCGCAAAAGCAAGAAATTGTCAATTGTACAGTATTGCGCAATAGCAAGAAATATTCAATTGCACAGTATTGCGCAATTGCAAGAAATATTCAATTGCACAGTATTGTGCAAAAGAAGATACTTTGTATAAATTGCTTATTTCTTAACCAATTTCAATGGGGTTTTATTCTTGAACTCTTGGGGTTCTTTAATATGCTGAATCTAATCATGTATTAAGTTTTTGGATTTTGGGCCCGTTTTTAAATTGGTCCACATTGAGGTCCAAAGGGTCCAAAATTAAACTTTGTTTGATTTCATCAAAAATTGAATTATTGGGGTTCTTTGATATGCGAATCTAACGGTGTATTTAGATTCTTAATTTTGGTCCCGTTTTCAAATTGGTCTACATTAAAGTCCAAAGGGTCCAAAAGTAAACTTAGTTTGATTTTAACAAAATTGAATTCTTAGGGTTCTTTGATATGCTGAATCTAAACATGTATTTAGATTTTGATTATGGGCCCAGTTTTCAAGTTGGTCCAAATCGGGTCCAAAATTAAACTTTGTTTGATTTCAACAAAATTGAATATATAGGGTTCTTTGATATGCTGAATCTAACCATGTATTTAGATTTTTGATTTTTGGGCCCTGTTATCAATTTTTTCCACATTGAGGTCAAAAGGGTCCAAAATTAAACTTTGTTTGATTTCAGCAAAATTGAATTATTGGGGTTCTTTGATATGTCGAATCTAACCGTGTATTTAGATTCTTAATTTTTGGTCCGTTTTCAAATTGGTCTACATTAAGGTCCAAACGGTCCAAAATTAAACTTAGTTTGATTTTAACAAAATTGAATTCTTAGGGTTCTTTGATATGCTGAATCTAAACATGTATTTAGATTTTTGATTATGGGCCCAGTTTTCAAGTTGGTCCAAATCGGGTCCAAAATTAAACTTTGTTTGATTTCAACAAAATTGAATATATGGGGTTCTTTGATATGCTGAATCTAACCATGTATTTAGATTTTTGATTTTTGGGCCCGTTATCAACTTTGTCCACATTGAGGTCAAAAGGGTCCAAAATTAAACTTTGTTTGATTTCATCAAAAATTGAACTCTTGGGGTTCTTTGATATGCTGAATCTAACCATGTATTTAGATTTTGGATATTGGACCATAATAGGTGAATGTCCAATTTAAAATTTTTAAGTTCTTAGACCACAATCATTCTGTGTCAGAAACCTATACTGTGTCAAATATTTAATCACAATCCAAATTCAGTGCTGTATCAAGCTTGAATGTTGTGTCCATACTTGCCCCAACTATTCAGGGTTCGACCTCTGCGGTCGTATCAAGCTGCGCCCTGGAGCATTTTATTACAGAGTTATCTCCTGTAGTGTTATGTACCACCTTAAAGTCTTGACAAGATAATTACTTTAATAGAGACTACCAAAAGCTTAACATCAACCCCAAAACCATTACATGAAATTAAATATGAAAATAAAGACAACAACTCACATGAAACCTAATTTGGGACAGGTACATTAATATGTAGTAGGGTTAGTCTCGTTTTTGTTAGCTCTCAAACCTTCCACTATTTGAAGTATGAATTTAAAAACTATATGATATGCTAATAAGACATACATATAAGTATCCTCCCTTCTGGAAACAATTGGGACCAATCTAAACAGTGTTTATCATGAGTAGGAGGTTAACCATTATATTGATAATCAGTGAAAAGAAAAACAGACAATATTTAAATGATTGAAATATGTATGTTATAACATGGCTTGCTGCTTACAGCAATCACTTGCTTTAACACCACTGGTTTCTCCTCTGATAACATTTTTCTTCCACTTTTTTAACAGGACGAGGTAATGCTGAAAACAAGAAACAGGGAAAAATTATTTTAACCGCTAGTAGTTCACTAGAATTAGCACTTTTTGCCCATCAAAGAAACCTGCAACTGATCACAATTTTCTAACCTACCTTGCTTGTTTAATATTGTCCATTGCTATTTTTAATACATAATTTGAATGTTGAATGCATGGTACAAATTACATTTGTATGTTTCACATCTGAATATGGATCTGTTCTAAAAAATGAAACTCCAATACAGATGATAATATTTGCATTTGATAGCACGATTTGTATTTGTTATGCATGGCATGTAGTATTTCAAGGAAATCTTGAACTGAATGAATAGATAAATGTTAGCTGTAATCATGGGTTTATGGAGATATATAATCTTCAATGGTGGTTTTTTATGCCTCGCTACAAGTGTAGGCATGTCTGTGTAATCATTTATAATGGCTTCATTAAAACTTAATACCAGAAACATGCTAATATTTTAAGTCTGGCATTTTATTGGCATTTCATTGGACCATTGCACATTAATATTCCAGCCTGACTGATTTTTTTTTTTTTGGCAAATGCACAAAGTATTTAGATGTTGCACACACATTGATGCCATTTCACTTAGATTGCAGGAAAATTATACAGAAACATTGAATTCTCAGTCAGTTTTTAAAGTATAAGTGAACTCAGGTGCTCCGGAAAGGAAAGCAGCTCCATGAATAAGTAGATATCTCTCTAGTGGTCAGCAATAAATGATTTAAGATTAGTATTCGCTTAGTTTGGCAACAATAACCAAGGTTACCTGACAGACTGTCAAAGGATTCAGCATTATATAGGCTGTACACATTAATTCATCAAACAATAAAGTTATCATGCACTCTGGCAATTATTTCTTACTACTATTGCAACAAAATTTATACATCTAATTACCAATGCTCTTTAAAATAGTAAAACCATATATGAATTGAACAGTTTTTTAACAAGTTGTTAATTTGAATTTTATTTTACTGAACACAGTGTATCCCGATCCGAAATCTGCAGAGGGATCTGAATCTCGAGGAGCAATTAATGAAAAGTTTGTAAAGGTGACTAGGTAAATCTGGATCCTATTCCTACCGAGTAAAATTCCTCTGTGGGGTTCGAATCCAGATTTTCTTTCCCACAATCAGATCTTTCTGCGGCTTAGGATCGGGATACCTGGTGTGCTGAAGCTGTTTTGAAAAATATAGGGTGTTGAAACTAAAATTGTTTAGGTTTACCGTAATAGGTAAAGTCACTTAAGCAATATTAACTTCAATATCTAAGAATTGTTTTAAAAATTTTGATAAAAATCCAAAATGAAGTTTCCAGTAGCACACATTTTATTAAACAGAGTGAGTAAATTCATCATTAATACTTAACATTTAAGTAAATTCATCATTAATACATATCATTTTTGATATATTACAAAAAACTGATTCAAAACAATTTTAATAAACTTCCTTATTTTTAGCCTTTACGACCTGGTAATCCACCTATAATACAGGTTACTGGTACAGACAGCAGGTAATGTACTCAATTACTTTATATTTTGAGTCCGATGGCTAAGTTGAATAAGCATGATAGAAAAAGAAATTATATTTTTAGCCTCCAGAAACAGACAAGATTGAATCCATTTGAACATGCAAAGGTTAATGCTTGGTAGGAAATGTACAAGATGTTTCATTATCATAGTTATTATTTGTATGGTTGGGATATATTATACAATTAGCTTTACCTTAGTGAAACAATCCTTTTGAAACACAGGAGATACTGTGGATTCATTTATTTTCGTGGGTACCAATTTTTATACAACCGCAAAATTTTTGCGGTCGTATATTGGTATCATGTCATCGTCGTCTTCCGAAGACATTTGGTTTTCGCACAATAACTTTAGTATAAGTAAATAGAAATCTATGAAATTTAAACACAAGGTTTATGAACAAAAAAGGAAGGTTGGGATTGATTTTGGGAGTTTTGGTCCCAACAGTTTAGGAATTAGGGGCCAAAAAGGGCCCAAATAAGCATTTTTCTAGTTTCCAGACAATAACTTGTGGAATGGTGTATGGATCTCTCTGAAATTATACCACAAGTTTCCATACCACAAAGAGATGGTAAGAATTGGCTTTGGGGGGTTATGGCTCAAACTGTTAAGGAATAAGGGGCAAAAAAGTGGAAAAACAAGGGTTTCCAGGTTAATGGACAATTACTTAAGTACAAAACATAATTTAAAAGCAGTGTAAGGGAGGTAATTCAAATGTGTCACTTACACAGCCTTTAAATTTTGAATTATGTATATTGGAAATTTGCCAATAATTTTAGTATTAATAAATTCCATTGGAAATTTGCCAATAATTTTAGTTAATAAACTCCATTGGAAATTTGCCAATAACTTTAGTATAAGTAAATATAAATCTATGAAATTTAAACACAAGGTTTTAAACCAAAAAAGGAAGATTGGGATTGATTTTGGGGGTTATGGTCCCAACAGTTTAGGAATTAAGGGCCTAAAAGGGGTCCAAATAAGCATTTTTCTAGTTTCCAGACAATAACTTGTGTGTAAGTGTATGGATCTTTCTGAATTTGTACCACAAGGTTCCATACCAAAAAAGGAAGGTTGGGATTGATTTTGGGGGTTATGGCCCTAACTGTTTAGGAATTAGGGGCCAAAAACAATACTTTTCTAATACTTTGTATAAATTGCTTATTTCTTGACCAATTTCAATGGAGTTTAATTCTTGAATTCTTGGGGTTCTTTAATATGCTGAATCTAACCGTGTATTAAGGTTTTGAATTTTGGGCCCGTTTTAAATTTGTCCACATTGAGGTCCAAAGGGTCCAAAATTACACTTTGTTTGATTTCATCAAAATTGAATTATTGGGGTTCTTTGATATGCGAATCTAACTGTGTATTTAGATTCTTAATTTTTGGTCCCGTTTTCAAATTGGTCTACATTAAGGTCCAAAGGGTCCAAAATTAAACTTAGTTTGATTTTAACAAAATTGAATTCTTGGGGTTCTTTGATATGCTGAATCTAAACATGTATTTAGATTTTTGATTATGGGCCCAGTTTTCAAGTTGGTCCAAATTGGGGTCCAAAATTAAACTTTGTTTGATTTCAAGAAAAATTGAATATATGGGGTTCTTTGATATGCTGCATCTAACAGTGTATTAAGTTTTTGGATTTTGGGCCCTGTTTTTAAATTGGTCCACATTGAGGTCCAAAGGGTCCAAAACTAAACTTTGTTTGATTTCGTCAAAAATTGAATTACAGTATGTTATAACATGGCTTGCTGCTTACAGCAATCACTTGCTTTAACACCACTGGTTTCTCCTCTGATAACATTTTTCTTCCACTTTTTTAACAGGACGAGGTAATGCTGAAAACAAGAAACAGGGAAAAATTATTTTAACCGCTAGTAGTTCACTAGAATTAGCACTTTTTGCCCATCAAAGAAACCTGCAACTGATCACAATTTTCTAACCTACCTTGCTTGTTTAATATTGTCCATTGCTATTTTTAATACATAATTTGAATGTTGAATGCATGGTACAAATTACATTTGTATGTTTCACATCTGAATATGGATCTGTTCTAAAAAATGAAACTCCAATACAGATGATAATATTTGCATTTGATAGCACGATTTGTATTTGTTATGCATGGCATGTAGTATTTCAAGGAAATCTTGAACTGAATGAATAGATAAATGTTAGCTGTAATCGTGGGTTTATGGAGATATATAATCTTCAATGGTGGTTTTTATGCCTCACTACAAGTGTAGGCATGTCTGTGTAATCATTTATAATGGCTTCATTAAAACTTAATACCAGAAACATGCTAATATTTTAAGTCTGGCATTTTATTGGCATTTCATTGGACCATTGCACATTAATATTCCAGCCTGACTGATTTTTTTTTTTGGCAAATGCACAAAGTATTTAGATGTTGCACACATTGATGCCATTTCACTTAGATTGCAGGAAAATTATACAGAAACATTGAATTCTCAGTCAGTTTTAAAGTATAAGTGAACTCAGGTGCTCGGAAAGGAAAGCAGCTCCATGAATAAGTAGATATCTCTAGTGGTCAGCAATAAATGATTTAAGATTAGTATTCGCTTAGTTTGGCAACAATAACCAAGGTTACCTGACAGACTGTCAAAGGATTCAGCATTATATAGGCTGTACACATTAATTCATCAAACAATAAAGTTATCATGCACTCTGGCAATTATTTCTTACTACTATTGCAACAAAATTTATACATCTAATTACCAATGCTCTTTAAAATAGTAAAACCATATATGAATTGAACAGTTTTTAAACAAGTTGTTAATTTGAATTTTATTTTACTGAACACAGTGTATCCCGATCCGAAATCTGCAGAGGATCTGAATCTCGAGGAGCAATTAATGAAAAGTTTGTAAAGGTGACTAGGTAAATCTGGATCCTATTCCCACGGAGTAAAATTCCTCTGTGGGGTTCGAATCCAGATTTTCTTTCCCACAATCAGATCTTTCTGCGGCTTAGGATCGGGATACCTGGTGTGCTGAAGCTGTTTTGAAAAATATAGGGTGTTGAAACTAAAATTGTTTAGGTTTACCGTAATAGGTAAAGTCACTTAAGCAATATTAACTTCAATATCTAAGAATTGTTTTAAAATTTTGATAAAATCCAAAATGAAGTTTCAGTAGCACACATTTTATTAAACAGAGTGAGTAAATTCATCATTAATACTTAACATTTAAGTAAATTCATCATTAATACATATCATTTTGATATATTACAAAAACTGATTCAAAACAATTTTAATAAACTTCCTTATTTTTAGCCTTTACGACCTGGTAATCCACCTATAATACAGGTTACTGGTACAGACAGCAGGTAATGTACTCAATTACTTTATATTTTGAGTCCGATGGCTAAGTTGAATAAGCATGATAGAAAAAGAAATTATATTTTAGCCTCCAGAAACAGACAAGATTGAATCCATTTGAACATGCAAAGGTTAATGCTTGGTAGGAAATGTACAAGATGTTTCATTATCATAGTTATTATTTGTATGGTTGGGATATATTATACAATTAGCTTTACCTTAGTGAAACAATCCTTTTGAAACACAGGAGATACTGTGGATTCATTTATTTTCGTGGTACCAATTTTATACAACCGCAAAATTTTTGCGGTCGATATTGGTATCACGTCAGCGTCGTCTTCGAAGACATTTAGTTTTCGCACAATAACTTTAGTTTAAGTAAATAGAAATCTATGAAATTTAAACACAAGGTTTATGAACAAAAAGGAAGGTTGGGATTGATTTTGGGAGTTTTGGTCCCAACAGTTTAGGAATTAGGGGCCAAAAGGGCCCAAATAAGCATTTTCTAGTTTCCAGACAATAACTTGTGGAATGGTGTATGGATCTCTGAAATTATACCACAAGTTTCCATACCACATAGAGATGGTAAGAATTGGCTTTGGGGGTTATGGCTCAAACTGTTAAGGAATAAGGGCAAAAAGTGGAAAACAAGGGTTTCAGGTTAATGGACAATTACTTAAGTACAAAACATAATTTAAAAGCAGTGTAAGGAGGTAATTCAAATGTGTCACTTACACAACCTTTAAATTTTAAATTATGTATATTGAAATTTGCCAATAATTTTAGTATTAATAAATTTCATTGAAATTTGCCAATAACTTTAGTTAATAAACTCCATTGGAAATTTGCCAATAACTTTAGTATAAGTAAATATAAATCTATGAAATTTAAACACAAGTATTAAACCAAAAAGGAAGATTGGGATTGATTTTGGGGTTATGGTCCCAACAGTTTAGGAATTAAGGGCCCAAAAAGGGGTCCAAATAAGCATTTTTCTAGTTTCCAGACAATAACTTGTGTGTAAGTGTATGGATCTTTCTGAATTTGTACCACAAGGTTCCATACCAAAAAAGGAAGGTTGGGATTGATTTTGGGGGTTATGGCCCTAACTGTTTAGGAATTAGGGGCCAAAAACAATACTTTTCTAATACTTTGTATAAATTGCTTATTTCTTGACCAATTTCAATGGAGTTTAATTCTTGAATTCTTGGGGTTCTTTAATATGCTGAATCTAACCGTGTATTAAGGTTTTGAATTTTGGGCCCCGTTTTTAAATTTGTCCACATTGAGGTCCAAAGGGTCCAAAATTACACTTTGTTTGATTTCATCAAAAATTGAATTATTGGGGTTCTTTGATATGCCGAATCTAACCGTGTATTTAGATTCTTAATTTTTGGTCCCGTTTTCAAATTGGTCTACATTAAGGTCCAAAGGGTCCAAAATTAAACTTAGTTTGATTTTAACAAAAATTGAATTCTTGGGGTTCTTTGATATGCTGAATCTAAACATGTATTTAGATTTTTGATTATGGGCCCAGTTTTCAAGTTGGTCCAAATTGGGGTCCAAAATTAAACTTTGTTTGATTTCAAGAAAAATTGAATATATGGGGTTCTTTGATATGCTGCATCTAACAGTGTATTAAGTTTTTGGATTTTGGGCCCTGTTTTTAAATTGGTCCACATTGAGGTCCAAAGGGTCCAAAACTAAACTTTGTTTGATTTCGTCAAAAATTGAATTACAGGGGTTCTTTGATATGCCAAATCTAACCGTGTACTTAGATTCTTAATTTTTGGTCCTGTTTTCAAATTGGTCTACATTAAGGTCCAAAGGGTCCAAAATTAAACTTAGTTTGATTTTAACAAGAATTGAATTCTTGGGGTTCTTTGATATGCTGGATCTAAACATGTATTTAGATTTTTGATTATGGGCCCAGTTTTCAAGTTGGTCCAAATGGGGGTGTAAAATTAAACTTTGTTTGATTTCAAGAAAAATTGAATTATTGGGGTTCTTTGATATGCCGAATTCTAACCGTGTATTTAGATTCCTAATTTTTGGTCCCATTTTCAAATTTGGTCTACATTAAGGTCCAAAGGGTCTAAGATTAAACTTAGTTTGATTTTAACAAAAATTGAATTCTTGGGGTTCTTTGATATGCTGAATCCAAACATGTATTTAGATTTTTGATTATGGGCCCAGTTTTCAAGTTGGTCCAAATTGGGGTCCAAAATTAAACTTTGTTTGATTTCAAGAAAAATTGAATATATGGGGTTCTTTGATATGCTGAAGCTAACCGTGTATTAAGGTTTTGGATTTTGGGCCCTGTTTTTAAATTGGTCCACATTGAGGTCCAAAGGGTCCAAAAATAAACTTTGTTTGATTTCATCAAAAATTGAATTACAGGGGTTTTTTGATATGCCGAATCTAACCGTGTATTTAGATTCTTAATTTTTGGTCCCGTTTTCAAATTGGTCTACATTAAGGTCCAAAGGATACAAAATTAAACTTAGTTTGATTTTAACAAAAATTGAATTCTTGGGGTCCTTTGATATGCTGGATCTAAACATGTATTTCGATTTTTGATTATGGGCCCAGTTTTCAAGTTGGTCCAAATCTGGGTGTAAAATAATACTTTGTTCGATTTCAAGAAAAATTGAATATATGGGGTTCTTTGATATGCTGAATCTAACCGTGTATTAAGTTTTTGGATTTTGGGCCCTGTTTTTAAATTGGTCCACATTGAGGTCAAAAGGGTCCAAAACTAAACTTTGTTTGATTTCATCAAAAATTGAATTCTTTGGGTTCTTTGATATGCTGAATCGAACCATGTATTTAGATTTTGGATATTGGACCATAATAGGTAAATGTCTAATTTAAAATTTTTAAGTTCTTAGACCACATTCATTCTGTGTCAGAAACCTATGCTGTGTCAAATATTTAATCACAATCCAAATTCAGAGCTGTATCAAGCTTGAATGTTGTGTCCATACTTACCCCAACTGTTCAGGGTTCGACCTCTGCGGTCGTATCAAGCTGCACCCTGTGGAGCATTTTATTGTGGATTGAGAAAAACTAGCATTTTCATTGATATTTGATTTTGTGGTTTTGCCAAAGTCTGCATTTATTCTTAACAAAAAATTTGTTATTCGTTGAACTTTTAAATTCATGGTTCTCCTGTACCCAGGAAATCCATGAAAATTGGTATCCAACTAATAATAATCAACCCACAGTATCCACACTTGTGTCTCAGATATTGAGTTAATCTTAAATACATGGTCAGTTGTTTAATATGTTATAAGAGTTCATTTATTTGCGATAATTTAAAAGATTGCAAGCCATTTTGTTGTTGGTTTCACAAGAATCTCAATTTTGAAAAAAAAAAATTATGTTTTCAGACTTAATGTATTTTATTACTAATTATATATGATTTTTAGGAGATTATTAAAAAGGTTTAAAAGATCCAGGTAAATTCGAACAGGAAAACTTACTATTCACTTTCAAATATCTGCATATCATCTGACATATAAAGTTATATTAAATCGCTAGTATCAATATCTAAGATTATAACACTTTAAAAAAAAATTGGGGGGTATTTCACACATTTTTGTAATTCTGGGTTTTTATTCTATTTTTTTATTTTTTTTTTTTTTTTTTCATGGGGAGGGGATATCCATGAAAATAAGTTTTTTTTTAACACATGGATTAGTAATACAATGATAATGAATTGGGCTTCACCTTGACACAATTTTATTTTACACTGATGGACCTTAACCTTATATATGTCATTAGGAAAACAATCAATGTTGAAAGTGTTTTTTATTTAAAATGTTCTCTTTTATCAGCATTTATATTTATTTGAAAACATTTTATTCTGTTATGGTGGATATATTTGAACCTCATTCATATACATATTATGATTCCACATATATAACTAAACTTTATAACTGATCAGAGGAAAAGACTAAAAAGTTGGTATATGCATTTACAATTATGTATCCATCATACAATATTCATATTTATTAATTCTCATATATGCCATCACACTTTTACATTATTATGATTGTATATTGTTGAATATATGTTCTTCATAAGATTTTTTAAAAGCTTGGTATACCTTAATGGCTCCTTGTTCAAAGAAACATTTTAACTATTGTCACCACTTTGAATAAGATATTATTAGTTTTTGTCAACTTCTTAAAACATATTATAAAAACTTTTATTACAATCTGGACCTATTGGAGCCATTCCATGCCAGCTAAATATAATATTTGCAGTATCACTACATGTGGAAACTATTTATCAATAAATGTACAATGTATTCTTTATTTTTGTAGTATCCATGTTTCCATGTCTCATGTCTGTTAAGTTACACTAGGCCCAAAAATTTACACTGCATTTATAACTGGAGTTGATGTTATAATTAACACTACAAATTATTTTCATGTCATCATTAAGACATACCATGAATTAGAATATTCTTTAATATTAGCAGTTGAGACAAACTTTTCTCATTGTTGAAGGCCGTATGGTTGCCTATAATTGCTAACATCCATTTCATTTGAACTTTGGTGGATAGTTGTCTCATTGGCAATCATACCACATTTCCTTTATTTTTATATTGAAAGTAAATATTCTAGAAGTAAGATGTTTTCCTTGATTCTAGATTGATGAGTAGGATTAGTAATGAATATATACCTTGCTTTGTTCTATATTGATACCGAATGATTTTATTTTAAAGGTGCTGACTCACAAGTTAGAAAAAACTTGAAAGTAAATATTCTGGAAAAATCAACTTTTCCTTGGTCCAAGATTGATCAATAGATGCATATAAACGCCAAGCAGAAAATAATACATACATAATCAGGACTACAACATGTTATTGAGATATGAAAATACTTGCTTTGTTCTAAGACTGATACTAAATGGTCAGTTTTTTAAGGTGCTTGCTCACCAGTTAGTTCTCAGAAAGACATGTCACCCTACCTGCATGCATGGACCTATCATTCTTACTTTGACAAGTCTTTGCTCTTACGGTTTGCATCTAGGGGTGAGGCGACAAACAACAATATTTACTGTCTGAGTTGATCTAGCCAAGAACTGTACCAATGACTACCCCCAATTGAGATAGTTCCTCCATCTAAGCAGACTACTTACTGATGATAGTACATTTGAAATTTAAGAAAACTTGCAACAACAATTTGTTAGTTAATTTATATTTTAGGGTATCAAAGTACAAGCTGATAAATCTGGCTGATGAAAAGAGTATTGATGACTCTGAAGCAGATCTATCTTATAATCGTATAAGTGTTAATCTCTTGTCTGACCCAGACATCCAGGTGGCGCTGAACAAATCTGCCAGTGTAGAGGATCTAGGAAATTCACTAATACATCATTCAGTTGTAAGTTTAATGAGAAATGATAAAGAATTTATTTCATGCTTAAATTTTTTATGAATTTTTCAGCAAAGCTAATGTGATAAAACCAGTAGAAAATTAATTACAACGTACTAAGAAAATAATTTGTCATATTGTATGTAAGATGTATTTAAAAAATCATATTGATAAATATAGGAGGTGCTGGTCAAAGCTATTTAATCCATTGCACGGGAATATGCTATAGGGAATATAGAATACTAGGAAAAATGGGAAAATGTGACCTGGACCATCTTTGATATAATTAATACTGATACCATAAAGTTTTAGATAAAGACAAGTAGCAACCATTTCATAATTTAATGGGTTATGGGTAAATTCATTATCTGAAATGAAAATCATGTTATGTTATTGTTGAAAAGTCCATTATTTAAGAAGATTTCAGATAGTATCAATGTTTTGTCATACAGTTTTAAAATATTACCCATCAGAATGCATTTGATTTTACAGGATTACAAAATTAACATGAGTCCATGTTTTTATAATAATGTTGTAAAGTTTGTTTAGTAGATTATAATAATCTTTTAACCAGTCAGTTTAAATGCAAAATTGATTGAGATAAGTCAAAAATCATTTTGTCTGCTGCTTGTTATTGGAAGAGGATTTCTTATTATGATATTTCTGCTAAAATGGCTTTGTTGAAAGTGTGCTCATATAAAGGAAATTCT
The DNA here is from genome assembly GCA_017311375.1 of Mytilus coruscus. Taxonomy (NCBI): domain Eukaryota; kingdom Metazoa; phylum Mollusca; class Bivalvia; order Mytilida; family Mytilidae; genus Mytilus; species Mytilus coruscus. The sequence goes on along the minus strand of CM029596.1, from coordinate 88,586,675 downwards.
CTTTGATTTATCTACAAACTAATAAATGTATTGGTTGTTTTTCTACTTTGCTTCCTAAAAGAATTAGGTGAGGATAAATTATGGAGATCTGGACAATGATTTTGATTGCATGCTACCTTCTCTTTTTTTCTCCTTCCTTTAATTTTTATACGACCGCAAAAAATATTGGTATGAAGTTGGCGGCATCGTCGTCGTCCGAAGACACATTGGTTTTCGCCCAATAACTTTAGTTTAAGTGAATGGATCTCTATGAAATTTTAGGTATCCATTATACAATATTCATATTTATTGATTCTCATATATGCCATCACACTTTTACATTATGATTGTATATTGTTGAATATATGTTCTTCATAAGATTTTTAAAAGCTTGGTATACCTTAATGGCTCCTTGTTCAAAGAAACATTTTAACTATTGTCACCACTTTGAATAAGATATTATTAGTTTTGTCAACTTCTTAAAACATATTATAAAAACTTTTATTACAATCATGACCTATTGGAGCCATTCCATGCCAGCTAAATATAATATTTGCAGTATCACTACATGTGGAAACTATTTATCAATAAATGTACAATGTATTCTTTATTTTTGTAGTATCCATGTTTCGATGTCTCATGTCTGTTAAGTAACACCAGGCCCAAAAATTTACACTGCATTTATAACTGGAGTTGTTGTTATAATTGACACTATAAATTATTTTCATGTCATCATTAAGACTTACCATGAATTAGAATATGCTTTAATATTAGCAGTTGAGACAAACTTTTCTCATTGTTGAAGGCCGTATGGTTGCCTATAATAGCTAACATCCATTTCATTTGAACTTTGGTGGATAGTTGTTTCATTGGCAATCATACCACATTTCCTTTATTTTTATATTGAAAGTAAATATTCTAGAAGTAAGATGTTTTCCTTGATTCTAGATTGATGAGTAGGATTAGTAATGAATATATACCTTGCTTTGTTCTATATTGATACCGAATGATTTTACTTTAAAGGTGCTGACTCACAAGTTAGAAAAAACTTGAAAGTAAATATTCTGGAAAAATCAACTTTTCCTTGGTCCAAGATTGATCAATAGATGCATATAAACGCCAAACAGAAAATAATACATACATAATCAGGACTACAACATGTTATTGAGATATGAAAATACTTGCTTTGTTCTAAGACTGATACTAAATGGTCAGTTTTTTAAGGTGCTTGCTCACCAGTTAGTTCTCAGAAAGACATGTCACCCTACCTGCATGCATGGACCTATCATTCTTACTTTGACAAGTCTTTGCTCTTATGTTTTGCATCTAGGGGTGAAGCAACAAACAACAATATTTACTGTCTTTGAGTTGATCTAGCCAAGAACTGTACCAATGACTACCCCCAATTGAGATAGTTCCTCCATCAAAGCAGACTACTTACTGATGATAGTACATTTGAAATTTAAGAAAACTTGCATCAACAACAATTTGTAAGTTAATTTATATTTTAGGGTATCAAAGTACAAGCTGATAAATCTGGCTGATGAAAAGAGTATTGATGACTCTGAAGCAGATCTATCTTATAATCGTATAAGTGTTAATCTCTTGTCTGACCCAGACATCCAGGTGGCGCTGAACAAATCTGCCAGTGTAGAGGATTTAGGAAATTCACCAATACATCATTCAGTTGTAAGTTTAATGAGAAATGATAAAGAATTTATTTCATGCTTAAATTTTTTATGAATTTTTCAGCAAAGCTAATGTGATAAAAACCAGTAGAAAAAACAAGTACAGCGTACTAAGAAAATAATTTGTCATATTGTATGTAAGATGTATTTTAAAAATCATATTGATAAATATAGGAGGTGCTGGTCAAAGCTATTTAATCCATTGCATGGGAATATGCTATAGGGAATATAGAATACTAGGAAAAATGGAAAAATGTGACCTGGACCATCTTTGATATAATTAATACTGATACCATAAAGTTTTAAATAAAGACAAGTAGCAACCATTTCATAATTTAATGGGTTATGGGTAAATTCATTATCTGAAATGAAAATCATGTTATGTTATTGTTGAAAAGTCCATTATTTAAGAAGATTTCAGATAGTATCAATGTTTTGTCATACAGTTTTAAAATATTACCCATCAGAATGCATTTGATTTTTACAGGATTACAAAATTAACATGAGTCCATGTTTTTATAATAATGTTGTAAAAGTTTGTTTAGTAGATTATAATAATCTTTTAACCAGTCAGTTTAAATGCAAAATTGATTGAGTTAAGTCAAAAATCATTTTGTCTGCTGCTTGTTATTGGAAGAGGGATTTCTTATTATGATATTTCTGCTAAAAATGGCTTTGTTGAAAGTGTGCTCATATAAAGGAAATTCTCTTTGATTTATCTACAAACTAATAAATGTTTTGGTTGTTTTTCTACTTTGCTTCCTAAAAGAATTAGGTGAGGATAAATTATGGAGATCTGGATAATGATTTTGATTGCATGCTACCTTCTCTTTTTTTCTCCTTCCTTAAATTTTTATATGACCGCAAAAAAATATTGGTATGACGTTGGCGGCGGCGGCGTCGTCGTCCGAAGACACATTGGTTTTTGCACAATAACTTTAGTTTAAGTGAATGGATCTCTATGAAATTTTAGCATAAGGTTCGATACCACAGAAGGAAGGTTGGGATTGATTTTGGGGGTTATGGTACCAACAGTTAAGGAATTAGGGGCCAAAAATAAGCATTTTTGTAACTTCCAGACAATAACTTGTGTGTTAGTGTATGGATCTCTCTGACATTGTACCACAAGGTTCCATATCACATAGGGAATGCTGGGATTGGTTATGGGGTAATTGCCTCAAAATTTTAGGAATTAGGGCCAAAAAGGGCAAAACCAAGCATTTTTCTAGTTTCATGGCAATAACTTGTGTGTAAGTGTATGAATCTTTCTGAAATTGTACTACAAGGTTCCATATCACAAAGGAAAGCTGGAATTGAGTTTGGGGGTAAATGCCCAAAACGTTTAGGAATAAGGGGCCAAAAATAAGCTTTTTTCCTAGTTTCCAGACAATAACTTGTGTTCAAGTGTATGGATCTCTCTGAAATTGTACTGCAAGGTACCATACCACAAAGGGAAGGCTGGGATTAATTTTGGGGGTAATTGCCACAAAATTTTAGGAATTAGGGGCCAAAAAGGGGCAAAAAACAAGCATTTTTCTAGTTTCATGGCAATAACTTGTGTGTAAGTGTATGGATCTTTATGAAATTGTACTACAAGGTTCCATATCACAAAGGGAAAGCTGGGTTTGAGTTTTGGGGTAATTGCCCTAAACGTTTAGGAATTTGGGGCCCAAAAAGGGACCAGAAAACAAGTATTTTTCTAGTTTCCAGACAATAACTTGTGTTCAAGTGTATGGATCTCTCTGAAATGGTACTGCAAGGTACCATACCACAAAGGAAGGCTGGGATTGAGTTTGGGGATGATGAATCGTAAGGGGTTCAAAAATTTGGGGATTTTTTTCTGTTTTAGCTCACCTGGCCGAAGGGCCAAGTGAGCTTTCTCATCACTTGGCGTCCGTCGTCCGTCGTCGTTAGCTTTTACAAAAATCTTCTCCTCTGAAACCACTGGGCCAAATTTAACCAAACTTGGCCACAATCATCATTAGGTATCTAGTTTAAAAATGTGTCCGATGACCCGCCAACCAACCAAGATGGCGCCATGGCTAAAAATAGAACATAGGGGTAAAATGTAGATTTTGGCTTATATCTCTGAAACCAAAGCATTTAGAGTAAATCTGACATAGGGTAAAACTGATTATCAGGTCAAGATCTATCTGCCCTGAAATTTTCAGACAAATCTGACAACCTGATGTTGGGTTGCTGCCCCTGAATTGGTAATTTTAAGGAAATTTTGCAGTTTTTGGTTATTACCTTGAATATTATTATAGATAGAGATAAACTGTAAACAGCAATAATGTTTAGCAAAGTAAGATCTACAAATAAGTTGTCATGACCAAAATTGTCAGTCGACCCTTTAGGAGTTTTGCCCTTAATAGTCAATTTTAACAATTTTTGTAATCTTTTACAAAATCTTCTTCTCTGAAACTACTGAGACAAATTTAACCATACTTGGCCATAATCATTATTAGGTATCTAGTTTAAAAATTTAAATGATGACCGATGACCCCGCCTTCCAACCATCATGGCCAACTTGGTTAAAAATAGAACATAGGGTAAATGCAGTTTTGGTTTATATCTCTGAAACTAAAGCATTTAGAGCAAATCTGACAGGTAGCAAAAATGTTCATCAGATTTAGAGTTATCTACCCTGAAATTTTCAGATTTAATCCGACAACCCGTTGTTGGGTTGCTGTCCCTGAGTTAGTAATTTTACAAAATTTTGCAGTTTTTGTTATTATCTTAGATATCATTATAATATCTAATATCTAATACTATAAATTATGATTTTAACCTTATTTTTTACATGATTTCCAAAGCATCAGTAAATACAGGTGAGCGACACAGGCTCTTGAGAGCCTCTAGTTTTTTTTCTTTAAAATTTTCCATTTTAAGTTGGTTATTTCTGACTTATACATAGATTTCATCAAAAATTGAATTCTTTGGATTCTTTGATATGCTGAATCTAACCATGTATTTAGATTTTTTTTTCTTTTTTTTTTTTCTTTAAAATTTTCCATTTTAAGTTGGTTATTTCTGACTTATATATAGATTTCATCAAAAATTGAATTCTTTGGATTCTTTGATATGCTGAATCTAACCATGTATTTCGATTTTGGATATTGGACCATAATTTTTAAGTTCTTAGACCACATTCATTCTGTGTCAGAAACCTATGCTGTGTCAAATATTTAATCACAATCCAAATTCAGAGCAGTATCAAGTTTGAATGTTGTGTCCATACTTGCCCCAACTGTTCAGGGTTTCGACCTCTGTGGTCGTATCAAGGTACGCCCCAGTGGAGCATTTTATTTTCCGTTAAATTCAAGGATGTGGTCTATATTTTAGTATTTACAAAAGTGTCCCTCAATGTACAGGTTACTCAGTTGTAGATTAAAGGTGCAGGGGCTTTTTCTCTCCACCAAAGCTTTTATTAACATAAATTTAGAATCAATGCTATCATGGAAATTTTTTTCTCTCAAATGGACCAAATAATTAAATTATGTATGTGGTATATTTATTTCAGACAACCCAACAACGCAAAACAGAAGAAATAAAAAATTCCATGAACAGAAAAAAACAAATTCAAAATTTTATGAACAGAATTCTGATAAACTACATATTATGCTTACTTTTAAAATTTACGTAAACTTTCTCGATGTGACTTACCACAACTTGCTTTCTTTTAATTATATATATTATACACCTACTCAAACAGTGGGGGCAATATTGCAATTACTTTGTCTGTCCGTTCATCAAACAAATATTTTCACCTCACTTTTCTCTGAAACCACTTCATATTTGGCCAGCAGCTTAACAATGATGAGTCATAATGTGTGGGCACTGTTTGCAGATACTTTGAATATTTCCATTTGTTGAATGAAAATAAAATATGGGGCACCTACTCCCTAATTTCTGATACCGTGAATTACAATTGGGGTATACTTAGCAAGACAACATGTGCATACTTGTTTATATTTTCCTTCATTTACTTATTTATTGCTATTAGGGATATGATAAGCCTAATCTGTAGGTGAAACTGTTAATCTACCTAATTGCAACAAATTATTTACAAAAAAGCTTGGCAAGTTTCATCCTAATTATAAAAGGTCTCTACAATCTACACTACACTATGAAAGTTGAATGCATTGATAAGAGCTTTCATAGAGAGGATGCTTGGGGCATGCTCTGAGCTTGCATTCAAAAATAGATATATAATCTATGAAATGAACCAAGGAGTTGCAGCAAATTTTTAAATACATTTCTTATAACTTATGCACATCAAATCTTAATTCATATTCAGCTTCCTATGCTATTGCTTAATGACAGATTAACCACAAAAAAAGTACAAAAAATCATTTACTGATGGGAAGGCTGTTGAAAAATTTCCTGTCTTATTTGTTATGAGCTTAGGTACTGATTTATTCAAATTTTATTTTAAATATGTAAATGTTTTTCAGCTTCTAGAAGATAGTGATGTTTCATCTATAGATTCATTTAGTATCGCTCACAGCGGACGCGCATCACCAAATCAGCAAGAAAAATCCATCATTGGTTTAGAGGAAACTAGTTCAATATCATCCACTTCCACATTTGACAGTGCTAACATTCCATACATAGATACTTCTGACGATGCTTCCAAGCATCCTATTGCACCACCTAGGAAACATAGACGGCAAAAAAATACCACTGAAGTCGGTGATAGACTCATTGGAAGAATAAATAAACCTGCTGACAGACTAATTGGTCAAAAGAATCCACCCCCAAAACCTGCCCCCAGGAAAAGTTTATCAAAGGACATTCCACATACTGAAATAACATCAGTCCCTCTTATAGAATTAGACTCCCCAGAGTATGTAGATGTTTTTGATCCATTTAGTAGTGGTAATTCATCCACTGTTGGAAGAGTTGAAGAGATAAGAGAACTTTTTTCAAGTCCAGAAAATTCACCAGGAAAACAGGGTTCTACAGATAATAAATTCCATGAACTTAGTCGCACACATGCATTTAGGAAACAGGCTTTAGACACACCAAAAAGGGACTTTTGTAAGGCTGATATTTCACCTTCGCCAGAAAGGGATCTAATGTCAAATAGGTCTCCTAGTGATTTACGAAACAAGACAAATGACAAAGCTAGTGAATTGTTTGCAAGTTTTGATCCACTGATATCAGAAAAATGTAATTTATCAGGTTCACAAAAGAGTGAGACACAAGGAAATGATTTAATTCAAAATTGGAATATAAATCATTTAAAGACTGGTTCAAGAGTTAAATCCTCCTCACAGTTTTTGGCAGGAGGGAACAATGATCCCAGATGCCGTGATCCAATAGGAGTAACAAATAATCCAATTTATGGAACAAAGCCTTTGCAACAAAATAAACCTGTATTGCCACCAAGACCAAAGACCGTTGTTGGTAGTTCTGTTCTATCTAGTCAGTTTAAACCTGTAGTAGTTGACAACACTTTTTACAGTGTTGATAATTCAAGTTCAAACTCAACCAAAGTTCAAAATCGGAACAGTGACCCTTTTAGTGATCTCCATGAAATTAGTGTTAGTAACAGAAAAAGTCAAGAATTTGCTCAATCAAAGTGGGAAAAATTTTAGTGATTATCATTTGAAAATTTTAAATATTAAATTTTACTGGTTTTGAATTTGAAGTACAGTATAAAAACAGACTTGTTTAGCAGCTGAACTGATTTGCTGAATGTGTAAATCAAATGCTGACATCCAAATTATTTGCTCAAAAGTATACATAAATTTAAAAAATAAGTTTAAATTCACAATTCTTTTAATGAAATTGTTTTGACTGAAAAAGATAAACTGTATATCAACTAAAATTGAATATAGTCCTCTCATTAGTACATGTATCACACATTAATTTCATTTATCTAATTCAGAGTAATTGCTTTATTTGTTGTTTAAGTCAATCATCAATCTTTTTGTAAAACAGGAATGAAAGTCATTATCATGATTTTATATTGAGAAAGTTTACATTTAACGATAATTTTGCAATAATTTAAGGTTTCTTTATATATACATGTATTTAGATGTTAAAGTTGAGATAAACTAAATGATAAAAATTCTCTAGAAGTCATTCCACCACTTTATACTTATTATTATCTATAATTATAATGTTGCTGAAGAGACACTGGGGGTAAATGAGAAACTACATTTTTTTAAAACTTTTTCCTCCAAATATTGGATTCTTGGAAGAAGGGCATTAAGTTTTACCCTTGTCTGTACGTTTGTACGTACGTTCGTACGTCCCAAAATTGGTTTCCGTTCTCTAACTTAAGTTTGCCTCAACCACATGTTATCAAACTTATACACAATGTTTATTACCACAAAACATAGATCAAGTTTGAATTTTGGTGGCATCACTTTAACCGTTCTAGAGTTATGCCCCTGAATAAATGGAAAAATTGCTAAATTTTTCATCTCCGTTCTCTAACTTAAGTTTGCCTCATCCAAATGTTATGAAACTTATATACAATGCTTATTACCACAATACACAGATCTTGTTTGAATTTTGGGGGCGTCACTTTTACTGTTCTAGAGTTATGCCCTTTTACAAATGGAAAAATTGCTAAATTTTTCATTTTTTTTCCAAAAATATCAATGCCATTATTCAAGTAATTTTTTAAATTGGAGTTATCTTCCTTTGTCCATGATTATAGTTAAATCAACTACAATCAATGCTTTATACAATGCAATGTTTAATTTTGCCTTCCACTGATAAAACACAGATCAAGATGAATTTGGGTAGTGTCCTTTTAACCATTATTGAGTTATGCCCCTTTATAAATCGAAAAATTGCAAAATTTTTAGTTTCCATTCTGTAACTTAAGTTTGCCCCAACCAAACATTATGAAACTTATACACAATAATCATTACCACAAAACTAAGATCAAGTACAAATATTGTTTCTGTTCTCTAACTTTTGTTTGCCTCAACCAAATGTTATGAAACTTATAACTACAGAATACAGATTAAGTACGAAATTTGGTGGCGTCACTTTTACCATTCTTGAGTTATGTCCCTTTATAAACATAAAAATTGCTGAATTTTTTGTTTCCGTTCTCTAACTTTTGTTTGCCTCAACCAAATGTTATGAAACTTATACACAATGCTTATTACTACAGAATACAGATTAAGTACGAAATTCGGTGGCGTCACTTTTACCATTCTTGAGTTATGTCCCTTTATAAACATAAAAATTGCTGAATTTTTCGTTTCCGTTCTCTAACTTTAGTTTGTCTCAACCAAATGTTATAAAACTTATACACAACCGTTCTAGAGTTCTGCGTGTTAACAAATAGAAAAATTGCTGAATTTTTCGTTTCTGTTCTCTACTTAAGTTAGCCTCAACCAAATGTTATGAGACTTACACACATTTATTATTACCACAAAACTCAGATCAAGTTCAAATTTGGGTAGCGTCACTTTTACTGTTCTTCAGTTATGTCCCTTTATAACTATATGATATGCAAGCGGGGGCATCATCTGTGTCCACATGTGGACACAATCCACATTTATTTTTAATATATATCAGTATTGGTAAACTTCTCTTTTATCATAAGTATTTAAATTTTGCCATTTAAAGAGATTTCAGGTCTCTGTAAATGTGCATTAATATTGAAAAGATCAGAAGATTTAGACGATACTTATCCATTATTATTCTAACTCAACCTGATTTTCTACAACGATTTTATGCCAACTAAGGCCTTAATGCACACAGACCTGTTTATATAAAAAAAGAAACAATTTCAATGAACTTGAATGAAAGTGGATTGGAGTATATTGCTTGTGTTTTTAATATTATTTATGTTGTTTTTGTGTATTGCAGTTGTGGCTTTCATAATATCAATTCTAAGTTTTACATTAAAATTTGTTATCGTTCTTGACATTTCAAAATATTGTTGTTATGTTAGATATTATTGGTATAGATGTGTATAATTAATCTAGTTTAATATATATAAGCATTGGTCACCTCTTGTGTATACTATTTCTTAGTAATTTTTCTAGAAAATAATACAAATTTTCATCTTGACATGTTGCTTATGGAAGGTTTTTCAGAAATCTCTTAAATACAAGGATTTTTCAGTATCATTGTGGTTCTAATAGTGACTTCATTTTAAATAGATTATTTTCTCTATTTTTAAAGTTTATATTAAAATAAGTGCCATTGCATTTAAATGTGTTTACTTGTGTTTGACTGGATGTTTCATAAACACTTGTAGAATTCCATAGCATTTGAGGAACAAGAACAAAATATTATGTCCACCAGAGGAGAAATAAAACATCTTTTAATACAGCTACTTCAAACTGAAATAACTCTGACAAAGTTTTAAAATCAGCTCTGTATATCATTGTGTTCAAATACATTTAGCTAATGATATTTTTTTCCAAATCAGAAGAACAAACTGCTGAAATTTTTATCCTTTTTTTTATTTTGAGTGCTGGTAGTTAGTATTACATGAACACATTCCATGGATATAGGTCAATAGTGACCTAATTATGTATTTTAAACAAATCTTTTAATTTCTAAATAAGAATTGTAATTAGCACACTAATTTAAGAAATCAGGATTTCTAGGTCATAAATAAAGCTTAAGGTGAAGAAAATTTCAAACGCATTTGATTTTATTTTTAATTTCTCACAAGAATGAACTCAAATTACAAAGGACAATTTGTAATTAAGATGAAGTTTTTGTGTGATATTGTGCATGTTGTGTAGTTATAAATTTCTACTTTAATGTAAAGCCTATTGCTGCTGAGCGGTGCTATGTGTTTTAAGACAAACATACTGTGATAATTGTTACAATACTCTGGTTAGCTTGTTACAATGCAATCACAGAAAATAAATCATGTATCACTTAAATATTTGTTTGTACTTTATATCAGTGGTTCTATTAAGTCAGAAATTTGTGTGTGCATTTATTATTGTGTTTGTTTCCCAACAGACAGGAAATGCTGCATACAAGTTATGTTGTCAAAATTTAAGTTTTATTTTTATTGAAACCTATCCGGTCACAATTTTTGCAGTAATAAAAAAGATCACAAAAATTTTAAGAATGAAATAGGACTAGAGGTACTGCCAGCAAAACTAAAAAAAAAGAAATTCCCTGCTTCTATATAAAGCAATGGCAAAGTATATGATTTGCACAAGGAAATCCCTAAAGTAATTTAGATCAAAATATTAAAATAGTGCACAATGGTATTACGGTATGTGGTTAAGAATCTGAAACAGTTACATTGGCATAGCTTTGTTGTATCTGCACACTACAGTACATAATTGTTTTTTGTATCTGCTCCTCTTAACACCCCTGATCAGAATTTAGCCATGCTAAAGTGAACCTCCAAAATCATTCCAATGAAGATATGAAATTTAAATAAACTGTTGACACAGAGATTTGTCGCCTTTTTGTAATTTTGGTAGTATAATGCAAATATTGAATCCAAATAGAAATATTTAAACATGTAAACTATGCAAAACATTCAGTCAATGAATCATGACTTAATGTGCACGACCAAAAACGTCTATGGAAATGAGATATGCCGTAAAAATTGCATACCAAATACCATTAACTTATCATAAGTGGTGCCCTTTACACTAACCAAAACACAAACTTTAACTTGTAAACAATGTAAAAGTTTCAAATTTAATAATCATGATGAGGGAATGGGGCCATAAAACCTCCATGGAAAAGAGACTTGCAAATGCTAATACAACTGCATACTGAATCTATATCATAGACTTAGTATTAGTAATTCCTCTTAAACTGATCTAATCACAATCTTCAACATATTAACTATGCAAAACATTCAAAGTCAATAGACCATGACTGAGGGGACAGAGTCAAATAATCTCCAGGGAAATGAGATGTGCCAATGCTAATGCATCTATATACTGAATACCACTGACCTACCACTAGTGGTCCCCCTTAAACTGACCTAATCACAAACTAATACATGTAAACTAAGCAAAAGTTTCAAAGTCAATAGACCATGACTGAGGGGGCATGGCTGATTAATCTCCATGGAAATGAGATGTGTCAATGCTAATACAACTGCATACCATATATCATTGACCTTCAACTAGTGGTTCGCCATAAACTGACCTAATCACAAACTAATACATTGTTGATGCCGCAGCCGCCAACGCTGTCAGAAACAGCATACCTAAGTCTCGCTTTTTTGAATCCGTCAAGGAGAGTCAAAATTTGTGACCCTTTTTATCTCAAAATCTAAAAACTCTGAAAATCACCAGTATTAGAAATGGTCTTTATGCATATCATTAGAGATTTGCATGCGAGATTGATGACAATAAGGTCAAGGTCAGATAAAACCCTGGCAGACATACATGTACACCTTAAAATCATCCCATACACCAAATATAGTTGACCTTTTGCTTATACATGTAGTATAAAAGAAACATACTAAACTGTGAAAACTTAAAATTGACCAATGAACCATGAAAATGAGGTCAGGGTCAGATGATACATGACATACATACATTGTACATGTACACCTTAAAATCATTCCATGCAACCAACTATAGTTGACCTATTGCTTATAATATCTTGGAAACAACTGAACCAGGAAAACTAAATATTGACCAATAAACCATGAAAATGAGGTCAAGGTCAGATGAACCCTGCTAGACAGACATGTAAACCCTACAATCATTCCATACACCAATACAGTTGACCTATTACTTATAGTATCTGAGAAGAGGACCAAACCACAGATACTCAACATTGACTAATGAACCATGAAAATGAGGTCAAGGACAAATGATATCTACCAAACAGACATGTACACCTCATGATCATTCAATGCACCAAATATAGTTAATCTATTGCTTGAAGTATTTGACAGACAAAAACACAAAAACTTAACTTTGACCAATGAACCATGAAAATGAGGTCAAGGTAAGATGAAACCTGCCAGACTGACATGCACCCATTACAATCATTCCATACACCACATATAGTTGACCTTCTGCTTATATTATCTGAGATCAGGACCAAATCACATAGCTTTAACCTTGATCACTGATCCATAAAATGGGGTCGAGGTCAGGTGAACCCTGTCTGATGGACAAGTAGACAATGAAAGGAACCCATATACCAAATATACTTATCCTTTTTCTCATAATAAATAAGAAACTGGCATTACAAAAAAACTATATGTTTTTTCAAGCAGTCACTGAACCATGAAAATGAGGTCAAGGACCATAGACGTCCAACAGACAGAAACTTCGTAACATAAAGTATCTGCATACAAGGTACATAGCATCCAGGTCTTCTACCTTCTAAAATATAAAACTTTAAACACATAGTATACACTGCCTCTGGTAGTAATCCCTATGTCTCATATTCTTGGACTTTTGACCAAACGAGACAAAGGAGAGAGACCTAAAATTTGAAGAAACTGATGAAAGAGACAAATTTTAACAAATCTAGTGATTTCATTTTGAACGGTATCAGATTTGTTATGCTATTGTTTTTGGACTTTAATCCTAAATAAAAGTAGTTATTTTTTATTTCATATTCTCCACGATGACTTAAGTACTATGGCTTTTTTTCTTCAATAAAATGCTTGTATATTTTAACATTTTCAAATACAGTCCCATCAGGGACTATTATACTATAATACTATAGTATAATAGTCCCAGGTCCCATGTAGAACTAAAAAGGATACCTATAACTAAGTGCACAACCTAAGTAGTAAAAATAGATCAAATACTAAAAAGGCTGGGTTGCACAGAATGTTTCTTAAACAATGGAAAATGTTCTAAAATGCACATTTAAATATTTGATTAACGACTAAGATCAAAAGTCTGGAAAAATGAGAGAAAATTCTTCAAACAATTCCATAATAGCAGGTGCATTACTTCAACATATTATCAATCTTCCTGTGAAGTTTCAGGGATCTGGGTTGAAAACTGTAGAAGGAGTTGGTTACACAAATCTTGTACTCTTTCACAAATTTAGATGAAAAAGTTCTCCAGTCTAGAAAAATGTCTAACAAACATAACTTTTGCAACAAAAACAGATAAAAATGAATATCACACAATTTTAAAATCTTGCCACCTCTCCATGCACCAAAACAATGAAACTTACAAAACTAAAAACACTGTGTTTGGTGTCAATTTTTGCAGTTTTCCAATGTTGCTCATGTGAATCATTCTTTGTGTTAAATGTTGTATCAAGTACAAACAGTGTTTTAACTTTAGTAAACATACATTGTTTGTTGAGGTATGGAGAGGTGACAAGATTTTATAAATGTGAGATATTCCAATTTGATCTGTTTTTGTTGCAAAAAGTGATGTTTAAGGCAGTGTCCATGTGTTTGGTATAAATTTTTGCAGTTATCCAATGTTGCTCACATGAAGCATTCTTCGTGTTAAATGTTGTATCACGCACAAACAGTGTTTTAACTTTTGAAAATAATATACATTCTTTGATGAGACATTGAGAGGTGACGAGATTTTAAAATTGTGTGATATTCCATTTTGATCTGTTTTTGCTACAAAAAGTTATGTTTTAGGCAGTGTCCATGTGTTTGGTGTAAATTTTTGCAGTTTTCCTAATGTTTTGTCCACAGAAAATCTTAAGTCTTTCTGCTCTCATGCATTAACTTTTATAGTAGGCATACAATACTTTAAAGGATTGAAGATGAAAAACTTGTATTGTCATTTTAAAATGATAAAATTTATTTCATATATATACATGTATATTTGAATTTCCATATAAATATCAGATCATTTCAAAATTACATACATATAAATCATAAAATAGATGCTCCTTTAATCAAATATGATTTGATTAATTGTACCACTGATAATTTAAGATGACTTAAAAATGTCTATAAAAGTCTATCCCTATGAGACATGTATATCTTGCTATAGTAGTCTCTGTTTTGTACAAGTTCGTCCACAAAACATGTTTAATCCCACTGTATTTATGCGCATGTCCCAAGTCAGGAACCTCTAGCCTTAGTTAGTCTTTTGTCTTTTAATCTTAGTTCATTAATATGTTTTAGAGTTAAGTGTGGCATCCATTTCACTGAACTAGTATACATTATTGTTTTGGGGCCAGCTGAAGCCCGCCTCTAGGTGCGGGATTTTCTCCCTGTGTTGAAGACCCATTGGTGCCCTTGGTCTGTTTTCTGCTCTTTGGTCGGGTTGTTGTCTCTTTGACACATTCCATTCTCAGTTCTATTCTAAACTACATCTGTATTTCTTGATCAAGTTTCAAGAGAAACAAATTTGACCTTATCCTGGTATGTTCAGAAAATGGTTTTTCAAGTCCCATCAATATAAGTATATGAAAATTAAATCTCAATGAGTTGCAAGGAACCATCTAATTTCAAAATTTTAAAAACAAATTTTTGTTCACAAGAAAACCCATTATTCATATTAAAATACTTATTGACTATATTACAGACAAACACTTTTTGTATGTCATATCATTAGCACATAGGTACTGAAACATTTAAATCATTTTGAAATACAAATGCATGTTCTAAAACTAAGGTTTCCCTCAGGCAATGTTGACATGAATCAGATGACCTGTTTGTGTTTGGTTTTCATGCTCCCAAATGTTCTACCGTAGTTTGTCGTGTATAATTCACACTTTTTATCCCAAAAATGTAGTTGGTATAGAGGGGATGCGTATTATACACAACTGTAGACGGTTTTTGATATAAAAAAAAAAATTTAGATTTTTTTTTTTTTAATATCATTTTTTCTTTCTTTATTGTTTATATTCAAGAAGTTTTCATTTTATTTATATATTTGTATATTTTTTTAATAATGTTTTTTCCTTCATTATTGAATATTCAAAGTCAAGACTTCAAGTCTCAAGATGGTCTGCTGAAGATAATTATTACGTGTTATGCAAACTGAAATCTGTCTATCAATTAATTTTTGTGTGGTTGTTATTTTGCCTGGGGTATTTTCCTACATCATAAAAACATAAAAAACATTAAAAGTGATTAAAAAATTCAATTACACATTGGCAAATTATGCAACATTTTTTTAACTGTAATTAGTAATTTAATGACCACAGATAATAAAAAAGATGAATTACAAAGTCAAGATCAAACATATATAAATGTCAACCTAAAGTATATATATATCAGTTATTATAGAGTCAAATGCTTCAGACTTTATCAATATAAGTTACATGTATTTCTTATAAATTACAATTCATAATACCATAAACAAACCTAAAGCCAAGTCAAAGGCAAATTTGCCTGAGTTTACAAATGTAGTTTAGGATTAATAGTTTAAATAAGTATACAATATAAAAATAAGAAGATGTGGTATGATTGTCAATGAGACAACTCTCCACAAGAAACCAAATGACACAGAAATTAACAACTATAGGTCACCGTACGGCCTTCAACAATGAGCAAAGCCCATACCGCATAGCCAGCTATAAAATTATACACAGTACACAAAGTGAATCCTAAACTGTGTTTTAAAACAGATGTGAATCTATAAAAAGCTTAAGTAACTGTGAGTTCATTTATTTTCGTGGGTACCAATTTTCGTGAATATTTGATCTCGTGGTTTTACCAAAGTCTGCATGCAAGCATATAAAATATTTCGTATTTCCTTGAACATCTTAATTCGTGGTTCACCTTTACCCACGAAATCCACAAAAAACTGGTATCATACGAATAATAATGAATTCACAGTATACACTTGTGTGAAATGCAATCCTGACAGCTATACAAACATTGTGTGAATCTTATTTCTATAATATAAACAATAAAAGACCAAATAGATACAGGAAGATGTGGTATGAGTGCCAATGAGACAACGCTCCATCCAAGTAACAATTTATAAAAGTAAACCATTATAGGTCAAGGTATGGCCTTCAACACGGAGCAAAGCATGTTAAAATGAATAAAAGTATGTTTATGTTGCCATATTTAAAAAAATAACATGACCAAATTAAATTCTGACCATGTAGTCCAAGGAATAAACATTATGGAAGCACTGACATATTATAATTTGAACATAGAAATTCATGAATGTTTTTGACTAAAATGAATGTTAAAAATAAAATTTATTGCTGTTCGTTTTTTAAAAATAAAGGATTATTTAAATAAAATACATTTCACATTCAACTATATATTTGTTTGTCTTATAAACATTACATGAAAAATCTTATTAAAATTGTTTTGAACTGAACAACTTAGACTAAAGACATCGCTGTAATGACATAATCTGACTGACTGGATAATATTATTTCCATTTTTAAATATGTCACATGAAATTGTAGAGTTGTCTCCCATAGTCCATGTTTTGAACATAGGTAGATATTTCTTAGGCATTAAAGTTTCCAGTACAAATGACATCATATATCAAATACTTATGACAATTACAAAATTTTGATGTCTTTTTTTAATGATTTTAGACAATTCATTTACTTGTCAAACATGTTATTGAAATTATGAATATTCTAAACTGGACATTTTCTAGTCTTTCAAACCAACAGTTGATCCTACTATCAAATTGTATGACAGGGTCGTAAACTAAAGTGTTTTAGAACTCTAAAACCAGCAATCACCCTGTTTCCTTGTGATTCACTCAATACTGTATCATGATGTTTGACAGTATTTTACAGTTATCATTTGTTATACACAAGACAATTCTATTAAAAAGCACTAATCTAAATTAGGGCGAATCACAGTAAAACAGGACAAAACCTAGTTTCTTACTACCACTTTCAAGCCTGCCATATAACACCTATCAAATATATATTGAGAGGTATTTGAAAGTGAATTCCGCACATTTACCAGTATTTTCTGTGAAAAATCACTATATTAACTGAATTACTTTGAGTGTGAGCTGTATCATACATGTATATCTTGGCCAACGAAAAATATAATGAGATTTTTTAATTTTTCATCACATATCATCCTCAAATAAAATATAACCCTTGACACTTAAATGTTAAAAAGTGTTGGAATTAGGAACATTTTCTTGATTTAAATCAAATCAGTGAGGTCAATGTTCAATCATATGCTCCAATGATTAAAAATAATAATATTGTCACTCATCTAGTACATGTAGTACACATTTATAAATATGATTTCTTTTTTTTAGGCAAAATGTTCGATGGATACTAGTAAAAATATTCATTTCCATTTAAGTATAATATTCATGGCAATAAATTAAACTTCAAAGCCTGTCCACTGGTAAGCTACACTAAACACTGGTTTAAAAATACATGTCTCCTCGTATTCTTCTCGCCAACCATATGTCCTTGACCTGAATTGTCACCCTTTTGGCATGTATGGCACACATGTTTGCATCCTCAAATAAATGAACTATGAAAGCTTCAGCAGCCTGCAGAAAACAACAACAAAAAGGCTCATTATTCTATTGTAAAAATACAATTTCTTATATTTCAAACATTCTTGTTGTTGGAAAGCTTACTTATCTCTATTATCAATATTTGTCAGGAAATTACTTTCTGGGTAAAAAACATTCTGGTAGGTAAAAAGCAAAACTTTGTTGTAATTTTTTTTATCCAAGGAGCAGTACCCCAGTTGATTCATATCATGAACTCATGGAATTTCAGTTAGAACTGCCCAAAGCACATTGCAAGTTCAGGGTAGCCCCTAGCAACTCTTTCGGCAGAATTCTTAGATGTCCATAACACTAAATCTGTACATTGAAGTACACAAATGCATGGTAATGTCAACAAATCATAACAGGCAAAAAATGTAACAAGTACTGTGATGACTTGCCCAACTACCTCTTTTTAAAATACTGGAACAGCATTGCTTTAAAACTGACAAATCTCCCATATAACATAGAGCCTTGGTTGCAGAGTTGTCTAAGTAGTTCAACATGTATCACTAGCCTGTCAAAACTAAGGTTATGAGTTCGAACCCCACAAGTGGATAGTGCACTCGACGCCAATATTAGTTGACAAGAATTGTCAGTTTTCCTGCCCCAGGTCGTGGTTCTCCCTAGGCAATCCAGCTTCCTCCAACAATAAAAACTGTCTACCACGAAATAGCCAATAGTGTGTTAAAAATCAACCAACAGTCCTTATAATGTCATAGACAAATTGTCATTTTTCTGAAAGCGTTTATATTTAGGTTTAAAAAAGTGGTGATTAAATATAATAATTGTTTAAACTTACATTAAACATATAGGAAAGTGTTTGGTGTATTGAAATAATATTACAATGGCTGATATATTGGTTTATCCAATTAGGTGGAGACACTATATATATATATATATATATATATAAATGACTGAATAATAGCCAACGATAAATCTTACAGGGCGATGGATCATATAATTATGATGCAGTACACTACAAAATATAATATATAACAAGTCTAAAAGGGTACCACATCACCAAAAAAATAACAATAAAATGAACAAATGTTAAATATTTCAGATAACAGATATCCTTCATCAGTATGAATATGATGTAAAATGAATCTATTCTGATTATAAAACTATAACAATCTTGAAATTTATACAATAAAACAGTTAAACCCAAACATCATAGAGACGCTTGTACAATTCTAAATTTTTTTGTAAACACGACGTAAGTTCAATAGCTATTGACAACAGAGTCTGCAAAGATATGCTTTAAATAAGAATAGTAATGTGCGATATGAACAGTCAGAGCTCTGACATAAACAAGTCAGAAAGTGTTTTGAAATTCTGACCTGTACGCGTCAATTTTTGTTTTGTGTAGTTTTCCATCGATTCCGTCAAACCAGAAGTTATTTTGAATTTGCCGCCGATCTACGACACATACAATCACGTGGTTTTTTGCGAGAGATCACGTGTTTGAGAGTTGTTATTTGGAAGTGTCTCGAACAAGAAGTAATTGAATATTATGTTGATTATTTACGTTTTTTAGAGAAAATCTAGGTCATTGTGGGCATTTTTAGAAAGGTAATACATATTACCTCCGTATTTTCATGGCCATTTTTATATTTCTTGCCTATAAAGAAGTTCCTTGCAAGTGATTTTTTGGCTGTTTCATGAAGTTGCGTGACCTGTAAATACGTACGCGTGATCTTTGAGATGACCTGGTGTTTGACAATTCGGACTTGTTCAGGTCAGAAAATGTTGTTATGATAATGAATTGTTATTTTCGGGAGATAACTCATGTTGTCTTAAACAGGATTAACCTTATTAACTAGTCAGTGCAATTCTAAAAGTAACATTATTGCTTCAAGCTGAACATCATCATGTGATTTTTCTATTTTTAAACTCAATCACGAATTGATATTTTAACCTTTCTGAGTTTGCGGCTTTGTTTTTTCGTTTCTCCCAAAGAGAAAAAACGATCATTGTGAATATTGATATTAATGATAATGAAACAAAAATGGGAATAATTTTAATAAAAAGAAAAGGGAAGGGAGGGGTTTAACTAAAGAACACTATGGGATTTTTTTATTTTTAAAATGATTATAACTTGAGAACAATAAATGATTCACACACCGGGTCTTCAGTTATGATCATGGGACATGATAAAACAAATCAAATGAAATGTAGGGTAAGTCTCTAGGGATCACCCCTTACCCCTGTCATTTGACAATGTTCTTATATCTTGTGAACAGTCGATATCCCCACCCCCAAACCATATATATTCCTGTTTGAAATGTCAAATTGATTTGAATGAAATACCGGGCTCCTCTCCGGGGGTTTCCCCACTCCCTGCCTGCCATTTGATAATGTTCTTATATCTTGTAAACTGTTGAGATCCCCACCCCTATACCATATATATTCCTGTTTGTAATTTCAAATTGATTTGAATGAAATACTGGGCTCCTCTGGGGATAAACCACACCCCCTGCCATTTGAGAATGTTCTTATATCTTGTAAACAGTCAAGATACCCACCCCTAAACCATATTTATTCCTCTCTGTAAAGTATTATTGATTTGAATGAAATATACCAGGCCAGTCTTCATGGGTAGCCCCACCCCTTGTCATTTGAGAATGATCTTATATCTTGTAAATGGTCGAAATCCCCACCCCTAAACCATATACATTCCTCTTTAAAATATCAAATTGATTTGAATGAAATATACCAGGCTAGTCACCGGGTTAACCCCCCACCCCCTGCCATATGTGAATGTTCTTATATTTTGTAAACGGTAGAGATCCCCACCCCTAAACCATATATATTCTTGTATGGGACAATTTAGCAAATCAAATGAAATATAGGGAATGTCCCAGGGGGTCACCCCCACCCCCTCCTGTTTAAAAACTTGTAAACAGTCAAGATACCCACCCCTAAAACATATATATTCTTGTATGGGACAATAAAACAAATCAACTAAAATATAGGGGACGTCCTCGGGGTAACCCCTACCCCCTCATGTTTGAAAACTTTTAAACGGTTGAGATCACCACCCCTAAACCATATATATTCTTGTAAGGGACAATAAGACAAATCAAATGAAATAAAGGTGAAGTCCCTGGGGGTCACCCCAACCCCTCATGTTTGAAAACTTGTAAACGGTCGAGATCCCCACCCCTAAACAATATATTCTTGTAAGGGACAATAAGACAAATCAAATGAAATAAAGGTGAAGTCCCTGGGGGTCATGCCATCCCCTCATGTTTGAAAACTTGTAAACGGTTGAGATCCCCACCCCTAAACCATGTATATTCTTGCACAGGACAATAAAACAAATCAAAAGAAATAAAGGTGAAGTCCCTGGGGGTCACCCCACCCCCTCTTGTTAGAAAACTTATAAAACGGTCGAGATCCCCACCCCTAAACCATATATTTTATTGTATGGGACAATAAAAAAAATCAAATGAAATAAAGGGGAAGTCCATGGGGGTCACCCCCACCCCCCTTTTTGAAATGGTCTGGATAACCACCCCTAAACCATATAATATTCCTGTTCGTCATTTCAAGAAGATTCCAATGACATGCAGGGTCAATCCCTAGGAGTCACTTATGCATATCACTTAACTAGACCAAACTAATTTGTACTGGAACTTGCTGTATGTCAGGCGACCATGGGAATGACGAATTATCGGAGCTTTGTTTAGGAGACTGTTACAATTATTACTTGTTTATTTTAATCTGCTGAGAGACCACCTTACATATTATATTTATCAGTGTTTGTGCAAACAGAATTGTCTATTATTTTCCTCTCACATGCATCACATCTTATTAATTATGTGGCATATTCATTTTCCTATGAAATTACACATCTATAATTCTTACCCCAGATGCTTAATCACATGAAGCATTTACCTCTTATTTGAAATATAGTCTTTGTTTCTACAGAAGTGAGAAGAACATTGGAAGTCAGAATGTTCCGACTTATAAAAGTCTGAATATTCTGACTTATAAAAGTCTGAATGTTCTGACTTAATAAGGTCAGAAAGACTCAGAATGATCTGAAGATACTGACTTTTTTTTAATGTTTAGAGTATTTTAGAATATGAATGCACTTGTCATGCTAGTACCATAAGAAACCCTGACAAGATTTTGTTCCTAAACAATAATTTTTAAAGATATTAAGAATAACAAGTGTACAATGGAACATAAATTACAAAGTTATAAGTGTTGTGAATAAAGTTATTTAAAAAAAAAAACAATAGATAGTTGTCTTTCAACTTTTACATGTATTTAAAAAACAGTGAAAATACAATGTATTATGGATTATATGTACGGCTTCTTGAAGGACAACAAAGTCACCAAATTTGGTCTGAATTTGTATGAATCTTCTCCTTGACAATTTTTTAACAATAATAATGTCAGCTTTTTTTCTTAACTAATTTTAAACATTCTAATTATAATTAAATTTCCCCAACATTTTGCTTACAAACTCTTTAAATTCTAGAGTGAAATTGAAAGTTGTCTTCACAGATTCAATGTGTCTGAAAATGTTATATTGAAAAAACAATGCTTTTATATCCTCAAATAAAATGGGTATACCATGAGATTAATGGTCATGCAGATATGCAATCCAGGATGTTAACAATCAGAGTTTAGATTACAGTTGTATAGTAATAGGCAGAGTTTTTCTTATATAATTAATAACCAGAGTTAAGATGATTGATTAATAGAGGTTTAGTTATAAGTATTAACTAACTTTTAGTAATAAACAAAATTAATTAATACACTTGCAATCACATACATGTAGTTAAATAAGTAAATACAGAATATTCATACAAAATTCAGACAGAAATACTGTAATAGGTCAAGTCATTAAAATGTGATGACTTTGTACATGTTGTAGTGATAGTTATGGCACCCATATAACATATAGGAATCAGCCAAAAGGAGAGAAAAATTCCTGAAATTTGTCACATAATGACATTTGTGAGTCGGAATAACAAAATATAGACTCATTAATCTCTCCATCTTTTCAAAAATTATGAACCAGATTTTATGCATATCCATTTAGTTTTTGACGGACTCTAATAAGTCAGAACATGATTTGACCTTTTTGAGTCAGTTTGCAGAACAAAATTTCCAATCAAAGCTAGGTGTTCTTCCTCTTAGCCCCCTTCTGAATCTGCCACTGTTGAGTTTATTAATTGATAAGTTTTTAGAAACAATTAAGTCAAATGGTTATTTATCTTAGAGGATCTTGCATGTATTTCCTGTGTATTTTATCTGATTTTTCCATACATATCATTAATATCATATGGCAATATGCCTGACTTAAAAATTTCAATAAATTTAGTTTTTGACTGATTTTTCAAAGTCAGAACATGATTTGACCTGTTTAAGTCAATTTACAGAACAAAATTTCCAATCAAAGCTAGGTGTACTTCCTTTAAGCCCTGCTTCTGAATCTGCTATTTTTGAGTTAAGTATTTGATAAATTTTTAGAAACAATTAAGTCAAATGGTTATTCATTTTAGGGAATCTTACATATATTTCCTATGTCTTTTATCTGACATTCCCATACATTCATTTAATATCATATGGCAGTGCCCGGCTTAAATATTTCAATAAATTTATTTTAGTTTTGGACTGACTCTTTTAAGTCAGAACATGATTTGACCTGTTTAAAACATTATTGTGACTTTAGGGGACCTTATTTCCTCTGTCTTTTATCTGGCTTTCCCATACATTTTTAAATCAATATGACAATACTAGACTTCAAAGTTGAAATAAGTTTAGTTTTGACTTACTCTTTGAAGTCAGAACATTTTGTGACTTGTTTGAGTCAGTTTGCACAACAGTATTTACCTCAATGAAATATTAAAATAATAAATGTTTTGCTAATAATAAATTTGGCTAAAAGTGGATGAGAATAGATCTTTTATTAACATAGTTTTATCATGAATAAGTGTCTTGTTTTTCCTTGGAAGATTTGAAGTATTGTAATGGTACTAGTAAATGTATCCAATATTGTATTTTTTAAATCTTTTAATATTCAGAAAATTGTATGATCCATTTTTTCTCGCCTGGTTTTTGTTTGTATTTTGAAATAATTGAATGTGATGAGATAAATATATTATGTTTAGATTCTGGAAAGGAGAAGGTATGATGATGAACATTAATAGTGCCCACTATTTAAACTCTTTAATTTGAAACTGGTAATCACCATATATGTATGGAGATTGATAACAAAGTGGTAGTAATGACTGCTTCAAGTCAGAACAAAAATGACCTCTCCAAGTCAAAATGCATTAAAAAGGGGCATAAATCTTATTAGAATATGAAGATATTAAGTCACATTTCTTTGTGCAAAAGCTGACTTGTGGAAGTCATTTTATGGCAGTGTTCTCCCCAGGCCCTTAAAGGACCGCGGGCCCGCGATGAATAATTTTTTACCGTGGTGGTATCATTCTTACCGCGATGTATAATTTTCTCCGTGGTGCTAACATTTTCGGTTAAAAAATCGTAAATTGGTAAAGTTTTAAAGACCTTGTTAAATCTTTTCCGTGCGGTATAAAATTCCAGGTGAAATTTGACCAGTTCAAACCAGTTCAACCCAGACTGTTTACACCATGTGATTGATTTACCTTATGAGGTTAACCTTGTTGATTGGATTTAATCGATGTAATTAACACTTGTAACATGATTCTTTTGTGTTTTAATTAAGAGATCATAACTTTATGATCACAGATAACTATTTAATCATGGCTTCACTCACCACCCAAGCGCTGACCAGTGACAAGTCGGGAAATACTTTGTACACAAACAGTGTGGACCGGTACATTTTTTGAACATAATAAAGTTGGATCTTTACATATAATTGACATTTATACATTTCTCAATTCTTATATTATAGTATTATTTGTCTGATTAAACCATGGCCAAAATTATCTTTAATTATGACATAGATATTGCATGATAGTCGGGTTTCAAACTATAGTATCTGTCAACAAGTAATTAAAAGGGAACAGACATCTGTACATATCACATGACCCAGTTAGTTCACGTAGAATATTCAATAGATATAAGAAGATGTGGTATGAGTGCCAATGAGACAACTCTCCATCATGTCCATCCAAGTCAAAATTTATAAATGTAAACTATTATAGGTCAAAGTACGGTCTTCAACACGGAGCCTAGGCTCACACCGAACAGTAAGCTATAAAGGGCCCCAAAAATTACTAGTGTAAAACCATTCAAACGGGAAAACCAACGGTCTAATCTATATAAAAACGAGAAACGAGAAACACTTATGAAACACATCAACAAACGACAACTACTGAACATCAGATTCCTGACTTAGGACAGGTGCAAACAAATGCAGCGGGTTTAAACGTTTTAATGGTACCAAACCTTCACCCTTTTTCCTGAAACAATAGTGTAACATTACAACATAGAAAGACACACTATAAAATATCAACTGAAATAGCTTAACTCAATCAAAGGACATAGTAACACCATTGAATATAAACTGAACAAATAAATTTGACCTATGATACAATGTAAATTCAAAATAAATAAACTAAGGGAAGAATAATAAAAGTAACATGTTATATCGGTATGAAATGTTAAACAATTTAAGAAAAACAATATGCTCGAACAAAAATATCAGCCATTTGCAATAACTTTAAACACAGGTAAATAAAATAATTTTGTTGTTAGGTATACATATACAGTTACAATAGAGAAAGGAAATATTTTAACAAAATAAATAATTTTGATGTTCATAGTACTGAAGTGGAAATTTATATTAGTACCAAACACTTATCAAAGCTGGTATATAGACCAGATATAACCCTGAATAACATTAAATAACAAAAAAAGCATTACAATTAGTATCAACAGGTCAAGTTTATTTACAATTAATTGCAATCTATTCTATTTCATAAATAAAATGCATGACTGTACATTCAAACTAGATATCTATATCCACAATTAATGAATAACAGAAGTAATTTTGTAAATTTTATCCATAAGCACATGTTAAATCTATTTATATCTACTTCCTGTCATTTAGGGGGAAAATAGGGAGATTTTGTTGTTGACATTGAATATGGTTACTTATAGATCTATAGACCTAACATAAATTTATAGATTTATGAATTCTTTCTAAATGGATCATGACAAATAAAGATTTAGATTTCAGTGCAGTATTAAGTCTGTAGATTTATCTATGGTTGATTATCACCAAAGAAAAGAAAGGTTAATATCTACATGAAATCTATGGCAAAATGTTTGAAAATTTATGAAAAATTCTTTTATTAAAATTTAAAATAGAAACTGGTTCAAATAATACAACAATATTTGTTCTCATTAATTCTATATCTCCTTATGACAAGAATCCTTTAATATACACCAACTTTCTTTCTAGAAACTAGAAAGTTTTTTAAATTGAACATTTTTGGTCTCCTTTGAATGATATTTTATTTATATTGATCATAGATTTTATAAAAGATTTAATTACTTTAAATTTAGATGAATATTTTGTAATGAATCATGTTTTATTTATTTTAAAAATATTAAAGTAAACAAACTGTTTATTGATTTACTTCTATTTTGCCAATAATTTTCGGACTCAATGTCTACATAAAACAGTAACACAGTATTAAAACAAAACAAGAGACATTAAAAGTGTAGAAACTAGAAATACAGCTAAGCGACGCGACACGACTGATTGTATGAATCTTTTCACCAAGCTGTCCACACGCGCTACCCTGGTGCTATCCAAAAATCCTGGGGAGAACACTGATACAAGTCATAATCTGTTGAGTGCAAGAAGGGAGAAAACACTTACATCAAATTATATCTGACCTATGGAAGTCATTTTATTCTAACTTGTTTATGTCAGAGCTCTGACTGTTTGACTAACAGGTCGAACAACTGATGTTCTTAAATCCTGCTGACTGCCATTGACGATTGCCAAATAAATTGTTCACAAAATGCAAGATGTAACATGGATCTTAATCATTAATTTAACACCAAACAGAAAACAATAAACTTGCGGAGAAGATGGTATACCGCAAACATGAGGTGCAAAAATTTGTACACCATATCCGGATTTCGACAATGTCTCTTCAGTGATGTGAGGGATCGAAACGGTATTTAGAAAGGCCATATAATTTACCTCAATTTAGAATAGACTCTTGAATTTTAAAGAGTCGAAATAGGATGAACGGATCATATAAACCCGAAGGAAAATATAATACAAGCCCAAACGAAAAAATATAAACAAGTTTAAATTGAAAACAACGTTCAAACTTATGATTGCATTGGATAAAAACCTCAATTTTTATATGTGTGCATGTAAAACAAATTTCTTGCTAGAGGGGTCTAAATACAACACAAACAACATTTTCCAAAAGACGAAAAAGTGAAAAGTATATTTTAACAAATCGCATTTGACTAACAGGTCGAACAACCGATGTTCTTAAACCCTGCTGACTGCCATTGACGATTGTCAAATAAATTGATCACGAGATGTAACATGGATCTTAATTATTAATTTAATACAAAACAGAAAACAATAAACTTGCGGAGAAGATGGTATACCACAAACATGACACGCATGAGGTGTAAAAATTTGTACACCATATCCGGATTTCGACAATTAATGTATTGTCAGTGATGTTAGGGATCGAATCGGTATTTGGAAGGCCATATAATTCACCTCAATTTAGGATAGACTCTTGAATTTTAAAGAGTCGAAATAGGAAGAACGGATCATATTTTATTTCAGCATACATGTATTTGCCAAATAAACCCCACAATTCAGGCTCTTTGAAGCATCTAGTTCTTGATCAATGCTACATGTATTTGAAATTCTTTAAAAGTGCTTAAATGAAATAAAATACTTATACTTACCTCTTGCAAAGCACAAATTGCCATTGCATTCCATCTTAATGGTTCATGACTGATAGCCATGGCAATTTCTCTCACCTGCAGAAAACAACATTTAATTACAGATCAACATATATATACAAAAGTTAAGAACAATTTAACAAAATATTTTTCTGATGTAACAAACATTTTTTCACTATCAGGACTATATTATTTTCATTGACAGTCTGAAGGGGATCTTAGATTTCAGGCATGTGAGATCTGACAATTTATAATGATTGGTAATTTGCATAGTTTGATTAGAGTGATATACTAATAGTCATGATAGTTGTCAGACAATGTCAGGGCTGTTCCATATACCGCAGAACACACATTGAAATTTCATTTTTGGTTGGGTGTTTTTGTACAGTGAAAACATAAGAAAAATTCAATCAAAGAGCTGAAAGCTCTCAGGAAAAATGACGCCACTGTCTCTAATATTGTGATATTTTTTATGCAAGTCTTGATTTTCACATACCGTAATTAGTTAAACATTCCAACATGTCTCGTAAGCATATAATTGATATTCGTATATGTGTGTGTTATGTGAAGATGACAACTGGCTGTTTTTTTAGTACAAATGTATAGGTCAAGACTACCTGAATGATCTACAGTATCCAATGACTACTGGCTGTTTTTTTCTATAAATAAAAAGGTCAAGACTACCAGAATGATCTACAATATCCAATGACTACTGGCTGTTCTTTTGTACTAATAAATAGGTCAAGTCTATTTGAATGATCTACAATATCCAATGACTACTGGCTGTTCTTTTGTACATATAAATAAAGACCTAAATGATCTAAAGTATTCTAAGTAATGTGATTTTTGTCTTGCAATTACATTTTTCTAAATCAAGAATATAGACTACTTGTATCCTTTTCAAACCAAATGATTATGAAGAGCCTGTTGTTACCAAGCTCTTATACCCCACATACTCATTAAATAAGTTACTAGTGACCTAGTTATTTGTTACTTGAAGCAAATTATATTTCTGTAGATTTAGACAATAGTATAATATTGTTTTACTAGTTTTATTTCACCTTGAAGATTAGACAAATAGGGATACTCCTTTGATTTTTTATTTCATGTCAGTCAGGTCGCTTTATATGAAACTTGAAACCACTTCTCTGCCATATTGTTATTTCATAACAACTCTGCCCTTGACCATGTTGACCCATGTAATTGATATTCATTCTTTAACCATATATCATAGTCAGTTAGTTTTTGATTTTGCACTCCCATACCACCTTTCAGGTCAAATGTCTGTCTCCATTTAAGTTAATGACATTGAACAATCATGGTATTAAACACAATTTCAATAGTGATAATGCTGTTCTAGTAGGTCACCATATATTCAACTTGGGTAGCATTCCAGTTATTGAAATTTGTGTCAGATTAGAACAATGATCTAGACCTTTAGGAATGGATCTTACAATTTAATATGGAGCTATAGTATGGGACCCCTACATGGTAACAAAAAAAACAAGCTTGAAAGGATACAACGTCAAGCGGCAAAATCTATCACCAGAAATTACAAGTCAAGAGAGGATGGAGGGATATGTCTCTAAAATGCTTGCCTAACTGGAACTACAACAAGATCTCCAGACAAGACGAACAAGGAGTTGAAGCCAGAAGTTAATATTTATGTAAAAAGTAGTTGAGGGCTGATTCCGCTATTGAACCATACTGTCATTCTATAATATTATTGCGCAAGTATTTCTGTATTGTCCTTGTTATTGGTCAATGTCTTGGTGTATTGGTCTGAGGCGGTCAAGGCCAATACTGCTGGCCGAGGACCAACAATAAGGCCAATACATAAATACATGTAATAGTATCGTTATTAATTAACTACAGTGTTACAATATTTTTTATTTCATTTCACAAGAGATAAACATTTTACCTTGAAGTGGAACTATCCAAATCTCAGTTTCTTTTATAAGATGCAATATCTAATGATTTGGTGCCGCTTCCATGTATCTTCAGCCTTTTCTCATCTGATGAATTTTCTACCCTTTCCAGTCACTATAAAGTGTTACAACTTTAATTTAGACACAACACATAAATAGTAATTGAAAGGTACTGCCATTGCATGTCTAATGCAAATATATTTAAAAAAAATAATGTAAGAGTTGAAATTGATACAACTATCCATAAGCCAATTGACCAAAGAACGAAGATTTGCGCAATTACAGAATGCATATGCCTGGTTCGGGTTTAAAAATAAAAGACCATTTACAAAACATGAGAAGCGAAAGTAAACAGTAAAAATCGATTTGTACCATCGTTATGATGAAATTATGAGGTTGTCAAGAAATGAACTTTGTGATAATTTACTTGTTCCCCAAACCTGAAATAATTCCATCGTCTACTTTCAAAATGCTTTTCAAATGAATGGGACCGTCTTTAACCTAAAATATATGCCATACTGAACGTAACAGCTTGTTTATGGTGAGTAAATAAAAACTGCGCCGCACAAACAACTGTTTACTTTCAGTTTGAGTTTATCGTGACTTACGATCTAAAACTAGAGACGTTCCAAATCCTGTTTTGGCCGGATCAGAACTCGGAAGTAGGAGAGATCGATTACGGGGAGGGACTGAATTATTCGGGTTAGCAGGTAAAATAGTAAATATGAAACCGAGTGCGGTAGGCGGAGGCATAATCAACTTCCGTTAGTTCTGGTCAATGGTATCGGAAACATGCCGCTGATAGCGTCATTTTCCAAAAAACTGCCTCTTTAGATGGTTACTACCTCAACTCCAAAGTGCCTTCCCTTGTATGTTTTAATGAAACAGCCCTCACTGTCATAAACTTGATAAAAAAAGTCCATATCATAAAATTTAAGATGTTTTAATCTGTGGTGATAGCAACAGTACTACTGTACTACTACAGTCAGGGGTACAACTTATAAATGTAATTTTAATATACTTGAAAATGTAAAAGTGTTTAATGTCTCAATAACCCCTTTTCACAATACAGAACACGCTTAACAAATTTACCTCAAAATATGTGCAAGTAATTTATTTTTACAACCCCTGGAATTATTAAGTTTTGGAAAGTCAAATAAAATTGAGAATGGAAACGGGGAATGTGTCAGAGACAACCCGACCAAAGGGTAGAAAATAATACATGCCTCAAATACTTTTGTTATTATTGGTGTAACAATTTTAACAAGAGTTTAACCTTTTATTTCAAGAACTTTACAAATAACTGTTTTAAGCATAGATGCTAAGTGAATGTGCAAGGCTTACAAATTTTGCCTAGAAGCTTGTAAATAGACAGTATTTTGAAAATAACGTGTTTTTCATGAATAGTAAAGACAGACAAGTAAACACATATATCATTACAATGTAATCAAGAGAAATCCAAAAGGAGAATAATATAGATTTCTTACTTGTATATTAAAATACAAATCTGGATATCTAAGGGAGATAATTCTGCTTCCAAAATAAGTTAGCCTTACCAGTAATTTACTAAATAAAATTGATTTGTACCCATGACTGTACTATGTTAGAAATTGGACTGTATTTTACAAAATAACAATGAAAAAGTCTTCAAAATCAAATCTATTATTTGAAAAAATATGGTATTGACATTTGAAAAAAAAAATCTAAATAAGATGTTTGTGAGAAACATGATGACATGTTTTGAAAATGACCTTTGACTTATACATGTACATGATTTACTGTACATATAAAATATTTTAGGAAATGATAATAAATTTCAAAATTCAGTATGCATGAAATTACAGTATTGTGTAACTGTATATTGTTTATGTTTTGCATAATGGGAAGTACTGTAATATGATGATTATGGTATTAAAAAATACTTGTGCATCTTCACTCAAAAGTACATGTAAGCAGAACTGAGATACATGTAGACAAAGTTTACAAATTTTGTAATCTTACACACTTAAAAGTATTTACCACTCTTGAAAAAGGTAGTTTTCTTATAAGAAGATTGGTTGTCTTTTGGTACTGTCTAATTTCCATTAATGCCCTAGTTCCAGCTCTATATCTTTTCTTTTTCCGTAATGATCCATCTAAATTGACTGAAAATAGTAGAAGAAAAAAATTAATGTTTTTACCAGATCATTTTTCTGGAAACTATTTTTTTCTGTTGTGCCAACTTGTTTCCACTTGTTGTCATTCGGGGATAGATTTTATTTATTTGGTGATATTTTGGTGTGATGGAATTGTTTACCGGTAGTTACAGTATGTTGTGCATTATATTTTCTTTTTTAAATTTTTGTTGGTACACATATTATCATGATTATTGTAACTTGTTTTTTCAGTCCAATTTCATTTCATTGAAGAGTTCTATACGGCATTCAGGGTTTCCACTGGCAGTCGTGCAAAATAATATAATTGTGGCAATTAAAAATCATGATTGGCAAAAGAACTTGGTGAAAGAAATATAACAGTTGGACTTTGTCAATCTTGTTTATTTGTATTGTTTAATGGAAATGTGAGGTAAAATGGGGTCACATGTCACCGGAAGGATTGTTTTTACAACTTTAATAAATAAACTGTTGACACAGAGATATGTCTCGCTCGTTAGCATAAAATTCAGAAAAAGACAATCGATCGGACCATGAACCAGTGGACAGGGTCTCAAAATGGTCAACAAACTGAGATGTTTCTTTTACAATTTTTAAGAAAGTGACTTGACTGCACTAGATGTAATCTTTTCATAGTGGTTGTTCCATTTTAGGTTCGATTGTAATGTTACACCCACATATTTTGCAATTGTAACATGTACAGGTTCTAAAATATGGGTATGGAGTGTTATCGTGCTTGGCTTGAATGGTTTTTTTCTCACTGTGTGATGGTTAGTTTAGTGCATTTACCAGGATGGAAGGCGATAAGCCAATCAGCCTCCCATTTGGCAGCAACGTCAAGGTCTGATTGTTGTTCTTACTGTCTTCTTGGCATGTAATTTTTCTGTATATAATGCTTTCGTCATCAAAGAGTCTTAATTTACTGAGTTCTAAACATTTTAGAAAGTCGTTTATGACATTCAAGTCATTATGTAGATAAGGTTTGCTGACTTCTTACCATTTCACAGGTAACACCTGCCTGATATTATAATCAATTTAATGGATAATTATAGAGAAGTTATTTTCATACACACGATCACCTGCCTCATATAATTTATGAGGAACAAGATTTTATTTTATTGACAGAAATTATCAGGTCAGAATGTACTGATATTTGACATTTATTTTAATATATAGCTTGCTTAGCTTTTATTTTGCATGTGCTATCTATGTATTAATATACATGTACAATGTATGTAATTTGCACCCAATTCGGCACCCAAGGTAGTTATTTTGGCACTAATGATTTATATTATGTTTTGCAAGTAAACTATTGAAAACTCCTTTTTCATATTTTTAAGATATTTTCGCTCCAGGTGTCACTGCAATATAATCTGTTAATTCTAGTCACTTCGCACCTGGTTAAATCAGCACTCGGTATAGTCAATTCTGCATCTAGTCAAATCGGGACCTGGTTAATTCGGCACCCAAGGTAGTTATTTTGGCACTAATGATTTATATTATGTTTTGCAAGTAAACCATTGAAAACTCCTTTTTCATATTTTTTAAGATATTTTCGCTCCAGCTGTCACATATATTTGTCATGCACGACAGAAGTTCCAATGGAAACACTGCAATATTATCTGTTAATATTCAGAAAAGTTCAAACAGCAAATAACTGATTATTGCGTGAACCCCTGAACCCCCTGAGGGGTTCACGCTTATATATTGGCGAGTTTTGGATGTGTCTCTGGGCCACTCAATTTCCTTGGAATCACGATTCTTGGAACGTCTCGAAAATTTTACATCATTTCTACAGGTAGTTATTTATGTCTTTGATACGGTCCCTCCATGGATAGGCTACCACGTGACATAGTATAGTTCAACAATCCGGCAAAGTTCATTTGTATAGATTTGAAAGTAAAACAATAAAGACTAGGTTGCATTCTAAAATCATTTCACGGGATAGTATATGTTAGAACCTATTTGCCTTTTGACAAAACATGTATGTTTTTAATCATTTGAATATTTATCAAATATCAAATATAATGATAACGCAATTATATAATTCATGCTTTGAGACGGTCCCTCTATGCGTTGTGTGTGTAGTATTTAATTAACCTGGGAATGGTTTTTTGATATACAATGACCCAGAATAAACTGATTATTTCTGAACGTTTATCATTTGATATTTAGTATTTCAATCATAGCATGAGAAAATGTTGGAAAGCATGAATAAAATTTAGAAAACGATATTTATGTTAAAAATATTTATCTCAGGTCGGAAACACAGTGGTCATGGTGGTCAGACCGCAGAAAGATAATCAAACAAAAGGATTTTTTGAAAAAAAAAATCTAATTTCATATACTACCAGACTAAAAGAATATTCATTGTTAAGGTAAAACTGAAACTGAATTTATTCCTAATAATTATAGAATATAATTAAAATTGTAATGTATACGTGCATTATGTCTCACATGTTTGATCAGTCATTACATTTATGAGAATTATATGTAACGTATGGCCACCAATGAGCAGGGATGCGTACCCAAAGTTAGCTAAATATCTTAATTTTAAACAGTCGTGAATGAAAAAATACTTGCGTGGTTTCAATTCACAAGGATTTCAAATCCTTGCATCTCACAAAAAACGTAATTAATATTTTACAATAATCATAACAAATTTAATTACTACAATAATGCCAATTATTTTATACTGTTTTAGTAGGGATTTATAAGTCTCTGCTTATAATTTGTATAGCAATATATTCATATAGTGGAATATTAGACTTTAAAAAGAGATTCATTAGATAAATAAAATGTCCATCCGTAAATACTTGACATTTGTGTTTATTGATATTATATTCAAGCTACTTTACGGATAAAGTTCACTAACAGGAATGTATGTTTATTATAAAATTTCATTTTTTTTTTCTTTTATTAGTTCAACCTTATAGCATCTTAATATTTGTACTATGGTACGGTTTTAAAATTGTATACATGTTGACCAGCTATCCTACACATCTTGATTCATTCACATTATACATCACCTTGTTAACACGCGCACTATCAGTTTGCATTCACAAAAATTCCGGAATAAATGGCAATGAAACAGTTAAGGTAGGTAGTTTGACATCCGATTTCAACTATTAGATTAATATATGTGATGACGCAAATGCGTATTCTTATCCAGAGTATCAGTGCGTATGCTTTCTATTTACTAGTTCTTGCGCAAAAATACTACGTTCATGCATAAATATTAATTTCACTCGCGAATGCGAATTTTCGCTTTTGTTATCTAAATTCAGGACACGGCAGTAAGAGCTTGACATGTGATTTTCAAGCACGGTCATCTTTGCTTACGGTATTCTGATCTCTAGCTGTTTCTCTTTTGTTATCTTTTTGAGTCACTGTCCTTTTATAAACTTTAGCATTTTCAAAATGCCAAGGATTTTCTACCCAAGGAATTATTATAGATTACTTTACTTCGTACTTTATTTGGCCTTTTTAACTATTTTTATTCAAGTGTCACTGATGATTCTTTGTAGACTTAACTCGCGTCTGGCGTACAACATATTAATCCTGGAATAGGATTATGAAAAAATGATGTACAATCCCAAGTGATAAATGAAATAGCTGAGCTTTAAAATGTATATTCAAATAGTAGCTGTATATACACTTTTCTATTCACAACTATTCAACATTACTTTCAACTGATTTGTGCAAGAATGTACACACTATTACATATTTTTAATAAAGGTAGTTTAACTTCATCATTATCTTCTTCTATTCGCAGTCAATTATTTGAATTCAAAAGCAAACAAAAATTCAGCAACAATCTCTTTGGTGACCAGTCAGTGGTCTTAGGTTCACGTATTGCTTTTCTTTTTTTAAAGAAAGCAACTTGTTTAAATTCATTGTGTATTGTAACTGCTTAATTACATGCACTGATTTTAACAATGTAGGAGATGGATCTTTTTTATTAACCTCTGCAATTGTACGTTTTGCAAAAAAAAATATATAAAAAAAAACAGAAACTGTTCTCTCATACCTCATACCTCAAACATTGTCAAATAAAAAGGAAAAAAGGTAAAAAAAAATATCTGGTGCCAAATTGACTAACCGAATGCCAAAAAGACTTTAAATAGGTGCCGATTTGACTTTTTCTTTGGGTGCCGAATTGACCAAGTGCCGATTTGACTTGTACCCCTGTAAATGTCTGTATGTTTGTGTTGTATATGTATCTGATGTTATTACATGTATGTTTTTTTTTAATATCAGTCGGTTAAAAAGCTCTTAAGAGCTCATGTTCCTTGTTATTATGTATATATGCAACCCAACTTTAAATAAACAGTGATCTCGTTAGCCCAAAATAGAAGGGCGTCGCGCCCTGGGTGCCCTCAACCGCGCCCCTCTGCCCTGACGCCTTTTTCCAAAAAAACCTTGTGCCGTTTTGGTAAAATTGCCTTTTGTTTCATCGATTTCTTATCGGGAAGTTAAATTACATATATGACACCTGTTGATTGCCCCCAGGTTAATCATGTCATTATAATCAATTACAGTGGACAAGACTTCAAAGGTGTTAATAACTAGGTAATTTGATTTAGACAATGTACCTTTTTGTCATAAATTTGATGAATATGTCAGCGAGTGTTTTTAGCTTGGGTCGGCATTTTCGATCTCCAAGTCACAATGGAAGAGTGTATAAATGAAGACTTTCATGACTTTAGAATAGAATTTAAGTCATCAAAATACAACTATGCCTTCACAGAAACGCCGTCCATCTAAACTTGTGAGCGACAATCAGACAGTTGTTAATAAACGTAAACGTGTTGGAAATTAATTTTGGAGTTACTTCCCCTGTTTTAGCTTATTACAAAATTGTGCTCTTAAAATATTATTTAGTATTAAAAATAGGAAAAAATAACCAATTGAATACAAGACTATAAAAGAATGTTACCTTAAGGATATTAAATGTCTTTGAACATACCACAACAAATATATTGCAATTTATTTTTGATACTCATACTTTTAGCAATCCATGTTTTATTCATTCTCAAGTCAGAAATATGTATAACTTATTGAGGTAAATGATGTGAAGCTATATTCCTACAAAAATAGGTAGGGTGAAGTTAAACTATTATACATGTAACAAATCAACTTAACTTCATGAAGCTATACTAAATAATCCCTTAACACAAACAATGAAGAAAAGATTAGAGGGCCAAACTCTAGCTGAAAATTTTGAAATACATGTACAGTCAGGGATATAACTCTATAGGGTTATTACAGAAAAATAACATACATTTGTTATTGTGGACTAAAAAATCAAAGAACTGTGATAACATACGTATGTTACATGTTTCAAAGGGACAATATACATCATCAGTTTAGTTAAAATGTATAAAAGTTCTATTGATATTACTTTTGTCTTTATGTATACTTGACTATTGAAAGATATAACAGTTCATAGGGTGTCTTCCCATTTATCCAACTTTTTAAAATAAGGTATTCTCATTTAGCCAACTTTTTATTTTTGTTAATTATTGGGTTGTTTATTTAGTAATAATAAGGTGTCTTTCTAAAATTTGACAGTAAATTTGTTCCTGTATGTTTTATATTATTTAAAAATATATATAAAATAGGCGATAGTAAACTTTTATATAATATTTTTATATTAACATTTTATGAAAGTAAATATGACTGTCTTTATTACTTGTTTAAATTGTAGGTGCAAGTTATAACATAACAATTAAATGTGTCACCTGTTAACTTTTAATTGTGGTGCTGATTCAAGGTGATTACCAAATTAAACATTGTTCGTGTTCAGCATATTTGCTAATCAATGGAAAAATCTAAACATTTTTCACAACCCAAGCCCATATCTCCAAGTGTTAAAAATTAAAACTATGTAACAGTACTCAGCAATCTTTCCAAAACATGTGAATGAATGAATGAATGAACTCTATTCTTATAAAACTACATTTCATAGTTAAGCTCATGTTGTAGTATATATAGCCATTCAATCCAAAATTTCATTATTGCACAAATGGCAAACGCACAAGTCAGAGTACAACTAATTCCTCATGCCAGAGGTCACTACCTAGCAGTTGCAGGCTACAGATATTGTGTTAAGACCAGAAAACAGGGCAGAGATGCAGAACTTGTATACTGGAAATGTACAGAAATGGACTGCCCTGGCACCGTAAACACCACAGATAATCTAGTTACCAGATGTCCAAGAGACCACAAACACCCACCATCACATGCAGATATCAAAGCCAAGCTATTCCTGTCACACTTATCAGAGAAAGCACGCTCCTGCCTAGACCCACTACCAACACTCTATGACAGTGATATAATACATCCTAACCTGTTCCTCATCATACAGAAGCTTCAGAATACACAGGCTGCCACAGAAATACGACTCATCCAGTACGCCGCAGGGGGAAAACGCAAGACTCGCAAGTTAAAGTACCGCAACATAGACAACAGACTGACCCAACTTAAGGATAGACTACAGCAAGGACAGATCAACGTATATCACTACACTGATGCAGTATCCCACCTACTTAAACTAGGATGAAGATCTACTGAACATTCCTTTAGTGTGTGCTATGTTTTTTAACCATTGTGCTTGCATTACTATTTAAAAAAATGTATGATGTGTGTATCTACTGAACATTTCTTTAGTGCCATAGTATGTTGTGTGAATCTACTGAACATTCATTTAGTCACAGAGTGCTATTGATATTTCTGTGCCAGTATTTTATAACCATTGTGCTTGAATTGCTTTTGCTTTTGTTTATATACATGTATATATGTATATATGTTGTGTGAATTTTGTTCTGTTCAGTCTTTGTGTAGTAAAACGTATTCAACTTATATTTTGTCCCATTTGGATCATTTGGTCAGAACAGAAAAAATGAACGAAGAGGATCTATTACACAAAAAAAAAAGCTCCATCTCATTGACAAATCTCTTCGTGAATAAAAGTGCAACTGATATTTTTCTATCCAATTCACATTTTAATTAACGGTTAAAAAACTTAAAAATACTTTCAAATGATTTACATTACATTAACTAAATGTCAGTTGCACATTTTAACATGCTATGCTAAATAATACTACAGAAAATTTAATCTGGGTATAATTTTCAGTCTTATTTTTCACCTGTCATTCAACCCAAACTCTAATTTGAAAACTCTTTGTTCTTGATTACCTTTGATCTCATCTATCCAACTTATTTTTTTACCTGTACTACCTATAATTTTAAAAAGTTGGATAAATGAGAATGAACCGTTCATAGTTTGCCAATTTTGCATAGTACACCTATATGTTATTACAGAAAAAATATGCCTGTAATAACTAAAGGGTGTTATCACAGCTTCTCTATATCACTTCAAAGCATTTTCTCAGACATACATCATGCTTAATTACAATGTATTTTAATTTATTGTAAGACATAATGACCAGAGCATGTATTAATAATGAGGTTCTGCACAAGTTTCTCAGTAAT
Source organism: Mytilus coruscus (assembly GCA_017311375.1). Lineage (NCBI taxonomy): Eukaryota > Metazoa > Mollusca > Bivalvia > Mytilida > Mytilidae > Mytilus > Mytilus coruscus. The sequence goes on along the minus strand of CM029596.1, from coordinate 88,547,151 downwards.
TCCCAAGTGTCTTATATAATAAGTTACATTCCTTTAATAACTGAGCCTTGTTATCACAGCTAAGTTTATCCCTTAATAGCCTCGTGTCATTGATTTACCATGGTTAATCAAAAATGTATTAATTTAATTAAAAAATTAGTTATCAAGGCTATGCATTTAGTTTCTGCGCAGTCTCAAGTGTTCCCTAGAGCCCACTATAAATGAAATAATTTCATATGTTATTACAGATTTAGAAAATTTAAGGAATAAAGAGTAGACAACTCATGAAAGTATCTGTAATAACACACGCAAGTTATTTTCTGTAATAACCCTATAGAGTTATATCTCTGACTGATGTAAGACAACTCAGTCTCTGTTACATGTATGCTTAACTATGAGATGTCTAGTTCATGTTGTTTTTTTGGAAGGAGGGGCGAGGGAGAACAGTAAGTTTATTTTGCCTCATTAAGTTGTATGGCTGTGTATTGCCATGTATTATGAACATGTAGTATGAATGACTGTTCTAATGCAAATAATATAGAATAAATAATCAAAACAACAATTTATGCATCTTTATTAACAACATATACAGTTAAAAACAGAATGTGAACTTGTGATACGCACAGAAACGTAGACAAAAGAAATGAGCAGTGCCTTTTCCTATCCTAAAAAAGTGCCCTGCCCTCCACTGGCACCCTGCCCCTTTTGATTTCTAGCTAGAGCACTGATAAAGATTGATAAAATTGAGAATGGAAATGGGGAATATGTCAAAGAGACAACAACCCGACCAAAAAGCAGACAACAGCCGAAGGCCACCAATGGGTCTTCAATGCAGCGAGAAAATCCCGCACCCGGAGGTGGTCCTCAGCTGGCCCCCAACTAAAATTGTGTGCTAGTACAGGGAAAATGGACGTCACACTAAACTCCAAAACATATAAATGAACTAAAGTTAAAAAACATACTGGACTAACAAAGGCCAGAGGCTCCTGACTTGGGACAGGTGCAAAAATGTGGCGGGTTAAACATGTTTTGTGAGATCTCCCCCCTCCCCCTATACCTCTAGCCAATGTAGAATAAAGAAACACATAGCAATACGCACAGTAAAACCCAGTTTAAAAGAAGTCTGAGTCCGATGTCAGAATAGGTAACAAAAGAAACTAAGCATAATGACAATGATACATACAATGTAACTGAACAAAGGACTACTAGAAGTTACTGACATGCCAGCTCCAGACCTCAATTAAACTGATTGAAAGATTATGTCTTCATCATATGAAAAACAAGTACAATCCCTCCCGTTAGGGGTTTAGTATCATACCATACTTTACTTACTTTACTTTAGAATTTTATATAATTCATATTTTTGTGTTAAATTATTAATAAAACCTTTTGATGCCAATGTTGGAGAAGTTCGTGAATGGTTTCCAGCATTTCTCTGTGGTGCTACCGATTTTCTACCAGAACTATGTCGTGTCATATTTTCATTAAATCATATTAAACAGAACTGCTGTTTGGACAATAATTTTTTGTTTTTCCATCTTTCAAATTTCCTGACATTTTTAGCACACATGCGCATAATTTCCGGAAGTGTAGAACTGAAGATGGGACGGAAATGATCATATTCAGGAAAATAAATTTTGAAGTTGTGGATCTGGATCACAGAATAGAGAAAAATAGGTCAAAATAATTAAGAACATAGAGACAATGGGGTGCTTAAATATGAAAAATATAGAGAATGAGGGTCAAAATAAAAAAAAAGAATAGAGTAAAATGCTCTAAAAAGTTTTAAGGATAAAGAAATGAAGCCCCCCTCTTCATCCAGACCCTTATAGATATAATCAAGGATTTGAATAGTGACTCACTATACAAATCCTTGATATAATAAATAAATGATTTTAGATTTTAAAATTTCACACATGTACATTGTTATGACCCCTCTAGACACATTTGCATTCCCTTATGTTTTATTTTTGTCTTTGCACAAATTGTACTGTGATAGTAGGTTAAAGAGATCATCGTTTCTTTGTTATTGTGTACATATATATATGCCAACTTTAAATAAAATTTACTTACATACATACTATGCAGAAATTTTTGTTTCTTTTTCTTTCAAACTACATATATAGGGGACTTATCATTTTTTACCTGGGAGGGGGGCTGGTCATTTGGAAATCAAACATATAAAATTTTCTTGATCCCCCCAAATATTTCACTTTTTTTATTTGATCCCCCCCTTAAAAACATTTGAAAAAAATGTGATTCCCCCTCTATTAAACAAAGGAACATATATATTAGATATACTGTTCCCAGATTAAACATTTAAAAATGGAAAACACTTGTCATGTTATTTCACGGAAATATTGCAAACATGAAATATTCTCAGTGGAATGAGTCCCAAAAATATATTTGAGGGAAAATTGCCTTGAAAGATAGGGCTCTCCCAAGAAATATGTGTAGGTAGAGTAAGCCATAATTAGTGCTTTGGGATGCTTTTTCTGACTTTTTTTTCACTAATTTCTTATATTGGGCTAAAAAAGAAAACTTGTTCGTCAGTAAATTTGTAAAAAAAAATATGCAGTAAAGAGTATATGTTTTTTGAAACAGTAACAACATTTTATTTAATAAAAGGGATCTATTATATACCCTTTCTTGAACGCTGCGTAAACTTAAGTTTACTTGAGGCCTTATTGAAAGCTCCATGGAGTTGGTAAACTTATATATGGATAGTTCATTCAGCTTGAACAATTCATTTACTCATTTATTGTCACATATCTCACATTTCTTCTTGTGTAAGACTTAAAAGTAACCCCAAAATTTTGATTTATTAGCCTAAAAAGTAATACTTTTGAGGGAATGAGAGGTATAAATGGACCCAAAAGGATCTTGTAATGAAAACAAAAAGGTACATTAGTGGTGTTTATCAACTTAGAATCATCTTTTGTATCAAATTCAACTGTTTGTATGCAGGTTAGATGAATATTTGATCATTTATTGGTGAATTTATTAGTCAACACTATATTCTTTCATGATGCAGTGTGATTTGGATTTTTTTTAGAAATTATACACAAATCGTTGTAGATTTTGTTTTAATTTATACTTAATTCTTCTTAAACTATATAGCTGAGTATAACACAACATGGCAGTAATACTTGAAATAACCAGTCAAATATAGAATCAATGGGCTTGAATCAATTAGACCAAGAAAGGAATTGGCAGCTATAAAAAAAACTCGCTACTTTAGATTTTCTTTCAAAACGGAAGCAGTTTAGGTGTGGAAGAATGTTTACAATAAAAAATCCAAGTCTACCATGCCAAAATCTTATGCACTTGAAAATCAAAATCAAGCAGAATCAGACTCTTATGAAACTCTTGAAATGCAAGGTACAGGAGATGAGTCTGACGCGTTTGACTTTATAACTGTTAAGCTTTAAGGTCCCGAGGATTATGTTGATGTTTGATCAGTGAACTAGATTTTATCAGTTACATATACAGTACACAAATTATTATATATATATGGTAATGAAATAAATTTGATCAATGATGGTAATGATGGTAAAAATATATTATTATTTGACTGTTGTAATGTTCTTCTTAACATTTTGTCCCTTGAAGCATGCAAACTACTTACTTCCATGTGCCAAAAAAATTGATCCCCTCTTTGAATTTATAAAAAAATTTGAAGCCCCTTTTCCACTTTCAGAAAAAAACTTGATTCCCCTGCATTTTGACCAGCCCCCCTCCCAGGTAAAAAATGATAAGTCCCTAGTTGATGTTAAATTGTTATTCGTATTGATTATAGTCAGGACCTATCAAATGCGGATCCCGAATTTTGGAAAAAAGGGACCACCAGCAAGTTAAGGTTAGAAATGGGACTTGTAAAAAGTCTATACATTAACCATATATATATACAGCTCAATCAGGGAGAACACTGCCCTCCCCTGGCACATCATATAATTCCGCATCTGTCTGTTATCTGGGACCAATAGATAACTATTAAATTTCACCGTAATGGTCCATAAATCATACATTTTTTATTTTGTTTTGTTTACGTAGAGACTTTAAATAGGTATAAACTATCACCAAAAGTTATGCTTATAATATTTTTGTTGGAAACCATACATCACGCCAAGGATTTCTATAGTGACAAATCCTTTATCACACTTTTTCTGCATTAGGATATTCAATTAACAATTTTATTACTTTCCCTTTATATAAACAATCTGGGACTATTATACTAGTCCCAGAAACAATTCAATTCAATATTTTATTTACGTCCCACCTTATGTATAAAATTAAACAATACAAAACATTTATTGAGGCTGTTAGTTATTAAATTTTGACACCTATAGCATACTTGACCAGGTGAAAGGTAAGAAGGCACCTGTATTGTGATTAAGTCACGAATTATGTTATTTACCTTTAAAACCATACATTTCAAAGAAAAAAATACTATAGTCTTATGTTGAAATAATTGATATAGTTATATTACACTTCTAAAGTATGCAATTCCATCCAAACCCTTATAAATGTAACTTCAAATTTAAGTAATTACACAAAGTAAATTCAAATTCAAATATAGGTCCTTTGCGGTGTTTTAGGGACCGCTCTTCCAAATATCATTTTATAGCAATCAATTTGTTTATTGCGTCCAGGAAAATATTCACAACACATAATGTTAAATTTTCAATCGGACTGAGCATGAAAATGTTTACACGTAACATACTTCAGTCCTCGAGAACATGAGTTATGTATTAGTTGTATTTGTGCGTTATCTCTTTGTTTTTACGTTAGTGGTTTCTGTACTTCGTACCGATCTTTTGAACTAGACTGTTTTATAGTTATGTACTGCTGTAAGACTACTATCTTTTTGGGGCGCTCACATACATATACCCTTATTCGTATTGATTATAGTCAGGACCTATCAAATGCGGATCCCGAATTTTGGAAAAAGGACCACCAGCAAGTTAAGGTTAGAAATGGGACTTGTAAAAAGTCTATACATTAACCATATATATATACAGCTCAATCAGGGAGAACACTGCCCTCCCCTGGCACATCATATAATTCCGCATCTGTCTGTTATCTGGGACCAATAGATAACTATTAAATTTCACCGTAATGGTCCATAAATCTTAAAGTTATTTGAGTCTGCTTTTGGTTGTTCAGAATCTGACTGATTTTACCGTGTAAACATAGGATAGCAGGTTGGCCAGTGGCCATGAGCCCTTGCCGAGACTACTATAACACTGTGTTATGACTACTATATAACACTGTGTTATGACTACTATATAACACTGTGTTATGACTACTATATAACACTGTGTTATGACTACTATAACACTGTATTATAATAGTATCAGGCCCTTGGAAGGGGGCACTTACTATGTACTGAGTGGCAGGGATGAGCCGATGAAATAGATCACTATTTCAAGCTTCATTATATATGAAAAAGTAAAATCACAAAAATACTGAACTCCAAGGAAAATTCAAAAAGGAAAGTCCCTAATCAAATGGCAAAATCAAAAGCTCAAACACATCAAATGAATGGATAACAACTGTCATATTCCTGACTTGGTACAGGCATTTTCTTATGTAGAAAATGGTTTGAAATTGAGATTAAATATATGATAAGGTTGCTGATTATAACTCAAGTATCTTGAATGTTTCAGTTTTTACAGACACAATTAAAACCAAAGTCACATATGCATCTGATATTTGACAAATCTAGTTTTACTCTCCTGAAATAGCGTGATATAGGTTTGTTTGTTTATTTATTTGTTAAAAAAATCATTTGATAGATATGATTTTTAAATACTCAAAATATATGAAAAAGGTAGAGTACTAGATTTAATGTCTCAGCTGCTAACCCCTACCACAAAAGGATCGAAGTGCCAATCCCCCAGGCGTGAGTCATTAATCGTTTCCTCGAGTGACCATCGTGTATAACTTGGCAGAAAATGAGTGCATGATGTCCCTCTCTGTGCTCGCTATTTTATTTCAAATAAAGTAGATTTCTTCTATTTGTTCGTCAGCAGGATTCATAGTTTTCGCAGTGGCGGATCCAGAGGGGTTCCGGGGGTTGGAACCCCCCTTTTTTTTTGACGATCAATGCATTTGAATGGGAACATATAGTTGGAACCCCCCTTTATCCTGGGTTAGGAACTCCCCCTTTTATAAATGGCTGGATCCGCCCCTGGTTTTCGTGACATCAATGATGGTTACAAGTAGTTAGGTTTTCAAGGTCGTCTTTTTGTGCTTAACATGATCAGTAAGGGATCTTATTAAGTTTATCTTCAAATGTTTTATCATGTGGCTATGGATTATAAAGTTATGTTCCATCGGCTTGCTTCAAATTGATTCTAGTGGCATTTTATTATAGTTTGAAAATGTGCATACTTTTATATCTCACTTCGCGAAAAAAAAAAGTTTATTTAATGAGTCTTTTCAATCGTGTGAGATCTTGCATCGATCTGCAGATGCTTGGAACACTATGGCTTAGGATTCTCTATTAGTTATATTATATTCATTTTAGCAACTGCGGTTTGGTTTCATCAGATTCTGTAGCCTTTGTGCGAGTTAAAATTTAGCAGCAATTTCGATTCATCACTCCTTCTTAAGACACGAGAGGTTTGGAGTATTTTTGATTAATATAGTCCTACCAAAGTCGTACAGGCTAGCTTTGCCATCTGCTGTGACTATCGATAAAAACAAACTGTATGGTTATTTAGGTGTTCTGTTTTGGTTTTGGGAATCACTGTGGAGACTACTCCATCTCTTTTGGGAAATCCAAAGCTGTCTCTGCGAATCGAAGTCCTTTTCATTTAATCACATTGTCTCTTACATTGTCCACGTTACCTTGTGACTGGCAAAGTTTTTAGATATACATTGAGTTGGTATGATCAAGTCAGTTAACTAGAAAAGCAGGTATAGTTTAGAGTCTGAAAGTTAAAACAGTAGGATATATTTAGCATGAAAACAATATATATACATTGTCGGAAAATATAAAATTTATTTGTACGAGCTTTAGAAACAGGACAAAAAGCAGCACTTTATGGTTTAGTTGTTTGTTTGGAGGTGATCTCAGGTGCTCCTAATCTGCAACCAACACATAAGTAGACCGATTTGAATGTGTTTCTCTTTTTGAATTTCTTATGAAAATCCACGTCTGCATTTTGTAGTATATACGGTTACGAGCTAAAAAGGGAATAAAGGTCTGAAAATCATACTTTTACATATTGCATAGAATATTTAGTGTACCTTAAGCTGGATGATATATTTTCTTTGACTTCCTCTTTAAATGACTTTGATGAATAGATGTTTCATTGGCAGTAATTCATAACCCATCTTTTATTTTGGTATTATGTCGGTGTATTTTGCATATACCTTAAGATGTATAACTGAATTCGATATCTCTAATTTAATTCCGGATTCGTTATCAAAGATTTAGTGTGTTATAACCAATTTTATATTCGTTTTAAAGAATTGAATTCGCTGTAACGAATTCTCTATATCTAAACCTTACAGAACTTACAGACGTCATGCCTGCAAAGCCGGCTTGGTTAACGTTTGTGTAAGTGGAATATGTGAAAGTTTTGAACAACAGACAACGGACGACACGCGATGGCATAATATCAGATCACCCACGGGCTAGATGTGCCAAAAGTTGTTTTTTTTTAATTAAAGCGTGTCTCTTTTTTTTAAATACTGACGTCATTACCGTTTTATTTTGTGTGAGGGGAGGGGCAATACATATTTGTTTATTTTGTTAAATTTTATTTTTTTATATTTTTTAAGCAGTGTTTTAGTTTAATTTTACCTTTTTTGTTTGGTTTTACTGTTTTTGTTTGTGAGTTTCCGGTTTTTATGGATGAACGGGGAGTCTCATGACCTATATTCTGACATATTAAAATTCCTGTATCTAAAAACACCATCCATGCTACAAGAGCTAAACATTTCAATATTCCCAACACATCTAATCCTAACTGAAAACTGGAAATACTGGACTTCTTGAACAACAAAAAGATTGTAAGATATGAAGAAAATGAGACAGTAACCAAACGACACGTTCAAAGATCTGTCATATTACCAACTTGCCCAAATGAAAAAAAAAAAAAATAAACAAATGACTTGCTGTTTTGTAACTGACAGTTGATAAACATTTAAATACTTAGCATTTCGCACTGGTTTCTTTTTTTGCTATAAAAATATCGAAATGCAGTCTAAAAAAATAACAGTATTAAAATAAGATGTGGTATGATTACCGATGAGACAACTCTCCACTAGAGACCAAATGACGTAGAAGTAAGCAATTAAAGGTAATCGCGCGGCCTTCAACACTAAGCAAAACCCATACCGCAAAATATTAAAACAAAACAAAAGCAAATATAATTTTTATATTCCTTAGTAATCTGCCTTTTAAAATATTTTACAAGGAAAAAGCTTGCAGATTTAGTTGCTGACCAGTGGATACACATTTAGGAGGGTAGTAATGTCCTTTATTATATACTTAGTAGTAAATACAGATAAATTGTATGTGTAATACAATCATTGGCAAGCGTGCTGTATCAGCCACCCATAATGATATCATATCAGCACGGTTGCAAAGGCTTTATCACACCTTTAATCTGTATGACGTCAAGTCATCGATTGCAGTCACTGTTGCAAAGGCTTTATCAAACCCCTAATCTGTATGACGTCATGTCAAACCTATAAACTGTATGACGTCATTTCAAACCTCCTTACCTGTATGACGTCATGTCACATAAAAAACATCTATGTGAGGTATATGTATATAATAAAGTGTATATGATATGGCTTTTTCAATATCACACACCGTATCAATCTCAATCAATATAATCCCTCGAGCAGAGCTCTTGGGATTATATTGGTGTCTCGGGTTGATACGGATGTGATATTGAAAAGTCATATGATATTCTTTAAAGTTATTTGAGTCTGCTTTTGGTTGTTCAGAATCTGACTGATTTTACCGTGTAAACATAGGATAGCAGGTTGGCCAGTGGCCATGAGCCCTGCCGAGACTACTATAACACTGTGTTATGACTACTATATAACACTGTGTTATGACTACTATATAACACTGTGTTATGACTACTATATAACACTGTGTTATGACTACTATAACACTGTATTATAATAGTATCAGGCCCTTGGAAGGGGGCACTTACTATGTACTGAGTGGCAGGGATGAGCCGATGAAATAGATCACTATTTCAAGCTTCATTATATATGAAAAAGTAAAATCACAAAAATACTGAACTCCAAGGAAAATTCAAAAAGGAAAGTCCCTAATCAAATGGCAAAATCAAAAGCTCAAACACATCAAATGAATGGATAACAACTGTCATATTCCTGACTTGGTACAGGCATTTTCTTATGTAGAAAATGGTTTGAAATTGAGATTAAATATATGATAAGGTTGCTGATTATAACTCAAGTATCTTGAATGTTTCAGTTTTTTTACAGACACAATTAAAACCAAAGTCACATATGCATCTGATATTTGACAAATCTAGTTTTACTCTCCCTGAAATAGCGTGATATAGGTTTGTTTGTTTATTTATTTGTTAAAAAAATCATTTGATAGATATGATTTTTTAAATACTCAAAATATATGAAAAAGGTAGAGTACTAGATTTAATGTCTCAGCTGCTAACCCCTACCACAAAAGGATCGAAGTGCCAATCCCCCAGGCGTGAGTCATTAATCGTTTCCTCGAGTGACCATCGTGTATAACTTGGCAGAAAATGAGTGCATGATGTCCCTCTCTGTGCTCGCTATTTTATTTCAAATAAAGTAGATTTCTTCTATTTGTTCGTCAGCAGGATTCATAGTTTTCGCAGTGGCGGATCCAGAGGGGAGGTTCCAGGGGTTGGAACCCCCCTTTTTTTTTGACGATCAATGCATTTGAATGGGAACATATAGTTGGAACCCCTTTATCCTGGGTTAGAACTCCCCTTTATAAATGGCTGGATCCGCCCTGGTTTTCGTGACATCAGTGATGGTTACAAGTAGTTAGGTTTTCAAGGTCGTCTTTTTGTGCTTAACATGATCAGTAAGGGATCTTATTAAGTTTATCTTCAAATGTTTTATCATGTGGCTATGGATTATAAAGTTATGTTCCATCGGCTTGCTTCAAATTGATTCTAGTGGCATTTTATTATAGTTTGAAAATGTGCATACTTTTATATCTCACTTCGCGAAAAAAAAGTTTATTTAATGAGTCTTTTCAATCGTGTGAGATCTTGCATCGATCTGCAGATGCTTGGAACACTATGGCTTAGGATTCTCTATTAGTTATATTATATTCATTTTAGCAACTGCGGTTTGGTTTCATCAGATTCTGTAGCCTTTGTGCGAGTTAAAATTTAGCAGCAATTTCGATTGATCACTCCTTCTTAAGACACGAGAGGTTTGGAGTATTTTTGATTAATATAGTCCTACCAAAGTCGTACAGGCTAGCTTTGCCATCTGCTGTGACTATCGATAAAACAAACTGTATGGTTATTTAGGTGTTCTGTTTTGGTTTTGGGAATCACTGTGGAGACTACTCCATCTCTTTGGGAAATCCAAAGCTGTCTCTGCGAATCGAAGTCCTTTTCATTTAATCACATTGTCTCTTACATTGTCCACGTTACCTTGTGACTGGCAAAGTTTTTAGATATACATTGAGTTGGTATGATCAAGTCAGTTAACTAGAAAAGCAGGTATAGTTTAGAGTCTGAAAGTTAAAACAGTAGGATATATTTAGCATGAAAACAATATATATACATTGTCGGAAAATATAAAATTTATTTGTACGAGCTTTAGAAACAGGACAAAAGCAGCACTTTATGGTTTAGTTGTTTGTTTGGAGGTGATCTCAGGTGCTCTAATCTGCAACCAACACATAAGTAGACCGATTTGAATGTGTTTCTCTTTTTTGAATTTCTTATGAAAATCCACGTCTGCATTTTTGTAGTATATACGGTTACGAGCTAAAAAGGGAATAAAGGTCTGAAAATCATACTTTTACATATTGCATAGAATATTTAGTGTACCTTAAGCTGGATGATATATTTTTCTTTGACTTCCTCTTTAAATGACTTTGATGGATAGATGTTTCATTGGCAGTAATTCATAACCCATCTTTTATTTTGGTATTATGTCGGTGTATTTTGCATATACCTTAAGATGTATAACTGAATTCGTTATCTCTAATTTAATTCCGGATTCGTTATCAAAGATTTAGTGTGTTATAACCAATTTTATATTCGTTTTAAAGAATTGAATTCGCTGTAACGAATTCTCTATATCTAAAACCTTACAGAACTTACAGACGTCATGCCTGCAAAGCCGGCTTGGTTAACGTTTGTGTAAGTGGAATATGTGAAAGTTTTGAACAACAGACAACGGACGACACGCGATGGCATAATATCAGATCACCCACGGGCTAGATGTGCCAAAAGTTTTTTTTTTAATTAAAGCGTGTCTCTTTTTTTTTTTTAAATACTGACGTCATTACCGTTTTATTTTGTGTGAGGGGAGGGGCAATACATATTTGTTTATTTTGTTAAATTTTATTTTTTTATATTTTTTAAGCAGTGTTTTAGTTTAATTTTACCTTTTTGTTTGGTTTTACTGTTTTTGTTTGTGAGTTTCCGGTTTTATGGATGAACGGGGAGTCTCATGACCTATATTCTGACATATTAAAATTCCTGTATCTAAAACACCATCCATGCTACAAGAGCTAAACATTTCAATATTCCCAACACATCTAATCCTAACTGAAAACTGGAAATACTGGACTTCTTGAACAACAAAAAGATTGTAAGATATGAAGAAAATGAGACAGTAACCAAACGACACGTTCAAAGATCTGTCATATTACCAACTTGCCCAAATGAAAAAAAAAAAAATAAACAAATGACTTGCTGTTTTGTAACTGACAGTTGATAAACATTTAAATACTTAGCATTTCGCACTGGTTTCTTTTTTTGCTATAAAAATATCGAAATGCAGTCTAAAAAAATAACAGTATTAAAATAAGATGTGGTATGATTACCGATGAGACAACTCTCCACTAGAGACCAAATGACGTAGAAGTAAGCAATTAAAGGTAATCGCGCGGCCTTCAACACTAAGCAAAACCCATACCGCAAAATATTAAAACAAAACAAAAGCAAATATAATTTTTTTATATTCCTTAGTAATCTGCCTTTTAAAATATTTTACAAGGGAAAAAGCTTGCAGATTTAGTTGCTGACCAGTGGATACACATTTAGGAGGGTAGTAATGTCCTTTATTATATACTTAGTAGTAAATACAGATAAATTGTATGTGTAATACAATCATTGGCAAGCGTGCTGTATCAGCCACCCGTAATGATATCATATCAGCACGGTTGCAAAGGCTTTATCACACCTTTAATCTGTATGACGTCAAGTCATCGATTGCAGTCACTGTTGCAAAGGCTTTATCAAACCCTAATCTGTATGACGTCATGTCAAACATATAATCTGTATGACGTCATTTCAAACCTCCTTACCTGTATGACGTCATGTCACATAAAAACATCTATGTGAGGTATATGTATATAATAAAGTGTATATGATATGGCTTTTTCAATATCACACACCGTATCAACCCTCAACCAATATAATCCCTCGAGCAGAGCTCTTGTGATTATATTGGTGTCTCGGGTTGATACGGATGTGATATTGAAAAAGTCATATGATATTCTCTATTTACCGTCAGGCGTCAAACGGTCATTTTCGGCTACCGTTAGCGTCAAAATGGTTAAAATTTTACCGTGATTCGTCATAATATCCTTATCGTGATTCGTCAGAGGACTCAACTAATTATCGTTAGCGTCATTTTTGGAAAAAAGTTAACGTGATGCGTCAAAATCAGTCGATTTTTTTATCGTCTAAAAGAAAGTGTTCATTTTATCGTCATGCACCAAAAATTACCGTTAACGTCATTTCGCAAGAATTTTTACCGTTATTCGCCATGAAGGTACCCTCATTTAGATAACTAACCTTTCACACTTTTATTGTTTGTTTCAAAAATATCGATATGCAGTCTTAACCCCCACCTTAAAAAAAAACAAAATAAAAAACAAAACAAAACAAACAACAAAATATTAAAACAAAACAAAAGCAAAACTAAATTTTTATATGATGTGCTTTTTGAAATATTTCATAATGAAAAAAGCTTTCAGCTATAGTTGCTTATCTAGTAACAGGAAAATTATATGGCAAGTAGGGAAATTATATGGTTAGTAGATTATTTAAACTTAGTATAACGTTAGTACGGATGTTGTGGATTTTATCACATTTAAGGAATGACTGTAATATTTTTTCTGTCTATGAAGAAATAACATCAAAAATGTGGTGCACACTGAATAACCCGCGTAGCGGGATATTTAAAGTGTGCACCACATTTTTTATGTTATTTCGAATAGGCAGAAATAATATTTCAGTCATTTCTTATAATTTAATTCTTAATTCCATTTTAAACCGGAGTAAATCATGAACAAACGTTGATGACGTCACGGTCACATGACAAAATTATGTCTATGAGCTGATAAACAAACGACGTCAGCCAATCAGAAGACGCGTTACATCCAAAATTAAAGATTGTATATTACCCTAAACGATCGAAAATTCATTGTATATCTTTTAACATTACGTACGTAACAACCATTGTTTGACGTAACAGTATTGCAGGACACTTGATGTGCAGTGCCTGCAATGTCGAAATTTATGGTTGTCATAGGACTCTGTCACAGTTCGTTCGAATATTGTTCAAATTAAAAACATGCAATTATAATGTTGGTTTTGTTTTTTTTTTTTTTTTTTTATAATTTGATGTTTTATACGTGTCCTCGCTTATTTATTTAAGAAAAACAAGGGAAAGGATTGCATAAAAAATGCATCGTTAGTTTCAAGAAACGTGTCTTCGCACTATAAAGAAATATTGCAGGTAGTTGTATATGTGTTTTATTCGACAAATCGAAGTTCCATATCTAATTATCAGTAAGTGTTTGCCAGATCCAGTATTCAAGCTCAAAGCACCGCCTTGAAAAAAAAAAAAACATCTGCTTTTTATAGTTTACATGTCATAAAAACAAAGTGTTTGGGGGATGAGGTTGATTTTCCAATGTGCTATCAGCTGGCTCTTTAAAGAATCAATATCTTTGTATAATATAGTGATCACATCAGTCTCTCGATTCAAGGTCTGCCGTAGCCGGCGTTCATGTATCAATACTTTTGACGCAAAACAACCATCTATGTGTCAGCCAGGTTGGATTTTGATAAAACAGACTACGAACCAAGTGTATATCTGCATTTTTATATGAAATCTAAAGATCAAAATGTATTCGTAACAAAATGTGTTAGTCAGTTGAACAGTTCAATAAATTCCGTACGATAATGTTAAAATAAAAAAATATTTTGAAAATATATTTACAAGTATAGGCCTATTATAATTATATCTATTTATATTTTTTGCCATTACGTTGTCCAATCTATTTTCTTCTCTCACTTTATTGTTTCTGGTTGTTAATGTTACGAATAATTTAAATTGTAAAAACAAAGCACTCACGGACTGTAAATTCAGAAATAATTGCGTGCATTAAACTGACTCCATCAATTCCTGTTACTGAAAAAGAGAGGCGAAAAGAGGATGTGGTATGATTGCCAATGAGACAACACTCCACAAGAGACTAAATGACACAAAATTTACAACTATAGGTTACCGTACGGCCTTCAACAATGAGCAAAGCCCATACCGCATAGTCAGCATAGCATGTTTATAGACAAGACACTAAGGACATCGCTTTTTAAGTGCATTTTATAAAAGTCATATAATCTACCTATTTCACAAATTCTATAGTTGACTGTATTTCTTTGAGGAAAAAAACTGCACATATTTTTCTTCAATGTTCAGTGATAGTTTAACGAATTGTAAATGCATACAAACTTTTATATATATATAAAAAAAAACCAGAACACACCTTATAAAGAATACTTCGACTTTTTCATTAAAACTGCGTTTGTATGCAGCGAATTTCAAATTGACTTCAGTGTCTGTACACATAAACCGTGGACTCCATTTCAGCACTCCGTAAAACGACTCTATTTTTGAACTTCATTCAACCAGTTTATGACCTTTTACGTTGGGGAACACTTTTTTTCTTGGGCGTTAGCCGGGAAAAGTCCAAAAAGTAATTTGACACCTTGTGTTTTAAATTTGTCTATACACTCGATTGAGGTGAAACCTATTTTTATTTGCAAGATACTTTAAAAATGATGTATATCATTTGGATGTGAATCATATAAGATTCGAAAAGAATACACAAGTCGTGCTCGAGATTTCGAAATTAATAATTCATTCTTTACATAAGTTTCTTTATTTAACAATTAGACTTGATCTACTACTTATCATAGAATTAAATGTAATCATTGAATCATACTTGTTTTTTTTTTTCCTTGAACAATAGGAAATGTACGTTCACAATAAAATCTCTATATTTGTGATAAAATTTTGCAAAAGTTTCGGACAGTTTATGATAGTTGAATTCGGCCGTAAGTAGGACACCCTTTACATTACACGCTTATTTTGTCTTCATTGGAGTATACATGTACATGTACCTTGTCAAGTTCTAAATTCAACAAGCTACTATCAGTACTGATCCAGATACTATCGTACTAGTAACTAGTCTTTATTAATCATAAAAATTGTTTTAGCTGTTGCTCTTTCAGACGGACACTTTTGTGCACCACAAATCACACATTTGTTTAAAGGACAGACATCTTGACCATTATAGTTGTACTTAATGATTTTTATGCCCTACCTCCGATTGTTTCCTATGATATGATCTTTCTAATTCTAATGCCAAATTAAAGTTTTTACCCAAATTTTACGGTCAACTGAACATAAAAATAATAGTGCGAGTGGGGCATCTGTGTACTTTGGACACATTCATGATTTTAATTAATTTAACAAGAATAAATTGTCACGCACGTGAAGAAATACGAAAACTTTGCAAAAAATCATTAGAAATATTTACAGTTACTGCCTGTTTATTTCTATAATTTTTAAAAGGTTTATGCGGAATATTAAAGATAAAAGTATTTAAAAATAGATATTTTCCTTCGTTTTGGCATAATTTTCACTCATGGAACATCAGCGTGTTGATTGTATGTTGTTGGATTTGTTCTGTGTCATAAACTGAAACGCCGATCAATGGGGCGTGGCCGGCCATCTTGATTACGCTGTCAGAACATTGTGACGTCATCGCCTTTGTGATGCCGTTAACGATATAGAAAAAAAACAAAGCCGATATATCGGCTCTCGGCACTTACGAAGGAAACTCTAAAAGCCGATATATCGGCTTTTGGCATAGTAAGGGTTAAGCTTTATGTGATTGGGTTGCTGCCTATCGACGTATACCATACATATCCATTTATTTAAATATAGTTACAGGAAAGAAACAGATATGACTTTGATTCAATAGAGTACCGAGGAAGTATAGAAATGATGTTCATGATACAGTCGGAAAGCAAGCCCTTAGAAACGACCGTTGTTGCTACTTTCTTAAGACAACAATGGGACTGATATTAAAACCCGCCATTCTGAAATTGCGTTAATTTCGCGGAAAAAATAATTTGGCGCCAATTTGGATTTTTTTCTTTTTTCTGTTTCTTACTTGCCATTAGAGTCAGAAATAGATTTCTTTCGATTTTTCAAGCATGGTTCTTATTATCAAAGAAAATAATACTTAAACATGTTATAAATTGTCCGTCTTTTAAAAATAACGTAATGCCTTTGATCGTCGTTTAAGAATTATGCGAAATTGTCTGTTATTTTTTTCTTCTTTTTTTTCCAGATAAACAAAGAATATACAAACTATATAAAAAATTAATAATAAGTATCTCAAAGTTAAAACAAAAATCAAGTCTAACGTTCTATCACCCCTTAGGAATCCCCGTTCGAACTAAATTTCAAACGAAAGACATTTTTTGACATTGTAGTTTTTTTATCTTACACATCGATGTCAACTTGCATCTTTACACAATGTACATACATTTAGTGTGTTTTGTGTGTGTTTGAAAAAGCAATGGCGAGTTCAGCTGTGAATATTTGACTAGATTAATTATTCTCTTTAAGTCAGTGAATTGATCGACTTAACTAAAACAAGGTAAGGAAATCGTATACTGTCTTTACACAACCTTAACCAAAACTCATTCATTGTTTATAATATTATAAAAAAATTTGTGATGAAGTATTTCAAGTAATCCTGCAAAACTGCCAAAGGTAAATGAAAAAGTCTTGTCCTAAATATGAACTTAAAACAATCTCTTTCAGACAAGCATTTTAATCACTCTTATTCAAAGCATGTTCATACTGACATGAAGTGTGACTTACTTATGACTTGTGATCTAAAACATAATATTGTTGACTTAGCACTCATAATCTGCTCTGAAATACTTTTATATAAATATAAAAATGCATAATTGTTAAAAAAATTAAATAGAAGAAGAAAAATATTAGACCCAGTCTTTTTTGTTCTTATCTATTTTCAAGTTCATGATTAGAACCATTTATTTATTGGTTTAGTGCTTCTTTTTTTATTATTTTAGTCCATTCATTAGAATCTGCATGGAATCGGTGAGACAAAATTTATTGTTATATTTAGTTTGTTCATACAAGAATTGCAAACTAATTTCCTTTTATTTCAAATAATGAAGAATTTACATTCAGAATACTTTCATTATGGTCTCGTTTAAGTTTAAATGAAAAAGGTAGGATCAGGTATCAGTAGTGAAAAGGAGTTCCTGTATTTGATCATTTTAATCCTGTCTTGATCCATTATTCATGAATATTTTGGCTACCCCTTGTATGATTAAGTAGAAATCTATTTCTGTGCTGAAATAATTTGGTTACAGCAGTATAAATGCTTACCAAAATATAAATACTAAATTAACTCTTGGAATAATAATATTATGGCACATACTGACATAGGGCCTATTTGAGTATTTCACTGAGACTGAGTTCTGAAAAGTGATAAAATGTGTTTCGCTAATTTTTTTGCACATGTCTTTAGTATCAAAATATATTCAATAAAATTATTTTAATAATATCCTCATGTAAATAACAGCATATGGTGCTTAATGAGAGTGTCAAACAAAGGGACGTAACTCGTAAATTACTATCGGCCCCGCTTCGTCAGAAATATCGACACATCGAAGTGGCACATTTGCGTATTACAGCGTATTAAGTGGCACAAATTTGACATATCATAGTCAAAGTTATGTTACATAACATAATTTAAATTCAGCATAGCTTCCCGAGAAGTTAAGAAAGAAAATTACGATTTTAATTTCCAGTGACCTATTTTTTTGGTCAACACCTAGACTTTGAAGACACATTTTGAGAGAAAAAATTAGTTTAATCCATAATTGAGTGGATCAAAATATTTCTTATATACTCAAAAATGTTCACTTAAAAGCAAATTAGTTTTAATTCATGCAAAAATCTACAAATTCCAAATAACGGGCTTCACTTTTTTTGGTAAAAAAATGCCCATATATGGTAATCACATGACTTCCATTGTTGCTTTAAGAAATGGGGTCAAACCGGGGTCAGCTCTCCGACTGGATACATCCTCATTACTTTTAGAAATAGAGTAAACAGGGCCAGCTTTCCATCTGCCAAAATCAAAATGAAAGAGCAATTCGATCGTAGACCAATTTACTGCTCTCTAGTATATCCTTTCGCATAAAAAAAATGAACTTCACTAAACAAAAAATGCATGTTTACTACCAGTATACTGAAATATAAACTCTAAAAAAAAATGCTTTAATATATATTTCTATTCCCACATTAAAAAAAAAAAAAATCAAATTGCAACACTGTACACATTGTTCAAGGTGGATATCAGAACACTTGAAATACATTTATCAGTATATGTTTTCTAGATCTAAATTTGTTATTCTATCACCATTCGTGAGGCGGCAATCATGTAGAGACAACTTATCATAGTCATGTAATTGATTATGAATTTTTTTTTTATATCTCAATATATAAGTAAACGTATAAGCAAACAGTATCATTTATTTAAAATCTGGTTATTTTTTCATTCCTGGATTTACATAGCATACTTTATCCGTTTTCAACATTCGATCTTGATCCACAAGCTGTTGAATGGATGGAGCGTCTATAAGTTACCTCTTAATTCGTGGGGACATCAGTTTCTCTGCCATATCATAGAGTTCGCCTACAGTCTGAAAAATGTAATATATGGTTTTAGATAATTGCAGTCTTTGCTAAACTTGAGTTATATGTAAATCAAGTTCGACAATTATTTGTAAATATACACTTCTGATAAAATGCTAAAAAGTTTTAGTGCATGGGTAAGCCCAAATGCGTCACGTCCCCACATACAGGAGAGCTGCTCATATTGTCCTGATTTTTTCTGTTTACTTGAATGTATGATTCTTATCTGTTTTGATTTTAAACAGGGATATTGTGTGACAAGCACATGAAATCAATATAGTGTGATATTTTTACAAGGAATTTATATAATTAGTCCAGCATTTCAAATATTTCCCATTATAGAATTCTTCCAAGCTTAAGGTTTGAGTGGAAATCCAAATTTTAGGAGGATCGACTGAAAAATGAACGAACTATCCCGGCTAAAAGAATTCGTAATGGATATTATTACCACTCTCTTCCCAAAAAAGAGTTTCTTATTTCAAATTTTTCCGATTATCAACCTCGGTCAAGGTTTTAATAAATGGAACCCTTCATACAAACTGTAAGAGGATATTGCTATGCCTGCAGCGAAAATTATTATATTATATTTTTAGAAGTCACTCCAACAAATACTTTATCCCCGTTTCAAAATCTAATCGAACCTTCACATAAATTGTAAAGAACCAGCCAGGTATTAAAATGAACGAATTATCCTGTTGACAACAATATCTATGGGATAGTTTTACAACCCCTTCCCAAAAAATTCGAAGGGACAAAAACGTGGCTTTATCACACCTTCACCTTTCATTCAAAAAATTGTAAAGATACACATATAAAAATAAGGTAATTACAAATGAGACAACTATCCCCCAGAGGTGCGAGGATGGAAGCAACTATAGTTCACAGTGTGCCATTCAACAACGAGCAAAACTATAGTGCATAGTAAGCAATACAAGGCTCCGTAATAAGACTCCTTAAATTCAAATCCAGAGACTTTCAACAACTATTTGACATTGGTCTAAAACGGATACAAGTGCGAAAATCGGACACACCTTGTAATAGTAAATAGTTATTTTAACGACTAAATTCATCGAAGAGAAGGAAAAAACTAATAAACATCTGACCAGACATATAAGTTATTTTTGAAAAAAAAATAATTGACATCGTGTGAAAATTGTTTTTCAAGGGGCATAACGTTTTTGTCGAGCCTGGGACTTTTGTCGCAGAAAGCTCGACATAGGGATATTGATCCGGCGGCGGCGGCGTTAACTAACTTCTTAAAAGCTTAATATTTCAGAAGGTAGAAGACCTGGATGCTTCATACTTTGTATATAGATGCCTAATGATATGAAGTTTCCGTCTGTCATATGTCCATTGTCCTTGACCTCATTTTCATGGTTCAGTGACTACTTGAAAAAAAAGTTAAGAGTTTTTGTAATGTTAATTTCTCTCTTATTATGAGTAATAGGATAACTATATTTGGTATGTGCGTACCATGCAAGTCCTCATGCCTGTCAGACAGTTTTCACTTGACCTCGACCTCATTTCATGGATCAGTGAACAAGGTTAAGTTTTCGTGGTCAAGTCCATATCTCAGATACTATAAGCAATAGGTTTACATTATTTTGTGTATGGAATGATTGTAAGGTGTACATGTCCAACTGGTAGGTGTCATCCGACCTTGACCTCATTTTCATGGTTCAGTGGTCATAGTTTAGTTTTTGTGTTTTGGTCTGTTTTTCTAATACTGTATGCAATAGGTCAACTTTATTTGGTGTATGGAAATATTTTACGATGTACATGTCAGTCTGGCAGGTTTTATTTGACCTTGACCTCATTTTCACAGTTCATTGCTCAATGTTAAGTTTTTGTGTTTTGGTCTGTTTTTCTAATACTGTATGCAGTAGGTCAACTATAGTTAGTGTATGGAAATATTTTACGATGTACCTGTCAGTCTGGCAGGTTTCATTTAACTTGACCTCATTTTCACGGTTCATTGCTCAATGTTAAGTTTTTGTGTTTTGGTCTGTTTTTCTAATACTGTATGCAGTAGGTCAACAATATTTGGTGTATGGAAATATTTTACGATGTACATGTCAGTCTGGCAGGTTTTATTTGACCTTGACCTCATTTTCAAGGTTCCTTGCTTTAATGTTAAGTTTGTGTGTTTTTGTCTGTTTTGCTTACACTTTAAGCAATAGGTCAACTATATTTGGTGTATGGAATGATTGTAAGGTGTATATATCTGTCTGGTAGGTATCTTCTAACCTTCACCACATTTTCATGGTTGATTGGTCAATGTTCAGTTTTCCTGGTTAACTTTGTTTCTCAGATACTTTAAGCAATAGGTCAACTAAATTTGATGCATGGAATGATTTTAAGGTGTACATGTACATATCTGTCTGGAAGGGTTCATCTGACCTTGACTTCATTTTCATGGTTCATTGGTCAGTATAGAATTTCCATGGTTTGGTCTGTTTCTTTTATACTATAAGCAATAGGTTATCTATATTCTGTGTATGGAATGATTGTATTAAAGGTGTACATGTATTTCTGGCTTGGTTTATCTGACCTTGACCTCATTTCTTGGATCATAAATGTTAATGTGATACTTGTAGTAAAACTTTATATGTAGGACTATCAACATAAAATCAATGATCAGTATAGTAGGCGAGACATTTCAGCGTGTGCACTCTTGTTACATTTTTCAATATTCTTAAACTAGGTCAATATGAAATTCTTTCATCTACCAAAGAAAGCTATCTACATCCGAAAGAAACTCATAAAGTTAACACATATACAAATGACATTAACATTTCAGGTGGAACATAATATATTGACAGTAAACTATTCCCAGATTTTAGTATGGGTTATTTAAGAACAATTTAACTATCAGTGTGGGCGAGATGCCATATGCTATATCAAAATAATTCATTAAATTCTCTCATATTTGAAAAATATCAGGATTTTGTTTTATTAAGGGCAAACAACACCTTCATGTGTTATAATACAATCCAATTTAAGGTGTAAAATTGAGATACCTTGAGTGCTTAAAACAAAACCTAATTCCGTTATTAAAGTAAAACAGCAACCATTTTCCAAAACGTTTTCCATCGATAAAACATGATAAAAATGAACCTAATCACTCTCAAGTTCTATAAAGCATTTGTTTAAAACAACATTATAAAAACGGAAAATCGTAGTCAAACCCAAAGTTCTTTAGGAAGTATCGACTTTCAACTGGGACAAATAGATAAAAGGACATAAAATAAGATTATTTATACATATCTATGTCTCCCCAAATGTCTTTTGGGAGCATTTATCTGTTCAAACACAGGTTAGCCATTTCTGAAAACTCGTCATTAATCATTTTATATGTTTAGATAGACGTTTCAAAGGTTAGCGTAGTGAAATTATAATTAAATCTTTATTTAATAGTTTTACAGAAAAGGTATTCGAAACCTTTTTTCAAATTGATTATTTATCAAAATGGATGTTCATTATTTGGCACGTGCTTTTACCATCGAATACTACCTTACACCACGAACACCATCGATCACTAGAAAATACCATCGAACACATTTTCAAAGCACAAAAATATTTGTAAAGCACCGAACACATTTTCCAAAGCATCGAACAACTTTTCAAAGCACCGAACACATTTTCCAAAAGTACCGAACACATTTTCCAAAAGTACCGAACACATTACATAGTAGTTACATAAGTTTACCCAAAAAAATCATCATTCATGATTAAGTTTCGTATAGTAAAAAAATGCAATACAAATTTGAAAGGGATAGTTTGGGTTCAAGTACCAGTACGCCTTTTCCTTTGTAAAATGCCTGTTCCATAAGTCATAAGAATATGACCGTCACTTCTCAATTGTTCTGTTCGTCTATGTAAATTTTTTTCAAATTTTCTGAGTTGTATTGGATGCTTAAGATTATTTTTCACATAGGGGGGAATCAAGCCAAACACTGCACTGTGGACCCAAGAGATAGATATATATGACAGTCTGGTACCTTCCCGTCAAAAGAGATCATAACATGATATATATTTTTACTTGATTTTGAGAAAAGATTGAGGTCTAGTATGCTTTTAGATGTTTGTGTTTTATTAAATTGTTTAATCTCCTTCGATATTTACAAGGCTGATATAGATATGTGTAAAATATTTTCATTTGAATTCGACTTTTTTCTGGTTTTGCACTCTCAATTGAAAAAAAAAAAAAATGAAAGGGAAATTGACCGCACCACTTTATGGTATAGACTTGCTTCTTTATGACAATAGGTAGAATACCGACCTAAGTCAACAAAATGACAAATAACTTATATTTGACCTGATATAACAATCTATCGTGTGAAAACACTAGGTAAATCGATTAATGATAGTTCGATTAATTTTTATAGGTACTAGGTGATACGGTTTTTTAAATACATGTATACTAAAATTTAAGCTATCTTTATCCACAGAAGTTTATTTGATAAACATGTTTTCATATGCTACTCAAATGATTAACCATGCAGTATTTTACGAACGATTAATTAAAGTTTCAGCTTTCCGAACTTAAAGGCATATTGTTTATTTTTTCGTTAAACTAGTTTGAAGGCGCCAAAACTCCCCCTAACGTGGGACAGTGGTGTAACAGTACAACATAAGAACAAATTATAAAAATCAGTTGAAAAGGGCTTAACTCATCAGATGGATACAAAGCAGAAATACATCTAACAAAAACACAAAGTGGACGTGGCCGGGTACATCTCCACAACAAAAAGACACTAAGAACAGATCTGAGAGTACTCTCAGTTACTGACAGCTAGTTCACAGCCAATAACAACTAATAAAAAAATCATGCATTTAAGACTAAAATATCCATCAGTACACATCCAACATCCAATGGATTTAGTGTAAAGACGTCAATAACAGTCATAGAAAAACATGACCTTGGGTAGCAATATACAGTTAGGAAAACATTTTTAAATTTACCCTCATAAATTTTACCATCCCCTTTTCCTTGCTTTCTTACAAATCAAGCCTACTGTTTGTGTCATATATGTGCATATGTATTTAATCAGTATCTTCCAAAGATTTGATTTCCATTAGTTAAAATGGTTAAATCAAATTTCTTTTTGGTGTATCCATGGCAACAATCTACATTTAATTGTTATAAAATATTGCAAAAAGGGGGAGGGTAAAGATGTCACATATTTCCCCAAAATTTGGCCAAAAATAGAATTTCAGTCCCTTGGAGTGATACCTTTTCTGAAATTGTTTACATACATGTATATCTTTAAAGAGATCAAATAAAAATCATATGTCTTTCGTCTCATTTTTTTGTAAAATTGTGTCAAAAAGTTCGTGTGAAAAAAAAAGTGTTTGTAAACCTTACAATAATTTCTGGACCTATGGCCGGTCTGGCTATGAAAATATGGACAGTCAAACAGAAAATAGCACATAAAACATGTAATAAATAATCTTGATGTTCTTATAAACCCACTTTGAAGGCTAAATTAGTCATCAACTGTCTTAAAACGAATTTTATTGCACAATAACTTTCATATTTGAAAAATCCACCGGGGCCAAAATGCGAAACTACACTCCTAACTGTGTATTGCTACCTTAATAGTAAATATTTTTTTAAATCCCCACTTTTAATGAATTTACTGTGTTCTGCTAGCTTAAACGAGTAAATTGGCCTTTTATTGTTGAAAATGAGTTGAGTAATACATATTTTATGAAGGTTAGCAGTTGACACTGAAACGCGACAAAAAAAATTCCGGGCTCGGTAAACAACATCTCCGTAAAAATTAGGATGTGATATCCCGTTAAAAATAAGTTTTCTATTTATCAATCGTGTAAAAACATTAATTGAAATCAAGTGAAAAGAAAAAAATCAAGGGTCATAACGTTTTTTTTTTTTTTCATTTTTCAATATTCTTAAACTGGGTCTACATAAAAATCTTTCATCTACCAAAGAAATATATCTATATCTGAAAGAAATTCGTAAAGTTAACATATTTGAAAATGACATTAACATTTCAGCTGGAACATAATATATTGACAGTAAACTATTTCTAAACTTTAGTAATTTTAAATTGAAATGGGTATTTTAAAACAATTTAGCAATAAATGTGGGCGAGATGCCATATTCAATATATTAAGAATAATTCATTAAGTTCTCTTATATAATTAGTTATCAAAGGTATATAAGAATCGTTTGATATATGCACAAACAAAACTTTTATGTGTTGTAATAAACTTCAATGTAAAGTGTAAAGTTCAGATACTTCGAGAGCTTTACATTTTGTCCTTTTTGTATTATAAGCTCTTCATTTTTTACTCAATGTTTGGATTTTCAAATATTTTGGCCTTGAGCATCACTGGAAAGACATTAGTTGGTGAAATGCGCATCTTGTGCAGAAAAATTGGTACCGTTAATATTGAGTTATCAAATTTCCTTTCAAATCCACAAGACTGATGTAGATATGTATAAAGCATTTTTATTTAGATTCGACTCTTTCTGGTTTTGCACTCACGATCGAAACAAATGAAAGGAAACTGGTCGTACTTCTTTATCATGTTTATGGTAAAGACCTGCTGCTTTAGGAAATAGGTAAAATACCGACTTAATTCAACAAAATGGAATGAAACAACTTATATTTGACCTGATATACAATTGCATCGTGTTCAAACATTAAAGGAATCAATTAACGGTAATGCAATTAATTTTGATAAGAACATGGTGATACAGTTTTTAAGATATGCTAAAGCTTAATATCTTTTAACTCGGGGAGTTACCTTTCTTTCTCCACAGAATTTCATTAAAGTAACACGTTTTCATATGCTACACAAATGTTTAACCATACAGTAATCTAGGAACAATATAGCAGCAAATATGGCGATATGCAATATGCTATATTAAAATAATTCATTAAATTCTCTTATATAAGGTGTTTGGATTTTCAAATATTTTGGCTTCGATCATCACTGAAGAGACTTTAGTTGTCCAAATGCGCATCTAGTGAAGAAAAATTGGTACCGTTAATCAATGTGATTAAAATTAAATCCTTTAATCCGTTCTCATATGTCGCGCAATCAAGGTGATCATCATTGATGCGCGACATATCAGAACGGGAGCAATTAAAGGATTTAATTTTAATTAGATTGTATCGTTAATATCAAATTATTAAATTGCATTTCAAATCCACAAGACTGATAAAGACATGTGTAAACATTTTTATTTGGATTCGACTCTTTCTGGTTTTGAACTCGTGATCGAAACAAATGAAAGCGAAACTGTTCGTACCTCTTCATGGTAAAGACTTGCTACTTTAGGAAATAGGAAGAATGTCGACTTAATTCAACAAAATGAAAAAAAGAACAACTTTTATTTGACCTGATATACCAATGTATCGTGTTAAAACATTAAATGAATCAATTAATGGTAATTCAATTAATTTAGGTACAAGGTGATACAGTTTTTTTTAGATATGCTAAAATTTATTATATTTTAAATGCAAGCGCAAGCTATCTTTCTCTACAGAAGTTCATTGAATTACCGTGTTTCATATGCTACACAAATATTTAACCATACAGTAACCAAAGAACAATATAGCAGCAAATGTGGCGATATGCACTAAAGTCATAAAAGTTCAAGGGATTGTCCTCTTATTGAATACTAGCACATTAACAGTATTTAATAGGTTCAAAGGTTTTTTCACATGACATAGATTGTAGGATTATTTTTCAATATCTTTGTCTCCCCAAACGTCTGCTTTTTGGGGAATGTTTCTGTTCAAACAAAGGTCAGCCATTTTCTTGATTGTAGGGCGCATTGGATAATTTTCATCTCCACAATATTATTACAAAGATTTTTTCTGGAATCCAAAGTTGGATAATTATTAATTTTTAAGAAAATAATTATAAAATGTTCACTTTTTAAATCTCTTATTTTACTAAATATTCGCCATTAATAATTTCTATATGGTTAGATAGACGTTTCAAAGAATTTAAGTAGTTGATTATTTATCATTCCTTTAATACCATGGAATATCCCTACACCAATAGCACCCATAGAAAAAGCTCCACCACAGTCATCAACAATTCTTCGACACGTCTTTTTATCATCTTACACCTCTTGTTTTTTATGGGGTTCGTGTTGCTTAGTCTTTAGTTTTCTATGTTGTGTTTTGTGTACTGTTGTTTTTCTTTTTCTTTTTTAATCATGGCGTTGTCAGTTTATTATCGAGTTTGATTGTCCCTTTCGTATCTTTCGCTTCTTTAACACCACGAACACCACTGACCACTAGAAAATACCATCAAATACATTTTTCAAAACACCGAACAACTTTACAAAGCATCAAACACATAACATAATTGTAATTTAAATTTGAAAAAATCATGATTTAGTTTTGTATCTTAAAAACTTGTAAATCAAATTTGAAAGGGGTATTCTACCACATATCGGGGGTTCATTTACTAGTACACATTCTTCTCTGGAAAATAACTATTCCATAAGTCACAAGAATGTAATTGTCACTTCTCAATTGTTCTGTTCGTCTATGATAGATTTTTGTCGAATTTTCTAGGTTATTTTGGACTTTTAAGATTATAATCTTGGACTGTGGGGAATGTTGGTTTTCCTCTACAAATCATCCCAAACACTGCACTGTTGACCAAATATATAGATGTATATAACATTCTGGTACTATCTCGTCATGAGAGATCACACAATACACATTTTGTATAATTTGGAAAAAAACATGGAGGTCACTTTCTAGTATGTTTTTAGACATTTGTGTCTTATCAAAATATTAAATTTCCTTTCGAATCCACAAGACAGATATAGATATGTGAAAAAAAAAAATTTCAATTCGACTCTTTCTGGGTTTACACTCGTGATTCAAACAAACGAAAATGAAATAGATTTGCTACTTTAGGATATAGGTCGAGTACCGACTTAATTCAACTAGATGAAATGAAACAACTTATATTTGACCTGATATACCAATGTCTTGTTTTATGTTTTTACATTAAGAGAACCATGTAATAGTAATTAGATTAATTTTGATAGATAAAATGTGATACAGCTTTTAAGATATGCTAAATCTCAATATCTTTTAACTAGAGTAAGCTATCTTTCTCTACAGAATTTCATTAGTTAACACGTTTTCATATGCTACACAAATGTTTTACCATACAGTATTCTAAGAACAATATATATTCAATGAAGAAAATATGGCGATATACAATAAAGTCAAAGAAGTTCGAAGTAATGTTCTCTTTCCCAATACGAACAAAAGACAAAACAGAGGCAAAAGATACCAAAGGGACATTCAAACTCATAAGTCGAAAATAAACTGACAACGCTATGGCTAAAAAAGAAGAAGACCAACAGACAAACTGACAAACAATAATACACAAAACCCAACATAGAAAACTAAAGAATGAGCAACACAAACCCCACCAAAACTGGAGGTGATCTCAGGTGCTCCGGAAGGGTAAGCAGATCCTGCTCCACATGTGGCA
The DNA here is from genome assembly GCA_017311375.1 of Mytilus coruscus. NCBI lineage: Eukaryota > Metazoa > Mollusca > Bivalvia > Mytilida > Mytilidae > Mytilus > Mytilus coruscus. Next base: position 88,518,384 of record CM029596.1, on the reverse strand, counting down.
CCCGTCGTGTTGCTCATGTGAGCAAAAAAAAAAGTCTAATTCGGTAGTTCACATTGGGGAAAAGTGGACGGGATTGTAGTTACGATATTAGAATCATATCCGCTATCATCTGTGAAACGGATATTCCGTAACGGTCAACCAACTCGTGATGGCGTCCGTAAAATTTACGAAGGGATGATTTCAACTTCACCACTTGGAACTCTTGGTTTAATAGCTGATAACAGTTATTTCAAAAGAAATTATTCCATTATCGGGTTTATTTACCCTGAGTTTATTAGATTTAGTATCGCTCACTTCAGTGTACGGTATTGAAATGCTATGTTTAGTAATAAATGTGGGCGACATATCATATTTGAAAATGCTAATAGCAACCTTTCCACCCCTTAAGCAAAGTTTCAGCTTTCTGAACTTAAAGGCATATTGTTATTTTTTCGTGATGATGACCGTTAAACTTCTGTATTGTCGATTTCAGTCGTTATTTCTTATAACTCTGTTAGAGCAATTTTTGTTTAAAGAAGCATGTATAGTGTTAATATACAATATAGCTTTACAGTTTTTCAACCACTCGCTCAACATGGGAAGGAAGTGACGATACCTCTAAACACAAGGATGATGTTCTCTAAAACCGAAAAAATTGAGGGAAATACAATAAACTCGAAAGCGGTATATTAAACCCCAACAGTCTACACCAAAATCTGTTTCGACTTATTCAGGTAATCTCCCCAGATTTTTTAATAGCGCTGTGGTAAGCGCATGATCTTAGATTATTTCCTCTTACATGTTTGCGACGTGATATAACAGTTGGACTACCATGTCGGTTATAGAGTATTAAATAGACAAAAACCTTTTTTTTATATACATATATGCATTTACAAAAATGGAAATTAGTTGCATTTACATTTTATTTAGCATCGAAAATTAAAACGCCAAATAAAAATTTAATTAAAAAAGTAAGTATTTTAAACTGTAGGTTATCCTTTGTTCACTGTTAGTTGTTTCACATATATTTATATATTTCATTTACAACTTCAAAATATACACAAATATCATGTTTATAAGGAAAGTAATGCTTTTCTTTAACTTTTATTGTAAATGGATATCATACTTCTTTCAAATTTCAATCAGCATGTACAATGGGTACATTATTTCATAGCAAAGGAAAAAAAGTACCCTTTCCAAAATAAGTATCTTATTGTTTTTTAAGACATGTTAAAAAGGGCTAACATATTGCAAGAATCATCTGATAGAAACTTGTAGTATCTAAAAGAACATATAATAGCTAAAATGTGTCAGGTGTAAACATATTGAGATGAAGATAGTTTCCAGCAGTATTTGATATTCAAATTTCATCAATCGATAAATTAGATACACAGAAGAAACAAGCAAAACCGAGGGAATCGAGGAACGAAACCGGTTGAGTTGGCAAGGTAAGCGTCTATCGATATTCATGTGTAAACCATCAAGAGAATTCCAACATGTCACAATAGCAAATAGCGATAATAATTAATTTTTATGAAAATAATTATAAATAGTCACTTTTTTTTACATGAAAATTCATCATTCATCACTTCTATATGGTTAGATAGACGTTTCAAAGGGTGGCGAAGTGTAATTTTTAATAAATTCGTATTTCATAGTTGTCCAGATAAAAGCATTCAAAACTGTGTTTCAAAGAATTAAAGTAGTTGATTATTTATTAAAACGGGTGCTCATTCTTCGACACGTCTTTTCACCATTGAATACCATCTTACACCACGAACACCACTGACCACTAGAAAATACCATCAAATACATTTTTCAAAACACCGAACAACTTTTCAAAGCATCGAACACATGACATAATTGTAACATTATTTTACAAAAAAAAAATCATCATCAACCATGATTTAGTTTGTATCTTAAAAACTTGTAAATCAAATTTGAAAGGGGGTAGTAAATTGTGTTTTTACATTTAGAGAATCAAGTAATATTAATTAGATTAATTTTGAAAGATAAAATGTGATGCGGGGCCTCGGTGGCCGAGTGGTCTAAGTAATCGAACTACTGTATCACTAGCCAGTCAACACTGAAGATTTGAGCTCGATTTCCGCACGTGGCAGGTGCACTCTTAATTGATTAGGATTGTCAGTTTTCCTACCAAAGGTCGGTGGTTCTTTCCGGGCACTCCGGCTTCCTCCACCAATAAAAACTGACCGCCACGAAATAGCACAATTGTGTTGAAAATGGTTTTAAACACCAATCAATTGATCAATCAATAAAATGTGATGTAGCTTCAAGATATGCTAAAGCTCAATATCTTTTAACTGAAAGAGTTAGTTATCTTTCTCTTCAGAATTTCATTAATTAACACGTTTTCATATGCTACACAATTATTTAACCATATAGTATTCTAAGAACAATATAGAAGCAAATGTAGCGATATGCAATAAAGTCAAAGATTTCAAAGGAATGACCTATTTCCTAATACGAACAAAAGATAACAGTATTTCATAGGTTATTTCAAAATAAATTATTCCATTATCGGGTTTATTTACCCCGAGTTTATTAGATTTAGTATCGCTCACTTCAGTGTACGGTATTGAAATGCTATGTTTAGTAATAAATGTGGGCGACATATCATATTTGAAAATGCTAATAGCAACCTTTCCACCCCTTAAGCAAAGTTTCAGCTTTCCGAACTTTAAGGCAAATTGTTATTTTTTCGTTAAAAGTATTTATATTGTAGATACAGGCATCAGATTTTTGAATCATACATCATTTCCTTATTTTCGTTTGAATTGAATTTTCATATTAAATCAAGGCAACGATACTTTACTGATATTTAAATTTCATAAATCGAATAAAAGATGCAAATCAAGATAACAAACATAAGGTAATTGCAAAATCTCCAAAATGAGCGAGAACGGTTCATAGAGAGGGTAAGCGTCTCCTCAAATGCATGCATCACCTGTCATGCGAATACACACTCGGTCAAAATATCACAATCGGAAATATTAGGGCAAAATCGATAAAATTACAGATTAGACGACTATTCTGGTATCTACAGATCTAAGACCGCGAAAATATGTCGCTAGTGAGTTGAGACACAGACACATCTTGTCAGTCAACCAATTTGTGATGATGACCGTTAAACGTCTGTAGTGTCGATTTCAGTCGTTATATTTTATAACTCTGTTGGAGCAATTTTTGTATAAAGAAGCATGTATAGTGTGAATATACGAGCGTAACGTATTGAGTGAGATATGTAAACGCAATGGTAAGATGGGACAGAGGGTATGTTATTGCTTAAAAGTGGGAAGTTGAGAATTGGAAAGTTGAAAAAATCATCAAGTTTGTAAAAAGGAAAATAATAAAAATACCGAATTCCAAGGAAAATTTAAATCGGAAAGTCCCTTATAAAATGGCAAAATCAAAAGCTCACACACATCAAACGAATGGAAAACAACTGCCATATTCCTGACTTGGTACAGGCATTTCCTTATATAGAAAATGGTAGATTAAACCTAGTTTTATAGCTAGCTAAACCTCTCACTTGTATGACAGTTGCATAAAATTCAATTATATTGAAAACAATGTGTGAACAAAACAAACAGACATAATAGGTAAAAATGTCAAAAATAGGGGTACAGCAGTCAACATTGTCTTATAATCTTAATCACTATAAAAACAAACAAATATGTCAAAAAGAAAAACAAAATGCCATATAGACATAGCACATAAGCAAAAATGAAAGACAAGAATACAAACGCGAGGAAGCAAAACGTTCATGCATGCGCCGGTAGACACGAGTTCTTCCATCACGTTTCTGAAGTATAAAACGGGACTCATCACTAAACCAGATGACCACAGCACAACAACACATTGGCGGGATTCTTAAGTACCGAGCAACGCCAAAAGGATATTACCAAAAATGGACTAAACAGTAAAGGTTAATAATTTACAAAGACAAATAAAAGAACACTTTAACACGTAATCAAGATGATAAACAACGTCAGTACATAGAATCTATACTTTAAGACTATCATGTATTATTTGTGAAGTTGATACGGAATATTTATCAACAAGGCCTTGGTAGCCTCCGATGAACTTTTTGAGAAAAAGAATGAGACGTTCTTTGACATAACCCTGGTTCATCAACTTTCTGCTCAGACACTGGTGATGTTTTATAAAGTCTGGGAACCAGATGAAGCTCTTGAATACCGAATGAGTTGGGAAATGTATATCCCATATGCAGGTGAAGTTGGTATATTGCTACTAAGGTGGGGGAAATTGATAATTTCAAAATCAAAATCGTCTCGTTTGTCATAGATTATGGTATTGAGATGACTGCTGATGTCAAATTCGAGGTATAAGTCTAAAAATGAGGCGGAGGAAGCCGTGTCTGTTGTTTCTTTAATTTCTAGTTCTGGAGGATATATTAATGGAACCCAATCAGAAAAGTTTGGATTGTTAATGGGAAGAACATCATCAATATATCTGAATGTGAAATTAAATGATCTGTCTTCTTTGATCTTCTTGTTCTTGATAAGTGTCTGAAGGAACTCCGACTCATATGAAAATAAGAAGAGATCGGCAAGGAGTGGCGCACATTTCGTTCCCATAGGAATGCCGACAATTTGTTGAAAAAGTCTACCTCCAAATTCAACAAATATGTTGTCAATAAAAACCTCCAGTATACTGATCACTTGTTCCTCTGTGAAGCATGTTTTACCTTTTTGTTCATAAATTTATAGCGTATGCTACCATTTTTATATTGAAAAGCATTGTGGATTATTTCTTTTAGACGATTTTTCAATTTCACATCGGGAATGGTGGTATACAGGTTTAAAAAATCAAAAGTGTTGATAGAATTAATTTCAGAGAAAAATAGAGATTTAAAATTATCCAGAAGTTCTTCAGAGTTTTTTAGACTCTATTTTGAATTCGTCCATCTGTGTCAGTATTGAGTAAAATCGAGAAATCATGCATACGCTTGTGAAAATGTATCGCTTGAATTTTCAAAAGTCACACATTTGTTGATCATGCCGAAAATACGGAGATATGACTGATTATACGCATATGAGTATATCTGCGGATGGCTAAATGACATAACGTAAATTCTTGAATAAATTTTGTATCTACGATTTTTATTTGTGAAGGGAAAAGCATGGTTTAATTATATCGTAAATTTGTTTCATTTGAAAAACCGTAAAAGTTGTGGCTTTTTCCAACTATTCAAAGTTAAAACAGGTCTGCTTTTTAACTGTAATAACAAGCTGTCTTGAATTAACACGCTGATTTTCAGTGCACGGTATTATAATGTCATGTTTAAAAGTGTTAAATGTGCGAAATATGTCAAATTTGAAAGTGTTAACATTGTTTCAAGTTTTATTTATTGTGCAAAAGTATAATATAATTGATCTTTCCTCCCTTTATGAAAGCATTACTCATTCTAAACTTGAAGACTTAAAAACAATAGTTTATGTAGGTACACATATTTTGTCTTAGGAGAGGACAAATTATAGTTTGAAATAAAAGTACACAAAATAAAACCTCCTGGGAGTATAAAAGCCTTAGTTTTACAAATAATTCAACATTTTAAAACCAGTAAATTTAACTTTTCTTGGACGTTAGTCGACCAACAATCAATCAATGTAACCTTTCGTAAATGTAAAATAAGATAATTAGGAAATGTAATCATATATTTAGTTAGATAAAAAGAAATCCATTCGGTCTTCTCTTTACTGAATAACATGAGAAAAAGTACGAACTGGTGCGAAAGAGCCCATAGTCTGTGAATAGCCTAATTTCGAACTTCCCAATGGTCATTGTCGTAAAAATCAACCATCTTGATAATGTTGGATTTAGAGTTTATGTGTATCGACATTGACTATTCTTATTTTTTATGAAACGAAGTAGGGGTAATTATTACAATTTGTCTTTTAGTTTTGAATGAGTTAATATTTGCCTCAAAGGTGTTTCTGTTTCCAATACTTTAGTTTGCGATAACGTCCGTTTAAGGGAAGCAGGAACCACTTGTAGTAGTTCAACGATATTTGGTATGCAGTTATATTAGAATTGGTACATCTCATTTCCGTGAAGATTATTTGGCCCCGCTCGATCCCTCAGACACGGTCAATTATTGACTTTCAAACTTTTGCATAAGTTACGTGTAAAAGATTGTTTAAATTGAACAACTAATGATTAGTCAATGATATGTGGTATGCAGTTGTATAAGCATACAATTTCTCATTTCCACAGAAATTATTTGGCTCTGCACCTTCAGTCCTGGTTCATTGACTTTGAATGTTTTGCATAGTTTACGTATTAAAGTTTTGCCATTTTAATATCAAAATTTGCATTCAACTATCAGAACTAAATACAGAGGAGACATATATCTGTGTCAACAGTTAATGAATTGAAAAGATGTTCAAGGCAGTTTGATTGAAATTACCGAATAGTTCTAATCGTCTAAGATTCCTACTAGCATTCTTGCTACTTTACAAGACGGTCTTCACAAATGATGTAATGAGGTATACATTTGTATTACCAAAAACAAAAGCTCAAACACATGAAACGAATTGAAAGCAACTGTCATATTCCTGACTTGGTACAGGTATTTCCTTATGTAGAAAATGGTGGATTTAATCTGGTTTAATAGCTAGCTAAACCACTCACTTGTATGAGAGTCGCGTAGAATTCCATTATATTGACAACAATGTGTGACATATAAGACATTGGAAAATCTTGGCGATGAGTTTGCAAAAGTTTAGGTAAGTCTTCTCTCTTGATTTATGAAAATAGATTGATGTACTATGATTACCAATGAGACATCGCTATCCCACCAAAGAACAAAAGAACAAGGATGTAATTAACTACAGGCCTCCGTAGGGCCATTAAACAAGGACTAATACCTACTTGTAGCACATTCGATCTCGCCTATTCCTAACTACATAAATAAGACAACAAGATGATGATTATGTGGATAACAGGACTACCTCATGGACATCCTGGTTATATCAAGCATCGTGATAATAACAGTTTCATACACATTTTTGTTAGAATCAGTTGCACACTGAATAAAATGTGAAACAATGTTAACACTTTCAAATTTGACATATCACGCACATTTAACACTTTTAAACATGACATTATAATACCGTGCACTGAAAATCAGCGTGTTAATTCAAGACAGCTTGTTATTACAGTTAAAAAGCAGAACTGTTTTTAACTTTGAATAGTTGCTAAAACGTCACACTTTTGACGGTTTTTCAAATAAAACAAATTTACGAGATAAACTGAGAAGGCGTATATAGATTGCCTTAACAGTAATTCAGAATTTTCTGTTTTAATGCTTTTCAAGTTTATACTTGATTTTGACTTCCAATTGTTTTGATCCGAGCGCCAACGAGGAGTCTTATGTAGACGAAACGCGCGTCTGGTGTACCAAATTATAAGCTGGTATCTTTGATGAGTTTTTACAACCGATAAAGCTATATCACGACAAACTTTCGTGCCTCCCTTACAAAGAAAAATTGTGTATGAATATTTATTTTTGCTTAGCTTTCAGTCCTAATTACATGGGAATCGTTAAGAATATTCTCGTACTGGATTACTATAGCTACCTCTGTTTCACGCAGTTCCTTGACAAAAGGGGTCTCTTTTTGAGCAAATTTTCCAGTAGGCATTCTCTCTGAAGTTCTGTTTTTGTTTTCTTGCATCGTATATGTATCATTGTTGTATTTTATCTAAATATTAAAAAAAAAGTATCATTAAGTATATACAAATGTTTAAATATCCAAAATGGATGGAGCACGTGGCAGGTGCGCTCGATTCTTATCTTAATTGACTAGGATTGCCAGTTTTCCTACCGAAGGTCGGTGGTTCTCTTCAGGCACTACGGATTCCTCCATTTATATAAACTGACCGCCACGAAATAGCACAATAGTGATGAATGTGGCGTTAAAAATCAATCAATGAATAAATAAATGGATGAATGTACATTGAATAAGTAAGAAGACAGTTCTAATCGGCAAACCTCGGCAGATTCCGCTACCCTTCGTCATTTTTATATTGTTAGATCTGCCGAGGTGTGCCGATTGCAGACTGTTCTAGTGTTTTGAACTCGAATACAATTATATTCATTAAAGAAAATACGGTGTAAAACTACCAGCTTATGATTCAGCAATACAACATCACACTGTAAATCATAATAAGATAATAGTGGTAGACTTTCCCGCCTTTTCTTGTAAGATATTGATCACGATTTTTTTTTTAAATCAGGCCATTCAATTATAACGAATTCAATCTGTGATCACGAATTTAAGAATAAGTAATAAATAATTCTTCATATTTGTTATCACGAATTTAATCCGTGATATCGAATAACAAAATCATGATAACGATTTCAATCTGTGATCACAATTTTAAAATGCATGATCTCGAATTCAAATTATTTTTGGAGGTCCTTAATGGATTTCAGTAGTTATGGTCAAACGTTCTGGTTATAAAATGCACAGGGAAGTATATATGATCGACTTTTACAGAATGCTCAATACCTTGTTTACCGAAAATTAAATAAACTAACAGTACAAAAGTTTGTTTTATTCCAAATAATTAATTGTTTTACTTTTCTTTGAATCGAGATAATTGAGCATAATGATGAAAATATTTAACTTTAAGGGAAAACACATTCAAATTTTCTTGAAATATTATTGTCAAAAGAATAAAATGGGGGTAAACATAACTGGATGATATGCTGAAGTATCATATATATAAAACAACTTTCTGAAGCAGATACCTCTGTTTCTTTACTACTGATAGTTTCATAAGTGTGACTGGATTGCTCTGTATTTTTCAAGTCGCCTTTGGGATCTTTGGTTAAACACCGCCCCTTTTTAGTAACTTTTGGTTTTGTTCTATCGTCTTTGTTTGACTGTTCTATTATTTCAACTTGAGTTGTCACATCCTGAATATATAACAATGTAATCCATAAATATTTTAAGACATTTTTCATTTCAATGAAGACAGTTTTTACGGGACATTTTCCGTAGATATAAGCACAGTAGGATAAACTCTGAGCAACCAAACAACTGTGTATTGCATTTAAAAAAAGAAAACAAGACATTATAAATTTCATGCGTCCGAAGCGCTTTTCTGGATTGACCTTCATCAGGAACGCTCAAAGCCGAATATTTGAAAGCCAAGGATGTATAGGAACCAAAACAGTTGTAGAGCAAAATGATCATAAGGACCCAAAAAATAATAGCCAAATCCATTTAAGCTCAATTTTGCCTGAGGAATTTGAAACCTTAGTTTCTTTTAAATAATTTATAAATTTATAAACGGAAAATTTAAGAAAGGTTTGTTCTAAATCATACTAGTACCGAAGTACTGATACTGAGCTGCTATTACACTCGGGGACTGATAGTCCACCAGCAGGAGTCGTTTTTCACAAAAAAAAACTTACGACTAAGATTGATTAAGTCATGAACAATTCAGTATACTTACGATCAATCTTAGTCTTTCAGCATTTTAAAAATATATACATAAAATTGAGAATGGAAATGGGGAATATGTCAAAGAGACAACAACCCGACCAAAGAGCAGACAACAGCTGAAGGCCACCAATGGGTCTATCTTCTTGTAAGAAAATGAAGTATTCTTTTCGTTGATTTTTTTTATCAAGCATAAATCAAGCCGTTGGTTTTCTCTTGTTTCTCTTTGAAGCGTTTTACATTCTGTCATGCCAGGGCCGTATATATTTATATAGCTTATTATACAGTATGAGTTAAGCTCCTCGTAAAAGGCCGTACGGTGACCTGCAGTTGTTTACATATTCATCCTTTGATCTCTCGATTGTGAAAGTTGTATCATTAGCAGTTGTACCACATATCCTTAGTTTCATATCATAATTTTAATTATGTCAAACAATAGTATGAATTTTAATTGGTGCTATGGTAGTAGTTGCTACTAGCGTACAGTATCGTCACTTTCTGGTATGAAAAACAGACACTTTCGCTCATTATTTGTATTATGCTGCAGATGAAAAACAGACATTTTCGCTCATTATTTGTATTATGCTGCAGTTGGAAAACAGACATTTTCGCTCATTATTTGTATTATGCTGCAGTTGAAAAACAGACATTTTCGCTCATTATTTGCATTATTCTGCAGATATCAGTATTATATTTGATAATCTAAGACACTGGACAATTAACGGTGGCATACATATGCATACTTACTCTTTGATCAGCGGTTTCTTCCTCTAGCAAAGTTACAGTTTCTTCGTTTTTTTCTTCAACTAGTATATCTTTATTTTTCTGTAATTATACATGATATTATTCAATGCTGTGAGCGTAACTCAGTGCGGACATAAAGCTTTTCTTTTTTAAGCACTTCACAAGAAAAAAACTGACTTAGTTTCAAATCTGTAGAATTTTTAGGAATACCGGTAGGACATACATACTAGGTAGGCCGGGCTGAGTTCCCTGTAGATGCAAACCTTATGGCCACAGCATTTTGAAGTACGTAAGCTTCTTAGAACTTGCATTCAATAACCACCCATTCTGCAATCCCATGTTTACCATAAATCATGATGGTGCATTGGTGTTTAACACCTAGTGTCCAATGTACCATACATATTAGATCATGTAAATATAATATGAATATGAACACTGCTTTCTACTAGATAGAAAACTTGGAACCTGATTTTAATGTACTAGCTCAGAAGGTTACAGCCCGCACGAAGAAGTGACACCCTACCCGAACACGTTATTCTGACTCCAAGACGTACGACTAACCTTTCTTTTTAACAGACGAATAAAAAAATTAACACTATTTTTGTAGCAAGAACTGAGATAACCTCTTGTTTTTGACTGGGTTCTTCCTGCTCAGTTTTCAGTTTACTATGTAATGATTAGTGAACTGTTGTTAGTATTTTCCTGTTTAATTCACTTGATCATACCGTTTTCCTTAGAATTGTGTGTGTCTGATTTTCTGTCTTATTTACGGAAACCTAAATCTCCATTTAATCATAATTCAATTATAACTGTAAAGTTTGACGTGGAGTCATAGGATGTTAAACAGAATCCCCTATAATTGCATACGAGTAAAGAAACAATTTGACAAGAAACGGAGCACAGTTTGTTTCCATTGTTATACAACCAGTCTGTTAATCAATAGGACCGCCAAAGATAGCAAATATGTGGTCAATGAAACATTAAAGGATCTTCATGAAATCGTTTTCCGAAAACTTCATGTTATTATCAGATTGTCACAAAATATAATGTGTCACGTCCCATGAAGATCCTTTACAACGTTTGCCATTAATATTTTATTTGAGGAATGACTGTAATATTATTTCTGTCTATGAAGAAATAGCATAAAAAATGTGGTGCACACTATATAATTCGCGTAGCGGGTTATTTAAAAGTGTGCACAACATTTTTTAGGTTGTTTCGAATAGACAGAAAAAAATATTACAGTCATTACTTATAATTTAATTCTGAAAAGGAGTAAATCATGATAAAAACGTTGATGACATCACGGTCACATGACAAAGTTATGTCTATGAGCTGACAGACACAACACTTTCAGCCAATCAGAAGACGTGTAACATCCAAATTAAATTATTAGGACATCATGCAAGTTTTATCTTTGTCCCTTTGGTATCTTCTGCCTCTTTTTTATTATTTATTTTTATTTTTAAGGTCAAAATCCATCACTGTAATACTTGTTGGAGTTGAAATATTAATTCAAACCTTTTGTTGCGATAGTTTCATATGCTCTCGTTTTTGCTTCAATTGAAGCGATGCCTGTTTGGGTTTAGGGAGTACACCACTCAGTTGGAGACTACGTAATCGTTCATCCTCTGCATCCTCTAAAGCTTGCTCTTTTTTGCATACTTCTGCCTTTAATTCAAGTAAAATATTTTTTACAGAATTGAAAATCGCATTTGCTCATGAGAAACATAAATATTCGATCCTATAAAAAAAACGTATTTTTTAGTTTGTACAAAATGCAGCTATAGTTTCTTTTTCATATATAAAAGTGGTTGGTTTTCAGTTTACTGTAAGCTAAATTTGATAAGATGTGATATAAATATAAATGTATTGCACCAATTTCGTTGCACATCTGACGTGTTTCAGAAATAATATTTATATGCTGTAAGTTAAATTTTCGTTAAAAAAATCAGATATAAAATAGTTTTCTACTAGCCAGATAGATTTTGTTTTACAGTATTTTAAACTTGCAGTGAGGTGTACGCATTTGAACCGTTTTGAGGGCCTCAAATATGACTTTCAGATTGAGAAAAGTCATAATAACATTAAATGGTTTAAATTTTACTTCACAAGATCTGCATTTAGACAAGAATGTCTTTTTAGTGATGCTCGATGCCATATACGGAGTAAGTGTTGAAGGAACTGATATAACCGAAATAATAGCCAAACCCTTCAGGAAAACGAATCAGAGCTATGAGGGAAATGCATTCCTTATTAATTTCATATAATTTCCAAGTTTTATCACTGCATAATTCCTTAGAACAATATCCTCATGATCATGCCAGTACCAAAATACTATGTAACTAGGCCTATGACCCCGTGGACTAACATACCACCACAGGAGGTAACGACCCAGTAATAAGTATGGGATTATGTATTATGTTTCCTCTTACACACACACACACACACGTTGCGACAAATGAACAGAGCACAGACACAAAGATACTAATGACATTTAAATTAGTAGAGTAGAAATTCCTTTGTATTTTGAAAATGGAGAAATACCAAAGGCTCCGGTGTAGACTTTAAATGATCCATGTTTAAGGGGGAAATGTTTGACTATGAACTTAAATGTGAAAAAAAAGATGCTATTGATGCGGAATTATTTCAGTTGAAAATACTTTTATTCAAATATTTAAAAAAAATTCATAAACTTTATATCGATTAGTCCATTCGTGCTATCCTAAAACCTCTTGATTTATTGACTGCACGTCCCTCGTCGCTTTATTTATTTACATGGATTAAATTATTTAGAATTGTATGATATCGATGAACCAAATATGTATTGAACATGGAGCCCTCAGGACAGAGAGAGAGAGAGAGAGAGAGAGAGAGAGAGAGAGAGAGAGAGAGAGAGAGAGAGAGAGAGAGAGACGACGCCTTACCATTCACCTCTTACCTCTTGTTCTATTTCGAGCTTTTGTGACATTTTATCTATATAGTGTTTGTCATTTATTCTGATGACATCTGTTCCCATTAAGTGTTGGAGTCTGGAACGAACTTTCGCAGTGGACAGTGCACTATAAAAAAATGATCGCAGTATGGCGTTAATCTGATATAATGTTGATATATGTATAAAACCTTTGACCGTAATATATCAGTTTAAAATCGTATAATATGTGTTGACTACTATTTGGCGATTTTTAAGGAACAAGTACATTTATCGTCTAGAGCCAATTTTTTTTTCGCCTCTGAAATGCTGAAATTCAACATTGATTAGTGAAGATATGGAATGTTCAAAGCAATACAATTTTCAAAACAGAGGGAATATTTAGTAAGAATTTCGATAACTGTTTAGTTGATAAATCAAGATTGAATTTGTGGAGTGTTAATGGTGAAAGTCTTCCTGGACTATCATGATTGTTGATTCATTCAAATTTTCAGTTGTGAAATTCACGTATTTCCACTAAGACAATGTCTACTTTTTTAATTAGTTTTGCGTTTGGTCATTTTCACAAATCTAAATAACACTAACTATAACCTACATGAACATGCCATTTTAACATTTACATCAGCCAGTTAACCCCGCCGCAATTTTGCGCCTGTCCCAAGTGCCTTTGTTAGTCTTGTAAAACACAAATCTAAATAACACTAACTATAACCTATATGAACATGCCATTTTAACATTAACATCAATCTTGTTCAATAATTACATCTATAAAGCACATGTCCCTTAAGAAGCACAATCATCCTATTAAATATTTAACAGTTCAACCTTTAGAAGTAGTAAATAAGCAGCCTGGTGAATCTCATTCAAAGTTTGTACGATCACGGAAAATAATTGAATTAAATTGGATTAAAAATTACAGACAGTCTACCCTCTCGGTCTTAATGATAATATCATGGGAATTGGTAATATATCAAGAACCGATTCTGTTAACATTTTGGATATAGTTTCTAAAACTGTTCGTAAAACCGTTCTCATGGTCGTAGAAAAATCGCAATCAAAGAAAATTTCGGACCAATCATACCAATATTTCGGACCTAATTTCTATTTCAAAAACAACGGCAGACATTATCTGTTAACAAAGCTCTGTTCATTACCGGTTAATAAGTTAAATAAAATTTTAGAGGATTGCAACACAATTTCATATAGCAGTCCTAAGTATGAAATCGTTCAAATTATAATGGCATATTGTTATTCTAAACTGTTTCCCAAAATTGATCGCCCTGAAGATCATAAAAAACATTTTATTAAAATAAAGTATGTCAATAAAGGTTTTGATTTTGTAAATATTGCCGGTATTTTTAACGACCATTTTGTTAAAGAACAAATTCCTGGATATTTTGATAATACTGAGCTCCCTCTTATTTGTTATATTTACAAGAAATCTACCCGGAAATATGTGTTTAATTATAGCCAATTGTGTAAAGATGTTAATATCAGTGAAAATACACCTACTTCATGTAATTGCAGTAATTCCGAATACATTTATGGACCCATTTCCCATGTTATAACAGGAGATCTTAACATCGTTCAAGACCGAGAGTTAAAATCATTCCTCAGTAAAGGACCTAAATATCGTCCTCCGTCAATCATTCATTGGAATGAGTGTCGTAATTCATCCACGACTCACTCCGTACTTACTGTTTAAAATGGATAAAACGGGAAAAAGCTGACAAAAATCTTTGGACTCTTTTTTAATTCAGTAATGAACATAGTTGATATACGTATTCAACATTTTAAAGAACATTTTACTCTTAACAACAACCATAATAAACCTATTTCTCGTATCAAACATAAACTTAAAGAACTAGCCAAGGAATTTGTTTTGTCCCGGCCGATAAAGCTGCTAATAATATCATTATTGTTTGACGTAAATTTTACATTGAGGTTCTGAAAAAGAAATCACCAATTCACCAACATTCCAACTGACTCCATTTTCAGAAAACGACATCTGTAACAAACATAAACTTTAGCTACCTCTTTACAAGCAGAACCAAATACAATGAAAGTCCCAACTATGTACTGGCTTCCGAAGCTACATAAAACACCTTACAAATATAGATTTATTTCGTCTTCAAGCCATTGTTCCACTACTAAATTGTCTATTCTTCTTACCAGTTCACTTGGTACAATCAAAACCTGATAATAAATTGTTCAAATAAGGCCTTTGAAAATAGTGGAATTAATTACTTTTGGAGTGTCAAAACTCGTTGGAAGTACTTGATAAATTGCATGCTTATATTGGTGATTTTGAATCTGTTCAAAGTTTTGATTTTTCTACCCTGTATACCACATTGCCTCACATTCTCATTAAGAAAAATTCACACACCTAATTAAATGGGCATTTAAAAGTCAGAATGTGAATACATATGTTCTAACTCTTTTATGTCATTTTTAGTAGCAATAAACAAAAGAACTATATCAATTGGACATGCTTTGATACTATATCTGCCCTTGAATTTTTACTAGATAATATTTTTGTTCGCTTTGGAGATTCCGTATATCGTCAGGTTATCGGAATTCCAATGGGACTAACTGTGCACCACTTATTGCGGACCTGTTTTGTATTGCTATGAGTTACAATTTATGACTAAAATCAGCAAAGACCCATCGAAACAACATCTGATACAAAATTTAATAATACTTTTAGATATTTGGATGATATATTGGCTCTCAATAATGACGACTTCAGTATGTATACTAAAGAAATTTATCCTGTTGAACTTACTTTAAATAAAGCTAATACTAACAATGACCACTGCCCTTTCCTCGATCTTGATATCTATATCATTAACGGAAAGCTTAATACAAAATTTATGATAAAGAGATGATTTTCATTTCCTATCGTTAATTATCCATTTTAGATGGTGACGTTCCTTGTCACCATCTTACGGTGTTTATATATCTCAACTTGTACGATTCGCTCGTGTATGTAACAACGTTTCAGATTTTAACGAAAGAAATTTATGTATTACTGAAAAATTATTACACCAGGGTTTTCGATATCACAAACTAGTCAAAACATTTACTAAATTTTATCATCGGTACAAGGACATCATTCGTAAATATAGCTCAACATGCAGACTTCTTATACGTTCAGGTATTTCACATCCAATCTTTTATGGTAATATTCTTTATAAAGCACTAAAATGTCAGTATTCACCTCAGAAGCTAACAAAACCTTTAAATAGACTTATTAAGAAGGGATATAGTTACGATACTGTTGTCAGGTCATTAAAGATTGCATATTTTGGCTTTAATATTGATTCACTTATAGGGTCTTTGCATCGGAACTAAACATATTTATTTAAAAACCAGTTGTTGGCATGACACGGATTATGCTCTTCTCATATATTTTATGATGGTATGATACTAAACCCTAACGGGAGGGATTGTGCCTGATATCCATATGATGAAGACATAATCTTTCAATCAGTTTAATTGAGGTCTGGAGCTGGCATGTCAGTTAACTGCTAGTAGTCTGTTGTTATTTATGTATTATTGTCATTTTGTTTATTTTCTTTTGTTACATCTTCTGACATCGGACTCGGACTTCTCTTTAACTGACTTTTAATGTGCGTATTGTTATGCGTTTACTTTTCTACATTGGCTAGAGGTATAGGGGGAGGGTTGAGATCTCATAAACATGTTTAACCCCGCCGCAATTTTGCGCCTGTCCCAAGTCAGGAGCCTCTGGCCTTTGTTAGTCTTGTATTATTTTTACTTTTAGTTTCTTGTGTATAATTTGGAGTTTAGTATGACGTCCATTATCACTGAACTAGTATATATATATTTGTTTAGGGGCCAGCTTAAGGACGCCTCCGGGTGCGGGAATTTCTCGCTGCATTGAAGACCTATTGGTGACCTTCTGTTGTTGTCTGTTCTGTGGTCGGGTTGTTGTCTCTTTGACACATTCCCATTTCCATTCTCAATTTTTGAATAAAATGTTTTCATTTTTGAAATAATGGTTTTGGACATATATATGATTTTAATTCAAAATTCCCCTCAGAAAATCATATCTAGTAAATCACAATTTTCTCAGACCATCAAAAACAAACCCGCACGCGAAACAAAGTATCGTATAACTCAACTCTGGTCTTATATTTTGGTCGCAATGAGTTATATGACAACAAATGTAAAAATATCTCAATAATATCTTAGGAGGGTTCAAAAAGTCCTCTTAATGTACCTTTGTATTTAAAAACTTACGAATCGAAACTAAATTCATTAGAATCCCAAGAAAATTCCACAACTTTGGCCTCCATGTGTTTCTGTTTAGCCTTTTCCATATCAAAATTAGTTAAAAGTTCATGAACAATTGCTTTATTTTCTTTCCTTAGAATAGATTCCTGACGCAAAAAGCGTGTCCCGCGAGTATCTGCAATATTTGATTGAGAAACAAACAAAGTCGCCGTGCTTCCATACATTTCTTCATTATTAATTCCTTTGAAGACTTTCCGAAGCATCATTTATTTAATTTTGTTTTCTTTTTTGCACGCAAAGCAACTATTATCTAGCGTTAAGTTTCCAGATTCATGAACTTGAATTATCTTGGATATATACAGTATTTATTATGCATGAGCAGTGAGAATAGACGAAAAACCAATTACTTTATAAACAATGGTGATTATGGGTGTAACAGAATAGTCGATAACCCTTATCGGATTCTATTTTAAATTTTCAAGAGTATGCATCGTCATAAGTTTTATGTTAATTTAACGTTTATTACTTTTGACCTAAAATAATAACTGTACGGTGTAAGTTTACCTTAAAATCTGTATAAAATTTACTATGATAAGATATATAACAAATAATCCAATTCGGAGATCGAAATAATGTAGTCCGATTATCTGACATGGTCGGAGAACTGATATAAGATTTGATGTGAAAAACTCACTTTGTTTTAGGGACTTCCATTTGATTTTCTGTGAAAAAAGGGGGTAAGGATAATTTGGAAAATGAATAACTTGGCCTGTTAAGAACTGAAAATAAATAACTTTGCACAAGACAGGAAAAAAATTAACCAGGCATAGCAACAGATGAAAATAAATGATCAATCCTAAAAAGAAATACTCCTGAAACACCCCCACCTTTTCCCTGGAATACCAAATTCCCTTATCAATCATTTAATATCTTTAAAGCCTTGAAAAAAGTATATTACGATGTTCGTCTGCACAACACGTGTAAAACCACTTAAACAATGTCTTATTTCAAGGCTAGCTGAATAGGCAGGTGAGTTGTTAAGACTCTAACTTCCTCGTATCAAAAAATTTGAAAAACCAAAAATTAAAACGTTTGAGAACATCAAAAATCTCAAAAGGTAAAATGTAATGCATATATGAATACCGGCTTTCTTTGTTTCTTCATGTTATTATACGTGCGTATTGACTACATACAGGTATTCCAAATACGTATTTTGTCGTTGAAATTATTTTCAAATTCATCTTGATAAGACTTTTAAACGTTTGTTAAATACAGAGCTTGCTTAGAGAGTCTTTTTTTGGTTCAAGTTTGCCGTTTCGATCATCGATGCTGTTTCTTTTGAGTTTATCCTTTATCCTATATATCCTGTTGTCTATCTAATTCATAATGATAACCAATATACGATTCAAGATACAATAAATGAAATTTTGAATATTAACCATTTATCTAGAAAGTCAAACCCCCGTACCAGTGTGTATTCTTAGCCCATCATTTAATGTTTTTCAAGGCGGATATTCAACTACGCATTTGTTTACTTTATTATTTACTTTCAAGTGTTTAAAGTATCGAATCATAATTTTCTTTTAAGTATACAATAAAACGATGAGTGCACTTAATTTACTGTTCAAACAAGAGGGGCATAAATTTGTAACAATTTTTGAACTATGTTTTGCAGATTTTTAAACAACGCTTAGTCCGAAAAATTACATTATTTGATACGTTAGTTATATGACTGGTTTATGATTACTATACACGAAAAAATCATCGGAAAACAGTTAATAATTTTCCCCCAAATTGCACCGATTGTAAGCTTGATTTTACTACTTTTAGTTGCTCTTACTTGACCGAGTCCCAGAATGTCGTACCACAGAGTAAGTAACCTGTCAAAAAAATATATACTCTGGAGTCACAAGTCGGTAATATGATAATAGTCTGTTGGATACCATGGTTACTTTTGGGGCATTTATATATTTTGTTGTTGAAGTTTTGTCATTTTTTAAAATAATCAAATATCTCCTTTGTATTACAAATTGTACATTATCAAACGCGGAAATTTTAGTTTAATTAATCGGTCCTAAAACAATGATTATAGGATGGAAAGGAGACAGAAATGTCTTAGCGGGCACCACATTTCTTCATGTTTCTTAGGCTTCTTCAAAAATATTCTGATGCAATATTTTGGTATTTCATATTAAAAAAATCGCCTTACCTCGCCAAGTGTTTATGGTCTTGTCCCAAATAAGGAACCCTGTCAAAATATGTTTTAATCTTAATGTTTTTTCCTTTCAAGAACTTTGATAGAATATAGAAGATCTTGAATAATCTATGCTAAATTTATTCAAAACTTGTATATACACTATTATTGTCTTTTATCGGAAATGTATGTTGTATTCTCTGGCGATGTTGGCGTAGATCTCCGTTTATTATTTCCTGTCTGATAGATATTTTCAATATAAATAAATTCTTATTTTTTTAGCTTGTGGTCGATTTATTTACCGTGTTTCATTACTATCACAATCTTGGATTGGAAACAATTCATACGTGCCCCACCTCTACTTTTTCAGAGGTGCGGCACATACAATTATCTCCCGACGAGCGACTGTGTCAGTAATAATGATCAATAGTAAGAACGCAAACATGGAAAACAGCTGAATAATTAAGAATTTTAATTGAAAATATTTTTAACAGATCAAATAATAACAGGTTGGATTGGGGTCCATGTCGAAAGCGCCCGTTATTGTATCCAGATTTATTGTATACGTGTCTCGTTGACGTATATATTGTTTGTGTGTTTCTTACATTCTTTTGTTCATAGATATACTTACTGGTATCCCGCCTTTTCTTTCCATGTAAAACAGACGACTTCTTTTCTTTTATATTTCTTTTGTATATCTTTCACATTTATTTTTCTAAGTATTTTTTTCTGTATTTTTATCTTTACGGTCTTTTTGATTCTCCTCTTCTTTTTCTGTCTTTTTGTTTTAACGGCCTTTTTGTTTCTCCTCTTCTTTTTCTTCATCTTTCAGTGTTGTTTCCATTGACAAATTTGACGTCACAATAAGGTGAATTCACTTGACGTCAACGTTGGATTTGATTTATTTTATTTTCGATTATACCGGAACACTTTTTGGCCTTAACGTTTTGTAATTGTAAAATGCAATACTTTTTCTTTCAGTAGAAAAAAGGAGAAAATTAGCCAAGACTTTAACTTTAGGTTGAGGCCAACAAACAGTAACAGGATACAGATATTTACAACTTTCATGCTGGTATCTCATTTTTGAAGTATAACGTGGGGAAATCTCTTAAAATAGACGCGAATCTATATAGAGTTCACATTACATCGAAAATGATGGGGATGGTATGTTAAAATTTTAATTTCAGGAAAAATACATAAAGGTGAAAAGATTGATTGATTGATTGGTGTTTAACGCCACTTTCAACGCTATTGTGCTATTTCGTGGCAGTCAGTTTTTTATTGGTGGAGGAAGCCGGAATGCCCGGAGAAAACCACCGACCTTCGGTAGGAAAACTGACAATCCTGGTCAATTAAGATTGGAGTCGAGTGCACATGACACGTGCGGGATTCGAACTCATTACCTCAGTGTTGACTGGCTAGTGATACATTTGTTCGACTACTTAGACCACTGGGCCACCGAGGCCCCTTAAAAGAGGGAAGATACCAAGAGTACAATCAAAACCCATAAACTTGTTGAAAACATGTAAAACTTGCAATATTGTTTAAAATTATAAACAGCAGATATGTGTAGCGTTAAATTACCTTTTCATTAAATATATATATATATATATATATATATCTGTTAGTCAAATGCGTTTTGTTAAAATGTACTTTTTCACTTTTTGGGCTTTTGGAAAATGTTGTTTGTGCTGTATTTAGACCCCTCTATTAAGAAATTTGTTTTGCATGCACATGTATAAAAATTGCGGTTTTTATCCAACGCAATCATAGGTTTAAACGTTGTTTTCAATTTAGACTTGTTTATATTTTTTCGTTTGGGCTTGTATTATATTTTCCTTCGGGTTTATATGATCCATTCATCCTATTTCTAATATTTCGACTCTTCAAAATTCAAGAGTCTATCCTAAATTGAGGTAAATTATATGGCCTTCCAAATACCGTTTCGATCCCTAACATCACCGAAGAGACATTAATTGTCGAAATCCGGATATGGTGTACAAATTTTTACACCTTTTGTTTGCGGTATACCATCTTTTCGCAAGTTTATTGTGTTCTGTTTGGTATTAAATTAATAATTTTAAAAGATCCATTTAGTAACATCTTGTGATCCGTTTATTTGGCAATCGCCAATGGCAGTCAGCAGGGTTTAAGAACATCTGTTGTTCGACCTGTTAGTCAAATGCGTTTAGCTAAAATATACCCTTTCACTTTTTTGGTCTTTTGGAAAATGTTGTTTGTGCTGTATTTAGACCCCTCTATCAAGAAATTTGTTTTGCATGCACACGTATAAAAATTGCGGTTTTTATCCAACGCAATCATAGGTTTGAACGTTGTTTTCAATTTAGATATATTAATGATATTATTTAGACACAGCAATATTCAAATTCCGGTAAGTTTTGACAACATAACGATTTTTGAACTGTGAGTGAAAAAAAAAACAGAGGAAATTGACCCTACCTCTTTTCGAAGTGCGTATATGGAACCTCAAATGAATTTCGAAATCTTGTACTTTTGCATTACTTTACAGCTGTACCTCTGTATTGATTCCATTGCCATTTAGTCTGCAAGTCCCTAAGATGTTACTAGTCCATAAGAAGTTACTTGTGTACAGGGATGCTATAACTTAAATATTGGTAATTGAGAAATTTTTAGGCGTATGGTTATCTCCGTGCACACGTGATTCTTTTTGGTTTATGAAGACCTTTTTTTGTCTATTTTAGTTTTATTGCTTTAACGTTTGGTGTTTTGACTCTATAACATTTAATTTCGAGCACCATTACCAAATAATATTTTTTGGTGAAATGTGCATTTGCTACATGAAAAAAAGTTTTGATACTTTTATTCGTATCCTATACAAATTTCAGTTAGCCAACAAACTCGTGGCTTATTCAAGTTAGTTAGCTTAACGTGTGTCTAAAGGATGTTTGCTCCTCTTGTTTTTGAACTTTTGCCAGATTTTCGGAATCCTCTGGTTTTATCCATGTATTGCCATAAAAAAAAATTTGCCCACTAACTACTACTTTTCTTTTCATAATTTTATTACATATAGTATAAAAAGCCATATTTGAAAATCTTATAAAATCCTTGTTATTTTTTCTTAGTTTTTGAAACAAAAAGCGGCCAATGTTAACAGTATGAAAAATCTAGAGAGAATAATTTCCCGCCAAATTTTCAATGGCTTATATCTTGAAAACAAGCACACGGACCCTTCATTTTTTTCTGTTTTTTTAGTTTCCTTTATTTATATACTATCATTTTAGAACAGTCTTTTAAAAAGCTTGTTATTTTGAAACAGAGTAGCAAACATCCTTAAATCAATTCTTTTCTAAATTAGGTTAATTGTATTTTCAGATTCACTTTTTGGTAGAACATAACAGAGAATTTGTCGTAGATCTTTGTTTTTCATTTGTTTTTAATCCATAGTGTGCCCGACCAGACACTATCGTTTGTTTGGAACCCTTGTTCGATTGTTTTCAACATTGGGTTTGCTAAAAAGTTTTACCCTTTCGGGATAAACTGTTTCAAATGTTGGAATTTTATTCATACTCAGTGGCTAAATGTTTGTACTTCAACGTGCCTTACGACCAGTCAGATTAGGCTAGATATTTGACGATTCTTGTTTCTATGTTTACGACTAGTGGGTTTTTTTAGTGTTTTTCTTGCTCCCCGTCAACTTGCAAGTCACCATGTGAACAGAAAGGGTTGTTAGGTATATATATCAATGATGCAACAACCCAACAACACAACTAAAACAATAAAAAGACATTAAGAATTCAACTCAAGTCAAGCTTAATCCGACCAGGTCATTCATTACACGCTGTGAATGAATAAATAATGAACTTTCAAGGATATTCAGTCAGTACCAAATTCCATAACGGGCAAGAAGAAAGAGAAACAAACAATAAAAAAACACGAATGGGACCGAGGAGGTTCCGAACTTATGACAGATTCATAGATATGACTAATATTCAACTGTCCCCATTTTTCTATCGATCGGTGGAGAGAGACAAGAAAAAGCACGCACAATAACAAATCAGTGCAGAACCCGCCCCCTTTTATATCGTCATTACAGAGTCAATAAGCATGGATACGGGTAAAAAAATACTTTAGATATATTGTCCTTATATTAAGGAATAACCTTTTTCAAATAAAGTACCAAAGATTTTTGCAACATTGATGCAGGAAGGACGCAATGTCTATGTCCGTCAACTTGTTTATCTCTCGTCTGCTCCCGTGCAAACATCGTATAACATCGTATGCCAAACTTTAAGGAGACAGTACAGAACAATATTAGTAAAGATGCAATATCTTTATAGTCATCGGAAATGTTCTACTTTTATGTACTTAAAGGAAAGGAAGACCAATAAAAATATCGGAAAATATTGCATTTTTATTTTACAAAGAAATCTACATGAAAAATTTGATACTATCAGATTATTACATGACATTTTTCATATCAGATGTATTATCAGCCCAAGGTTCAATCTCAGCCTAAGAACCGAAGGCTCGGTGGCTGACATTGATCGAGGGCTGATAATACATCTGATATGAAAATGACATGTTATGATCTTTTTATCATATACTTCAACAATGGAGAAAAATAACGAACAGTTTAATATATTGATCCTTTTAAGTGGTTCTCAAGTAGAAGTTCAAAAAATGAAAAGTTTACGGACGACGGACGCCAAATGTAATACATCCGATATGAAATCTTTCTATCATATGCCTCAACAGAGGAGAAAAACAACAGTATAATATACTTTTAAATATTGACGATAAAAAAAAAATCAATAAAACATAATGACCACTGTTGGAAAAGTCAACATTTGTAAGGTAAATTCATGTTCACCAATTTGACTCAAATTCTCATATTTGATTTATAACATACCAAAACGTATATCCAAATTACAATAAGTCTGAAATAAACAATTAACAATGCACGGACTCGGATAATATATATATCAGCATTTCGTGTGTATTCTAGTATAGACGCCATCTAATTAACCATCGAGATGACCTCCTAAGACTTCCGACGGTCACATAACCCGATATAAACATAAACATAAATATAAATAGATAGCGACCTCGTGCAGTTGGACTTTTCTAGATCTGTTTCATTTCATGAAATAGGTTTAAAAAATAAGTGAATCATCGTTTTTAACTGTATAAGAATGATTTTTTGAGGATCGAATCAGTCAACCAAATGGTTCATCCTTGTTTCACTTTCAATGTTGACATTCTTTTCCTTTTAATGGTTGAACAAGACTAATACTTGCGTAACCAATCTCTAGCTAATGGGTTAAATTGAAGGTCACATGGATACGGATTCAATGAGGTCGAATTATTCACTTGCAAGTGAATAATTCATCAGCAATGTTTCTTAATTTATTTTGACAAAATTGAACTAAATTGGCTGCTAAAAGCGAAATATTATTTCACTATTTCACTTTGGTTAATGGTTGAACAAACAAAAAAAAATCATATTTTATTTTTTTTTATATCTCGTAGTTAATGCCCCTTTAACAATGGATTTATTGTATCATTTGTTTTGAAATTTACATAATATATTTTCCGATTTCCTAATAGGTTTTTTGTACCCTACTTTGTTATGTTTTTCAATAAAAACATTGAGGTGTTACCGGAATTTGCCGAGTAACGTCGGAATTCCATGCGATAACGTTACGGATAGGCATGCAATAATAGTCGGAAGCAGTTGATAAATTTTTCAATCAGCCCGCTAAGCACCATTTCGGAAAATACGGAATTCATTTAAATTTAATACTATTATCATACTGTAAAAATTATAAGTTATTTACTCTAAGTATATGGTAATAATATAGTATAACATGTTACATCGTATCAAAGCAAACAAAGTACGACCATGTTCTATTTTAATAATGAACATATTGATCTGTTGTGGCCCGTATCTTTTGTTGTTTGAAAAAATATCATTTCATGTAGTCCTGAAATATAAAACACAGGATTGTAACAAATTGTCTTCGTTAGAAGATAAAAAGCTCAATATATTTACAATAATTAATGAATATAAATAAATAAGGGAGACATACAGCTTCACCCTAGTGGGAGACATCTATCGTTTATTGAGCCTAATCGAAACATCCTAACCAGATCTGCATATTAGGATCTAACAATGAGTAAGTTTCTTTTTGTGACGAAAAACAATACAGCAGGAGTTACGATGACAAGGTCGGTTCTGTCAAAATTTGTGAGTCAAAACGTGCATAACTAACAAAAACTCAATGGACTAAAAACTCCTACGCACGTGTACATCTGCATATTAGGATATAACAAAGTACAAAGTTTTATGAAGATGCTATAAACCATGTAGGGTAGCTAGATAGATATATTTATTTGATCGAATATCAACATAAAACATAAATCAATACAAAAGTTGTATAAAACATTAGTAGATATGTAAACATACTTAAATCATAAATAAAGAAACAATTGTTGATACCTAATCTGGATTGCCCATGAAAGAGGGTCCAGATGGGGTTTACAGAATAGAGAATAATGTGCAGAATAAAGTGCAAAAAATATAAAAATGGAGTAAAATAGGCCAAAAAAATAAAGAATAGAGAATAATGGGGTGCTAAAATATAAAGAATAGAGAATAATAGAGTGCTAAAATATAAAGAATAGAGAATACCAGGAACAATTTATATAGAATTGAAGGACCCCCTTCCAGACCCTAATGAAAGTCGTAAGGTTTATTTCCAATGGGGTCCATCTATGATACATTCTTAAAAAAAATAAAATATATTTATCATGGTTATTACATGTATGAGAAATCGTGACATTAGCAGGATTTATACTAATTATGATAAAATTATAATTGACGATGACATTAAATAGAACATTCAAGCATTCAATAAAATAAAAATTTGCTATCAAAATCCTTGCTTTCATTTTATACATGGTTGAGTCTAAGTTGTTTGACTCTGTTTTCTACATTCAAAAACAGCAATACTATTTAGTACATTAAAATTTATAGAAGTTCTGTTTTCCTTATCTTTAATAAATCTAATAGATTTAGTTTGAAATACTTGTAACTTAATTTAAAACTTTTTACACAAACCGGAATACCACGCTGAACATGCATGATTTTAATGGCATTACACTAAAGCAGTATATAAAGTTTTTCTTGAGTTTTCTGATACACATCGACCATATCTATAAAGGAACTTCAGTCTTGCTTTCACTTTTTGAAAAATATTACTGACAATAATTTCCCCCCGACAAATATCTGTATACGTTTAAGCCAAAGTATTTTATACAAATTTTAGCTGGAATAATATGGCAATTGCAGCTGACCCTAAAATTACCAATTTTTGAAAGTTTGCTTTTTGAACCAAACACAATACATTCAGTTTTGCCCAAATGAAAGGATAATATATCATCAATTAACCATTGACTGCAAAACTAGAGTTCCTTTACAAGTTTTTCATATATTACCTCCGGTTTCCTATATAAAAAAAAATGCTCTCATCAGCGTATAATAAGAATTCACAATCGAAACTAATACCAATAGATACATATTATAAGAATAAAAGTGGACCCAAAATACTACCTTTAGGTACAAGGTTGGTTCTGAAAAGGGTAAAAATTTCTGAGGAGAAAGGAGCAGAATTCTGAATAAACTTAAGATGAATATTGTAGTCTAAGATACATGATTTTTTTATTAGTTGTGATTGGCTTAAAACTAGCTTTCAGTAGCTACGAGTACTCTTAGATCTATTCTTTATGTATTTTGTGTTTTATTAGACGTTTTTGAGTACTCTTAGATCTATTCTTTATGTATTTTGTGTTTTATTAGACGTTTTTGAGTACTCTTAGATCTATTCTTTATGTATTTTGTGTTTTATTAGACGTTTTTGAGTACTCTTAGATCTATTCTTTATGTATTTTGTGTTTTATTAGACGTTTTTGTTTTTTGTATCAATATGATCAGTAAAGCCCTTTTCAACTTATTTTATTTGTTCTTATATTGTGCTGTTACATCACTGTCCCGGGTTAGGGGAGGGTTAGGTACCCGCAAACATGTTTACCCTCGCCACATCCTGTATTAGCCTGTCCCAAGTCAGAAGCCTGTAATTCAGTGGTTGTCGTTTGTTGTTGGATATTATATTTGTTTATTGTTTTGTACATAATTGATGCCGTCAGTTTTCTCGTTTGATTTGTTTTACATTTGTCATTTCGGGGCTTATATAGCTTGTTATGCGGTATGGGTTTTGTTCATGGTTGAAGGTCGTGTGGTGTCCTATAATTGCTAACTTCTACGTCAATTTGGTGTCTGGTTGATAATTGTCTAATTGGCAATCCTTCCATATCTTCTTATTTTTGTATATACAAAAATCCACAGCATCACAACAGCATGGTCTAACCATAATTTATGGCTTATATCTAAACAGATGACCAAATTATAAATGTCAAAACCGATAGTTTGACAAATTTAGACAAATTTCTAGTACTTTTCCAGAAAATGTAAAAGAAGGACATTCTTAAACCAAACCAAAACTCAGTTAGAAGAAGAGCTATGTATTGTTGTACAGATACCAGCCCAGGAGCCAGTACTTCGGTGCTGGCATGAAAATATGGATTTTGTGTTATTAAAATTTGCTCTGATTCCTTGCCCGGCTTTCTCTATACTTTCTGTCCTTTTTGGTTTTATCATCAGCTCTTCAATTTATAATAAATTTTGGATTTTCAAATATTTTGACCTCGAGCATCACTAAAGAGACATTTATTGTCGAAAATGCGCAATTGGTACTGTTAATGTTATAACTACCACTGGTTCGATACCTCTGCTGGTGGACTGTAAGTCCCCGAGGATATCGCCAGCCTAGTACCCAGTACTTTGGTACTGGCATCGGTACTGGCATGAAAATCCGGATATTGGGTTATCAAAATTTGCTGTAACAAAATTTTCGATATCATTTTAAATTAAACAACTAAATATATTTCCCTCATGCAAAAAGCTCTGGTTCCTTGCCCGGCTTTAACAATATTGTTTTGTTCTTTTTCGGTTTTATCTACTCTTCAATTTTTATTAAGTTTTGGACTCTCAAATATTTCGTCCTCGGGCATAACAAAGGCACTATGTCCTTAAGACTTGATTTACATGCTTTGTCTTTCTTGTAAGACCTAAATGCGTACTTTTATGACGAAGTTTCATTAAAGAAAGTACTTCAGTTGAAAAAAAAACCCCAATAAGCATGTTTGGCTTACATTTTGTGGAAGAATATCAATTGCGGATACATAGAAATAAGAAGATGTGGTATGAGTGCCAATGAGACAACACTCCATCCAAGTCACAATGTGTAAAAAAATAACAATCATAGGTCAAATTACGGCCTTCAACACGGAGCCTTGGCTCACATCGAACAGCAAGCTATAAAGGGCCCCAAAATGACTATTGTAAAACAATTCAAACAGGAAAACCAACGGTCTAATCTCTATAAAAACGAGAAACGAGAAACACGTAAGAACGACAACCACTGAAACAGGTTCCTGACTTAGGACAGGTACAAACAAATGTAGCGGGTTTAAACGTTTTAACAGGCGCCAACCTTTACCCTAACCTGAAATAGTAGTGTAACATTACAACATAGAAAGACATACTATAAAATATCAATTGAAATAGCTTAACTCGATCAGAAAGACATATTAACAGAAACAAGTAAGCATACACTGAACGAATAAATTTGATCTGTGACACAATATAAATACAATATCAATAAAAAAGGGGATGTAAAACAATGTCAAAAAGACAACTATAACCTGGGACAAAATGGCGTTAAATAAAATAACGTACACAGATAAATTTAAATATAATAATTTTGTTGTTAGGAGTAAGGAAATATTTTTTTACAAAACAGATAAATTTGTTTTTCATAGTACGAGTACAGAAGTGAAAATTTATCGTCATGCTAAATACTTTTCAAAGGTGGTACATATTAAAAATAGTGAGACGAGACATAACACAAAATAAGTATAAATTGAATAACAAAAATGCATTACAAATTATATCAACAGATCAAATTAACACGAAAGTACGAGAGTACTCGCAGTTACTGAAAGCTAGTTAAAAGCCAAATACAATTGATAATAAAAAATCATGCATCAAAGACATAGATATAGGAAGATGTGGTGTGAGTGCCTATATACTTTTGTTTACACCTTTGTCCTATGGTCTTTTGTGGAAAGTTATCTCATTGGCAATCATACCACAACTCCTTTTTATATTTCATTTTGACAAACTATTCACATTCGTATAAAAATATGGATTATGGAACAAAATGCAGTACTTACCATTTCGCGTAATCGAATCCAAACATCCCTTTCATCATTATTGGCACGATATAATTAAAAATCACTGGAAGTAAATAAAAACATGAATATAACACTTGTTTTTATATTTCTAACTTAGTTTTTATTCAAAATGAAAAATATGAAATATGTAAATGAAAATAACAATATATAAATTTCGTGGGTCTCAAACCCAAATAATTTAAAGGTCAAGGATGTATAAACAACTGAACACGTGAAGAGCTATATGACCAAGAGGGACCTAAAATAAAGAGACCTCACGTGTCAAACGGTGGGTGCACGTGCACGGTCAAATTTTATACCATTGTCTGATATTGGTTTAAAGTTGAAAACCATGCTTGCTAAAATGCTTTTCAAAGGAAGAATTAAAAAATGGCCTGTACAGAAAAAAAAATTTGCTTTAAAGATGTACTTGAGTAAGAATAAATCAATGAATTTCAACAAAATTCTGTCAAATTGTTTTAATACGTTTGAATACAAATGAAACACAATAGCAATATATAATTGACATAACGGTAATATATACTATGAGGGTCTGGATGGGGTTTACAGAATTGAGAATAATTGACAAAATGTACAGAATAAATGGCCAAAAAAAAAATAAAGAATAGAGAAAATTAGGGCAGAGAAAAAAGAATAGAGAAAAATAGGGCAAAAAAATAAAGAATAGAGAAAATAGGGCAAAAAATAAAGAATAGAGAAAAATAGGGCAAAAAAATCAAGAATAGAGAATAATGGGGTGCTAAAATATAAAGAATAGAGAATAATGGGCTAAAAATATAAAGAATACAGAAAAATGACATAAAAAATTATAGAATACAGAAATGAAGGACCGATCCCCCGGCCGCCTCC
The DNA here is from genome assembly GCA_017311375.1 of Mytilus coruscus. Taxonomy (NCBI): domain Eukaryota; kingdom Metazoa; phylum Mollusca; class Bivalvia; order Mytilida; family Mytilidae; genus Mytilus; species Mytilus coruscus. The sequence goes on along the minus strand of CM029596.1, from coordinate 88,487,573 downwards.
AGATCCTCATACTATCTGTACTGGCATACGTTTTTCGCATAACTGGTCTGCTATCCATAAACGTAAAACTGAATTCGATACTATTCTTGTTGCTATCCCCAAGCTTGATACATAGTTTTCACAAAATCTTAGATTCATGGACTTTTGCACTGCAATTTGAAGAAAAAAAAAATAACATTAACTATTATTATTTTCAGAGAATATTCTCATGTTTATGATTAACAAGTGTTTTCCTAATACGTTCTCATTTAATCTCATGTGTAATCTTTTATACTTATTATAAGAAAAGAATTAACCCGAAGTAAGTGCCCAGTTCTTCGTCCACATCGGTATTCAGCCGGCCGCTAGGGCATGAACGACGTAGCGCTAAGCCTAGGGGCATACGATACAGTTACAGGGGAGATAATGACGTTGCTAACGTTAAATGTTATTTTAGCGACGTCAAAATCTGACATAGGTCTATCGATTGATTTTAACCTTTTACTTGAAAACGAGTACATGGACACCTCTTTTTTTAAATGACATTTGGCTTGATTATGTATGAAGAATGTTTGTACCAATTTTCATGAACAAATCACCGATGATATTTTTTTTTAATTAGATAAATATACAGCAAAAATTGCCGTTTTTTTTTCTAAAATCAAGAAAATTAAATAAAATTGAATTATTTCCGAAGAGTTATTACACAAATTCAGAGCATACTTATGTAAAAAAGAAATTCCAAATGTTTTTACTAAAATCCGCTTGTGTTTATCTTTTGAAACAAAAAAGTTAGGTATGTCAGTACAAAGGATAGAAATGTCCAGCAAACCGAATTTTTGATTAAATGTCTAAAACTTTGACCCCATTTATCTCTAAAAGTAGCAGATGAAGGTATATCTTTTATTGCAAATTTGAATTGTCTATGTGATAAATAGCCTGTATGCAAATTTTCGTAAAAAAATCATCCGTGGGATCAAAACTGTATCGTATGCCCTTGATTAAGGTAATCACGTGTTTCGTGGTACTGTCTTCTGACAAGATAATATTAAAAGTACCTTTCTAAAAATCTATTTCGGGTCTATTATTATATAAATAAGAAGAAGTGGTATGATTGTCAATGAGATAACCCTCCACCAGAGACCAAATGACGTAGAAGCTAGCAACTAAATATCACCGTACGGCCTTCAACAATGAGCCAAGCCTATACCGCATAAAAAGCCATAAAAGGCCATGAAATGACATGTGCAAACAATTCAAAAGAGAAGACAAACGGCCTGATTTATGTACAAAACAATAAACGAAAAACAAATATGATATACAGCAACATACGACAACCACTGAATATTGCTCATACGATCCCGCAATCATATAAAATAGTTACATATTGGATAATTTAATGAAAGAAAAAAATAAAGGCTAATTACTGTAATCCTTCCAGGATTTATCTTTGCCATTTGTAGTACCAATATTACGAGGTTGTTTTGTAAACTCATCCGTAAAACCTTGTTTTTCACGTTCGTTGTTATTTCTTGAAAATTCACTTCGTACAGAAGACGTTTGATCTTCTGGAATGTTCATTAATTGCAATTGTTGCATTCTGTTATCAAGTATCATTCTACCATTTTGCTGCCATTGCGAGTTATATTGGGCTGCACCATGTTGGAAAAAGTCACGAGAAAGAGTAACATACTCAATGCAGCAGACATGGTTACTCGTCTATACCTTTAGAGAGAGAAAAAATATTACATGCTGAAATTTAATAAAGTTATCTGAATGGGAAAAAAATGGACCCAAAAGAAATTTATCCCTACATAACTGAAGGAAATGTTTCAGTCATTCAGACATTTTGTCATATAATATATTAAATTGATTCGATATTCGATCTTATAACAGTTAGCCACTTTATTATATGTGTCGTTTTTATAAGGAAGGTATCCTTACCGAATAGTCCATTCTCATATTACCGACTTTTGACTCCGCAGTATATTATTTTTCGACAAGTTACCTACTCTTTGTATCAATCAATCAATCAACTGTTTTCCGATGATTTTGTTGCATATAGAAAACATTTAATTATTTTCCCCGGAATCAAAAGTCGTTAATATGAAAATAGTCTATTGACCATATAATTCAAGGATTGAAGGAAGTCATTTTGCCAAATAACAAATATATAAATTTTGATTCTTTTTAAAAAAAAAAGCGCTTTACGCCCATATGGGCAAATGGTTTACAAATATATATACATAACAAACAACGAAAATAATATAACGAATTCATTATTCAAAGCTTATTACAATTTGCCGATTTATTATAATATGTTGTCTTCATAGGGAAGTTATTTCATTCGTTCAGAAATTTTAACAAATAACGTTTACCACTATGATGTCATGGTCATAAACATGTCAAAATTGACATATTTGACCTTAAGGATGTTCGCTCTTCTGTTTCAAAATAACAAAATTTTCAAAAGCCTGTTATAAATTGATAGTATATGAAAAACGGAACTTTAAAAAGAAGAACAAATGAAAAGCACCTTTTTTTCAAAAACTGTGAAAAAAGGCAGTTGCTATTTGTCCGGCTAGCCGGACAAATAGTACCAGGACTATTTGTCCGGTCAATACAATGCGCATGTCACTTTAATATGCATGTTTGTGCGTGTTATATTATCTTCATCAGCACCAGTAGGCCGCAAATTATAAAAAAACTATAAAAATATTATTACCAAATCCAAGGTGGATTTTTTTAAAATTTGCATTTATTATCAGTCTAAAGAAATGCACTACGTGAGGGGGTCGGGGTGACAACGGGGTGCTCCTTTCCCAAATCCTTCTTTTTCTCTCCAGATCCCATCTTTGTTGTCCCCTATAATATTCCATATCCCTACTTTTTACAAACTATATCCCACATCCCCTCTTTTTGTAACCCCTATATCAGGCCACTTCCAAAGATTCATTTTCGGAATATAATTAAATTTATTAAGTAAGACATGCTTTTGAAAAGGCCTTATACCACTACTCTTGCTTCGATAATCTTTTCCACCATTTATACAGCTATAGCGAGTCGAATTTGATAAAATTTGAGTTCTCCGCTCAATTACCTTTAAATTCCCCTGTTTCTTGTGATTTTAATTAGTTTTTAGTCTCTTTTATAAAACTAGAACTTTCTTATAAGTTGAAAGTTCATATTATCGTATTCACGTCTCAAATTCTGAAAACTGGCAAATTTATCACAAATATTGATATCGCTGTTTTCAGCCATGATCTCAACATCAGTGCTCGGTTTACACGCGACCCCCTGGTGCTGCTGAAGATAATATTACAATTACCTCCTCCCGCATATAAATGACATGCGCAGTTCAATGGCCGGACAAATAGTCCTAGCACTATTAGTCCAGCTAGCCGGATAAATAGCCACTCCGAAAAAAAAAAAACAAGGATTTTATAAGATTTTCAAAAATGGCTTTTTAAACTATATATAATAAAATTATGAAAAGAAAAGTAGAGGTTAGCGGCCATTTTTCACATAGTTTTTTTTTTTGACAGATCAGATATGACCCAAGGACCAATTTAACACACATATAAAATCTTTGTAAAACATTAAAGTTATAGGATAATATCTCAGTTTTGGGTACAGCCATGGCTCATATCTAAATATTATTAACTATATCTCAAAATGAGCCTGGCATGACACTTTTTTGCCGTTTTGAACAAAATACCTCAGGATTGCAGCCCTAATATAAATATCATTGTGTAAGACAGAATTCAAAAATATGAATACTGGTGTCTGATATACGTATGTATGTCTTATTTTATTGTTAGATCTATATTACTTTGTTGATATTCGTTTTCAAGGACCTCCTCGGTGGTCTCTTGGTAGCGTGTTCGCCTTGAGTGCGGGAGATCGTGGGTTCGAACACCGGCCGGGTCAAACCAAAGACTTTAAAATTGGTACTTGCTGCTTCTCCGCTAAGCAGGCTGCATTAACATTGATTAAGGACTAAGAGCAAAGACTGGTCGGCTTGGAGTCAGAATAATTTGTCCGGGTAAGGGTAAAAGGATAATTAAAATTCCTAAAATGTGTGAAAACTTAAGAAATGCTATAATGTGTTTTAGTTATGTTGTACATCATGAAATATAAACTTGAAATTGCATTTGCATTGCCATCTAAACAGTGCATCGTATGAAAAATAATGTTCAAATTCTGAATTGGTCAATTAAATCATCATCGTGTTACGGAAGCTGATTTAGGACCCCCAAAAAAAAAAAAAATAAAAATAGAAATATTCGAATTTGATATCACGAGTCTGGAAAATTTTCGATCACGATTAAAATCGTAATAACGTATTTTACAATTTGCAACAATCTGTGGAATTAGTTTTATTACATTTTATTGCAATAATTATGCAATAAGACTCAACACTAGCTTTCACAACGTATTTTAGAAGTCCACCCCTTACGTTAACAAACACATATATAATAAAAGCAAAACATAGACAAAAACATTGGAACAAGTAGAGAGCAAAGGAAAGCGCCAAGGATTAGAGCAAAGGAAAACACCAAGGATTGGAGCAAAGACAATCGCCAAGGATTGGCGCAACCAAAGGAAAAACAAATATCCCCCTCCCCAAAAAAAACCACAAAAAATTAACAAAAAAAAAAAAAAAAAAAAAAAAAAGAAATGAAGCAGAACGACTGACTTGGAGAATTTAACAAATCTTTAAAATCTGTTAAAATTAAAGCAACGTAATATATCGAACAGTTTAGAATTAGTTTCGTATGTATATGCATGATTTCCAAACAATAGTGTTTCTAAACCATTTTCTATATGCATGTTAATTAATTCTTTGACTAGAGATAGTCTTTGATTGTAATATAATCGACATTCTAGATAATTAATGGGATTTTCAACAGGAGAAACACAAAAGCAATTAGATTGTTCATTACATGTATTTTTTGCATTTCAGAATTTAGAGAACGGCACTGGTTCCTTAAAGCCTTGTATGCAAAATGTAAAATTTTCTGGACCTTTCGTCATAATATTAGGAGTTCTGAATGATTCACCCTTTGTTTTTCGTTTAAATTGTGAAATCGTTTTACAATTTTTTACAAATGATTTTAATTATTCCATCCTCTGGTGGTAGATGGTATAAACTACTTTTCAGTTATACTGAGTCTAACTCAGATGACAACACGGAATATACAGTCAATTACATACTGTAAACCAACTAATTTTCGCGAGCGATTTGTTTTCGCGAATTTCGCGAGTAGAAAAATAACGCGAATATAAATCGTCGCGAATAAGTAAAACTTGGATATCTCCATATTTAACTGCATCAAGTAAATTTGAAAATCGCGAAATTAAATCTAAGTTGGTTTACAGTATTGTATACAAGATCTGTAAATGCATTGGTAGAACATTGATATCGTTGTCTATACTGCTTAATCTAATTAAACTATAGAACTCTGATTTCGTTATACTTCGAAATCAGAGTTCTATATTTTAATTAGATTGCATACTGCTCTGCTAAGGTTTCACAGCCTGTTTCGAAATACTAGTATTTGGATTTTAAATTTGAAAGTTTTGTTAGCCCTGTTACAATTCCTACAGCTTGTAGTTGTTATTTGTTTCTATTTTTTCAGATTCATATTCAAAACACTCATGAATCCATATTCCAAAAGTGATTTATCTCTTAGATATAAATACAAATTTAAAATCAAATATAAGATTCATGTCAGTAAGTTTTTTAACATTTAGCTTTTATGCTACGAATTCTTAAAAATTGAAGAAAAGACCTACTTATCTATAGCTTTTTTTTGTGTACATCTTCCAAAAAATACTTCCCGTACATGTTTAATTAATGTTGTATTTAGAATACCATCATGCATAATATAATATTATATTATATAATAATAATATTAGAAAATCATTCATTGATCATGCTATTCTATATGAATCTCGTTAAACATATTAAAACAGACGAACTATGAAAGTACTACTTTTTAGGGAGTACATTTTAAATTTTCCTGATTTCGGAGTGTCCTGGTAGAATAATAAAATTTAATTTTCAACGAAAAGATTTGCTATGAATTTGTATAGGCCAAAACTTGTCATTGGTCGGGTTTTGTAACGCGCAAAAGTCGAAACACTTTTGGATTTAGCATCTCAAGTAAGCAGACTGCACGCGCGCGTATTTACAAATTCGACAAAGCAAAACGGACGATTTGCTTCTTAGCAATAATCTTACACCTGACAAAATAACCAGGTACCATACTTTGTAATTTTGCCAATCTAATGACGATAAAAAAAAGATCTGTGATTTCGCTATGCCTAAATAACTTCGATCAGTATGCGAAGTAAAAAAAATATGAATTTTAAACTGATTGTAATTTTGCTATTTATATCACTGAATCCTATTGGAACTATAATTTGCTATGTTGATGACAACTTTTTTCGCTTTAGGTTGCACGGGTTTTACTCTATTTCTGCACAATTAGGAATTCTTGCCTTGCCCTTTTTTCAATTATTTCAAGTTTGGACACAGGTTTTTAGGTTTTAGTCATGGTACATGAGGACTTTCACTGTATAAGTTGACATGAAATAAGTAGCAATATTCGAGAGGAATACTCCCATACAGTTGCTCCACTTTGTGTAGAACTAACAGAATATCTAAATCAAAGAACTAACACTGGAAAGGCAGTTTCTATCTATGAAAAGTTATAAAACACGTTCTTCTGGGGTCAACTGAATATTTATTTAGGTGAAAAACACATAACCTTAAATCACATCCTGCCGTTTATTATGTTTTGGCTACATATATAATTTGGGATATCGCTATATTTTTGCGGACATTAGCATTTTAGAAGGATTTCAGCAATTCAAGGGAAAGATGTTTTTGTGACGTTCAACATTTTTTGTCTACTGGTTGTAAGTCTAATTATTTAATATAATCGCCATTTTGTCCTAAATTGCCCTAATTGATACCACGTCATAAAATACAATAAACTACAGATCACATAAACTACGTATTTCGATTTGTATTGCGCCTGAAACCAAAGTAAATAAAATACAAATCATTAAAATTTCACATATTTTTTTTCTACTTTCCTAAGATTCCGTTGGTTATTAAGATTTACCAAATTTCAAGAAGTAAATCATGAAATACCAATAAGAAATTCAGATTTCCACATAACAAAGTATCTAGAATATATGAATACGGTAAAAATTGTCTCCTTGAGACGACATAAAGAAACAGAACCTGCCTTAAAATGAATTTATTGGCTACAATGTACATTAATTTTAGTATGCTGTTCATCACCCTTGTAACATTTCTGCATGTTTCGGGTTTTTTTCTGGGAAAAAACTACTTGTATTTCTTTCTCATAGGATTGTGTGTTAAACTATGTTCTACAGTGACAGTTATCTTCGAATTCAGATCAGCACCAAAACTCAAAATAAGTATAGGGACCCCTTGTATCATTTATTCAAGATATGGATTAAGTTTTGGGACGGTTTCTGGGAAGAACATTTTGCATATATTTCTAATACGGATTTCAATATATGTTGAAAATGGTAACCATCTTTCATTTCAGATCGGGATCAAAAACTGAAACTAATTAGAAGAACACACTGGTTACGTTGTGCCTAATTTTTTTTTTATGTGTAAGACAATATGATATTTGGGTGAATCTGTCAATGGTCTATATATTTGAGGTCTTCTCGATCTAATCGATTTAAAATTTGTTCGACTTACAAATTTATCTTACACAAAACTTAAATAGCCTGCAGTTTTCTTCGTATTTTTTTCATTTTAAGAAAAATAATTCATATTGCATAGATAATAGTATGAACACTCAGAATCTATTAGCTCTTTACTTACCTCAATTTTCAAAGTGTTCGTCATGGTCCTATTTTAAATTCACTATGTTTAGATCACATCGGTCATGAAAACTTTCAATACAAAAAAAAAAGGTCTCTGTTTGGATTAAAAAAACCTATCAAACTGTTCAGGTTAAAAAGATGAAATGAAATTATTTTTACCATTTTTTATAATCTTTAAAATCATTTTACTATTTTTAAACAGTTACACGATTAGATAATCTCAGTAATTGTAAATACGTGTGAGGTACAAATGTATTGTCGATTTCTTCGCATTTAATGTTCATATCGGATTAGATCATCTCGATAATTGTACATACATGCGAGGTCTTCTCGATTTATTCGCATTAAATGTTCATATCGGATTAGATCGTCTCGATAATTGTACATACATGTATGTCTTTTCGATTTATTCGCATTACATGTTCATATCCGAATAAGGTTCAGTTAAATTTGCCTTAGTGACTGAAATTCAAAGGTGTAATGTTTTGGTGCACATCATTCGATTTTGCTGATATTTATTTTCGAATTTGTCTTGCCTAGCTTCGTAAAAATATAAGTATTGAATGTTCCTCGCACATATAAAGCCGGACGAAAATCAAATAGATGTTGGTATATTAGGATTTTTTAAGCATAACTTTATACGTATGCTGCTATTTTCTTGATTTTAAACATTTCAAGGAAAATAAAAACATTGATATATTTCATGATAACTCGGTTTTTATTGTTATTTATTTTCATTGCTATTGACCGGGAACTTATAATTTGTAGCATCCTTGTGGCAAAAGTGATGCCTATAGAAGAGAACAATGGTTATCGCAGTGACTACTGTGACAAAAGATCCAATACAGTCAAACGGGCCATACGTTTATATTACTACAGCTCAATCGGTACCGCTTAGGTAAAATCTGCCTAATAGCCAGTCAACAATTACATATTTTTGGTACTTCCAATATTAAGGATGTATAATGCTATTTCCAAAATTCTAATATAGGCATACGGCATGTCAGATTATTTTTTTAGGGGTGTGGGGTCTTAAAAAAACATTTTTGATTCTATTGAAAATAAGTTAAAAAAAAAAAATAATAAAAGAACACACTTTTAATTTAATAACTTGTTCAATTAATGTTGAAAAGATGGAAACAATCATTTGTCCAGAGATCATACATGGAAATAAGCAGGAATTTGTTACAAGAAATTATCTAAATGATCGAATTTTTAAATATTGTACGAGAAGAGAGTTGATACTAAACATGTTTAGGGAATCAAAAGAAAAAAGGGGTAATCGTAGTCCTATCTCTTGGTACATAACAAAGAATATAAATTTTCGGAAAAACTACAAAAACTGCTAAGTTAAAAAAAAGCCTCGTTTTGAGATCTACCTAGATATGAGCAACAGCCATACCTTTTAGAAAATTTTGCTACACAATGTCTTATACAACAATGCTAATGTGGGTAAAATCTTTGTTTTGGCTGTAGCTCTTATTCCACTCGGTCAATTCGGTTCTCCATTACTGGGAAAATTGGCGAGTAGCAAACTTAAAAATCTTACTCTTTAATCTCTCTAGGTTAGAAGGTCAAGAGTTTGTTTACTTCGTAAACCACACTGATTAATGTTTTTTAGTAAACAACAATTACACAGTTTTGTTTAAAATTATATAATTACATTACATGTATGTTTCAGAAGAATCCGTTATTATGATTGGATAACAACGCTTGCGCGTCATACTAAAATTAACCTTCATATCCCAATGAAGTGTAACGTTCATGATGACACGTGCCGTCACAATAAAGTGCACGGGTTAATTTAAGAAATAGATGATAGAAATAGATTTTTCATGACCCTAGCATAACAATGAAATTATAAGAATTGAATGCTTTTTTTATTAATTTTATAGGGTTGTAAAAGCGTTGATCGTGGGCACATTTCTAGAATTCCTTAAGTATCAAACTACAATATCTGAAATATACATGCACGTGCATATTGTCTTAATCGAATTTATCGAGAAAACGTTACACTCATATAAAACGATCATTCTTTAAAAAAGACTATATTGGAATAATTATAAATTTAGGTCGTCTTGATTATTGTACGTGGTGTCTTATCGATTTAGTTACATTAACAATACAAATCATGTTCATTTCCGAAAAAGGTTCGCTTGAATTTGCAATTTGCAATAATGACTGACTTAAATTCAAAAGTTATACTTAGCTAAATATCATTCAATTTTGTTGCTATTTTTTTCTATCGAAATTGTCTACTGTAGTCTAGCATGGTTAATATATGATACTTAAGAGTGACATTATACAGCCAGAAGATGTTAATATTTATAGATTATTACATGGCATTTTCCATATCGGCCCTAGTATCAGTCCGAGACCGAGTTTTTTAGCCGAAGGTCCCGATACGGGTCGAGGGAATATACTAACTTAAAGGCTGATATGGGAAATGCCATGTAAAAGAGAGGCGAAAGATACCAAAGGGATATTCAAACTCATAAGTCGAAAATAAACTGACAACGCCATGGCAAAAAACGAAAAAAGACCAAAATACTAACAACTGTATACAATACACAACATAGAAAACATAGAAAACTAAAGACTGATCAACACGAATGATCTATTTATCACATATTTTGCCTATGAAATTGGAAAGAGAAAATAGAATAAACAAATGAATAAAGATATAGATTTTGCACGTGAGGGCTGATATGGCTTTCCCATTGAGATTGTATGTGAAGCCCATATTGGACTTGGTTCTTTGCCCCGGACAGCAATATGACGTAGGCAAATCAGCGTTTATTACATATGCAAACTCCAATGTCATCGCAACAAATATCTGATAATTTAGAATTATGCTTGTGAAGCAATATTTTGACACCCTTTCGCATGCTTGCTGAAAAAAAATGATAACCATTGAACAGAGCGATAATTTTATAATAATATAATTGATACAAGTTTATACAACAAACTGGATCGGTACCGCTTACCGAAATTCTGCAAACTAACCAGAGTACATCGGTAGTGCTGTTGGTAGGTAGTTTCTGGAACAAACATGAAAGAAGATACCTATTGGGTAATAAACGAAAATAAGTTGGAGGAAAACAGATAACACCATGGACAAAAAAGGGGAAGCTTTAACTAAAGAGTCTTTGTCGCTCACCTGGATTTATGTGGATCTTCAACAATGGCCATTCTCCAACATAATAAACTAGCATATTATTCATGATCAAACTATTTTATTTGTTGATCTTGTATTACTGATTATTTTTGTTATATACAGTTTCTGTCTATCTACTATATGTTTTGATCAAAACGAAAAAAAAAAAAAATCCCGATAAAAGTCATCATTTAAGGACAATAACTCCTTAAAGAGTCGTCAGATGATTTGGTCATATTTGCATAGTTTTTTATCTATTAGGGCTTATCATATTTGCTGTTTACATTTTCTACTTTTTACCTATCTATTATAGTTTTCGAGATAAATGGCAAAACACGAAAAATTAATCTTTAACAATATGTGATGACGAATTTAATCTGTGATCAAGAATTACAAAATCGGTGATAACTAATTCCTCATATTTGTTATCATGAATTTAAAACGTGACAACGAATCATAAAATTCGTGATTACAGTTGAAATCTGTGATCCCGATTTTTATAAATTCGGGATTTCGAATTCTCATTATATATTTGTGGGGTCCTAAAAGGGCTTCCGTCATTACAACAATTAATCGATATGTTTCCAATAATTGATAGAACGTTTGATTGTGGAAGAAAACGTGAATACAAAAACCATTGGATTAAGAGTAGAACCAATGTAACAATTATAAAGAAATCCGTGCTTGCAATTTTGTATTTTTACGTATTTTTACTAGATAAAATTTAACCTACTTCAGAAAAGAAGTCTACGGAAGCCGGTACGTGTCATGGGGAATTGTTTTCTTTTTTTAATTTTAGCTCTTTATTACTACATGTACTTAGCTAACTCTTTATAACGACTTAGCTTAGCTAACTCGTTATAAAGACTTAGCTTTCTCGTTATAACGACTATGCTTACTCGTGATAACGTTATAACGAGTTAGCTAAGCTAAGTCGTTTTCACGAGTTAGCTAAATTATAACGATTTAGAATTAAAAAAAAAAAAAACAATTTCCCATGACACGTGCCGGCTTCCGTAGAATTTATATAAGGTGAGTGTAAATGATACATCCACAGAAATACTGTTTAACTGATGGTTAACTTTTGAGTTCAAGGACTCGTTAGTTTATTTTAACCCTATTTTAATCTAACGTTACGTCACGTGATGTTAACATAAGACTTAAGTAAACCATCACCATACTTGTTTTCTATATTTTGTATTTTTCTTTCGATTTTCGTTTACAAATTCGTACGACATTTTAAAACAACAATCTTATCGTGAAAATCCTCTGGCTGTTTAATTTCGATTTTTCTTAGATGGTTTTCAATTGAGGAAACAATAATAATATTATTTTGAATATTTTATGACTGAAAAAAAAAAAAAAAAAAAAAAACGATTAAACGTTTTTCCCTCTACATAACGTATCTATGATATATTCATATACATCTTAGAATAAATGAGAACAAAGAATATAAGATTTCGGTCGGTATGGAAATATTTTGCTATATGCTACGAGTTTTTAAAAACGAAGAAAATTTAAACTTACCTAGCTATTTGTGTGTCCACTTTGAAAAAATACTACCCGTACAAGTTTGTGTAATGATGTACAGAATTACATCATGTCGGATAAAATTACAAGATCAGTGATCATGTTGTCCAACACGAATCTTATTACACTTACTTGTATTAAAACTGAATAACTATGAACGAACTACTTTTTTAAGTGGTACTTTTTCAGTTAAGCCAATTTGATTAAAATAAAATCTGTAATTTCGATATGCTTAAAACACTTCGAAGAGTAAGTGAGTAAACACATATATTAATTTTAATTTGCTATTTTCCCGGCAAAAATTTTAACTTCAAGCTGCTGATATAAAAATAAGAAGAGGTATAATTGCCAATGAGACAACTCTCCACCAGAGACCAAATGACATAGAAATTAACAACTATAGGTCACCGTACGGCCTTCAACAATGAGCAAAAACCATACCGCATAGTCAGCTATAAAAGACCCCGAAATGACAAATGTAAAACAATTCAAACGAGAAAACTAACGGCCTGATTTATGTAAAAAACATACAAATATAATATACAGCAACAAACGACAACCACTGAACTACAGACTCCTGACTTGGGACAGGCACATACTTTTTATTTTCTGCATAACTAAGGCATTTTTGTACCTCTTTTTTTTTTTTATACCAAACACTACAAGTGTTAACACAGATCAGTGTGGATATCAGTTTTTGGATTAGTTTGAGTCATGGTCATGGAGCCTTCTTAAACTTGCAGTCAGGTGAGAGTATTTGCTCCGTGTTGAAGGCATCACTGTGACTTGAGATGAAGAACAGCAATAAAAGTGCTGTTCCTTTACTTTTTGTGTTTTTGCTTTGCATGTACTGATTTTGTGTCAAAGATGGATACCCTATATCCTTTCTTTTCTGTTACATTGGGACTTTCAATGTATTTTGAATGATATACTATATTAATTAATATACATAGTACTAATAGTGAGGCATAACCCCCTTTAGTTGTTCCTCTTGGAGCAGGACTAACAGGTATTTTCAAATCAAAATTCTATCACTGGAAATGGAGTTTCTATCTTTAAAAATATCAAAAACGTTCATCTAAGGTCAGGTCCTTATGATATTTTCACAGGACTAGTTTACAAGACGACAGTGCCCTGGAAGACATATCAACCTACTCAGACACATTATTCTGACTCCGAGTTGACCAGTCTTTGCTTTTACTCCAAACCGTTGCGTACTCAACTTCCTTAAAGATATGATCTCGATCATATTATTATAACTTCCGATGATATTATTATAACTTCCGATGATATTATTATAACTTTCGATCATATTATTTCAAATTTATCATTAATGACCCTGGATCCATTAGCTAACATGTAAGCAGCAACCAGAAATAATAAAAAAAAAAACGATGGTAGAAAGCGCAGGTAATGTTTCAGTTGCGCTTCAGTTTAAAAGTTTGGAAAACTAAAAACATTTTAACGTGAATGTTTTTTGTCAAACAATATGTTATATCACTTTCACACCCTATCCTTGATGAAAAAGTGATACCCATGATTGAAAAAAAGTGATAATTTTAAATCGCAAGTTTTCCCACTTACACTAATCACGAAATGTCGTGTTAACTTTTACAACTCCTTCGAAATGAAGCAGGCAACGATAACAATTTTAGCAAGAATCTCGCCCGCGCTTCATGTGAAGTGTGAAGGTCACTTGCTTCCATTTTATATATATATGTATATATATATAAAAAAACAGCATTCAATTCGTTAATATTTCAACAACTGGATCGGTTATTAATATAAAAATAAGAAGATGTTGTATGATTTCCAATGAGACAACTCTCCACCATAGACCAAATGACGTAGAAATTATCAATGTTTGTTAACAATGTTTTTAAACAATTTTACACCTTGTCGTAACCTTGCTGAAAAAGTGGTAAACATTAAAGAGAGCGATAATGTTATTGCACTAGTTTTTCCACTCATCATTATCACATAATTCACTTTTAAAACTCGGTCATGATTGCAATTGGATCGGCATCACGTAGGTAAAATCTGCACTGCAGCCGAAGTATAGGCATGTTGAAAGGTAACTCAATAGGTAAAATAAGAAGATAGCAATGGGACAAAAAAAAAAAAAAAAAAAACAGAAGTCGAAGAAAGACAGATAACGGCATGGCAAAAAAAAAAAAAAAAGAAGGACGAATATCACATTTGGTGATGTAGTGAACGAGGAATGGATAAGGAGGATCATGGCTTCGATTAGTGGAATATATCCATGGTCAACTGTGACAGAAATATTCTTAAACGGTCAACCGAATCCTGGTGATGTCCGGTAAACTTTCGAAATTATTTATTTAAATACCATAAGGAAACCCTTGATATTAAATAGCTTCCATGTAAGCAGCAACCCGTTATAAAGCAATTCATTACCAGAAGCGCAAGCCATGAATCGGTTGCTCATAAAACCAAATCATTAAAACAAGATGATGCAACAAAACCAGGAAGACCCTCATTAAACAGCTAAAATAGTCTTCAGCTAAGTTAACAAGCTACACCAATGCAATAAGTATTCGTCACCTACAATATTTTGCTTTATATAAGATTGACCAAAATTTTGTTCGCAGTGAAAGAAGGATTGCAGAAATATTGTAATACTATTAACACATATAATGGCATTAACCATACAAAAATATATGGATTCATTCTTAAGAACTCAAAAGAACTTCTGGAACATTTTAAAACGCGGTCATTCTCTGAAATAAATTCTATGAAAACCTTCGATTTTTCTACCCTTTACACAACCATACCACGTGAAAAATTAAAAACCTGTCTAAATGAAATAATCAACAATGCTTTTCTCCATTAAAAGGGTACCACACGCCACAAATTTATTGTTTCGGGATACAATTCGGCATATTTTGTTACAAATGAACCCGAGGAAAAACATGCTACACCGAAGAACATGTGATCAGTATGCATTTTGTTACAAAGAACTCGAGGAAAAACATGAACATGCTACACCGAAGAACATTTGATCAGTATGCTTGAGATTCTCATTGAAAACATATTTGTTGAATTTGGTGGTAAAATTATCCAGCAGGTTGCCGGTATTCCTATTGGAACCAACGTTGTTTTTCTCCTTGGCGACATTTTCTTATTTTCAGATGAGTCTAGGTCTTTTAGACACTTGTAAAATAAGAAGATCAAAGAAACTAGATAGTAATTTTACATACAGGTATATTGATGATGTTTTTTCCATTAAAAATCCGAACTTTGCTGATTGGTTCCCATTTATATATCCTCCTGAACTAGAGATTAGAGAAACCGCAGGTACTGTTTCCGCCGCCTCATTTTCAGACATACTTTTGCTAAGTTCTTTCATAGATACAAAGATTTGATTAGTAAATTTGGCTGTACCTGTAGAAAACTGATTAAAAACGGTATTGCACATCCTAAATTTTACGGTAATATTGTACTTAAAGCGCGGAAATCACTATGTGATCCGTGTAAACTCATCGAACCTTTAAATAAACTTATTAGTTCAGGTTATCTTACCAATGTTGTAATTAGATCTTTGAATATAGTTTACATTGGCACTAATATCGATTTTGTCATCAGCAAATTAAAACATAACTAAATTTGTATTCTTTTCAAACGGGATGTTTAAAGACAAACCCACGTTCATTTTGATCTATAAAGAGGTTAAACTCCTAACTATCCTACTGTCTGTCGATACATTTATTTTTGGCATTGCACAAGTCATGTCTTCTTTGACTGTCCATGACGTTAAAATACTAAATCCCTGGGATGTGTTTTAGTTGATTTTAGTCTCTGATGCATGATTTTTATGTCACCCGATCGACAATGTCGGGTGACATATTGCTTTTCCTCTGTTTCTTTTTCCCTATTATTATTATTATGGCACCCTCAACGGAGTTGGGGTGACATATTGTTATTGTTCGTTTCTTTTTTTCTTATTATTATTATTATTATTATTATATTTATTCTTCCACACTTTTTTGTCCATGCTATTTCTCAGAATTGGCTTGAACAATATTGATGGAACTATACCATAATGTAGACCACTATATGAAATTGTGCAGTGGAGTATGGCATCATCAAGATGGCTGCCGTTACCATGGAAACTAATAAAATGTGAAAAAATCAAGTTTTTGGTTTTGGTGAACTGTTTGGATCTGCTTAATCTCAGAATCATTATATTTTAATACAATGTAGGTGCTAAGTATATACTGGTGTTGGATGATTTTGGCAATCATTGGAACTACTATGTTGCCATGGAAACTACACCAAAATTTCAAAATATCAAAAGCTCCAAACTTAATGAGACTTCACAGTAACGATGAGCAACATTGGCAGATATGAAATTTGGCGTTGGAATTCCCAAAATGTCTGCTGTTACCATGGAAACAATGCAAAAAGGTCAAAATGCTCCAAAAACTTAAGGGTTTTGGGAATAATTTTGGTATGCTTTAACTTAAAATCATCAGTTTTTATACCATATAGTTGTCTACTATATACAGGTTTTGGATGATTTTGAAGGCATTGGAACTAAAATGTAACCATGGATACAGAGGCAAAATGTCCAAAAATCTCAAAATGCTCAAAACTTAATGAAAATCATTATAAATGGTAAATGGTAAGTGAAGATAAGACTTTGGACTTTGGAATTTCCAAATTGGCCGCCGTTGCCATGGAAACATCAAAATGTGAAAAATTGAAGAATGCTCAAAACTTTCTGAAAATTTTCAAACAAATATGTTGTAATGTATTTATGTGTAAATACTGTTTTAAATTTTCAAAATGGCTGCCGCTCGCCTGGCAATGGGGGAAGGGTGCCATCCGCTATTGCTTGCAATGGCAAATCTAGTTATGTCACCCGATCGACAATGTCGGGTGACATATTGCTTTTCCTCTGTTTCTTTGTTATTATTATTCTTATTCTTCCAATGATTTTTGTCCGGCAGTTTTTTTGGAGCCAAAGGAACCAATCTTAATGATAGTTAAGTATAATGAGGAACACAAAATTTCGGGTTGCAGTAGGTCTTAAGAACAGAAAAAATGGCTGCCGTTACCATGGAAACGGAACAAATGTGAAAAAATCCATTTTTTTGTTTTGGTGAATTATTTGGATATGCTTAAACTCAGAATCAGTATATTTTAATACAATGTAGGTGCCCACTATATAGTGGTTTTGGATAATTTTGGCAATCATTGGAACTACTATGTTGCCATGGAAACTACACCAAAAATTTCAAAAATATCAAAATGCTCCAAATTTAATGAAACTTCACAGTAACGATGAGCAACATTGGTAGATGTGCAATTTGGCGTTGGAATTTCGAAAATGTCTGCCGTTACCATGGAAACAATGCAAAACAGGTCAAAATGCTCCAAAACCTAAAAAAGCATTTACTTTCTTAAAATGGTAGGTCAAATCGATTGAAACTTTGATGGTATGTTCCTCCCATGTACCAATGTGGTATCTGCCATTAAATTTTGGAATGGTCTCTGTTACCATGGGAACCATCACAAATGTCAAAATTTCAAAAATTTCAAAATGCTACAAAATTGACGAAACTTAGTAAGATTGTTGACTGGCAAGTGTGGATGAGACTTTGGACTTTGGAATTTCCAAAATGGCCACCGTTGCCATGGAAACTCAAAAAGTCAAAAATTTCAAAATGCTTTGAACTTGATGAAACTTGATATTATTGTTAACTGGAATGTATAGATGAGACTTTGTAATGTATTTATGTGTAAATACTGTTTTAAATTTTCAAAATATTCCCGCTCGCCTGGCAATGGGGAAGGTGCCATCCGCTATTGCTTGCAATGTTTTAAATCTAGTTATGTCACCCGATCGACAATGTCGGGTGACATATTGCTATTGCCTCTGTTTCTTTGTTATTATTATTCTTATTCTTCCAATGATTTTTGTCTGGCAGCTTTTTCAGAGCCAAAGGAACCAATCTTAATGATAGTTAAGTATAATGAGGAACACAAAATTTCGGGTTGCAGTAGGTCTTAAGAACTAAAAATGGCTGCCGTTACCATGGAAACGGAACAAATGTGAAAAATCAATTTTTGGTTTTGGTGAATTATTTGGATATGCTTAATCTCAGAATCATTATATTTTAATACAATGTAGGTGCCCACTATATACTGGTTTTGGATGATTTTGGCAATCATTGGAACTACTATGTTGCCATGGAAACTACACCAAAAATTTCAAAAATATCAAAATGCTCCAAATTTAATGAAACTTCACAGTAACGATGAGCAACATTGGTAGATGTGCAATTTGGCGTTGGAATTTCGAAAATGTCTGCCGTTACCATGGAAACAATGCAAAACAGGTCAAAATGCTCCAAAAACCTAAAAGAAGCATTTACTTTCTTAAAATGGTAGGTCAAATCGATTGAAACTTTGATGGTATGTTCCCTCCCATGTACCAATGTGGTATCTGCCATTAAATTTTGGGAATGGTCTCTGTTACCATGGGAACCATCACAAATGTCAAAATTTCAAAAATTTCAAAATGCTACAAAATATACGAAACTTAGTATGATTGTTGACTGGCAAGTTGGATGAGACTTTTGACTTTGAATTTCCAAATGGACCGTTGCCATGGAAACTGCAAAATGTCAAAAATTTCAAAATGCTTTGAACTTAATGAAACTTCATATTATTGTTAACTGGTAAGTATAGATGAGACTTTTGACTTTGAAATTTTCAAAATGGCTGCCGTTGCCATGGAAACACAAAAATGTGAAAATTTTCAAAATGCTCAAAACTTTCTGAAAATTTTCAAACAAATATGTTGCCATGCATATATGTGCATTCACTGTTTTAAATTTTTGAAATGGCTGCCACGCCTGGCAATGGGGAAGGGTGACATCCGCTATTGCTTGCAATGGCAAATCTAGTTAAGTCACCCGATCGACAATGTCGGGTGACTTTATTTTTTGTCCCGTTTCTTTATTATTATTATTATTATTATTATTATTATTATTTGTCCGGCCCTAATTTGTCCGACCAAAGGAACCAATCTTAATGATAGTTAATTTGGTATAATGTTGGAACAGTAATTTCGGGTTGCAGTAGGTCTTAAGATTTCAAATGGGGTCTGCCGTTACTTTTGGAAACGGAACAAATGTGGTCATTTTCAACTATTGATTCGTTACTGGTAGAACCTTTAAGTTGGATATGCTACAAACTCAGAATCAGTATCCATTTCAATTTTATTTCAGGTGCCCATCTATATAGTATTTTTGGGTCAATTTTCATGGAACATTCTAGAACAATAGTCATGTGATTAGTCATGTGATAGTGTTGAATTATTCCTATACTTTTATGTTATATAATGATAGATTAACGATGAGCAACATTGGTAGCTGTAATTCGACTTTGAATTTCGAAAATGGCCGCCGTTACCATGGAAACTGCAAAAATGTGAAAATTTTAAAAATGCTTCAAATTTAATGAAATTTAATAGAGATGTTAACGTAGTGTATGTAGATTTGGAATTTGACTTTTGAATTTCCAAAATGGTCGCCGTTACCATGGGAACATCACAAATGTCAAAATTTCAAAAATCTAGATTTGGTCTTATCTTTATGAAACTTAGTAAGATTGTTGACTGTCAAGTGTGGATGAGACTTTTGACTTTGGAATTTTCAAAATGGCCACCGTTACCATGGAAACTGCAAAAAGTCAAAAATTTCAAAATGCTTTGAACTTGATGAAACTTGATATTATTGTTAACTGGAATGTATAGATGAGACATTTGATTTTGAAATTTTCAAAATGGCCACCGTAACCATGGAAACACAAAATGTGTACAATTTTCAAAATATTCCAAATGTTCTGAAAATTTGCAGAAAGTACCTGCCATGCATATATGTGCATTCACTGTTTTAAATTTTGAAATGGCTGCCACTTAAAGGCAATGGGAGGAAGAGTGACATCCGCTATTGCTTGCAATGGCAAATCTAGTTATTATTATTTTTCTTCCACCTAATTTTGTCCGCCCGCTTTCTCAGAGCCAAAGGTACCAATCCGAATGATGGTTCACTATAACAAGGAACCCTGACTTTCCAGTTGCAGTGCAACTTTGGAACTAAAAAATGGCTGCCATCACCATGGAAACTGAAAAATGGTGAAAAAATATAATTTTGGAATTTATTGAATTATTTGAGAATGCTTTAGCTTAAAATATTTAAATTTTAATACAATGGAGGTGCCCACTATATACTGGTTTGGGATGATTTTGGCAATCATTGGAACTACTGTGTTGCCATGGAAACTACACCAAAAATTTCAAAAATTTCAAAATGCTCCAAATTTAATGAAACTTCACAGTAACGATGAGCAACATTGGTAGATGTGCAATTTGGCGTTGGAATTTCGAAAATGTCTGCCGTTACCATGGAAACAATGCAAAACAGGTCAAAATGCTCCAAAAACCTAAAAGTAGCATTTACTTTCTTAAAATGGTAGGTCAAATCGATTGAAACTTTGATGGTATGTTCCCTCCCATGTTCCAATGTTGTATCTGCCATTAAATTTTGGGAATGGTCTCTGTTACCATAGGAACCATAAAAAATGTCAAAAATTTCAAAAATTTCAAAATGCTCCAAAATTTATGAAACTTAATATGATTGTTGACTGGCAAGTCTGGATGAGACTTTTGACTTTGGAATTTCCAAAATGGCAACCGTTGCCATGGAAACTGCAAAAATGTCAAAAATTTTCAAAATACTTTGAACTTAATGAAACTTCATATTATTGTTAATTGGCAAGTATAGATGAGACTTTTGACTTTGAAATTTTCGAAATGGCTGCCGTTGCCATGGAAACGACAAAAAATGTGAAAATTTTTAAAATGCTCTGAATTTACTGAAAATTTACAGGAGATGTTTAGCCATGCATATATGTGCATTCACTGTTAAATTTTTTTGAAATGGCTGCCGCTTAGTGGCAATGGGGGAAGGGTGACATCCGCTATTGCTTGCAATGGCAAATCTAGTTTATTATTAATTGTTTTGGCTTTTAACTAGCTGTCAGTAACTGCGAGTACTCTCAAATCGTACTTTCTTGTTTATTTGACCTGTTGATACTATTGTAATGCTTTTTTTGTTATTTAATGTTATTCAGGGTTATATCTGGTCTATATCCCAGCTTTAATAAGTGTTTGGTACTAATATAAATTTCCACTTCGGTACTATGAACATCAAAATTATTTATTTTGTAAAATATCTTTTCTCTATTGTAACTGTATACGTATACCTAACAACAAAATTATTTTCATTTACCTGTGTTTAAAGTTATTGCAAATGGCTGATATTTTGTTCGAGCATATTGTTTTTCTTAAATTGTTTAACATTTCATACCGATATAACATGTTACTTTTATTATTCTTCCTTAGTTTATTTATTTTGTATTTGCATTGTATCATAGGTCAAATTTATTTGTTCAGTGTATGTTCAATGGTGTTAATATGTCCTTTGATTGAGTTAAGCTATTTCAGTTGATATTTTATAGTGTGTCTTTCTATGTTGTGATGTTACACTATTGTTTCAGAAAAAGGGTGAAGGTTTGGTACCATTAAAACGTTTAAACCTGCTGCATTTGTTTGCACCTGTCCTAAGTCAGGAATCTGATATTCAGTAGTTGTCGTTTGTTGATGTGGTTCATAAGTGTTTCTCGTTTCTCGTTTTTTATATAGATTAGACCGTTGGTTTTCCCGTTTGAATGGTTTTACACTAGTAATTTTTGGGGCCCTTTATAGCTTACTGTTCGGTGTGAGCCAAGGCTCTATGTTGAAGACCGTACTTTGACCTATAATGGTTTACTTTTATAAATTTTGACGATGGAGAGTTGTCTCATTGGCACTCATACTACATCTTCTTATATCTATACACCTCGAATTTGACTACAGTGGGGATCTCAGTACCATAGTCAATGACAAACGAGGCGATTTCAATTTTGAAATTATAAATTTCCCTCACCTTAGCAGCAATATTCCAAGTTCCCCCGCGTATTGAGTATACATTACTTACAGTTTTCCTTTATTTGTCTTTGTCTTTGTACTATTATGTTCCTTTGATCGTATGCCATTTGAATTGACTCAGTATTTGTGCATCTATTTTTCCAGTTTGTAGCTTTGTGCGTTCTTGATGCGGGTGTGTCAAGAAATGCGATTCGTACGCATTAGGTTTTATAGTGTTGTTTTCATTGTGTTTACTCTTGTATTTATATCATGTATATTTAACTTAATTTGTACTTTTCCAGGAAATTGCATATGTCCTTATTTATCATGCTATATGAACTATCAACTACAAAAACATTTTTTGTTGGCGTCTTCGTCAGAATTATTTGCATTTTTGTTTGAATTTTATTGCAATTGTGTTTATGTCTGTGATGTATGTTTACACAGTTTTGGCTGCTGGATCTCTATTATAGTCACGTTATCCTTTTACGTCTGTTTGGGTTGCTCATCCAATTTTGTCAATATAATTGAACTTTGAACAATTGTCATACAAGTTGGAGGTAAAGATAATTATAAAAAGGTTTAACCCACCATTTTCTTCGGAAAATACCTGCACCAAGTCAGGAATATGACAGATTTTTTCCATTCGTTCCGTTAATTGATAAAGTCGAGCGTTTGATTTAATGAGGTTTTATGGACTTATCCCTTTTTGAATTTAGCTTGGCGTTCGGTATTTTTTAATACTTTCTTTCATAGAATAACACATTTAAAAAAACCCAGGCGCAGTATAAAAAAAAAAACCAAAAAAAACCAGGACAAATTGGTCATACATCTTTGACAATGCACACATATTGCATATACATGTAAGTTTATAAACAAATGCCCACAAATAGTCTTCCAATAGAAAATATATGTTTATTTTTCCTATCGCAAAATTTACAAATATTCACTGTATTTTTAAATGTAGACTTTTATCTTGATGACATAATTATGTGTGAGCCCTGGGTATCAGTTGACCGAATACATCTATATTAAGAACGTAAGTAGCTGGCATAGAATCTTTTGTGTTGCATCTGATGGATGGAGATCAAATCTACAAAGGTTCAGCAATTTCAAATTTTTGAAATACTAGGGTGTAGAGATACCTAAATACTTGGTGAGCGATATGACCAAAAGGGACATAAAAAGGAAAGCCAAATTCATCTAAGGTCAACTTTGCCTGAGGGAGTTGGGACCTTAGTTTCTAAACAGTTTCTAAATTCATGAATGGAGAATTTAAGAAAATCATATTACAAAAGTTCAGTACCGAAGCACTGACGGATGAGTTCATGATACACTCTGGGGCTTGCAGTCTACCAGCTGTGGTATCGACCCAGTGATTGTAAATGAAAATTACATTTTATAGTTTCGTGCGACCGAAGCGCTTTTCTGAATTAAGCTTCACAACTAACACTAAACCAAAACGTTTGAAAGGCAAAAATGTATAAGAAAAAAGTAAAATCACAAAAATACCGAACTCCGAGGAAAATTCAAAATTCAAAGTCCCTAATCAAATGGCAAAATCAAAAGCTCAAACACATCAAACGAATGAATAACAACTGTCATATTCCTGACTTGGTACAGGCATTTTCTTATGTAGAAAATGGTGGATTGAACCTTGTTTTATAGCTAGCTAAACCTCTCACTTGTATGACAGTCGCATCAAATTCCATTATATTGACAACGATGCGAAAAAAAAAAAAAAAACAGACACAATAGGTAAAAATGTCATAAATAGGGGTACAGCAGTCAACATTGTGTTATCATCTTAATCAGAGCTATTTGAAATAAAGGAGATAAAATGGATACAAGTTGTTTCGATAAAAAATACCATGAGCCCTGAGGACAAAAAGTATCTTTTTACGGCCCGACGCTTGTCCAATGTGTCTTTTACATGTTTTATTTAAACTGCTAATAGTTGTGACGTCTTTTCAAAATTATAATTCTTTAATTAATTATACACTATTATTAGCGAGTTCAATAATCCACCTATCATCTAGAATGATGCGCAGGAAACAACATTAATTATAGAAGTATAAATTGGTACCGTTAATTTTATTACTACCATTATGTCGATACCTCTGCTGGTGGACTGTTATTCTCTGAGGGAAGCACCAACACAGTATCCAGTTCTTTGGTACTAGCACGAAAATACGGATATTATTTGATTGAAATTTGCTGTTATAAAGTTTTCTTATTCAGTTTAAATTAAGAAATATATCAGCCTTGTGAAAAAAAGAAGTAAAATCACAAAAATACTAAACTCCGAGGAAAATTCAAAAAGGAAAGTCCCTAATCAAAAGTTCTTATTCCTTGTCCGGATCTGGTTATGGTAGCAATACACAGTTAGGAAAAAATCTTAAAATTGACACTCATAATTTTTAACCACCCTCTTTTCCTTCTTATCTAATAAATAAGGCTTACTATTTGTGTTATGCATGTGTATATTTCTGGAAAGAGCATCTTCCATAGATTTCATTTTTAATAGTTAAAAAGGTGAAATATAATCTCTTTTTGGTGTAACCATGGCAACAATCTGCATTTATTTGATACAAAATATTGCAAAAAAGGGGGGTGAACATGACACAAAAGTCTCAAAAATTTGGTCCAAAGGAAAATTTCAATCAATTAGAGTGATACCTTTCCTGAAACCATAGACCTATATCTATCAAGAGGTCCAAAAAAAATCATATGCATTTCTGCTTGTTTTCCATAAAATTGAATTGAAAAGATCGAGCAACAAATCTTTGTTGAAAAACACTACAATAATTTCTAGATCTAGGGCGGTGCGGATAGGAAAATACGGACTATCAAACAGAAAAATGGCCTATAAAACATGCTAAAAACAATCTAAATGATCATATAAACCCACTTGGAAGGCTATATTATTCTTCAACTATCTAAAAATCAATTTTATTGTACAAAAACTTTCATATTTAAAAAATTCACCATGGCCCTAATGCGAAACTAAACTTCTAACTGTGTATTGCTACCTATGCTTAAGAGGTTCTTCTTTACAAGCTTTAGTAACCATGTCACCCCAAGTTTCCAAAATATTTTATGGTAACACCAAATAAAAAAAGAATGGAGCTTTGATACACCTTGCGGTCATAAAACTTTTGAGCACGATTTTTGTACTCAGACTCAGTACTGAACCAATCAAAATACTGGATTTGATGTTTCGAGCACATATTTTGTACTCCGAGTACTGAGTAAAGTTTTATGACCGAGGGCCCTGATACTAGTATATGTTTATGACTCAGAAAAAGTTTTCTACAATGAAATGCAGGGTTAATTTCCTTCAACTGTCAAATTCAAAGGAAATTTCTTTTACCCTTTTTAACATGAAACCAGATGTGACGTACTATGATTTGGTGGTATTACACCCAAAGAAGACATTAATTTGAATAAACTGAATGTGATTTTTTTTCCTTTGAAATACTGGTTATTTCAAGCATTAGTGTCCAGTGTTGGCATAACCAGTTTAATGGTTTTAGTGACAATTAGTATAATTAGTATAATGTAAGACAACATCATACAGAGATTTGTGTAGTGTTTCTCCGAAAAATCCAAATCACGCCACATTAGGATAGAATATCAATTTTAACCAATAAATGATCAAATATTAATCTCATCTGCGTAAAAACAATTGAATATGATTCAAAAGATGACTCTAAGATAATAAACATCTCTAATGCACCTCTTTGTCTTCATTATAAAGTCCTATTTGGTCCAATCTTACCTCTTTTTCCCTCAAGATTTAAACTTTTTAGGCTGATAAATCACAAGTTTGGGGTAACTTTCACATATATATGTAAAACATGTGA
Source organism: Mytilus coruscus (assembly GCA_017311375.1). Taxonomy (NCBI): domain Eukaryota; kingdom Metazoa; phylum Mollusca; class Bivalvia; order Mytilida; family Mytilidae; genus Mytilus; species Mytilus coruscus. Next base: position 88,461,160 of record CM029596.1, on the reverse strand, counting down.
TAATAAATGAATTATTGAAGTGTTCAGGCTGAATGAACCATCCCTATAAAAGTTTACTGACTACATGCAGGTTACCATAAGTCCTTACGTGAAACTTAAGTTTACGTCATGTTACAAAGACAGACACATAATGGTTCCCTTTTTGTGAATAATTTTGTTGTTAGTGCCTTAAGAAATAATTTCATTTACTTATATATAATTATATATTTCTTAAAGATTTACTTCAGAAAAAATTGTTTTATAGTGCAATATAGGAAATAGGAGAAAGAATTAGAAAATTTTCCAAAACAATGAAAATGGTTTGCTCTGCCTACTTATATGACAGATTATTCCTGCTAGAGCCCTATTACAAGGCAATAATTCCTCCAATGTGTTTTTGAGACCCAATCAACAAGTGTATACAAGGTTAAAGTGCATATTCTCTAAATAAGGATAATACCACCAATTTATCCCCCTATTAGTCATTGTTAAATTTCTAATTTTCAAAAAATTGTGCAGAATTTCCATTGAATGAAAATGAATCTAATCCGGAAATCACAAATCATTCATATTCAAACTATGCTTTAAGTGTTTCCTATTCTCCTTATTTCCTATTGAATTTGTAGGAAGAAACATATTCGAGCCACATCACGATTATCACTCTTAGTAATTTGCAAATATTCATTTGTAAATATATGTATTTCAACAGATTAAATTAACTTAAATACATTAAAAAAAAAAAAAAAAAAAAAAAAAAAAACAAAAAAACGGACACATTGAATATACATTTTATTTTGACAAACTTGAAATAGCCAATAGTTTAAATAACAAAAAAAAAAAAGTCAAAACTTATAACAAAATATAAAAAGTAACACACAACAAAAAGGCGACAGTCGTTTATCACTTTCTATATAAGGAAATCGCTGCATCCAGTCAGGAATATGACAGTTGTTTTCCATTCGTTTGATGTGTTTGAGCTTTTGATTTTGCTATTTGGTAAGGGACTTTCTGCTTTGAATTTTTCTTGTAGTTTGGTATTGTTGTTATTTTACTTTTTACCGATGTTCAATGGTCGTAAATCGATTCGGAGGAGACAAATCAGGATATCAAACTAAAATTGAGAAAAACATGTGAACTCCAAAACGAGAGAGACAGGGTGCGTCGACAGGGTAAGCGTCTCCTGCTAAGCATGCATCACCCACCATGCAAATTTACACTCAGTCATATATTAACAACTGTATTTAAAATAATATTACTATAATGGAAAATGCATGCTACTTATGAGCACACTCAAACAAATACACATTAACATTGTTAATTACTAAATGTGTATGATATTTCAGTATGTGGGCAATTAATCATCCGTTATTCATGTATATCAACAGCATTTATAAGTCATTAGAAGTACATATTAGGTCAAAATCAAAGTTGTTTTATCACTTGACTATCAGTTTGCTCAACTTGTTGAAATCATTATTCACTTTAGCAAATTAAGAGCTGTGAAGCCATTTGACGTAAATGAACTTGTTAATCGGGCACCACTTGTTATATTTGATATTGCAGACAATATATTATGTGTTAAATATGTTGATGCTAATTACGTAGGTGTTAAAATGTTTAAAAGAGTGAACAAGGTACAATGTTTGACATTTTTCTTTGGTAGCAGTTTGTGTTTATAATTAGGGATGAAGGTTATTTCAAAACGCGTGGTGTTCTCATGAAAATAATATGATTCGTTTTTAATTTTGCGTTGAAGAAATAAAAAAAAAAAAAAAACTTAAAGTAAGTAACCATTTGTCAACCTTGACTAAACACTGTGTTGAAACCGGGTGAAAATGGTTCTGACAAGGGAAAATGCCCCTTTCCTCACTTCAAAAAACCTAAAACAATTATTCAAAAGATAGACAATACTATGACCACAAAAAGAAAAAAAAGTTAAAAAGCCAATAAGACAAGAAACTACACATAAACTTGCACGACAACTCCCCTCCCCCATCGAAAAAAGTCGAGAGTGATTAGGAAAGGTCGATAGTTGCTCTCCACTTGTGTTATGCGTTGTGTCTTTCTGTTACCCGTAGTGTTACTCATGTCATGTAGAAATTCAGTGTGAACTGACATTAGGTGATTTCACATTCCTGGACAGGAGGACTGATTGTAACAACGACAAGTGAAACATTCGTGTTCTTCAATAACGTCAACCAAATAGTAATAGAGTATGAAAGGCCTTTGAAGGGATAACTTCAACTTTACGACTTGGAACCCGTAGTCTATTAGCTTCTTTTTTGTTGCAGTATCCCTCTATTAAAGAACTCATGAAAGGAAACGCAAGCCTTGCAATAAAAATATATAACTCATTTAGCGGAAGATGAAGTTAAATGTTAATACCACATTTTTTTCTCTGAAAAATCTCCTATATGAAGATCACAAAAATGGAGGAAAAGTCAGCAAAGAGGAGCACAGTTGTTTCCATCAGAATACCAATTGTGTGTTGTAAAACACGTTCCAAAACGTAATAAACATGTTGTGAAAAAACCAGCTGTCATTACCTGTATTTAAATTATCTTATATCCTGAATAAAGTTTTCTTAATATTTTAATGGCTTTGGTGACACTTCAAAACATATCAACAATAAATATCAAATTTAGTTTACCCTCCTTAAGAGAATTTGGACTGGAAGATGCGCGTTTACAAGGAGAGACAACTGACTTAAAAAATCCAAACAAACATAACATACAAATAAATCGGACGAAGACGATAAATAAATATCACAAAATGAAAACAACATTATAAACATCTCATGAGTTTGAATCGCAGCTCTAGACCCACCCACATCAGTGATGCACAAGGCCAAAATATTTGAAAATTCAAAACTTATAAATCAAAAAAGACAAATAGTATAACCAAAAGCGGGGCAAATAATTAGAGAATTGCATGAGGGAGATAATAGTACAAATACAGATAAAGGAAATCTGTAAAGTTAATAAAATGATACACATAGAATCTATAAACGTTTCATATTTAGTTTACTCCGAGTGAGATGATTTGAACTGGCAAATTCTTTTTCAAAGAGAGAGAAGATATTAAGTACAGCTCTTTGTAAGAACCAGGCAGAGTGCGATTTATGAAGGTTTCATATTTTATCTATAATTGGCCTAGTAGAAGAAGTAAATGAATAATGCTCAAAAAATAATTTTCAGTGGGAAAATCTGAGTGGTTGCCATGGTAACGGACACTCTATTTTTTGGTTGTTAAGCGTGGTAAAATCTTTCCAAAATCAGCTAAATCACTAAAATTCAGAGCCTGATTATGAATAGTATCATGCATTTTTCATTAATATTCATATGAAACATTGATACAATTTGGTTTAAGCTTCATTTTAGTGAAGATTGCATGTCAACCAAATTTGTAAATTTTTTGAAAAATTTTGCCAAAAAATGCATATTTTCAACTTTTCTGAAATAGGAATTTTTGCGAAATTATCAAATTTTCTGTGGTGTTTTTCAGAAATGTGCAAATGTGTACAGAATAGTTAGCACTGTAGTTATGAAGTTTGGATACTACTTTACCAAATTAAATAGAAAGATGCGTGGGACTTTCTTTAGTTTTATCACCATAGCAACCGATTTTTCCTTGAAACGGAGTTTTTATTTGCAGAATATTGCAGTTTAAGAGCTTAAATGTCCTTAATTGTTTCATTACCGATAAGAAAATACATAAAACCTAACGCAAACTTTAAATTACTATCGTCAAGTGTTGTTGACTTCGATTGTTACAATGGAAACACATATTATCCATAGCAACATCCATTCAAAACTGCATAAACAGAAATTTATGTAAAAACATACATAAATAGAGGGTGTTTATTTTCAAATTGGAATATGACTTCATTCTTTGCTTCACTCACAGTCTTGTCTGGTATTTTTCTTCAGATGGTTCAATAAATGTAATATATGATGTAATATTGGGGTTTGGGGTTGGAAAAAAAAGGGGGGTATGTTGATTTTTTTTAAATGTTTCATACAAGTAGATCCTTGAAAAGATAATTGCATTTGGTTGGACTTGTTTCGAGTTCATTATCTGATAATCAATTTTTGAACGTTAACAGATGATGAACTTCATGGGATTGCCAGGCCAACCTGGCTTATGGTAAGGCAAGATAGATATGGCTCTTAACAATTGTAAGAAAATTCTTAATTTCTTAGGGCACACACCTGTCTGAGATGTTATTCCACCAGCATAAATCCCAAAATTGACCTGTAACATAATATTAAGCTTACAAACCAATAATAGAATCATTTGGTCAAAGCAATTCTAAATGAAACTGAAGTGTGATGGACGGACGGATAGACGGACAGGAAATTGAACAATTTTAAGTTGGTGGGGACTTAAAATAATAATAGTCAATTGTTGATTGTTAATATCAGAAGTCCAGTATAATGGAATCCTCTTAATATATAGCTATTAACATATCATTAATAACTCCTTTGTTGTACTACTATCCCGCAATTGGAATTCAGGATCTCCGAGATAAACAAATAGATACATCTACTAAGTTGGAATTGTGCTAATCCCGGTTAAATAATTATGCTATTACCGGTAAAATTATCAAATAAAAATTATTGTGCAAAATAATTGTATTAATTATGAATCATTCCTTACTATGCATCGTACTACATATATCTCATAAAATTATGATTCCGATAACATTAGATCTTGTTTTGTGTGTGTTTGGGGTGTCAGCTGAAGCACACTTCTTATCCCTCTGAAATCCCCCTCCTCTCTTTTAAGATAGTAAACATGTAAAAAGGTATCCTTTTTTTTAGGTTGAATCTTCAAAAAAATCGTTTTGCTACTCTCAACTTTTTAACCTTTACATGAATTACGTCCCTATTTTCTGTATCTGTCTCTGTAACCTTTATAAAAGACTTTGCATTAATCCCGAGATTTGGAATGAAACCACAAAGCTGATAATGTCTGCATAAATACAAGATTAATAACAGTAATAATTTGAAGACAAATTCCACACATGGTCTTATTCAATTAACTGCAACACTAGAATCAGCGCAGTACATACCAATCTTATTTTTTTTCTTTGTAACTATCCATGCTTTCTAGTCCCAACAAGTTGTAATCTTTCATGAATACAAGACTTTAGTGTCCCATGTGAAATAAAAGAACAAATTTCCAATGTCCCGTGCATTGCACACATTTGATTTCAAGGTACAAGGGCAAAAACTAAAATAAACACTTTTATGGCTGCGCCGCAATTGGGGGGTAGCAGGTTTAACCCATGTCCGTCAGTACAATAGTCGTCACAAAGTTGGTTTCCATTTTATAGTTTTAGTTTGCCTCAACCAAATCTTATGAAACATATATACACAATGCTTATTACCACAAAACAGAGATCAAGTTTGAATTTTGTTGGTGCCACTGCATGTCAACTGTTTATTTGCCTTAAAGTGACCATCTTATGAGAACCTTTCTGGAGCCCTTTTTTTCTGTCATACATACCATATAATATTTTTCGACTTTCATCTAGATTTTTTTCATCTTTTCTCTTAATTTAAAAAAGGAGATGTGGTATAATTGTTAATGAGACAACTCTCTACAAGAGACCAACATGACACAGAAATTAACAACTATAGGTTATCATACGGCCTACAACAATGAGCAAAGCTTATGCCGCATACTCAGCTGTAAAAGGTCCCAAAATGACAATGTAAAACAATCCAAACAAGAAAACCTAACGGCCGAACTTTGGTGTTGGGTTTATATCAATTAACATAACCTCCCTTTAGTTTTTCATGAATTTGTGATATGACATTGAGAAGTTATTGAAATTTATTCTTTGAAAAAGTCGGGCGTAACATGCGCTCATGGCGCAGCTGTTTATTTTTATTTTATGGAACTACACCACTTTCAAAGTCTAGGATCAGCCCTTTAAGGTATGAGTACATTTGAACTGTGCAGTATATCTGAGGTAGTTAATAAATGTACACCTTAGCATTGCATTATCCTGATTGTAGCACAGTAATAACAAAGACATTTTACTTTTGTTATGTGTGAAGTGTTCTTAAAAGACCATGACTTTATATGTTTTCTTTTGGTCAGTCTGTCCATCTGTCTGTCCTTGTCACTGCAGTTTCAGTTTGGAAATGCTTAAACCAAATGTTTCTATTATTGGTTTGTAAGCTTATATTTATAAGTGAGATTTCAAGTTGAGTCTCTTGCTGTTTGGATTAAATTTGTGAAAGTTATTGTGCTAGGAAAATTAGAATTTTGCCAAAATTTCATAATTTCTTCCCATTGGTGAAGGACATTATATTGTCAGAGCATTACTTTCAAAAATTACATGGACCTTCACAAAAGCTAAAATGTGCTATTGCAATTCCCATGAAGTCCATCATCTGTTAGTAACATTTCATGAATAATTATAGATTACCAGATTGAAACCAAATGTTGTAGGAAAAAAAAGTAAAATAACAAATATACGGAACACTGAGGATAATTCTAAACAGAAAGGCCATAAGCAAATGACAGATCAAAAGCTAAATAGATATAGGAAGATGTGGTGTGAGTGCCAATGAGACAACTCTCCATCCAAATAAAAATTTATAAAAGTAAACCATTATAGGTCAATGTACGGCCTTCAACACGGAGCCTTGGCTCACACCGAACAACAAGCTATAAAGGGCCCCAAAAGTACTAGTGTAAAACCATTCAAACGGTAAAACCAACGGTCTAGTATATATAAAAAACGAGAAACGAGAAACACGTATAAATTACATAAACAAACGACAACTACTGTACATCAGATTCCTGACTTAGGACAGGTGCAAACATTTGCAGCGGGATTAAACGTTTTAATGGTACCAAACCTTCTCCCTTTTTCTGAAACAATAGTATAACATCACAACATAGAAAAAACACATCAAACAAATGGATAAAAACTGTCATATATTACTGACTTGGTACAGGCATTTTCTTATGTAGAAATTGGTAGATTAAACCAGGTTTTATAGCTAAACCTCTCAATTTTCCTTATATGGATTTATGAAAGATTCAAACAAAAACTACCAAACCTCCACTTCTCCCCCAAAATGCTACAGTGTATATATTCAAATTTTTGTTTGTTGAGTCTTCTCAAGGAGCAAAGACAGGACTGAGAGTTAAACAGATTAAAGCATGCAGTTATATTCCATTAGAAAATGAAAACTATTAACATAGTTTTTACATAAATTTTATTATATATCTTTTGATTGGATGTTGTTATGGGTAATATTTGTTACCATGGCAACTGTTGTAATAATACTTAGCCGTTGTAGTTTAGATTTAGAGTATATGTATGCTTCTATGTATTTTCTTAAAGGTTTGGAAACAATTGAGAATATTGAATTCCCTATACTGCAAAAGTCAACAAATAATAACGCTGTTTCCAAGGGGAAGATACGTTAATATGGTGATAAAATTCAAGAGAGCCCCACGCAATATTCTATTTATTTTGGTCAAGTAGTATTCAAACTTTGTTACTACAATGCTAGCTATGCTTTACTTATTTACACTTTTCAATAAAAAAAAAAACACATGAGAAAATTTGATAATTTCACAAAACTCCATGATTCAGAAAAAATGAAAATAAGTGTTTTTTTGTATATTTTAACAAAAAATCTAAAAGTAGGGTTGAACTGCAATCTTAAGGCAGTTTCAAATTAATTAACTTTTCAAAACACTAGTTAATATCGATAGGGGATTAATAAAGGAATCAAAAGATTTAAAAAAATGTACAGGTCAATGTGCTTGTTTTCGAGATATTAGCCATTAGAATTTTGGTGGGAAAATATTCTCTCTTGACTTTTCATAGCTTTATCCATGACAAGTTTACATTCTCAAAACTTTTAAAGAATAATTGAAATTTTATAAGACTTTACAAATGGCTTATCATTATACATGTAAAAGATTTATAAAAGAAAATGGGGTCAATGGCCAATTATTTTTAGGCATTCAAATGAATAAAACCAGAGGTTTCCGAAAACCTGACAAAAATCCCAAAACATGACAAGCGAACTTCCTTAACTAAGCTCTGAAGCTAAAACCTAGTATCGATGTAATATATGAAATTTCTGAAAAAAAAATTGATTCTATATAATAATCAGGCTCTCCGACTAAACGTTATCTTTTCAAGAATCTACATGTATGATATTTAAAAAAATAATCTACCCCCACCCCCCTTTTTGTCCCAACCTTCCAACCCCAATGTTAAATTATATGTTACATTTGTTGAACCTTATGAAAAGAACAGACAAGACTGTGAGTGAAGCAAAGCATGCAGTCATATTCCAATTTGAATATAAACACCTCTATTTATTTATTTTTACATAAATTTCTATTAATGCAGTTTTGAATGGATGTTGCTATGGATAATATGTGTTTCCATGGTAACTATTGAAGTCAGCAACTGTTAACAATGGTAATTTAGTGTTAGCAGATGCTTTTATGTATTTTCTTATCGGTTATGAAACAATTCAGGACATTTAAGCTCTTAAACTGCAATATTCTGCAAATAATAAATCCGTTTCCAAGGAAAAATTGGTTGCTATGGTGATAAAATTAAAGAAAGTCCCACGCATTTTCTATTTAATTTGGTAAAGTGGTATCCAAACTTCATAACTACAGTGCTAACTATTCTGTACACATTTGCACATTTCTGAAAAACACCACAGAAAATTTGATAATTTCGCAAAATTCCTATTTCAGAAAAGTTGAAAATATGCATTTTTGGCAAAATTTTTCAAAAATTTACAAATTTGGTTGACATGCAGTCTTCACTAAAATGAAGCTTAAACCAAATTGTATCAATGTTACATATGAACATTAATGAAAATGCATGATACTATTCATAATCAGGCTCTGAATTTTAGTGATTTAGCTGATTTTTAAAAGATTTTACCACGCTTAACAACCAAAAATAGAGTGTCCGTTACCATGGCAACCACTCATATTTTCCCACTCAAAATTATTTTTGAGCAGTATTCATTTACTTCTTCTACTAGGCCAATTATAGATAAAATCTGGAACCTTCATAAATCACATGTATATGGCACTCTGCCTGGTTCTTATAAAGAGCTGTACTTAATTGGCAATATAAAAAAACAAAAGTCGAAAAAGACAACAACATGGCAATAGGAAACTAGACGTGTCAGTAGATTCTATCAGATCCGTGTTACTCATTGCAAGTGAGAATCCGAAAATAGGTCACATTCGGTGATGGCCACAATCCGGGAATAGAGGACGGGATTGTGGCTATTACAAGTAGAACATAACCATGGTCATCTGTGACGCTGCTATTTCATAAGGATCAACAAAATCATTAAAGTCTCCATTAAACTTTCTAAGGAATAATATCAATACTACCATCAGGAACCCTTGTTTCATTTTCATTAGGAATGTCAACGAGTACTCGAGTACTCGAGTATCGCTCGGTAGTACCGAGTATCGAATACCAAAATAATACTCGACTAATCGGTTTCTGTTAGAATTTTGTTGCCTTCTTAAAGAAATAATATTATTAAGAGCGCCTCCCAGGAAATTAAATAGTAATCAAAATTAAAAAAAAACGCTTCGAATGTTTGCATTTAATTGTCATTTAAAATTCCCTCGAACAGATGTAGGCTATGAGCAAGAGCACCTTTCCAAGGCTTACACTTTTAGCTTATCGTCTCTTAGTCATTCCAACACCTCTGTGCCGTCAGAGCAAATATTTTCATCAGCAGGACTGTTAGTTACGTAACAAAGTTGAGAAATCGACTCGTCCCAGAAAAATTTGAAAAGATAATATTTCTTAATAAGAGCAAATTCGTTGCACCATGTGTCAACCCTCAGAGAATGGTTAAAGGTATCAGTAAGTTCTATACTAATCATCACCCCTTTGTTGATCAATAAATGTGTTTTTGTACGAATCACAAATACTGTTGTTTGAGTAAACATTTTTCTATTATAATAGATGTTTATTAATTAATTGATTAGATAATTGTCAGTTTATATAATTAGTGCATGTACACATGTAGTAAATGAGCTATTAATTCAAAGAATTTCTAATAGAGTATTTTATATGATTTTTAATATCATTTTATATTTAATAGTATTTTTGAAAGCGATTTCTAAATTAAATTAATAAGAACCCTAGACATATTTTGCAAATTAACATGCAGTTTATTGTATATATGTAAATGTATGGTTTTTTCAAGTGTCCCATAAGTCAGCTGTTTGGCTTGGCATTGATTGCATTTTAAAGATATTACTTTTTATTTGCATATATGTCTTAATGTACTGTATCAATCAAATTGTGACACCCAAATAAGATAGATCTAATTATTATTTATTATCAATTATGGTCTAAAATTCCTGGAACTATTGTCTAGTCCTAGATAATTATGTTGAGAGTTTTACGTCCATAAGACAACGACCCACAATACGTAAAATGGGTTTTATTTTGTGTTTCCATTTTGTAGAGGTTGATCCGAGCGAGTACTCGAGTATCGCTCGGTAAATCTAACGAGTACTCGATTAATAAATCTTCACCGAGTTGACATCCCTTATTTTCATTCATTGCAGGACCGTAAATTAGAACCTGTTCAATAGGAGGCATTATAATAGGCAGGGATCTGGGGAGCCGCCAAAATCCCAAGGAGCTGAGCAGTTTTCATGCTTTATCTTACATTTTTGCCTTTTCACGAGATATTTAAACTTGGTTTCATAGAAACATTTTTAAACCTCAAAATTAAAAATGCACTTCATGCAAAACAGTTAATTTTGATTATTGTTATCAAATTCAAATTCCAATATTTGGTTTTTGTGAAAATATAAACATTGTAAGTTTATTATTTGGTTTAGCTACTGGCTCTATGTTTAATGCTTCTTTTGCATTTCCTCGTATCTCGAGAAAAGATATAGCTAGATATAGTGTTCTAGCTTGGACATGAGATTCCACAAGATAACTGTTTTCAGACTGAAATTCTATGAACAACATTATTAACTAAATATTATAAGAACTGGGTTACGAATGCAACCACTTTTATTTCAAAATCAAGGAGAAGTATATACGCAATGGGCGGTATTTCAAAATTCTAATTTTCTATGAAATTTTGAACGCATGTGGAAACCGTATAACTACATCTGAATATATTAAACGTAAAATATGTTTATAAGATACATTCAATTAAAATTTATGAAAAGGAACATTAATATAATGTACATAAAAAGCATCGATAAAATACATTTTATTGAATTTCAATTTCTCGAAATGATGTCCACAAAATTTCTTTGATTCTGGTAAAATCAATTGTTGTCTCGTTATACAGAATAAAAAATATCGTAATTGTTCATGTTTTATTTATACATCCCTTAAACTATAAAGACTAAGTCTACAAAACAAATCTGGTGATTCCTAATATTTTCATACTATTAAAACGAAATGTGCGCAGCGATAACATTTAAACATATCATTTTTAAACAATTCATGTTGAAAGATGTTAACAATCCTGATTTAATCGAAAAATTAATTTTTTCGTCGCTTTTTACCTATATGGACATTTTATACTTTTTTTAAAAAGTTCTCACTAAAAAAATTGACTATGAAATACCAATATTAGATATTCAGACGCAGTTTAACGACTTTTAAATGCATACAAACTTTATAAAAATCCGAATATTCGTGATAATGACTAGATTTAGACAGTGCGACCGAGTTTACAAAAATTGATACTTCGGAATTGGAAAGTTTTGAATACTTCTCGTCTTGATAAGCAACACATGCCATGCGACAAGAAATATTTGCTGATTGTTCAAACGAATGCAAAAACAGTTTTCTGCGAGCAAGCTAAATAAAATTCTAGAATAGGTTTTTGATTTGAAATGTGAACAATCTAATTAAAATATAGTTTTCTAATTTCGTTATACTATATGAACGAACTCGCGAGTTAATATAGGTCTGAATTTTGATATTGACATGTTAAGAGTCCACGGGTCCGATATATGTGTTTCTACAATGTCAGGACAGGTGGCAGGACGATAACTATCAAATATTAAATTATTTTTTCTTTTTTATTACTTTTTTTTTTGCCGGCCCGCAATAGGAGGCAACTGCCTACATGCCTCTACATAATTTACGGCCCTGCATTGAAGGATAAACATCAGCCTTACAAGAAAATTAAAATACTAGTAGGGATTCAAGATTTTGAATATAGAATTTACGGGTGTTTTTTTTTTGCATTGTAAAGGGCCATACATTGATAGTAGGTTCGTAGATGTTTGTAGATGTTTGTGTTGTCTTTTTTTATTTTGTGTAACTACTTCGGATGTTCATTATATCTTACATTAGAACCTTCTATCGAACAAATAATTGCCACTATTTCGTGTCATATACTCTAGTAGTATTCTTAGGCATTGAAGGATTAAATCTGATCGTATTTTCCACCAAAATCATCTTTTAGGAGTCTCGGTTCTAAACTATTTCCAAGACTGCCGCCAACTTAATAACAATTTTAAGTTTAATTTGCACATATGGTTGTAATTATGTAATCTTTCAGATAACTGTGCGTTTCGTTCCAATTGACATAACTGTGTTAACTTCCAGAAGACCACATTGAAGTCGTTGTTCAGTGGCGCTCTTGTAGCTTAATCTTAACTCGCATCATTTGTAATATTTTTTAAACATTTGTCTGTCTTTTCTTTTTTGTTTGACCACTGTGTTATATATTTCAATCTTCATTTTATTTTTTTTGTATCACCCAAGCCTTCTCGTATTTTCTTATGGTTGCCTACTTTTGACCACCTCTGCAGATAATCACCTGCTATGTGCTTTTTTATTCTATAATAATGAGATTTAAAAAAAGAAAAGAATGGTGGTTCGTTTCGTTTTAATTACTATTGATGGACGTTGCATTTAGTGTGATGTTAGCATTTTTAAAATATCACTTGGTCGGAAAAAAAATTCCCTTTTCTCATTTGTTTCCATAAAATTTTCGATGCAACCCAATGAACCTAAATAACATTAGATAGCATTTTGACTACTGACCAGCTAAAAAAAATAACAGTTATGAAAAAAAATGTAGATTTTTTAGGGTTTATAGAAAAAAAAAGAAGATAATGAATTCTAAATAAAAATACATATATATTAGAGCAGCCAGTAAAAACCCCAAGAAAACTATTTGGAGCTACAGAGGGAATCAAAATATATAATGTACAAGTATTACACAAATATTATTGTAAAATAGTTAATGTTGCTGATGTTAATGACGATTCTAATATCAGATTTTTTAAAGAGAATATGTAAATATGAATTCTATTAAAACAAAACACCAATTGAATATCTTTTTTCAAACTACAAAAATCAAAAATTCTAGTTGGTGTTAAACACTATCTTTTCATTGTATGCAATTATGATTCTAGAAATCCCCCATATGAATCCTCAACGCTGACCAACTGATAGTTTTATGTACCCATGCATAACTTATTTTTGGGAAAATGTTAAAAACAAAATACACTTTATAATGTACTGAAAATTCAATGTGTAATACAACTTCTGAGATTCTTAATAGTTGATGTTTATCCATGTGGGAGGAGTTTTCACCGTATCAGTAGCAACTAACATAGAGCAAGGTCAATTGTGATTTACTTCGCTCGCCAGATCAGATTTTTAATACACAGGCTGTACATTTTCTTTATATATTCAGAATTGTTGCGATGGAATGCTTTCTTACTGGTCAAAACATAATTAATTTCTGATAAACGGTCAATCCTGAACTATGAGGTTCAAGCAGGAAAATCCTAATTTAATCAATTTTCACACATTCATTTTTTCATTAAAATGCAAATTTAAATGAACTTATCCTTTTGGTGGGTGCCCATATATATAAATCAGCTTGATACTTTAAAAGATAATAGTCCAAAAGCTTATTGGAAACTTCTGAATAAATTTTTAAGTGATAGTGGAGATTCTGGAGGAAAGTCACTAGACAATATATCAGCCGAAGAAAGGTTGAACTATTTCAGGGAATTAAATACTGCTAAAACATAGATAACCAGGATCTAGATAAATAACTAGCTGAAGCAGAGAAATGTATACAATTTAATGAGCTAGACTTTACAATTTCTGAAAAAAGAGGTTCTTGATGCACTGAAATCTTTGAAAAATAAAAAAAACCTGTGGATTTGACCAAATATCAAATGAGATGTTAAAATATGGTTTTCTACATCTCTCCCAACCCCTTTTTAAAATATTTAATAATGTCCCTACTTGTGGAATTTTTCCAAAGATTTGGTGTAAAAGTTTTTTTAACACCTTTACATAAGTCAGGTGATACCACAGTAATTACAGGGGAGTTGCTATAAGTAGTTATATTGGTAAGTTGTTTACTATAATATTAAATAACAGACTTGAAAAATATTTAGAAAAACACGGCATTATATCCAAAGAACAAATTGGTTTCTCTAAAGGTAAAATGACAAGTGATCATCTTTTTGTCTAGAAAACTCTAATAGACAAACACACAAAAAAAAGGCTCAAAACCATTATATACATGTTTTGTTGACTTAAGAAGAGCTTTTGATACTGTTAATCATACAGGATTGTTCTATAAACTTAGTTAAATTAGAGTAGGAACCCATTTTTACAATATAATCAAAAGTATGTATTCTAATAACATACTATGTATAAAAACACGAAACATGCTAACAGCTGATTTTATATCATGTATTGGAGTAAGACAAGGAAACAATCTGAGCCATAGTCTCTTTAAAATATTTATAAATGATTTTTAAATCTTTATTAGATGAAACCTGTGACCCAGTATTGCTATCAAATATTTCCCTAAATTGTCTTCTTTATGCTTATGATCTTGTACTGCTTTCTAAATCTAAAAAAGGCTTACAGACTGCATTAAATAAGCTGGAAATCTATTGTGAAAATTGGGGTTTAGAAGTTAATTTTAAAAAACAAACGAAATCTATAGTTTTTAATACATCTGGCCGCATTAAAGATGCACAGCTTTCATATAAAGACACATTCATCCAAAATACCCAACATTATAATTATCTTGGCGTAACTTTTAGTGCATCTGGCAGCTTTTCAGAAGCCAACAATAGGTTTAAAAGCTTTCTTTGAATATACTAAATATTTTACTAATCATAAACATAATATCTCCACTCTAATGCACATTTTTTATCATACAGTGAAACCCGTATTATTATATGGTTCAGAAATATGGGGGTGTTTTAATTCAAAGAAGTTAAACAATGATACAGAACTAAATTATTTCTTTAGACTTTGTAAAGATCTAAAAAACGAGAAAGTGCATCTAAAATTCTGCAGATTTACATTAGGAGTGAATAAGCACGCAACAAATTTGGCCATATTTTGGTGAATTAGGTCGTTATCCTCTAATGTTAGATATTTTAACAAACATGATCAAATATTGGAAAATAATTCATATTAAAATAATATTTTCTTAAAGAAGAGGGACGAAAGATACCAGAGGGACAGTCAAACGCATAGATTGAAAATAAACTGACAACGCCATGGCTAAAAATAAAAGACAAACAGATAAATAATAGTACAGAAGACACAACATAGAAAACTAAAGACTACAACACGAACCCCATCAAAACTGGGGTGATCTCAGGTGCTCCGGAAGGGTAAGCAGATCCTGCTCCACATGTGGCACCCGTCGTGTTGCTTATGTAATTACAAATCCGGTAAATAGTCTAATTCGGTAGGTCACATTCTTGAAAAGGGAAGGGTTTTGTAGTTACGACATAAGGAACATATCCGATATGATTTGTGAAACGGTTATTCCATAACGGTCAACCAACTCGTGATGGCGTCCGTAAAATTTACGAAGGGATGATTTCAACTTCACAATTTGGAACTCTTGGTTTAATAGCTTCCTTGTGAGCAGCAATCCTCTATCAAGGAAATCATGATAGGAAATACAAGCCCGGGAATATCGTATCAATTGGGAGATATATACTCTGTATGCAGGTGCTGCTGGAATGTTGCTACATAGAAATGGAAAGTTCACAATTGGGAAGCTGAAATCATCTCTTTTGTTGTAAAATTTTGTTTTCAACCGACCCTCATTGTTAATTTCTAGATGTAAGTCAAGATATGAGGCAGACTTATCTGTATCTGTAGTATCCTTCATCTCTAGTTCGATGGGATAGATTCGTTCAACATAGTCACCAAATTTTTGTATTATTTAGTGAGAGAACATCATCTATATAGCGGAACGTAAAGTTAAAGGATATTGCTAACTTCTTATCTTTCTTCCTTAGAAGTTCCTGTATGAAGTCAGCCTCATAAACAAGTCGGCAAGAAGAGGGGCACAATCAGTTCCCATTGGAATTCCGACAGTCTGTTGAAAAACACGTCCTCCAAACGAAATTATTAACAAATGCATACTCTCTCTCAAATACATTATCGAAAGCTAGGAAGAGCTCTTGGACTAGTTGTATTCATGCTATCCTGAAATTGCTTGATTTACAAGAGTATGAAGTACTCTCATCTAAAACAAACATTAAGAATATGGTAAAAAAAATTACATTTAAAATATTTTAACATATGGAGGAAAGAATTATTTAATGATAAAAGACAAAATAAGACCTCTGGAAATAAACTTAGAATTTATCGATTATTCAAACAAAACTTTAATTTTGAGCCATACTTATTGAAACTACCATATCTTCAAAGATGTGTTTTAACAAGATTTAGAATTGGAGCTCACAAACTTGAAATAGAAAAAGGTCGTTACTTTAATATAAAACTAGAAAATAGAATATGCAAACTCTGTAATGAGGAAATAGAAGATGAGATGCATTTTCTTTTAACATGTAAAGCTTTGGTTAATGTTAGTAATCTCTTTCTTAGCAAAATATTTAGTAAAAATAAAAATATTTCAAAACTTGATAACAAATCTCTTTTTATTTGGTTAATGGGAAATGAAGATAAAACATTTTCATAATAATTTGTCAATTATTAGAGGTTTTAAATAAAACAGAAATACAAAATTAAATTAGATTTATTTATATAGAGTTATAGATATATATGATCATATATGCGTTTACGTTAGTCATTATTTACATTTAATTAATAATTAGTATGCTATGAGGTGTGCTATCCAATAAAGGGTCCAGAATAACAAACAATGGGTCATATTATATATTTCTATTATTACAAATTACTTATTTCAGTTACTTTGATAGTATATGTTAATCAATTAAATGAAAATTAATCATGTTATGTACTTTGTTAACCTATTTTTAATTTACTTTTATATTATGTTTATGAATTATATAGTAATTATTCTGCTCATTTTGAGCGTCGTGATTGGCAAATAAAATATTTGTTTGCTTGTTTGTCTGTTGTCTGATTTTAGCACATGTTGTTCTTTGACCAGCTATATTAAAAAAATTGTCTCACATTTCCATTCACATCAATAGATGAGAACAAATTACCTAATTCAATTTAGTGATCTTTTATGCATTAAGGTTGCAGCTTAATTGAAGATTTACGAAAGAATGAAATTCAATAGGAAAAATCTGCGATAAGGTTTTCGAGGTCAAAATGTGTCAAGAATCTATTAATACATTTGGACGCAATGTATCGCAGTAACAAAAAAGCTAATTTCATTCAAATTTGGACATTACAATCTAGCGAATAGTTACATAATAATAATAGCAAAACAATTTGAGCGATTAATCTTTTTTCTTTCTATCGGTTCCTCATTTGAGAATTTTAGAACTGCATGAAAGTAATTACATCAGTTAAAAGTTGTCTGATTGGGGGTGAAAAATATCTGTGAAGTGTGCTACCTTAAATGAAATAAACATATTAATCATTATTTTGCGTCCGAAGTGCTTTTCTTGATTAACCTTAATCAGAAACAGTCAAACGTAATCATTTGAAAGCCAGAAATACGCTGCAACGTTAGGAGCTATAATAACCAAAATGGACCTTAAAAGAATAGCCAAGTTCATCTCCAACTTCGTTCTTTATTTGGTCTTTTTAACTTTTTTGATTCGAGCGTCACTGATGAGTCTTTTGTAGACGACACGAGCGTCTGGCGTATACAAAATTAAGCTTGATATCTATAATGAGTTCATTTGCTTTAGGATGTTTAAATGTTAGTTTCTTAATAATTCATAAATTTATAAACAGACAATTCTGAATAAGTATATATTGTAAATCATGTCAGTACCGAAACACTGACTACTGAGCTGATGCTACCATCGGGGACTTACAGTCCACCAACAACTGTATTGACCCAGTGCCAATAGAGTCAATCTATGAAATTGGAAGTGGCTTTGTGTGAAAAAAGTATTAAACAAAGAAAACATAACCAAGTCTTCTTTTTTTCAATCAGATATGCGAGTTTGGCAGTTTTTTGTTTGTTTGCTTGGTTGTTTTTTTGGGTCAAGATTATCTCGTCATTGTGAGAACCATTTCATTATCCAAAGGACGAAAGAAGTCTAGTTTGTATTTTGATTTATGTATTGATGTAATCTAAGATGTATACTGTAATGACAATAGAGAATAATGATAGGCTGGTTTGTAACACGTAAGAGGGTTTAATAAATGTGACTTGTGGTTAATTTGATTTTTTTTAGCTTACTGTGAAAAAAATTTGTGTGATTCTTTCCAGAGAAACCTCTACCAGACATGAACCCAGTTATATAAGGATCATGCACTTGAACCCTAACTGTAAATTGTATCAATGTATTTTGCTTAATGGAATGATCGAATTATTATATTTCTGCACTGACAATAAAACCTGTTTCAATATTTTATTCAAAGACTGTCTTAAACATGTCTGATATATTTATAAAAAAGTGTTAGAAAATTGGAGGTAACTTCACAGGAACATTTGTTATGCCCGTCTGCATCATCTTGTTGTCACATTTTGAAATACCTTGCCATAAATTTCCTCTACTCCGGGAACATGATTTTAAAACACGTTTACATGTCAAATTGCCAAATGTTGCTTTTCCATTTTTGTTTTCCATTTCAACAGACAGGTAACTTTTCGCGGAAGCAGCGTTGCTATATAAGGTGTCGGATTCTTTATTCTTCTTCAGTTTATATTCATTCATAGGAATTATATGAATGTCATCTTTAATCAGCTGTTTATCACCTTCAGCGGTTGAGAATCTTTCACTTGGTCGTAGAGTCTGTTTTTCACATTCATTTTCTTCAGGTATTGTATTTTTAATTGCGAAGGATTTACTTGAACACGATTTACATTTTCGCTTGGGAAGCAGTGTTAATTTATTTTGACGACATGTTGTTGTAGAATCAGACACTCGCCGAAAAATATTGTCATCTTTGTCAATAGTCGATTGACTACACATAATTGTATTTGACGAGTTTGGGGGACGGCTGTTTAATATTTGCACGTCATGAGAGTGAGAGTTGAATTCTGAGCGCAGATACCTTTTAAAAATACATCTATAGTAAGGCAAACATTTTCTTTTAATATAATGAAGCGTATTTCTTCCATTGTTATCAAGTATAGTTGGATCTGCACTGTTGGCTAATAACAACTCGATGATATCAGTTGATAGGAAATGTCGTACAGCATACATCAGTGGAGTACGACCCTTCATATCATGCGCATTGGTATTAGCACCACCCTTTATGAGTAGACTGATGAGCATCATGAGGGATTCGGAATCGGAATCTTTTTTTTCTGCTACAAAACTACAAGCTACTATCAACGGCGTTTTACCATCGTAACCTTGAAAATTGACGTCCACTCCACCATCCATAAGTAGTTTTACAAGTTTTATCTTCACTTGTGCTACGGCTTTCAGTAACATTTCTTTTTCCTGGTGCTATATTTAAAATACATAGGAATATTTAATTTATATATTCCTTGAATAAAAGAGAATGAATTCTACGTTTTTGTAGACTTTAACATTGTTGTCTGTTTAAAATTGTATTCTCTCAGATATCTAGTGTTTACCGAAAAAAAACCAAACAAAGTAAGAATTTACTATGGCTTTTTTGTAAATAGGACTAGTTGCGTAAAATATTCAATCGCAGGAAAGTTGCGAAGTCATGCAGGGCATATAATGTCAATAATTGTAAATCTATTTATTGAAGGCATGATAAAAAATAAGCACTCCATATAGTAGATCATCAAAAAAAAAAAAAAAAAAATAATATATCAATAAAACAACCAGCAAAAAATAATATCAAAAAATGAAATGAAACTTGAAAGTAACGACATGAAAAGCCTTTTACTTACATTATCCATTATGACAATTTTCAAATTATATTATCAACGAATGCTACATTCCATCCTTTATACACCAAATCTTGTTTCCACGCCTTCAAAACGTTTCAGCAAATAGAAGTTACTGTCATCTCAAGTTAACACACCGCCTATATTATTTCATTTAATTGTACAGTCAACTCCTCCTTAATAATATTTCGCTGTAACATTAGGAACGCAATCATTTTTGACAGTTTTACCGAATAATCTTTAGACGAGTTTAAACATTATTAAGACTGAATATATAATTTTTATTAATCCCTCATTTTTATCTTGACGCCATTGACACGATTTACCATGTCAATAACATCAATGGTTCACTTGAGTATAGAAATATATTGTGAAATATAATTAATATTTCTCCGACCAAGCACTGAAACCCATGCTATAGAGGGGAGTCGGGTTGGTTGTGTGGACTATGTGTAAAAAAATATTTGCTACTGGACGTTCAACAAACAAGAACATGACATTGAATTTAACACCCCTATCTGACCGGACATTGCTGTGTATATAGATACATACCCTACTAAAACCAAACGGACTCCCATGTTTAGCATGGGTTTCAGTGCCTGATTGGAGATAACAATATGAAGTATATTGAGTTAATTTTACGCTCCAAAAATATTTATTACATTCCTTTTATATGCCGTATGACTAAAATTAAATGAAGATATTTAAATTTCACTTTTTCGATACATTTTTTTCGGTTTAAAGTAAACTCATAATGTCTTTAATAAATTGACTAGATATGTATGGCTATACAGTAATGAAATTTTTATGTCCTACATCCTGTCGCTACTTTTACTTTTGCTTTTGTCAGACTGTAGATGACGTCTTTACACAAAATCCATTAGATATGCACTGATTGAAATAAAAGTCTGGGAAATATTGGTTTATTTATCAGTCAAATTGGCTTATATTAGTTGTCAGCAACTGCGAGTACTCTTAAATCTGTACCATGTATTTTTTTTGTTAGTTTTTTGTGTGCTTAGTGTCGAGCTAAAGAGTCAAGTTTTTTCGTCTGGTTTTAATAATTTGTTCTTATGTTTCGCTGTTACAACGCTTTGCTTCTTTAGGGGAAAGTAGACTGTTTATAAACTTGTTTAATACCGCTGCATTCTTTATGTGCCTGTCCCACTTCAGAGCAAGTAATTCAGTCGTTTGTTGCTGTAAGTCGTATTTGTTTCATTCGTTTTGCTTTTAACATAAATGAGACCGTTGGTTTCCTCTTTTGAATTTTGTCATGTCTGGGCCTTTTATAGCTTATAAAACGGTATGGTTTTCTCCTTTTTCGTTGAAGGCCATTCAGTGCCCTATTGTAGCTTGCATCTTCGTCCTCTTGTCTATGCTGAATAGATGTCTCATTTAAAGTCACAACACAACTTTTATAAAACCTGTTATCAAATAATCAAATTAAAAACAACGATTTCTTTATGATTACATAAATAATTGTCGGGAGCGACTTGGTTAATATTTTGTAAATAATGATTAATGAATTATTATTTACAAATTACTTTCATCAAAATTCTATCATGCTATTTACAGTGTTATATTTGTTAACGATATATTGTTGGTCCAGGGATACTAATAAGTTTAATTTCGAGCTCGTGTCGTCAGCATTACAATTTCTATATTTATTTGGTGAATAAAAGAGAAAACTAGTCCTTGCAAATGTAACAGTAAGGTTTTCTTAATAAGGTAGGGTCATACAAGCATGTTTTAATTGGTGACTTGCAATGTAAAAAGTTGGAATCGGCACGCTAGTGAGTTATTTATTACTTACATGACTGTATAACTGACATCTTTCAGAGCGGTACAGACGCCCATCAACAAGAGTTAATGTTCAGATACTTCATGTCCAGAGAACAAGGAATAATGAAAGGCTTTGAGTTGACGAGACAACTTGGTATTTGTGCATAACGCTTTGACAAACGGGAAGGACAGTTGGTACTCAATTATTAGACTCTGATGAGAAATATACCTGTTCAGCGTATAAGTATAGTTGATCGGATTTTCTACACATTGACCTTTTACTTCGAGAGAGTGCAGTGAAAAAAAACTTCATATTGTGTCGAGCGGCTGATATTTTACGATATCTATACTTAGAAAACCCGATAATCTGTTATCGTTCTTCTACTGGTCTTTTCCCCTCCCTTATACAGTTTTACGCTTGACAAAAGTTGACTTAATAACGTCTCCTCACACATTGTGACATCGCTGATAATATGTACTCATGTCTAAAAGCCGTGATACGAGAATTATGGAGCGAATGATCAGGGTGATATACGCGGAGGTAAGGACGACAATACTTGATTCGCTTCACAAAATCTTCTGTTCACAAAAAAAAAAGAAGAGAGAACCACTGTCACATAAACTGCTCTGTTTTGGTATTTACACTTAGCTGATATGATATGACAGGTCACAATTTTAAGGTTGCCAATACGACTCGAATTGATCGATTGTTTTTTCATGTCAATTAATAAAAACATATTTTCATTTCTTTTCCATTTCTCTTTGACCCGATTTCGATATTTGAAATTTAGTCTTTTACGGCTAGAACCAGTAGGAAATACGATGTTTTTTTCAGTGCAAAGCAGGATATTCTTAACTTAGATCACCTGACACACTCGATTTGGATTAGAGGTTTTGTGTGCAATACTAATCAAACTCATTTGTTTTTTTTTATGTTGCTTTTTGGTCAGTTATTAATTATGTATTTCGCCTATAACTGTTATAAATATCTTAATATTTATATTATTTAACAAAACCAAGATATGTCAATTTTTTTATATGTTTTATCGTGTATAGACTGTTTAGTGTCTATTCGTTTATTAAAACTGTTGAGATGTAACTAAGTTTTTTTTTATGTTAAGTCATTCAATAATTTCTTTAAACTGTTGAGGTGCAAAATTATTTATGACAGTTTTTAAACATTTTTACACTTCAGCAAATGAACCTTCATTCAAATATACTTATTAAAGGGACCAGTAAGCAAAGTAAACCACGTGTATTTGTTTGGTACACGTGTTGAATGTTAAAATATATGGGTTAAATGTTTTCAAAGCTGACCATGATATATAGTTGTCTTAAAGATAATTCGACACTTTCGATTACACACAAACACGTTTGACGTTTTGTTTATCTTATTTTTCAGCTGCTACTGAAACTCAAATCACATTGTTTTATAAAAGCACACAGAAATATAAAGAAGGGACTAATTTCGCACTATGATGTAGTCAAAGAATCAAAATGTGAACAACAAGACACAATATCATACAACAATACCAAAATGGTAAACTAAAGAATATCGTGTATTGTTGTACACAAGGCAAAAAAATCATGAATAAAAGTCAGGCCCTCTGAGGTAGTGAACCAACAACTGCCAATTCAAAGTAGTGGATTGTCACACATACAAGATCTTTTTGTCAAATATAAAAAATAACTTGCTTTCAATTTGACTTTTTCCTAAAGAGAAATAATTTCGGATCTATGTTTAACTTTATCATATCTTTCCTTTTACGGTATCTGTTGTTGAAACGATAAACATAAGCAACGGAAATTGACAAGCATTGATAACCTAATCGAAATTTGAAACCAGACATTCCATAGAACCTAATTTGCTCACATGGTATATTTGCCGACTTGGTCAACATTTCTTTGAGGCAATAATGAGACGAGATATATGTGTTCAACACGGTAAACGTTTTACGTAAATACTCGTAAATATAGAAATAGATGCTTGATACACCAAAATCAAGGAATCTTTGATTTGTAGTTTCGGAGAAAAATGCGACGAAAATGTCATACATGGCAATTATGTGCCAGAACAAATAAGTATTTGAGACACCGGAACTGGAAAGGCAATGAAGCTTAACATGATCACTTGAAGTTTGATGCTAAATTTCAGGAAGCTCTGCTTTGTAGTCACTAAGAAAAATGCGACTCAAATTTTATGGGACGGAAGAAACAATGACATTGTCATGCCACCAAACGTAACATTTTGTCATGTCGGGGCCTTTTATACCTGACTTTACGGTATGGTCATAGCTTATTGCTTACATTCACAGCATTTGGACTTCAATGGATAGTTGTCTCATTGGCAAACAAACCACATCTCCTTATTTTATACGGTCTGTTACAAAAAACATTAAAGATACATAGCTTATTATTTTGTACGCCTGATACGTGTTTTGTCTACACAAAACTCGTAAGTGGCATTTGAATCAAAATAGTTGAAAGACTAAATCAATTAAGAAGGACAATACGCTACTCCTAAAGTTGTTAAAATATTTTTATCATATATTTATCAATCAGAATTTTTTTTTTAAAGAAAAACAAAAATCCAAGAATATATTTTGAATATCTTAATTTACGTAAACATGTTTTTAGCTTACACAACGTATTATGCCGAATTTGTTTTTCTTAAAACTGTTGAGGTGTAAATAGAGTTTACAAATTAAGGTCATTTAAATATATCCTTTACTTGTGGGTGAAAAATTCGATTTTGACATTTAAAGATGTTAAGTTCACCTTATTTACATTTCAGCATATGATTCCTTGTTTAAATGTCAAATCGAAATTCCGAAAACACAAATAATCCATTAACAAAACCAGATAAACGCATTTATATAATCCATATAAATAAGAAGATGTGGTATGAATGCCAATAAGACAACTCTCCATTCAAGTCACAATGTATAAAAAGTTAACAATTATAGGTAAAAGTACGGCCTTCAACACGGAGCCTTGGCTTACACCGAACAGCAAGCTTTAAAGGGCCCCAAAATGACTAGCGTAAAACAATTCAAACAGGAAAACCAACGGTCTAGTTTGGTAACATCTATCAAAAATAACAATGTCAATGCTTTAATATATTAACGATGGTTTCCACTCCTTGGGGCAACGTTGACCTTAGCTAAATTTGTCTTTTTTTTATGTCCTTTCTGGTCATATACCTTCCAACGTTTCTAAGTATTTATACATGCCTGTTATTCAAATGTTAAGGTTAATGAAGCACTCCACAGTTAGGAAATAAAATTAAAATGAACCCTCAAAATTTTTAATCATCTTCTTTTTCTTGCTTTCTGATAAATTAAGCTATCTGTTTGTGTCATACATGTGCATATGTATTTAATCAGTATCTTCAAAAGATTTAGTTGAAATGGTGAAATATAATTTCTTTTTTGTGTGTACATAGAAACATTCTGCATTTTTTTGCCAAAAGATATTGCAAAAATGGGCATGGAAATGTCACATGTCACACTAAAATTTTTATTGAAAGTAGAATTTCAATCCACCTGAGTGATACACTTTTCTGAAACCATTGATATTTATCTATCAAATGATCAAACAACAATTGAGAGTACCTCTCATTTGTGGGCTATGTCTGGTATGGATATGAAAATTTTCAGTAAAATTGCATCCTAAAGTTCGTGTAATTAATTCGATTGCACAATAACTTTCATTATTGGAAAATTCACAAATGCGAAACCCCTGACCTAACTGTGGAGTGCTACATTAAGCTTACAGGACGAAGATCAATCCAAAAAAGCATTCAAAACGTACGGAATTTATAAAGTGTTATTAACACTTTTTTCTAGCATGGGGTCGATACCACTGCTGGTCCCAGATGATATCATTAGATCAGTAGTCGGTGCTTCGAAATTGACATGATTTTTAGATGTTTTTTGGAGCGTGTGAAGGTAAACGAATAGAAGTGCTTCGGAAAAAAGACATTTATAATGAGTTATTTTCATTTTATAGCACTAGGTCGATAGAATTACTTGAGCACTGTTAGTCCCCGAGGGTATGATTAGCTCAATACTCAGTACTTTGGTACCAACATGATTTTTAACATACCTTAAAATATTTACTCATTGATAGACTGAGGAAGTACAAAATGAATAAAGAAATTAAAGTTGCAATTACCTCAGGCAAACTCGAACTTAAACAAAAATGATATAGAGCAACAAGAGCTCATTTTAACTAAAAAATGGAGAGAGAACCGCTGTCACATAAACTGCTCTGTTTGGATATGTACACGTAACTGATATTAGGTGTAACACCACTAATTCGGGCCCGGCCAGAAAACACATACCATAAAGTAGTACATATTTAACTCAAAATAGTTCCTACGCATGGGTGTAACTTTCAAAATATGTAGAATATTTAGGTAAATTTGGTATCAAATTAAAGCTGAATGACTGGTGATTATTGTAGAGCACTTTTTGACTTATAATTTTGAATAATAAAAAAATTGCATGAAATTTAAAAAAGAGGGTACATTTTACCTGTTTGTCAGATCTGAAGTACCTGTTTTGGTACATCCGAAGTTCCGGGAACCAGTTCTTTCTTATATGCCATTATGGTATGTTGATTTTTTCAGAACAAGGCACCATAAAGTGTTGCTTTGACATGCAATGATTGTCACTTTATTTGAACTTAAAACAAGAGCTGTGTCTGTTTGAAATTGAGGAATTTAACATAGAAAGCAATGGGGCCATGAATTAGTGGTGTACTTCCATAAGTCACAAATCTTAAGGTCGCCAGTACGAACTTGAAATGATCGATTGTTTTTACATTTCATTAATCAAAAACATATTTCCCTAAGTTTTTCGTTTTACCTGACCCGATATCGATATTATTGAAATGTAGTCTTTTACGGCTAAGACCAGTAGGCAATACGATGTTTTTTTTCAATGCAAAGCAGGATATTCTTAACTTATTAGAGCACCTGAAACACACTCGATTTTGATAAGAGTTGTTGTGTTCACTACTAATCGATCTATTTTCTTTTATGTTTTTTTCGTTGCTATTTGTTCTGTAATTAATTATGTATTCCGCCTTTATGTGTTATAAAATATCTTAATATTTATATTATTTTACAAACCGCGATATGTCAAATTTTAAAATGTTTTATCGTGTATAGATTGTTTAGTGTCTATTCTTTTACTAAAATTTGTAAAAAGTTCTACAGGTTAAGTCATTCAATAATTGCTTTAAACTGTTGAAGTGCAAAAATATTTTTTCACAGTTTTTAACCATTTATACACTTCAGCAAATAAACCTTCATGCAAACATACTTATCAAAGTGAGGTACACCAGTAAGCAAAGTTTACCACGTGTATTTGTTTGGTACCCTTGTTGAATGTAAAAATATATGTTTTAAATATTTTCAAAGCTGACCATGATAGTTGGCGTAAAGAACATTCGACACTTTCGGTTACACACAAACACGTTTGACGTTTTGTTTATCTTATTTTGCTGCTGCTACTGAAATTCAAATAACTTTCTATTCAAATCACACAGAACTATAAAGAAGGCACGAATTTCGCACTATGATGTAGTTGAAGAATCGAAATGATAACACCAAGACACAATATCATACAAAGGTTATACAACAATACCAAAATGGTAAACTAAAGAATATAGTGTATTGTTGTACACAAGGCAAAAATACCAGGCCCTCAGAGGAAGTCACTCACAACTACTAATTCAAAGTTGTGGATTGTAACACATACAAGATCTTTTTGTCAACAATAAAATCAATCATTTCATAAGTCTAAAATAACTTGCTTTCAATTTGACTTTTTCCTATAAAAATCAAATCAAAAGTGACGAAAATGTCATACATGACCATTATGTGTCAGAACATATAAGTAATCGAGACACCGGAAGTGGATAAGCGATGAAGCTAAACATGATCACATGAAGTTTGTTGCTAAATTTCAGGAAGGTCTGATTTGAAGTTCCTGAGAAAAACGCAACTCAATTTTAAGGGAAAGAAGAATGGATAGATTTAAAACGGTAAACCCTACCTTTCAGAGCAGTGTATAATAAGAACTTCGAAAAAATTAAAGTTTGTAGAAATATCCCGGATACAATTTTCTTTTATGAGTTTTCAGATGTATTTGGCAATTATACCACATCATCTTAGTTATATAATTCACCCCTCTCCACCATAAAAATAGAAAAAAATCACCATACGTACGAAATTGATCCGTCTTAAAAATCTTGAGTCACAATATAAAATCAAAAAATCAATAACTTTTTTTTTTAGAAAGTAAGAACATTCATGTTAGGTTTTATACCTGGAGATTTGAGTTTCTTCAATAAAGTAAGATATTTACATTTTTATTTTAAAACGTAAAATTCTGAATTTCATTTCAATGGACAAAATGATTTCTTGAAACTTGCCTTTAATATATTTAGATTGAAATATTAGTTCTACAGACGACAAAGACAAGCATGAGCAAGCGATATCTGAAGTATTTTGTTACAATATATACGTTTCAATTATAAATTTAGATAACAGTCCACCTGCAGTTGCAGATGATCATAAAAAGCACTTAATTCAAAAGAGTTAACCTAATGCAGCCCCAAACAAAAGTGGTACCGGTACATGTGGGCCGTCTGCCTATATCACATTTCGGTTGTTTTACAGAAAGGAGCTCGTGTAGTTTGTCTTTAGAATTTTATTTCTCAATACTTCTCAATATTATCTTAACATTAGAAGTGTCTCATCTGGCGACCAGTTTTGCTCGATCTATGTGATCTTGGAATAAGTCTTACCGTTCAATGCCAGATGCTCACAGTTTACCTCTTATCTGGCCAGGGTGATAATGTTTGTTCTTATTTCCATTAAGTGAGGACATGCAGACAATAATCAATGAAGTATGAAACATTCAAGCGACTGTATATTTGTTAAAATAAAAATGTACATGGAACATCTATCAAATTGAAGAGGCACGTTTTGACTCAAATGCAGCTTTTTTGTTTATAACAGTAACTGCCAATCAAAACAACGAAGCCATTAAGCACAACCTGTGCAAAATCAAAAGCTCGTTTGAGTAATTATTCTGACCAATCAACTTTCATTTGAGTTTCATATTGATTGTAATATTGTTTTTTCAATTCTTCACACAAACAATAGAAAAGGAGTTCTCGGAATTTAAAGGCAGCTGTACAATGCATAAAGAAACAATGATATAGTTGTGCCACCAAACGTAACATTTTGTCATGTCGGGGCCTTTTATACCTTTACGGTATGGGCATTGCGTGTGGCTTAAATCCAATTCATTTGGACTTCAAAGGATAGTTGTCTCCTTGGCAAACAAACCACATCTCCTTATTTTATACGATCTGTTACAAAAACATTAAAGATACATAGCTTATTATTTTGTACGCCTGATACGTGTTTTGTCTACACAAAACTCGTAAGTGACACTTGATTAAAATAGTTGAAAGACTAAATCAATTAAGAAGGACAATACGCTACTCTGAATTAGATATACATCGGGATTGGTGATTCAGAATATAACTGAACAAGCATATAAAAGTAGATATAATTGAATTCACCTGCCAAAAATAAATAAACATTTTTAAGATTTTAATCTGTTTATCAACCTTTAGATTTTCTGAATTAAATGTTAGTTTCAATTTGTTTTATATACAAGAAGTTTTCACTTAGTCTTTCTAAAATTGTTAAAATATTTTTATCATATATTTATCAATCAGAATTTTTTCAAATAAAACTTAAGTAAACCTTTACCTATAAAACGTATTTGGACCTCAACAGAAATTATATTATTATTAAAACTGTAAAATCTATTCACATTTTAACAGTTTTTTAAAAGAAAACAAAATCAGTGAATATTTTTGAATATCTTAATTAACATAATTAACATGTTTTTAGCGTACACAACGTTTAATGCCGACAATTTTTTCTTTCAACTGTTGAGGTGTAAATATATTTTACGAATTACGTGTGGGTGAAACATTATATGTTAACAGTTTAAGATGCCAAGTTCACCTAATTTACATTTTAGCAAATGATTCCTTGTTTATATATAATTTTCAGATATATATGTAAGTTCAGTCAAATCGAAAATCCGTAAACACGAATATTCCACTTACAATAACCAGATGAACGCATTGAAATAATCTAGTTTGGTAACATCTATCAAAATAACAATATCAAATCTTTAGTATATTAACGATGGTTCCCATTCCTGGGGCAACGTTGACCTTATCTGAATTAGTCTTTCTTTTTATGTCTCTTTTGGCCATATACCTCTTAACGTTTCAAGGTATTTATACTTGCCTTTGTTTAAAAACGTTTAGGTTTAGGTAGCACTCCACAGTAAGGAAACAAAATTAAAATGAACACCTAAAAATTATTAATCATCTTCTTTTCCTTGCTTTCTTATTAATTAAGCTAATTGTTTGTGTCATACATGTGCATATGTATTTAATCAGTATCTTCATTTGATTTAACTTCCAATAGTTAAAATGCTGAACTATAATTTCTTGTTTATGTATCCATGGGAACATTCTGCATTTATTTGCCACAAGATATTGCAAAAAGGGGCATGAAAATGTAACATGTGCCACTAAAATCTTTGTTCAAAGTAGATTTTCAATCCTACTGCGTGATACCCTACTCAGAAACCATTGACATTTATCTATCAAATGATAAAATAAAAATTGAAAGGAATTACCCCCATTTTTCTGTAAAATTCATTACAAAGTTCGTGTGAAAAAATATATGGAAATAAACATTACAATATTTTTTGGACCTATGTCTGGTATGGATATGAAAATGCGGATTCTCAAACAGAAAACAGCCCATAAAATATACATATTTAATCTTGATATTCATACAAACCCACTTTAAAGGCTATGTCTTCAGCTATCTAAAAATTGTTTTCATTGCAGAATAACTTTTATATTTGAACGATTTAACGGGGCCTGAAAAGCAAAACCACAGGCATAACTTTGAAGTGCTTCCTTTATGTGAAATTTTTTTTTCCTGTTTCCAATTTTAATATATTATCGGTGAATATCTTATTTTATTTTAAATTGGCTAATCAATGGCTATTTTATGGAGGTTAGAAGTTGACATTGACACATGACAAAAAGCTGTTTAAAAATAAAAGCTTGTTCAAAGTGTTAAACCTCATCTCTGCCTTAATGTTGGGAAAATTTCAAAACAATTCCCTCCTTTTTCTTTTAAAAATCTTTAAATAACCTTTACAAGGAGGAAACATTGTACAATATTAAGCTGTTACAAGGAGTAATACCACCATTGTTTTCCCCTATTAGTCTTTGTTAAATTGGGACTTTTCAAAAACATTTTGCAGAATGTATCTTTGTTTCGAGTAAAAAAATACTTGGCATGAGAAAAGTTTTATCCAGTCCAGTACTACAGTGAAAATTTCACATAACATTTCATTGCATTTAAGATAATAACCATCACCGGAAGGTAACTAATCAAATGTTCACCTTTTTTTCCTGTTTATAAGCTTTAGTTACCATGTAACCTCAAGTTTCTAAAATATTTAATAGAATCACCAAATAAAAAAAGAATGGTGCTTTGAGTGGTGCTTTGAGACACCAAAGATATATGTTAATGGCTCACAATTTTTTTCTGCAATCAAATGCAGGGTTAATTTCCCACAACTGTCAAATTTAAGGGAATATTTTGTTTCGACTCCTTTTCGTATGAAACCGGATGTGACATACTATGATTTGGTGGTATTACACCTTAATGCATTAATATGTCAATTGTAATGTAAATATCAAGCCTTAGTTGAGAAACTTGCAAAAAGTGAATACATTTCTAACAGTGGTGGCAACTTTATATTTAATTCATGGCGAATTGTAATTAAAATCAAGCTGAAATATTAATATGATTTATTCGCGTGAAAAAATATCAAGCATTCCATACTGTGGTTATTATATAGATCGCAATCATTCTGTAACAAGGGAGTACAAATTGTAAGACCGAACCATGTCTTAGTGTCAAAATAACTATATTTGGTTGCTTTGGACAATAAATAATAAAATTAACATTGGCACTCATACTACATCTTCCTATATCTATGTATTGCCATCCTAGAAGATTTTGTACCATCAGAACTGGATTAAGAATCTAAAACTTTATAGATTTTTGATATGATTTCTCTTTAAAAGTGCAATTCTGTGCTTTCTGATATGCCACAAGGTAGCACTCCACATTTATAACAAAAATGAAATTAACCCTAAAAAATGATTAACAATCCTCTTTTTCTTGCTTGATTATATATTTAACTGACTGTTTGTGTCATACATGTGCATATGTATGTAATTAATATCTTCAATAGATTTCATTTTCAATTATTAAAATGGTGAAATATAATTTCTTATTTTGCGTATCAATGGGAACATTCCTCATTCATTTGCAACACAATATTGCAAAAAATGGGCATGAAAATATCACATGTTCTCCAAAAATTTGCTTCAAAGTAGAATGTCAATCCCTTTAGTGATCCCTTTTACTGAAACCATTGACATTTATCTACCAAATGATTAATTAAAAATTGGAAGTTTTCGACTCTTTTTTTCGTAAAATTGCGTCACAAAGCTCAGTTCGATTGAAAAAGGTGAAAATAAACATTACAATAATTTTTGGACCTATGTCTGGTATGGATACGAAAATGCAGCCTGTCGAACAGAAATCAGTCCATTAAACAAACATATCACAATTTGGATGTTCATATACACTATATTGATTTTCAGCTATCTTAAAATTAATTATATTGCTTAATAACTTTCATATTTGAAAAATTAACAGGGGCCAAAATGCAAAACCCCTAACTTACTGTGGAGTGCAACATTAAGCGTTTCTTGATGAAGATAAATCAGAAAAAGCGCTTCGGAAGCGCGGAATTTATAAAGTGTTATTTCACATTTTTTTGTAGCACTGGGTCGATACCACTGCTGGTTCCTGATGATATCTTCAGCTCAGCAGTCGCTGCTTCGATATTGACACGATTTTTCAATGTTGGTTTGAGCGTGTGAGGGTAAACGAAGAGAAGTGCTTCGGAAGCAATACATTTATAATGTGTCATTTTCATTTTAAAGCAATAGATCGATACAAGTACTGGTGCACTGTAGGTACCCGATGATATCATCAGCTCAGTAGTCTGTACTTCGGTATTAAATTGAATTTTAACTTAAATCCCCATGGATAGACAGAGAAATTACAAAATGTACAAAGAAATTAAAGTTGCAATTACCTGAGATAAAATTGAAATTCAACAAAAATGATATACAGAAACAAGAGCTTATGTTCACTAAAAAGGGAGAGTGAACCGCTGTGACATAAACTGCTCTGTTTGGGTTTGTACACTTCACTGGATTATTTTCACATTCCATTGATCAAAAAATATATTTCCATAAGTTTTTCATTTTCCTTTGACCCGATTATTGAAATGTAGTCTTTTACAACTAAGACCAGTAGGCAATACGAAATTTTTTCCAATGCGAAGCGGTAAATTGTGAACTTATTAGAGTACCGGACACACACTCGATTTGGATTAGAGTTCGTATAGCACATGGATTTAGTTTATGTGTTACTCAAACACTCTTTGTTCTTTTTTCGTTGCTATTTGGTCTGTAATGAATTGCGTATTCCGCCTGTGATATATAACATGTCTCAATATTCATAATTGTTTTTACAAAACATAGATATGTCAAATATTTATATGTATTATCGTCTATAGACTGTTTAGTTCCAATTAGTTTATTTAAACTGTTGAAATGTACTTAGTTTTACAGGTTAAGTCATTCAATTATTTCTTCAAACTGTTGAAGAGCAAAATAAATGCTTAACAGTTTTTAACCATTTTTACACTTCATCAAATGATCATTAGTTTAAATATACTTATTAGAGTGAGGTACATATGTTAGTAAATTTTACCACGTGTATTTGTTTGGAATTCAAAAACGTGTTGAATGTAAAAATATATGGGTTAATATATTTTTAAAGCTGACCAGGATAGTTTGCGTAAAGGTCATTCGACAAGTTCGGTAACAAACAAACACGTTTCACTTTGGAGAAAACGGTCAAAACATGTGACAAAGATTGATTACGGTTACAGGATTTAAGATGTTTATCTTATTTTGCAGCTGATATTGAAATTCAGATCACACTTTTTCAAAAACCACCATGAAATATATAGATGGCACTTATTTCGAACTGTGATGTTGTCAAAGAATCGAAATGTTAACACCAATACACAATATCAAACAATGGTTATACAATAATACCAAAATGGTAAACTAAAGAATATAGTGTATAATTGTACACTATGCAAAAATATCATGATAAAAAGTCAGGCCCTCAGAGGAAGTGTACACACAACTACTTATTCAAAGAAATGTAGGGTAACACATGTACTGACTGTAGAGGAATATGAGCAATTCAAGACTTATTTTCCTCAAATACCAGTTGGAAGTAGGTTGATTCTCTTTCTAGAGCAGCGGTTAGTGAATGATAGATCCAGACATCAGCTCCATTGAATCTGTCAATGACTACAAGAGGTGAATTTTATCAAAGGAATAAAATTAGCGATACCAATTTTTCTGCACCCAATGCGCATTTTGACAATAAATATCTCTTCCGTAATGCTAGAGGCCAAAATATTTTATAATCTAAAACTTATTATAAAAAACGAAGAGCTTATGAGCCGAAAAGTAAAGCAAAAGCTGGTCAAAGAATTAGAGCTTTTCATGAGGAAGATATATTCCTTAATTTAAAATAATTTCTAAAATTTTGTTACAGCAAATCTTGATAACACAATATCCGTATTTTCATGCCAGTATCTAAGTACTGGCTACTGAAACAATCTAAATTCATAAGCCGAAGAGAAAACGAAAACTATTAGAGATCTACCAAACAAACAAAAATATAATAAAGGAGGTTAACAATATAAAAGAAAGGAGATGAGGTATGATTGCCAATGAGACGACTATCCACCAAAGTTCAAATGAAGTGGATTTAAGCAATTATAGGCAACCGTAAGGCCTTCAACAATGAAAAAAACCGTACAGTATAGTCGGCTGTAAAAGCCCCCGGCATGAAACAATTCAATTGAGAAAACGAACGGCCTAATTTATTACAAACAATTTACGTAAAACAAATATGACAGATATGAACCAACGACAACCACTGAACTACAGGCTCCTGACTTTGGACAGGCTCATAAAGGATGCGGCGGGGTTAAACATGTTTGTGAGCTCTCAACCAACCCTTAACCTATGACAGTGGTGTTACAGCACAACATAAGAACAAACTATAAAAATCAGTCGAAAAGGGCTTAATTCATCACATCGATACAAAGCAGAAAAATATCTAACAAAAACACAGACTGTACGTGGCAAGGCATTTATACATCCCTAACAACAAAAAAAGACACAAAGTAGGGATATGAGAGTACTCGCATTTCCTGACACTAGTTCAAAGCCAATTACAACTACTAAAAAAAGGTCATTTTCACTGAACTAGTACACAATTTTATGTAGGGGCCAGCTGAGGACCACCTCCGGGTGTGGGATTTTCTCGCTGCGTTGAAGACCTATTGGTGGCCTTCGGCTGTTGTCTGCTCTTTGGTCGGGTTGTTGTATCTTTGACATATTCCCCATTTCCATTCTCAGTTTTATCATGTATCCAATGGATTTAGTGTAAAGGCGTCATCAACCGTCAGAGAAAAACATGACACTTTTAACAATGTAAAAAAAAAAATAATCCAAGAATATCTCTGATTATCTTAGTTTACATAATGTTGAATTTTTCTAAATATTTTAAAACATGTTTTAAGTGAACACATCATTTAATGTCGTCAATGTTTCCTTTTAACTGTTGAGGTGTACATAGATTTTACAAATTAATGTCGTTTATAAATATTCCATACCTGTGGGTAAAAATTAGATTTTGACAGTTAATAAATGTAAAGTTCACCTTATTTACATGTCAGGAAATTATTCAATCTATAAATATCATTTTACAGATATGTTTATTAGTTCAGTCAAATCGAAATTCCGCAAACACGAACATTCCACTTGAAATACCAAAATAAAAGCTTTGAAATATTTCAGTTTGATAACACTCTCCTTCCGAAACTTGGAAGAAAAAAAAATGACTCCTCCAATTTCATAGCGGTAGGGGTCTTGGGGACTGAGTGGTCTTACTTACTAATCTACATTGATTACTAGCCTGTCAACTCTGAAGTTGTGAGTAGGACCCCGTTCGTGGCCAATTGTATTCGACTCCGATCTTAATTTACAGGGTTTGCCAGTTTTCATGCCGAAAGTTGGTGGTTTAATTCGAGTACTCCGACTTCCTTTATTAATAAAATCTGGTTGCCTTGATATAACCGATGACGCTTAAAGTTGCGTTGAATACCAACAACAAACAAACTTCATTTCGGCATTTGATAGTCCCATATTTCAAGATCGATCCACTCAGATCTATATATTTAAGGGTCCCTTCACACAGTAATGTTGACTACATTCGCTTGAATAGAAGGACGCGTATTTTCACATTCCTCTCTCCCCAAGTTTCCATTAAATTCAAGAGATTATTTTATAGGACTTGGTCTACAAGTTCAAATCTATGGCTTTTGACCTTTCGTCGATGCTTTGATCTATGTGTTTCAGGCGATAGTGTCCCTTGTACACACCATGTCAATTGTCATACATTCATTCCGTTTAGACAATTCTCTCATTGAACTTGTTTGCACCCCCTTTCTCTGATCTTTGTTCATAGTTTCATTTGCAACTATACCTCATCTCCTAATTTAAAAAAAAATAAAATTTAAAAAATCATATTCAATAAGTCATATGAGTTGTCATTCTGAAAATATTGTTATTTCAATTCTTAGCGTAAACACTGGAACATGAGTTGTTAGAATTTAAAGGAAGGGGTACACTGCAAAAAAAATAATGGCCACCAAACGTAACATTTTTTCATGTCGGAGAGTTTTATAGCGGACTTTAAGGTACAGACTTTGCCCATGGCTTAAATCCACGCCATTTGGAATTCGATTGATAATTTTCTCATTGGCTAACATACCAAATCTCCTTATTTTATACGGTCTGTACAAGAATCAAATTTCACTATTATACACAAAAAACAACATCAATTGATTGATTGATTTATTGATTTGGTGTTCAACGCCACTTTCAGCACCATTGTGCTATTTCTTGGCGGTCAGTCTTTATTGGTAGAGGAAGCCAAGTGCCCGGAGAGAACCACCGACCTTCGGTAGGAAATCTGAAAATCCTTGTTAATTTAGATTGGAGTTGAGCGCACCTGCTACGTACGGGATTTGAACTCACAACCTCAGTGTTGACAGGCTAGTGATACGGTAGTTCGACTACTTAGACCACTCGGCCACCGAGGACACTCAAAACAACATCAAAGATCCATAGCTATTCAGAAGGACAATAAGCTACTCTTAAATTGTATATACATCAGGATTGGTAATTCAGAACATAACCTTACACGCATATTCAAATAGAACATGAATATTGCACTTGAAATACACAAATGAACGCATTTAAATATTTTAGTTTGATAACATCTTTAAAATATCTATGTAAACGCATTAGTATGCTAACGATGTTTCCAACTCCCTGAGGAAAAGTTGACCTTAGCTGAATTTGTCTTTTCTTTTTTATGTTCCTTTTGGTCATATACTTCTGAACGTTTATTTGTATTTATACATGCCTGTTTTTCAAACGTTAAGGCTTATGTAGCACACCACAGTTAGGAAATAAAATTAAAATGAACCCCAAAAATGTTTAATCATCTTCTTTTCCTTGTATTCTAATACAACTGTTTGTTTCATACATGTGCATATGTACGTAATAAGTATCTTCAATAGATTAAACTTTCAATATCTAAAATGTTTAATCATCTTCTTTTCCTTGCATTCTAATACAACTGTTTGTTTCATACATGTGCATATGTACGTAATAAGTATCTTCAATAGATTAAACTTTCAATAGCTAAAATGGTGAATTATAATTTCAAAAAGGGGCATTTAAATATCACATGTTCCCCCAATGTTTGGTTCGATGTAGAAATTCAATCCCTTTGAGTAATACTCTTTTCTGAAACCACTGACAATTATCTATCGAATGATCAAATAAAAAATTGAGCTCATTTTTTTCATAAAATTGCATCACAAATTCGTGTGACAAAATGCGGAAATAAACATTACAAAAATTTCTGGACCTATGTCTGGTATGGATATGAAACAAAAACAAAACATAAGCCGATGAAAATACATATCATAATTTTGATATTCATATAAGCTTGATTAATCTTCAACCCTCTTAATTTATTTCTACTGCACAATAATGTTTATAAATGAAAAATCCACGTGGACATAAACGCTAAACCACTGATCTTACTGTGGAGGGCTACATTAGTGGTTCCTGATGAAGATAAATCAAGAACCATCAGCTCAGCAGTCAGTGCTTCGATATTGACATGAATTTTACATACTTTCGAAAAATTCCCTGTTGAGAAATTATGATTAAAAAAAAGACTTATATTGCTGAAGGTATAGTTGGTAACAGATAATGTAATGATGATGAAGGTCTAAGTTTCGATCTACTCAACAGATTTGTGAAATCAAAGTTACAAAGGGGTAGTGAAAAATTCCTTACACCAGAAATGAGTATTTAAGATGTAAATATGCATTTGAAAAAACTTGACAAGTCTAAAGCAACTTGTTTAGATGATGTTGGACCAAACATTTTGAGTATGTGCAGTGATGTCATTGCACCAGCTTAAACATTTTTATTTAATCTAAGCATCAAATGTGGTAAATTTCCTAGTATTTTTGAAACTGCAAGAGTTTGCCCAATTTTTAAAAGTGGCGATGATGTAATCCTGATAATTTTATACCAATTGCAGTTTTGCCTTGTTTCTCCAAAATCATAGAACAACAACATATCGCTAATAGTTTGTATATATATCTAAATAGTAATGATCTTTCTTAATACTACACAGTCAGGCTTCAAACCTAAACATTCGTGCACTACTGTACTTACTAAATTAGTAGATGAATGGTTAACAAATATAGATAATGAAGAGATAAAAGGACTTATATTTTTAGATTTAAAAAAAGCTTTTGATCGGGTTAATCATATAATGTTATTGAAAAAAACTTGAATATAATAATGTTTCAAATTGTACATCAGACTGGTTTAAGTCATTCTTGTTTGAACGAATTCAACAAGTTAAGGTCAATAACGTCATGTCTGATACTAAATACATAAAAACTGGTGTACAACAAGGCTTTATCCTTAGCCCTCTGTTATTTATTTTATACATCAATGATTTACTACTGAACATAGAAAATTCATTAATAGATTTATATGCAGATGATTCTACGTTACATAGTAAAGGTAATAATGTACATGAGTTAAATGCTAACCTTCAAATTATATATATATAATTGAAAACTGGTGTTCAGAAAATTGTATGAAACTAAATGCCAAAAAAATGTAAATCAATGATTATTGGTCCAAAACAGAAGCATTATTCAATTGGGAACAGTTTAGATATCAATATTTCAAAAGAACGATTAGAGACTGTAGATTGTGAAAAACTCTTGGTTTATTTATCGATAATAACCTAAATTGGAATGAGCAAATAGATAAAATGTCAAGTACAATATCAAATAGAATCAACTTATTACAAAAGATAAGAAAGTATTTCCCTATGCATATACGTATTATTTATTTTAATGCCTATATTCTGCCATTGTTTGATTATTGTTCAATATATGGGGTAGTTGTAATGAAAGTGGAATAAATAAACTTAATAAGTTATTAAAGAAATCGGCTAGGGTTATAGTAGAAGCTGACATAAGGACATCCTCCAGTTTATTTTTTAATAGTTTAAATTGGTTGA
Source organism: Mytilus coruscus (assembly GCA_017311375.1). Classification (NCBI taxonomy): domain Eukaryota; kingdom Metazoa; phylum Mollusca; class Bivalvia; order Mytilida; family Mytilidae; genus Mytilus; species Mytilus coruscus. The sequence continues at coordinate 88,421,104 of CM029596.1, read as the reverse complement.
ATGTGGAAAAACAAATTCAATATCAAAAGGCAATACTTGTATTTAAATCATTAAAGGATATGGTTCCGAACTATAGCTTACGAGAAAACTTTCATTTTACTGATAATCAAAATTATAATTAACGTTCAGCTGATGAAAAACTATTAAAACTTCCGAAGCAAAAAACAAATTTTTATAAATTTTTTTTTATATATTCTGGTTCTCAAATATGGAACAGTTAACCAAATGAAATAAAGATGAGTAATACATTTGTATCTTTTAAAACAAAATGTTACAACTTTTTCATGAAGAGGGCAGATTAATATGCTTTTTCATTAATATCTATATAAAATTGTATATTGTGTATATATCATTATATTATTGTAAATTATATGGCCTTCCAAATACCGTTTCCATCCCTAACATCACTGAAGAGACATTAATTGTAGAAATCCGGATATGGTGAACAAATTTTTGCACCTCATGTTAGCAGTATACCATCTTTTCCGCAAGTTTTATTGTTTTCTGTTTGGTATTATATTAAATTAATAATAAAGATCCATTTTGTTACATCTTATGATCCGTTTTTTTGGCAATCGCCAATGGCAGTCAGTAGGGTTTAAGAACATCCGTTGTTCGACCTGTTAGTCAAATGCGTTTTGTTTAAATATACCTTTTCACATTTTTGGTCTTTTGGAAAATGTTGTTTGTGCTGTATTTAGACCCCACTACCAAGACGCATAAAAATTGTTTTTATCCAACGGAATCATAGGTTTGAACGTTGTTTTCAATTTAGACTTAATTATCATTATAATATTGTATGTACTTGATGAATATGTTATTATTATTTTGAGGACTCTCAGGAAGATTAGTTTTAACTAAACTAATGGGATTATCCTCTTGAAATAAAGATTATTTATTTATTTATTTAACTTCCTCGAGCACAGTTGACCTTAAATAAATTTGGCTATTCGTTTTGCGTCCCTTTTAGTTATATAGTTCCTAACGTTTATACGTTTTTATACATCCCTTGCTTTCAAATGTGTAGGTTGGGTTGTGTGAAGGTAAATGCACAGAAGCGCTTCGGAAGCCAAAAAAATTATGAAGTGTTATTTTCATTTTATAGCACTAGGTCGATACAATTACTGATGCACTGTTAGTCCCCTAGGGTATCATCAGTGTTTCGGTACTAACATGATTTTAACAAACTTTAAACAAATTCTCCACTGATAGATTTAGAAATTAAAAAATGTATATAGAAAGTAAAGTTGCAATTGACTCAGGCAAAATTTACCTTAGATGAATTTGGCTATTCTTTTTATGTATGTCCCTTCTGACGGAGGTAAATCCAGACAAGTGCTTAGGACGCACGGAATTTAATAAGGATTATTTTCATTAAATGAATGGAACTATTGTGTTTTTTTTTAATTATGTGTATATTTAAGCAAATACTGTCTATATTATGGTATATTTTTTCCTGTAACAAAAAAGCATTAGCTTCTTTTAATTAAAAAAATGACACAACATTCCACCAAAGACCAAATGACGCAGAATTTAACAACTATAGGTCCTCGCACGGCCTTCAACAATAAGCAAATTCCAAACCGCATAGTAAGCTATAAAAGGTCCCGAAATGACAAATGTAAAACAATTCAAACGAGAAAACTAACGGGCTAATATATGTACAAAATAATAAATAAAATTAAAAAATAAGGCGGGGTTAAACATGTTTGCGGGCATTCAGCCCTCCCCTCACGTGGAACAGTGGTTAACTAGCGCATCACAAGAATAAACATTACAAATCAGCTGAAAAGGGCTTAATTTACCAGATCGATACAAATCACAAAAGCTACTTTTATTGGAATAAAGTACAGATCTGAGAGTAGTCGTAGTCGCAGGTACTGGAAGCTAGTTCAAAGCCAACAAATAAAAAAAATCATGTATCTTAGACTAAAATATCAATCAGTACACACCCAAAATCTAATGAATTCAGTGTAAAGACGTCATTAACAGTCAGAGAAAAACATAATATTGTGCAATGCCAAAATATAGGTATCGACAGAATGTAAGACCGTGAATGTTCATAGGTGTATAGCAATATTATTGTTGAGTTTTGATTTTTTTTTCAGAACAAAATCAATATTTATACCGATAAAAACAATATTCAAAGATCTAATTACAGTGTTAAATTGGTAACCTTTTAGAAAACGTTCATTTAAAAGATCGACAACTTTACCTTGATCGTATCTAAATTTACGGGCTGGATAAACAATAAACATTCAAGTTGACAACTTACGTCGATCAAGATTTAAATTTTAGACCACATAAATATTTAAGATCCTACTATCTTAAGGTTTGTACCAAAAAAACTTACTTTTCAGCAGCACTTTCATAATCAATTCATATCTTATATATCAATATAAGTGACGATAAAATTCAAAAGCTGACCCATCATTTTTATTGTAGTTTTGAAATCGACAAGACACTTAATCAGCCAATAGTACTATTTTGGAATACCTCATGCTTTAAAAGGATAAAAAATAGTCTGCACTAGAAAGATTTGTTGTTTATGATTGTGTAAATCTTAGTCGTAATTTTCACCTTTTATTTTAAATAGTCAATTATAACAACCGATAGTAGAAATTCTAAAAATATTATTTCGAAAACCGATATCATTGTCAACATTTTAGATACACTTCTTCGTTTAAATGAAAACTACAATAATACATGCAAAGAATATGAAGAATTACCAAAATATTGGATATAACAAAAGACCACACCAACCACCAAAATCATTATCCAGCTCCGCTTAAAAATAAACACAACAAACAACACTAGATAGTCGGTTTTTGTACAGGCACTAAATGTAATGGGGTTAAACCAAATTAATGTTTACACAAACCAAACCTTTCCTTTTGTCTATTTTTATCATACGTCGTAAAAGTAAAATACACAAAAAAAAAAAAATAAAGTTCCAAAGTCAAGCTACCAACATAATGACCACTTACATGTGTACTTAGAAATAGATGTTGCATTATATGGCACCAGAATGAATTTTTTCGTAAAAAAAAAGTATTTTTTTAAAATTTCTTTTCTGAAAATAATATTAGAAACACCATATGTTATGACTCAGTAAATGAAGCTTTGATACGTCGTTTATAACATGAAGAAGTGGCTATTCACAGAAAAACATTTTATAGAAAAAACTCCGAACAATCATGCATTTGATCTTAAATACAGTCAATCTAAGAAACTGGAAATGGTTGTGTGTAAAACAAAAACAAAAATGAAATAAACCACAGAAAGCATCATAGTCATCTTCCTTTTTCTCGGATTGTTGTCAGGAATGCATTTTATTTATTTGTTTGCTAAATGTTTTAAGATAAACTCAATATTGTGAGAACCATTTTGTTATCGCAGGACGACTGAATTCAAGTTAATAATCTGATTTGTGAGTGATTTGATTAGAGATGGTGAAATTGATGATGAGATAAAATTATACTTGTCCCGCCTGTCACAACTTTGAAGTTTGGATGATTGTGAATTTTTATAACTTTGATTAATTTAGCTTATTGTGAAAACATATGTGTTGAAAACTAGGAATGAAATCGAATTCTTAAAGAATACATTTATTTGATATATTTTACAATTTTAATAATCGAAATAAATATGTTTCTACAATGACATTGAAATATTTTTGTATGTTATTTTCGAAGGCCGTCTTAATTATGTCTGTACTAAGCATAAAACAATATCAGCTAATTGAAGTTGGGTTACATACTATAAAGGATTCACTTGAATAAGATTTGCATTTTCGCTTTGAGAGCGGTTTTAGTTTATTTTGACGACATGTTTCAGTAGAATCAGACACTCGCCGAAAAATATTGTCTTCAATGCCAACTGTTGATTGACGACATATAATTGTCTTTGACGAGTTTAGAGGACGACTGGTTATTCTTTGCACGTAATAAGAGTGAGAGTTGAGTTCTGATCGCATATACGTTTTAAAAACACATCTATATCGAGGCAAAAATTTTACTTTGATATAATGAATCATACTTCTTCCATTCTTATCAAGTATGGTTGGATCTGCATCGTTGTCTAATAACAACTGGATAATATCAATTGATAGGCAATGCCGTAAAGCATACATTAGTGGAGTACGACCCTTTATGTCTTGAGCATTGGTATTAGCACCACACTTTATGAGTAGATTGATGAGAACAATAAGGAATCAGAATCTGAATCCTTTTTTTCTTCAACAAAACTGCAAGCTACTATCAACGGCGTTTTACCGTCGTAACCTTGATAATTTACATTTACTCCACCATCAACAAGTAGCTTAACAAGTTTAATCTTCCGTTGTGCCACAGCTTTCAGTAACATTTCTTTTTCTTGACACTATAATAAAAATACATTGCAATTATGTTTTCATATATTCATTTAATAAAATAGAATGCATAGAACATATTTCAAACTTTAACATAATTGGCTATTAAGGCTTGATAAAAAAGTAAACATTTTATATATTAGATCATTAAACAATATAAAAAGCAAAGTAATTAAAATCAACAAATTTTGAATGAATAATAAAAAAAATTAAGCAAACATATTATTTAAAAACACAAATGAAAACATTAAATAATGATATAAAACTGTGTCTTTACCTTATCCATTTTGACAATTTGTAGATTATTATATCAATAAATGATACATTCCTTCCTTTATACTTTTCTTTAATGCTCACTCAATCTTTTTTCCACGCCTTCAAAACGATTCGACAAATAGGATATATTTTCATATAAAGTAATCACACTCCCATAACTATTTCACCAATAGTGCAATAAACTCCGCCTTAGTAAAACTTGGCTGTTACATTAGGGAAGGTAGCATTAATTTTTCAAATTTGTACAAAAATACCTTTCAATGGGTCTATATATCATGAATGACTGAATATGTTATTGATATTGATATTTTTTTGCACTTCATGGACACAACTAGTCATGTCAATAACACTAAGGGTTGACTTGGGTCCAGTAATATGGTCATATGGATTTCTCCCATCTGGCACTTAAACCCATGCTACGGAGGGGAACCAGTTTGGCTGTGTGGATATGTGTTAGTACACTACCACCTGTGGTCGGAATAGGGACGTTAGATACGATGCAATGTAGTTTTTCTATATTTTTAGTTTCTTTGTATGATAGCTGTGATATAAAAAGTGCTGAATGGCAAAAGCGGCACAAATGTTATACTACATACGCGCACATATTTGATTTTAATGACAATACCAGTCAAAAAGAGGTGGAAGATACCAAAAGGACATTCAACTTCGTACGTCGAGATAAACCGACAACGATATGGCAAAAAACGAAAGACGACGAAAAGACAAACAAGTTAAAAAAATCAATATATCGAAAACTTAAGAATGAGTTACACAAACCCCACCAAAAACTGGGGTTAATCTCAGGTGCTCCGGAAGGATAAGCAGATCCTGCTACACTAGTGGCGTCTGTCGTATTGCTAATGGAAAGTAAAAAACATGGTATTGGGTCTCATTTGTTGATGTTACAATCGAGGAAAATATGACGGAATTATAGTCACGACAATATGACATATCTTTGAAAACACAGACATACGATAATGGTCAACCTTCTCGTAAAAGCGCCTGTAAAACTTTCGATGACTTCAACTTTACCAGTTAGATTTCTTTGTTCAATAGCTTCCTTGTTCGCAGCAACTCTCTATCAAATAATTCCTACTTGGAAATTTAAGCTCTGGAATATCGTGTCAACTTGGAGATATATACTCCAGTTGCAGGCTCTGCTGGAATGTTGCTACATAGAAATAGAAAGTTGCAAATTGGAAAGCTGAAATCATACCGTTTGTCGTAAAGTGCTGTACTGAACTGACCCTTATTGTCAATTTCTAGACGTAAGTCAAAATTTGAGTCAGACTTAACTGCATTTGTGATATCCTTTATTTCAAGTTCGATTGGATAGGTGCCTTCAACATATTCACCAAACGTTTAATTATTTAGTGAGATGACATCATATATATATATATATATATATATAGGCAATAACAGAAAACGATAAACTGTTTTCTGTTTAGTATTAAATTTATAAATAAGATCCATTTATTACATCGGTGATCCGTTTATTTGGCAATCGCCAATGGCAGTCAGCAGGGTTAAAGAAAATTTGTTGTTCGACCTGTTAGTCAAATGCGTTTTGTTAAAATATACTTTTTCACTTTTTTGGTCTTTTGGAAAATGTTGTTTGTGCTGTATTTAAACCTCTCCAACAAGAAATTTGTTTTTCATGCACACGTATAAAAATTGCGTTTGAGTGAACGTTGTTTTCAATTTAGACTTGTATATATATATATATATATTCGATTCCTAACATCACTGAAGAGACATTTATTGTCGAAATCCGGATATGGTGTACAAAGGACAAGGTACACTAAGGGCCGTATTTGGCCCCTTTTTGTCAATTTTTTTTTCATGAAATAAACGAAATTATAATCGGAAATAATTTGCATATATCTGTTCTTTAGTAGCTCATGCGGATTTTAATTTTGGTAAAGCAGAAACCTGATTTTGGGTTGCTTAAAGTTCTCTAATTACGTCAAAAGATAGCAAAATGTTGATTTTGGACTGAAATTCTTCGTTTTAAAGGCCTCCGCCATCGTGAGCCACAGAAAGAATGGTGATAAGGATAGCATTCAAACGGAATTTTCTGATAATGAAAAGAAACTTTTGGCTCACGTTGGCGGAGGCCTTCAAATATGAATAAAACTCTCTCCTAAAAAAACAACAACTTCGCCGTAATAGTAAAATCGGAGCGAAATCGGACAAAGGGCTGAAAAACTCCGCATTCGGCTGTGATTACCAGACACCATCAACTACATCAAGAATATTTCCAAAGGTGAGGTTTTTAGTTTTGAGATTTGGCAATCATTCTTCAAATTGTATTTTTTTTCTTTTTATCAATCTAGATTTTGTTTAATCAATTTGGATCAACAAACAAATGGTGAAAACGTATGCATTTGGCACACACGATAAACAGCCATTTTCATTTGTACCTCCGGTTGAGTCATGATATAAATTTAAGCTACAAAGAGTTTGAATGATTAAATAATTTTTCGTTTCAAGTAAAAAAATACTCAGAATATGTGAAAATTTGGCACAAAATATCTGTCCGGTTGCAGACGACTTTGAGAAATTGACTACCGCCGATAACAACATTTTTTGCTTATCATTAACCGGAAATTTTTCTTATGAGTTAACATGAAAATTTAACCATTTTTGCAAGTAAAATAATTTCCAATTTCCGTATGATTTCGTCTACAAATAGAATAAACGGAGAAAAATAACAAATAAAAAAAAACAGTAGTGTTAAGTATGTCGTTTTACACATTATTTGGCAGGATGACAACGTAGTGTAGTGGGAACACCGTTGCCTTTTGTCCGGGCGTCCTACGTTCAAATCTCTTCACTACCGCTAATATTTTTTTTTCAATATTTTTTTTACTTGTATCATTTTATCATTTTATTTTCTTTCAAAAAAGAAAGAAAAGCTGAAAAATGTTCCAGTTCATGATATAATAGTCAGCAATTTAATCTGATTTCTAAACATAAAGTTTTAGTCATTTCAATGGGATGTAACAGGTTTTATTCCGAGTTTGAGCCTCATTCAATTTTTTTGCCTTTGGAATCATTTTTTCAATAAGGGACGACATCAAAAGATCAATGAAGGATAACAAACTTTTATCAAATAACTTGGGGAATGATAAAATTGCTACTATTTTTGTTTCTTTGACATCGATTTTACATGCATCCCTATTGGTCAATCATTTTTTCCCAAATTAAGTTAAGGGAGGTGGGGTGGGGGCGGGGGAAGGGGAAATAAGTGGATAAACTATGTGAATTTTATCCCACACTGAACTTTGATGTCGTCCCTAAGAGAAGTAGAATAGAAGTCATTTGAAGAAACAATATTACAGCCGATTTCATTGAGTGTGTAGCCAAAGGTAACAGTGGCGGATCCAGAGGGGGTTTCGTGGGTTGAACCCCCTTTTTTTTGGACGATCAATGCATTTGAATGGGGACATAAAGTCCCCCACCCCCACCCCTTTGTCCTGGGTTGGGAACCCCCCTTTTTGAAATAGCTGGATCCGCCCCTGGGTAATATCTTTGGTAAGCTTGTTTGTTAGCTGAACAGTAGTCATTGTTAGGTTTGGTTAACTACCCTACTTAAAGAGTAGACTAGCCCGACAGATAACAAATCTAATTGACTGTTGGACTAAGCTACTTTGAAAAGAGGGTAGTATACCTGACCTAATAATGACTGAATGGTTCAGCTAACAAGCAAGCTTACCAAAGATATTACCTTTGCCTACACACTCAACGAAATCGGCTGTAAAGGGAGTTCATATATAAATTGTAGATATAACATAGTTGTTTCAGACACACACGAAATATTTTAAGGTTTAACTTCTGTCAACAGATAACAGTAACATGTTTTTAAAGATAGATTTTCCGGCCCTTGGGTTTTAAAGTAAAAATGAAAAAATAAATATATATACATATATCATAACTTAATTAAACGTTACACAAAATGCTCGGACGACCTGATGCGCAAGGTTTAATATAATATATATTTTTCTGTCTTATTACAGATATAAAATTGACATCCTGATTATGTAAACCATGGACACCACATAATGAAATTCATGGACGTTCTTGTGCCTGTTCTCGAAAATGGTATAGTTATTTTGTTAAACATGTATAATATATAGATATACGAAGATGTGGTATGAGTGCGAATGAGACAACTCTCCATCCAAGTAACAATTTATAAAAGTAAACCATTATAGATCAAGGTACGGCCTTCGACACGGAGCCTTGGCTCACAGCGAACAGCAAGCTATAAAGGGCCCCAAAAATTACTATTAGACTTAATACTTAATCACTTTTGTTTGATGAAAATTCTCTCATATTTCAATTTGGCTCAGTATAAATTCGATATCAGCAGCATGACTGTTGTAGTCTTCGGTCACTTTTTTATCAATTGTATTATAATTCAGAATGTGAAATACATTTCTGTAGCCGATGCCTCCTTAATATATACTTTACAAGATAAGAGAATGTAGCCTTTAAGGCTGTTTAATAAAGATAAATAATTTTGCAGCCACTCATTATATATTACACATATATTTCGATATCTATTTCAGGTACATCCATAAGGGGTTACAGTATTGACATTGATAAGAATGAAGAACCATAAGGAATGGTAAATATATACAATAGATATAAGAAGATGTGGTATGAGTGCCAATGAGACAACTCTTCATCCAAGTCAAAATTTATAAAAGTAAACCATTATAGGTCAAAGTACGGTCTTCAACACGGAGCCTTGACTCACAGCGAACAGTAAGCTATAAAGGACCCCAAAAATTACTAGTGTAAAACCATTCAAATGGGAATACCAACGGTCTAATCTATATAAAAAACGAGAAACGAGAAACACTTATGAACCACATCAACAAACGACAACTACTGAACATCAGATTCCTGACTTAGGACAGGTGCAAACAAATGCAGCGGGTTTAAACGTTTTAATGGTACCAAACCTTCACCCTTTTTCTGAAACAATAGTGTAACATCACAACATAGAAAGACACACTATAAAATATCAACTGAAATAGCTTATCTCAATCAAAGGACATATTAACACCATTGAACATACACTGAACAAATAAATGTGACCTATGATACAATGTAAAGACTATTTTTATTTTTATACATATTTAACAAAACTGGTTGCAAGGGTCTTCTCGGCACAAGACCATACAATGAGCACAAGTGTCCGCTGGATTGAAATAATTCGGCATTGAATGTGATCTGCTATTGAAAAGATGAACAAAAATAAGTATATAAGGGAAACTTAATGTTGGGTTAATGTCAATGAGAGCCACCATTCGAACATCACAAATGTTCCAAGACTGCTACTGCATGTTTAGATATATTCTGCATAAATATGCATCTCATATGGCATACTAGACACTATAAAATTAGTCTTATACAGCATATCACACCCGGTCTAAAAGAGGGACTATATTGCATTCGCCTTGTCCATCCGTTGAATATTCAAACTACCGCGACCGTATAATAGTATTACGTTCTCGTCATTATACTTGTGTATAGATACATTTAATTTCTTTTTAATATGGGTATATTACGGAAAATATTGTTCCGAGGCGGGTCAAAAAAGGGGGGGGGTGTCGGTTGTTGGCCCCCTTTGTTTTGCACGATCAATGCATTTGAATGGGGACATATGATGTGGTATGAACAACTCCCACCCTCTTTTGAAAATGGCTAAATCTGCCCTGTTTTTGCATTATGGTTCACAGTAAGATAAATAATACAAATAAAATAAAGGTTAAATTAGAGTAAACGATTTTGATTAAATAATTAAAATAATTTCTCCTTCATTTTCATTTTAGGTGATGCTGTGAGAATGCCTACCCCACGAAATTTCAGTTGCATTATATGTATGAAAACGCATTTAAAAGAGACAAACCGACGAGCAATATTTAATTCTGGATTGCGGAACTATGTAGAGTCAATTTTAAAAAGACATGTGTACGAACATGACGCTATTTGCCTAAAATGTAGAACAAGAATTCAACGAGAAATTCAGGCTAACAAATTAGTCAACAATGTGACTGTTGCAGAAAAAAATAAAAGCAATGAAAAAAAACAACCAATCTCTGAGGCGTCCTTAGTCCAAAACCATACAACTTCCAATATGTTCTACCACAAAATCACACCGTATGTGTATTGTTTGTAAGAAGCAGAATTCAAATAGGCATAAACATATTGTTGTTCCCAATGAAGCCAAGACACAAACATTTATAGACAAGGGCATCTTTATTTCCTCGAACAGTAGATGTTGTTCTGATCACCTTGTTGGTAAATACTTCAAGCAAGAGGCTTTGAAAGCATTAAAGCATACTTCTCCGTCGACATTCTTCAACCGTACGGATGTAAACGACTTGTTAGATAGAACCAGGTCAATGCTAAAAGATGTTGGAAAACTTAATTTCGATGTCCAGATATCTATGTCAGATGACGATTTTGTTAATCTCACTGGACTAACCAAACAACAGTTTGACGTTGTCGCCACACACGTTACAGACTTGAGAAACTCTGAAGTACGCTCAATAAGAACATGTCTAGCTATTCTCCTTGTAAAATTACGCACTGGATTATCAAACACAATCTTGGGAACTCTTTTCAGCCTTAAGTCCTATAATATACGGCGATCCGTACACTCAGCTCGAGAATCTCTAATCAAAATTTTGTTCCTTCATTTTTAGGATTTAACCATATGAGTCATTCAGTCTTTGCCCAGAGTCATACAACTCCAACTGCCAAAACATTGTTTACAGGAAACAATGAAGACACAGCTGTTCTGATCCTAGATGGGACATATATATACATACAGAAAAGTTCATACCACATGTTCCAGAAGAAAACCTACAGTATGCACAAAAACCGACCTTTAGTCAAGCCCATGATTATAGTTGGATCTGATGGCTACATTTTGAGTGTCTTGGGGCCATATTATGCCAATGCCCACAACAACGATGCCTCGATTACCAAGCATTTATTTAAAACCAATGCTGAAGATATAAAGCAATGGATAAAGGACGATGACGTATTAGTAGTCGACAGAGGTTTCAGAGATGCTCAAGCTTTCCTTGAGAGTTTGAACTTAAAAGTAGAGATGCCTTGTTTCATCAAAAAGGGACAAAAACAACACACTACCGAGGAGGCAAATTCTTCTCGACTTATAACAAAAGTTAGGTGGGTAGTTGAAAGCGCCAATGGACGCATTAAACAGTGGCGCTTTCTCGACAAAGTCGTATCAAATCACTTCGTTCCCTATATTGGAGATTTTGTCAGAATTGTTTCTGCATTTATTAATTGCTTCCGGGCTCCACTGATTAATGACTTTTGCAATGAAGAGCTTGGCCAAACTATGCTGGATAGAGCACAGCTTGGTAACCAGGTACAGAAGTATGTCGAGGACAATAATTTAATTCGCAAAAAGGCTATCTATTCTGAAGTAAATGGCACGGAAAACGTTTTAGATTTTCCTAAACTTACTCTCCAACAAATCAGAGATATAACAATGGGAGTATATCAACTGAAGCAAAAACTTTTCGTAAGACTTTATTATTATTTTTTTTTTTTTTGGGGGTTGTTGAAGTTCTTTTCGTTTAGTAAACACCAAGCTTCTTCCATCCATAGCCGGATAGTGATAAATCTACAAAATATCAATACCGTGTAGATGACAAATTAACATAAGAAAAGTACAATATCAACGTAAATCATATATAGAAAGGTCGTTGCTATGCAATGGATACGGTTGCTAGGTAGTTTCTAAGCATTAAAAAGCTAACAAAATGTAAGTTATTTACAATTGTCATGTAATCACCTAACAATAGATACCTAGCTTTGGTTAACACATTATTGGTTGCATAAACCTTAAAGAGATATTAAAGGCTGTGGTTGCTTAGTATACAGTGTTGTTGCTAAGGGTCATTCTGGTGGCTAAGATGTTGATAAATACTCGTATAAATAATTCAGATAAATAAGACATTACTGTTTGAGATTTCCATATATGTATTGTACAATGATACATTTTGATTCATATAAAAAGACACATTTTTAATGAATATGGTTAAAAATAGCGCATAATTAGCAGATTTTAAATATGTTGCTAGGCAACCAACAAATGATAACTACAAAAAAAAATTGTCATTTTTTTAAGCTTCTATATTTAGTCTATTGAAATTATAAAATTCAATTCATTTGGAGAGGGGGCCAAAAATGGCCCTTATTGTACCTTGTCCTTTGTGCACCTCATGTTTGCGATATACCATCTTTTCCGCAAGTTCATTGCTTTTTCTGTTTGGTAATAAATTATTATAAGATCCATTTTGTTACATCTGGTGATCCGTTTATTTGGCAATCGCCAATGGCAGTCAGCAGGGTTTAAGAACATCAGTTGTTCGACCTGCTAGTCAAATGCGTTTTGTTAAAATATACTTTTCACTTTTTGGTCTTTTGAAAATGTTGTTTGTGCTGTATTTAGACCGCTCTACCAAGAAATTTGTTTTGCATGCACACGTATAAAAATTGCGGTTTCTATTCAACGCAATCATAGGTTTGAACGTTGTTTTCAATTTAGACTTGTATATATAGCATGCAAAACAAATTTCTTGTTAGAGGGGTCTAAATACAGCACAAACAACATTTTCCAAAAGACCAAAAAAGTGAAAAAGTATATTTTAACAAAACGCATTTGACTTAACAGGTCGAACAACAAATGTTCTTAAACCCTGCTGACTGCCATTGGCGATTGCCAAATAAACGGATCACGGATGTAATAAATGGATCTTAATCAAAAATTTAATACTACTCAGAAAAACGATTAACTTGCGGAAAAGATGTTAACCGCAAACAAAAGGTGCAAAGGTTTTTGTACACCATATCCGGATTTCGACAATTAATGTCTCTTCAGTGATGTTAGGAATCGAAACGGTATTTTGAAAGCCATACAATTAACCTCAATTTAGGATAGACTCTTGAATTTTTAGGAGTCAAAATAGGATGAACGGATCATATAAACCCGAAGGCAAATATAATACAAGCCCAAACGAAAAATTATAAACAAGTCTAAATGGAAAACAACGTTCAAACCTTTGATTGCGTTGGATAAAAACCGCAATTTTTATACGTGTGCATGCAAAACAAATTTCTTGTTAGAGGGGTCTAAATACAGCACAAACAACGTTTTCCAAAAGACCAAAAAAGTGAAAAAGTATATTTTAACAAAACGCATTTGACTTAACAGGTCGAACAACAAATGTTCTTAAACCCTGCTGACTGCCATTGGCGATTGCCAAATAAACGGATCACGGATGTAATAAATGGATCTTAATCAAAAATTTAATACTAATCAGAAAAACGATTTACTTGCGGAAAAGATGTTAACCGCAAACAAAAGGTGCAAAGGTTTTCGTACACAATATCCGGATTTCGACAATTAATGTCTCTTCCGTGATGTTAGGAATCGAAACGGTATTTGGAAAGCCATACAATTTACCTCAATTTAGGATAGACTCTTGAATTACCGGATTTGTAATAATATAAGCAACACGACGGGTGCCACATGTGGAGCAGGATCTGCTTACCCTTCCGGAGCACCTGAGATCACCCCCAGTTTTTGGTGGGGTTCGTGTTGCTTAGTCTTTAGTTTTCTATGTTGTGTCTTCTGTACTATTATTTGTCTGTTTGTCTTTTTATTTTTAGCCATGGCGTTGTCAGTTTATTTTCAATCTATGAGTTTGACTGTCCCTCTGGTATCTTTCGTCCCTCTTTTTGAATATATATATAGCGGAACGTGAAGTCAAATAATAATGCTAGGTTTGTCATTCTTCCTGAGAAGCTCCTGTATGACTATCAAAATAGGAAGATGTCATAAGTAAGTTACGAACAATCACACTGTATTTAGGAGATATTAGTTTTGAGAATTAAAAAGTCTTTGGACGTGTTTATTTTAATCTATCGTTTGTCTGCTGATGATGATATAATTGATTGATTGCTTTTTGATGTACACCAAGTGGTAAATATGTCAAGTTTATTCAGGATGAAACTATTATGATAATACATATGAAAGATCAGCAATCAGAAACGTAACACAATAATTTAAAGAAGTATTTTTAAAAACAATGTTTGAGACTTAGTTTTCAAGCACAACAATATTTTGACATTGATATTAATTTTAGATCAACAGTAAACAAAACTATGGAGTATGTATCCGTTCTGTAAACACAGAGAAGTATAAAACTTCAACACAGACGATTCCAACTTATTTTGAATAAAATCAGAAATTGTTTTGCAGAAAATGAAGAAAACAAAAATCTGTTTAAAAATCATGACTTATCAGATAGACACTAAGCACACAAAGAGAATCCTAGGTACAGATCTAAGAGTACTTGCAGTTACTGAGCCAACTCTAATTACAACTAATAAATAAACCATTTTTCTCCTGACTAACATTCCAATCAGTACACATATAATGGATTTAGCGTAAAGACTTCATGAACGGTTTGGGAAAAGCACTTTATGCAATACCAAAATATAAATATCAACAGATTGTAAGCCCCAAAAGGCCTACATATTAAGATGAGTTTGAATTAATTAAAAAAAAAAAATATATGCTATTACCGGTGAAAACAATATTCAAAAATCTTACTACAGTATTAGTTTAATTGCCTTTAAAAATAAGTTCATTCTAAGGATATACAAATTTACATGGATCGTATATTAATTTATGGACTCTATAAATAAAACCACTATAAACATTAGGATGAGATATCCCGTTTGTGATTAGATTTCCACCTGTACAATCAACCTTCAAAGCTATGTATTTGTATCTATGAAAGGATTTAGAAAAGGTTCTAAGTATTTGGTGGAAACCCCTTACTCAATATTTGACCAGTCATACAAAGCAAAAAGGAAAGCTAACAGTAGTAGAAAAAAAACGTAGTGTAGAATTCCGTTGTAAAACTAAAATATCCATATTTAGAAAATGGACAATTATTGTTTAATAATATACAAGAGATATTTCAAGTCAATTCCTTTGGGTTAAATTTTCGCAGTATAATCAAAGAAATGTTGAGTATTTGAAGCACAATTATTATCAATGTAACAGTAAGTTTTATTGATTTCTTTTCTATTAAATGGAATTTAGACGAATCGTTATTGAATTTGTCCATAAACGGTTAATCATTACAATGTAGAAACACGTGTGCTATTTTTGGGGCACACGTCTAGCCATTTGGAATCACCAACAACCAGCTGTTGAAAAACTTTATTGTCCAAACGAACATATAAATGTATGTGGTCATGGAGAAAATCAACAGCTTTATATCTCATCACAGTTCCAATAAGTCTATCCAGCATATTTTTTTTTATCTTTTTCATTACAAGAGAAGGTTTTATATGAGTAGCAGCAAATACATTTGCAATCAAATTATCCGAGCCCCATTGATAAACTAATATACGTCTGTTTGATGAGATTTGTGTGGAAGTGAAATATAGAGAGTAAAAGAGTCATAACTATCAACCAAATTGAAAGACCATCAAAGATAAGTTATTAATCTAAATCAACTTTTTCACCCTCTAAAAATAATTAATTTCATTTAATTTATAGATATAAGAAGATGTGGTATGAGTGCCAATGAGACAACTCTCCATCCAATTTAGTCTGGAAAAACATGGTTTATTTAAATTTAAATAGCTTTCATTAATTACCAATTGATTTTAATAGTTTGTTCTTATGCTGTGCTTTTAAAGCCATGTCCCTGTTAAGGGAGAGAGTAGTTTTTTGTGTGTGTTTTTTTTTTTAAATTTTGGTTCATTTATATGTTTCGGAGTTTAGTGTGACATCCATTTTCGCTGAACTAGTATACATTATTGTTTAGGGGCCAGCTGAAGCCTGCCTCAGGGTGCGGGATTTTCACGCTGTGTTGGAGACCCATTGGTGGCCTTGAGCTGTTTTCTGCTACTTGGTCGGGTTGTTGTCACTTTGACACATTCCCCATTTCCATTCTCAATTTTATCTTTCATTCTTTATCAACCAGCCAAAAGACATGAGCCTGTAATACAGTTGTTGTCGTTGGTTACTGTCTATTTTATTTGTTTCATAGTTTTTTAAGACAAATCAGGACGTTCATTTTTTCTTTGAACTGTTTCAAATTGTGAAACGATGGGCCGTTTTATAGCTTATTACACGTACAGGTTTGCTCTTAACTGATGCCGTACAGTATAGTTATTTACATCATCGCCCTTTGGTCTCTGGTGAACAGTTTGTCTTATAAGCAATCATATTACAACTCCTTATTTTGATAAAAATTGTTATCAAATTTAATACAACGAAATGTTCTTTTCATTATTTTATACTTACACAAATAATTATCGTGGTATGTGTAGTATTTTGTAAGCAATGATCATCGAGTTATGCCGCTTTTGATAACGTATTCGATATAATTCCATCATTTTATTTACATTGTTACATTCGTTTATGACAGATTGTTTGACCAGGTATCCAACAAGTTTAATTTCGAACTGATGCCGTCAGCATTACACTTTTTTGTGAATTTTGATAGATAAAAAAAATACATCATCAAAGATACCAGGCTTATCAATAGGTAAACCAGATGCGCGTTTCGTCAACACAAGACTCATCGGTGAAGTTTATATCAAAATACTTGGAAGGCCAAAATCAAATACGAACTTGAAGAGTATAAAAATACAATAATTCCAAAAAGTTTGACAAATACGGCTCAGGAAATCTCTGATTTTGGATAGAACATCCTGAGTATTTCGAATAATTTATTTGTAAGATGTACTTATAAAAACTACATTATCCATGATACCTCTTGTCGATACCGAAGTGCTGACTACTGACCTAGTGTTATCCTCGAAGACGAAACTTCCATGTGCAGTGGCATTGACCCATAGATAAAAAAGAAAACTATTCCTTGCAAACGAAATAGTTTGTATAACAGTAAGGTTTTCTAGGTAAGATGTGTCACACTCTTTTATATTTTAATTGGGGATTTTGAATGTCCCTTAGGTATCTTTCGCCTCTCTTTAACAGTGTGAAATAGTTTGTAGTCGTTTATTACTTACACCCTACAGTCAAAAGGACATCGCCCCACAGCAAGAGGTTCGGTGTCCATTCAGCAATGTTTTTTCTACTCTCCCACCATGCTTATGTATTTTTTAGAAGTATCCATCATATGAATTGAATGCAGGTATTTTGTAAGACTTGAATATTTTACTTTGTATCACCGTGCATATAGTTGTGTACTGACATTTTATTTTAATTTTTATAAAATAGTTTTTTTTACGTGTTTCTTTCTTAAGGTTGGAACATAAACAGGTGCTAAACTTTTTTTGTAAATATTTTACATTCGTCTTAATTTATAAAATAGAACAAACTATGATTTTTGTAATTATGTTCGTAAGTTCAGACAAATGGAATATAAGAGTTTAGTGAAATTTACGATAGCTATAAAGATATGACTAGAATGCACATATGCATTGACTTTTTTGATTTTTATTTGTTGATAAACTGTGACCAACTGTAACAGGAGAGGCAATAGCAAATTGCTGTTCTGCTTTTAACGAATGTTTTCTTGGGGTCCATCAACTTACTTTTTCTGATAATTCATTTTTATGCTACAGTCTTTACAATTAACGTAATACATTTTTTGGTATCATAGCACATATTATGATCTTCATTCGAACTTACCAACGGACTTCTTTATTATCATATGTTCTACTTTAGCTCTTTCTAACTTTCGATTCATTATTTGACCAAATAGCTAACACATGATTTTCATCTGTTTCCAACATTGAATCAAAAGTCGACTAATCCACATAAGCCTTCAACTTAGAAATCACAAAACATCAGACCATTTCGAACTGTACCATTTTTCAACTGAATCAATTAAGGCCTTATTCATTGAGCTTTTCTATACTTTTTATAACTATCATCCTAATAAACTTTCCGCTTATCTGTTAAAAGTCAACAGATAATTACGAGTGGTTTTCGCTAAAATTTGATCGTAAAATTTTTTTGCAGTAACTTCATCTTCAGCAACAATTTGTGCAGAGATCATTCGTCCAACACATGTCCAAAAGAGAGGCGAAAGATACCAAAGGGACATTCAATAGATATAGGAAGATGTGGCATGAGTGCCAATGAGACAACTCTCCATCCAAGTAACAACTTATAAAAGTAAACCATTATAAGTCAAGGTACGGCCTTCAACACGGAGCATTGGCTCACACCGAACAGCAAGCTATAAAGGGCCCCAAAAATTACTAGTGTAAAACCATTCAAACGGGAAAACCAACGGTCTAATCTGTATAAAAACGAGAAACGAGAAACACGTATGAACTACATAAACAGACGACAACTACTGTACTTAGGACAGGTGCAAACATTTGCAGCGGGATTAAACGTTTTAATGGTACCAAACCTTCTCCCTTTTTCTGAAACAATAGTATAACATCACAACATAGAAAGACACACTATAAAATATCAATTGCAAGGCTTAACTCAATCAAAAAACGTAAATTAACACACAATGAACGAATAAATTTGATCTGTGATTTCAAACTCATAAGTCGAAAATAAACTAACAACGCCATTGCTAAAAAAGAAAAAGACCAAAAGACAAACAACAGTATACAAAACACAACATAGAAAACTAAAAACTGAGCAACACGAACCCCACCAAAAACCGAAGTTCCTCTCAACTATAGAATCCAACCGTACAATTCGAAATGTTCGATCAGTTAACAAAAATTGCTTATGATAATTTTTTCCATTCAATTAATAAAACCATCATTTGAAGTTCAATGCTACCCGAATCATATGAAGTTTGTTATGGCACCCAATTACGTTTCTCATAGTCTATAACTTAAAACAAAAATTTTCAAGATCTGCCACCCCCTTTTAAAGACCTATTACATGCGTCAAACGTGTTTGTTATTAACATAACAAATGTTTCAAACAAACACGTTTGACTTTTTAGAACAAAATTCAAATATGGTTAACTGACACATTTAGGAATAGATTCAAACGTTTTAAAAATGTTGAAGTGATCTTATTTTGCAGCTGCTATTGAAATTCATTATACAATTTTGTAACAAACACAAACAAATCTACAAAAGGCACTAATTTCGCACTATATGTCAAACAATCTTAATGTTAACACCAATACTCAAAACTAGGTTGTCTATGAATAAAATTTCATATTGAGAACAATTGACATAGAAACTAGCAACTATAGGTCAACAATAAGCAAAACCCATACCGCATAGCAAAAGCTAACCACGAAATGACAAATGTAAAACAATTCAAATGAAATGGCGATTTTTTGTACAAATGAATAAACGAAAAACAAATATGATTTACTGCAACAAACGACAACCACTGAATTACAGGCTTCTGACTTCGGATACGCACATCATAAGGGTTACAAATTATCGCCAGCTACATTACAATCATAGGGGCCCTCCAATTCAATTAAACCACTTTTGAATCGTTTTAAATAAAACTGGTCTGTCTTCTGTACTTACTTCAACTCTGTTTGTCGGTAAGAGGGAAATATATAAATAATACTATGGCACACGTTGATAAAAGAAGCGGAAAAACAACACCGATATTGACATCTAATAAAGTAAACTATATTACCTATATTATATCTATATTTACTCCATCATGCAAAGCACAGGTTCCCTGTTCGGATTTGGCTAAAGATAAGGTCTCTTTTGGTTTGATCCGCTGTTCCTCGTTTGTATGACATTTGGATTCGTAAGTATTTTATCCTCGAGAATCACTCAAGATGGACATTAAGTATCCAAATGCGCATCTGATGCAAAACAAATTAGTACTGTTAATGTTATAACTGTGACTTGGTCAACAATTCTTTTAGGCAATAAAGGGACGAAGACTTATATGTTCAACAACGTAAACGTTTTTCGTAGCTATCCATAGAAAATGAATTTTGATAACAAATCAAAGAAATCTCCGATTTGTAGTTCCTGGAATAAATGCTTTGAAAATTTTCATACATGGTCATTATGTGTGAGAATATATAAGTATTCGGGAAACAGAAAGGGGATAAGCGATAATCCTGAAAATGATCACATGAAGTTTGAAACTAAATTTCAGGTAGCTCTGATTTGTAATTTCTGAATAACGCGACGGAAATTGTATTGGATGGAAGGACGTACAGACGTCAACCAGTTATACCCCATACTTTCTAAGAATCTGGAAATAAAATAAAGAAGGGAGAAAGGGTTAGTATTTGATGCACAAATGAATTTGTCATATTACGCAACGCGATTTCGGATAATTTTCTTTTATTGGTTTTCAAAGTATTTGGCAAGTTTTCCACATCATCTTGTTTATATTTGTACCCCTCTTAAAAATGAAAAAAAAAAAAAAAAAATTAACTATGCGTGTACAGCGGGTCACACTACACATCTCTGTGTCACATTGTAAAAACAATAAAATTCTAAAACTTTTAAATTATAAGTTCTACGGACCATAGAGAACCACGAGCAAGCGAAATACGATTCCATTATGAATTGAGTTAAACGTCCGATTATTAGTTGATTTTAACGTCCACCGCAGCTTACATGATCATAAAAAGTACGTTATTCAAAAGAAACTATTATATAGCAGACCCCATCATAATTGGTGAATGTGCGCGCCGTAGGTAAATCGCATTATATCCGTGTGTTTTATAGCAAGGAACATGTGAACTTTGTCCTGGGAATTTTTTCTCTTAATATTCGTAAATATTATCTCAATAGTAGAAGTTTTTATATTCATATTTTATCGTTGTTAGTTGGTAAACAGATGTAACAGTTTTAGGTATAACCTAACAGGTAACAGTTCAAACTAAGAATAGTTTAAATCAGGACAAGGTACCCGTGGCAAATGTAGCGACAGTTTTTCAACCAGTTATCCACTATGTTTTTCAGTTACGACTGACTCGCCTTTCACTTACTTATACAGGTTCAAGATCAATAGAGTCAGTTAGAATTTTGATTTAAGCAGTAGGCTATGTAAGTTCGATTATTACTAAAAATACCATTGCAGGTATAAGGAGTCATTGTTTGATAGAATTATGTGGATTTGGAATTTTCCCCATATTTGAATGTCAGGTCCTCATCGTTTACCTGTTGTCTGGTTTAATTCTGGTCTGGGTAAGGGTATATATACTTTTGTCCCTTCAAAGTCATCCTTTAGTGAGAATATAAGGCAATAAACAATAAAATATGAACCTTCCCAGCGACTTTATCCGTTCAGAACTTTAAAGTTTGGAAATCGTCTGTCTTAGATATGAGAGACAGAGCTTCTGTTGTTAGTGACCCAGGTGCTGATTACGACGCCAAATTTATATTTTCCTCTTTGGAGTTAGGAGGTCAAATGGTTGTATCCAGCTGCAGGTCTCAACCTTAAGTTTACATAGATGGTCTACCAGCGTCAGGAGGCAGATTATCTGATATTGTTGTAATAACTATCCTGCAGTTGGTCATAGAGTAGAATTGGGAATAGTGTGTTCTCTATTCATAGCGAGTACTCAGTTTTTCCTATGTATATTCAACCACGTCAAGTACTTTATTTATTTGATTTAAAACAATTTCGTCGTCAATAAAAAAAAAAGTGAAAAAAGAGAAGCAGGATAACTGATTGCCCTGTCTCTTCGAATCGAAAGTACTAGCTCTAAAGGAATAGGAGCGTTTCAAGCTTATTCTGCCCAAATCCCAGGTTTTTTCCTCTGTAAAGATCAGCGATAAGTGGGTGATTAACCTAGTACACAGATCTATTAAAATCTATCAATGATAAAAAAAAAGAGGATGATGATATCAAATGGGCAATTTAAATTCTTCAGTCAAAGAGAAACACCAAGAGATCCACCAAAAAATATTTTCCTGAAAAGGAGGTTAGCACTCTTCTTCGGAAACTTCAAAGGAGGAAGAGACTCCAACTTCATAGCGATTGGGGATTCGGAGGCCGAGTTGTCTTAGTAGCATATCTACAGTGATCACTAACCCGTCAATTTTGCGATTGCGAATACGAACCCTACGCGTGGCACTTCGGCACGTTCGGGTATCTAAATTTACAGGTTAGTTAAACAAAATCACCGTAAAAAATAGGATGCGTTTATGCTTATAAAAATGGAAGACAAAAATATACATTCAAATTGACAACTTACGTCGATCAAGTTTTAGACTACAGAAATGTTTTAGATCCTATTATCTTAAGGTTTATACCAAAAAACTTACTTTTCAGAAGCACTTTCATAATCAATACATATATCTTATATACGTTTTGACTCAAATGCAGCTTTTTGTTTTGTTTAAGACAGTATCTGCCAATAATAAAAAGCGAAGCCGCGGAGCCAAACCTATGGAAAATCAAATACTCATATGAATAATCATTCTGACTGTTAACTTCATTTGAGTTTCATATTGATCGTAATATTGTTATTTCAATTCTTCGCGGAAACAATGGAAAAAGAATTCTTATAATTTAAGGTTAGCTGTACAATGCATAAAGAAACAAGGAGTCTTGCCACCAAAATTAACATTTTGTCACGTCGGGGAATTTTAAAGCTGACTTTAAGGAATGGTGTTTGCTGAAATGTACGTCATTTGGAATTCGATGGATAGTTGTCTTATTGGCAAGCGTAATACATCTTCCTATTTTATAAGGTCTGTTACAAGAATTTCACAATTATACACAAAAGACATCAAAGATCCATAATTTATTTTTTAGTACCACTGATTCGCGTTTTGTCTACACAAAAGTCAAATCAAAATAGTTGATAGACAAAATCAATTAAGAAGGACAATAAGCTACTTTAAAATTGTATATATACATCAGGATTGGTGATTCAGAACACAACTGAACAAACATATAAAAGTAGATATAATTCAATTCACCAAAGCAAAAATGAACATTTTGAATACTTTTTATCTGTTTATTAATCTTTCAATTTTTTTATTGAATGTTAGTTTCAATTGGTTTTAAATACAAGAAATTTTCATTAAGACTTTCTAAATGTAGAAAAATATTTTATCATATATTTATCGTCAGAATTTTTCTGGAAGAAAATAAAATCAAAAATAATATTTATATGAAAACTGTAAAATCTTTTCACACTTTATCAGTTTTTTTTAAACAATAACAAACAAAAACAAAAATCCTTATATAATCTTGAATTTTTCAAAAAAAATTAAAACTTTTTTAGAGCGTACTCACCGTTTGTTGCCAACAATTTTTTCTTGAAACTGTTGAGGTGTAAATAGATTTTACAAATAAAAGTCATTTAAAAATATCCTATACCTGTGATTGAAAAATTAGATTTTGACAGTTTAAATATGTCAAGTCCACATTATTAACATGTCAGCAAAACATTACTTGGTAAACTATCATTTTTCAGATATTCGAATATTCTACTTGCAATAACCAAATGAACGCATCGAAAAATTTAAGTTTTATAACATCTAAAATAACAACGTCAACGTTTTAATATATCATCGATGGTTCCAACTGTCTGAGACAACGTAAAACCGTAGATGCATTTGTCTTTTCTTTTTAGGTCCCTTTTGGTCATATAAATCCTTAAATTTCTATGTGTTAGTACATCCTTGTCTTACAAATGTTTATGTTGAGGTGGCACTCTACAGTTAGAAAATAGAATTAAAATGAACCTCAAAAATGTTTATTTATTCTCCTTTCCTTGCTTTATCGTATTTCTAATAAATTAAGCTAACTGTTTGTGATGTATTTTATCAGTATCTTCCGTTTAATTAATTTTCAATAGTAAAAATGGTGAAATATAATTTATCGTTGGTGTATCCTTGACAACATCCTGCATTTATCTGCCATACGATGCTGGCATGAAAATGTCACATGTTCCCCCAAAATTTTGTTCAAAGAAGAATTTGAATCCCTTTGAGTCATATCTTTTTCTGACACCATTGACATTTATATATCAAACAATACCGTATGTCTGGTATGGATATGCAAATACGGACTGTCAAACCGAAAAAGCCCATAAAACATGCATATCAAAATTTTTATTTTCATATGAATTATATTAATATTCATCTATCTAAAAATTAATTCTATTGCATAATAACTTTCTTATTTGACAGATTCACCGGGGCCAAAATGCAAAAACTCAGACCTAACTTTGGAATGCTAACTTAACCTGTTAAATCATCATCATTTCCTTGCTTTCCTATAAGTTAAACTAACAATTGAAAAAGCCCATAAAACATACATATCACAATTTTTATAAAATATAACGTATATTAATCTTCATCTATCTAAAAAATAATTCTATTGCATAATAACTTTCACATTTGAAAGATTCACAGGGGTCAAATTGCGAAACCACAGACCTTACTTTAGAATGCTACCTCCATTTGAAACCGTTTTTTTTTCCTGTTTCCAGTTTTAATAGATTTTCTGAATTGGCTAAGTAATGAAAATTTGATGAAGGTTAGCAATTGATAATGAAACACGACAAAATATTATTTAATAAAATGCTTGTTAAAGTGTAAAACCACATATCTGCCTTAATTTTTGGTATAATTTCTAAAACATTTCTCCTTGTTATGTCTTTTTCTGTTTAAAATCTTTAAATAACCTTTACAAAAGAAAGATTTTACAATATTAAGCTATTTCAAAGCATTGATATGTCAATTTTGATGTGAATTCATACCAAGCCTTAGTTAAGACACATGCAAATAGGGAATAAATTTCTAACAGTGGTGGCAAATTTAGATTTAATTCTTGACAAATTGTAACATTAAACTCTGCTAAAATATTTCTGATTTATTCACATGAAAAAAACTCTGAGGCTATTATATAAAACGCAATCATTTGGTTACAAGGGAGTACAAATTTAAGACTGAACCATGTCTTAGTTTTTAAATGTCTATATATGGTTGCTAAGGATAAAAAATAATGAAATTAACATGTATTGCCATCCTAAAGTTTTTCCCCTAAGACTTGGATTAAGAATCTAAATTTAAATAGATTTTTAGTATGATTTATCTTTAAATGTGCAATTCTGTATTTTCTGCGATGCCAAATGGAAGCACTGAACAGTTAGGAAAATAATTAAAATCAGGCCACATCATGTTTAACCATCATCTTTTCCTTGCTTTCTAATAAGTTAAGCTAACTGTTTGTGTCATACATGAGCATATGTATGTTATCACTATCTTTCATAGATTTAATTTTCAATTTTTTTTTTGAATGGTGAAATACTATTTCTTTTTTGTGTTCTGTATTTATAGGCTATGAAAAATTACAAAAAGGGGCATGCAAATATCAAATGATCCCCCAAAATTTGGTTCAAACTACATTCCGATTCGTTTGAGTCATACCTTTTTCTGAAACCATTGACATTTATCTATCTATTCGCCTCATTTTTCTTTTGTAAAATTAGATCACAACGTTCGTGTGAAAAAAGGTGGAAATAAACATTATAATAATTTCTGATGAATATAAATCCATAAAGCATTTCGGACGTACGGAAATTGTAACGTGTTATTCATATTTTATGATCAACTCAGTTTTTGGTGGGGTTCGTGTTGCTCAGTCTTTGGTTTTCTATGTTGTTTTGTGTACTGTTGTTTGTCTATTTGTCCTTTTCTTTTTTAGCCATGGCGTTGTCAGTTTATTTTCGACTTATGAGTTTGAATGTCCCTTTGGTATCCTTCGCCTCTCTTTTCTTGCATTGGGACGATTCCACTACTGGTGGACTCTTTGTCCCCGAGGATATCATCAGTTCAGCAGTCGCAGCTTCGAAATTGACATAATTTTTTTCATACTTTTGAAAAATTCCCTGTTGATAAATTATGACTGTTCTAACTCCCTCAAGCAGAGTTGACCGTAAATAAATTTGGCTATTCGTTGTGCGTCTCATTTGGTCATAAAATTCCTAACGCGTCTACGTTTTTATACATCCCTTGCTTTCAAATGTTTAGGTATGAGTATATGAAGGTAAATACACAGAAGCGCTACGGGACAAGACATTAATAAAGTGTTATTTTCATTTCATAGCACTAGGTCTATACAATGACTGGTGCACTGCACCCGAGGGTATCATCAGCTCAGTAGTCGGTGCTTCAGTACTAACATGATTTTTAACAAAATTAAAAACAGTTCACTATTGATGATTAAGAAGTGTTTAAAGAAAGTAAAGTTTCAATTATCTCAAGCAAAATTGATCTTAGACTTTACTTTTAAGGTTATTTTTTTTTTTACACAAAGCTTATTTATTTTGTACATTTTATACCTCCCTTGCTTTCAAATAATTAGGTCTGAGCGTTCCTGGTGAAGTTATATTCAGAAAAGTATGTCGGACGCACGAAATTTTATAAGGATTATTTTCATTAAAGGAATGGAACTACCGTGTTTTTTTTCTTTCAATAATGAGTAAAATAAATCAAATACATGATATATTGTTGTATGATTTGTCCTGTTATAAAGAAAATAAACATTAGCCTCGTTTTAAACAAAAAAAAGGGGGGATTTGGTATGATTGCCAAAGAGACAACTCTCCACCAAAGACCAAATGAAGTAGAAAGTAACAAACTATCGGTCCCCGTACGGCTTCAACAATAAGCAAAACCCATCCCGCATAGCAAGCTATAAAAGGTTCCAAAATAATGTAAAACAATTCAAACGAGACAACTAACGGTATGGTTAATGAAGAAAACAATTAACGAAAATCAAAAATGATATACAGCTACAAACGACAACCATTGAATTACAAGCTCATGACTGGGGACAGACACCTACATAATGTGGCGGTTTAAAACATGTTTGCGGGCACTCACCCCCTCATCTTGGACAAAGGTGTTACAACACAACATAAAAATAATTTCAAAAAGGCTAAACATCAGATCGATATAAAGCACAAACACAACTAACAAAGACACAAAGTACAGATCTGTGAGTACTCGTAGTTACTGAAAGCTAGTTTAAATCCACTCACAACTAATGAAAAACCCTGTATTTAAAACTAAAATATCAATCTGTACATAGCCAACATCAAATGGATTTAGTGTAAAGACGTCACTAAGAGTTAAAGAAAAACATGATATTGTGCAATGCTAAAATATAGGCATCGACAGAATGTAGGACCGTAAAGGTTCATAGGTGTATAGCAATAATATTTAGTTACATTTGAATTTGTTCATAACAAAATCAATATCCATACTGATAAAAGCAATATTCAAAGAAATATTTACTGTGTGCAATAGGTGACCTTTTAGAAAAAGTTTATTCAAAGGACCGATAAGTTTACCCGGATTGTATCTTAGTTTATGGGCTCGATAAACAACATCACCGTAAAAATAAGAATGTCATCATGCTAAAAAAAAGGGGGGGGGGATAAACATTCAAATTGACAACTTACCTCAATCAAAATTTAACTTTTAGACAACATATGTTAGATCCAACTATATTAAGGTTTATACCAAAAAACTATTTTTTTTCAGTAGCACTTTCATAATCAATACATATATTAAATAGGCTCGAGTAGCATGATATGAAAAATTATCACAAAAATGATCAAAGCCAAATTTTGGAAAACAGCGATAAAATTCAATAGCTGATCCATCATTAATGGCAGTTTTGCAATCGACATAAGACGTAATTAGCCAATGGTACTATTTTTGGAATACCTCATGCTAAAGAATGTAAGGAATAGTCTGCACTCGAAAAATTTGTTGATTGTCAGTTTGTAAATCTTAGTCGTAATTTTCACCTTTTATTTTAAAAAGATAATTATAACAACCCACTGTAGAAATCCTTAAAATATCATTTCGAAAACCGATATCATTGTCAACATTTTAGATACACTTCGTCTTTTGAATAAACACTGTATAATAATAAATGCATAGAATATCAAGTATTACCAAAATATTGGAAATTACAATAGACCCCACCAACCACCAAAAGCAACATCCAGCTTCACCGGAAAATAGACACAACGAACAACACATAGTCTAGATAGTCTGTATTTTACAGGAACTAAATGTTAATGTAGTAAGCTAATGTTAACACAAACATTTTTTTGTCTATTCATACAATATGTCGTAACAGTAAAATGCACAAAAAATAAAATTTCAAAGTCCAGCTTCCAACATGATGACCACTTACTTGTACTGAAAGATAAATGTTGCATTTTAATGCACTTGAAGAGATTTTGTCGTTAATAATAAGAACATTTTAAAAAATCTATTTCCTATATTAAATAATATAAGTAACAGCATATGTTAAGATTCAATAAGTGAAGCTTTGACGCGTCATTTTTATCACAAAGAACTAGCTATTCACAGAAAAACATTTTGTAGAAAAAACTCCGAACAATCTTCTGGTAATGGCTGTTTGTAAAACAAAACCAAAAACATAAAGCACAGAAAACATCATTGTAATCTTTTTTTTCTCGGATTGTTGTAAGGAATGCATTTATGTTTTTGTTTGTAATATGATTCAAGATAAATTTAATAATGTGGAAACCATTTTATTATCGAACGGAAGACTGAATTTAAGAAAAAACCCAGGAATGAACTCAAAATCTTCAAAAAAACATTAATTTTATCTATTTTATTATTTCAATAATCAAAATAAATATGTTTCTACAATGACATTAAAACATGTTTGTATATTATTTTCGATGATCGATTTAAATATGTCTGTACTATGTATAAACATTATTAACAAATTGGAGGTAACTTCCCAGGTACACTTATTATCTCCGTTTTCAACATTGTTTTGTCAATATCTGAAACACCTGGCCACATTTGTCTGCTTGTTCGAGAACACGATTTAATAAAATGTTTACAATTCAAATTGTCCAATGCTGTTTTTCTTCTTTTGTCTTCCATTTCAATGGACCGGTGTGCTTTCTCGGAATTAGCGGTATTGTTTAAGGTTTGGGATTTTTTATTCATCTTTAGTTCATGATTATTCATATGAATTCTATGAACGTCATCTTTAAACAGTTGGTTATCACCTTCGGCAGAAGATAATTTTTCACAGGTTCGTAGAGTTTGTTTTACACTTTCATTTTCTTCAGGAATTGGATTACATACTATGAAGGATTCACTTGTATAAGATTTGCATTTTCGCTTTGGCAGCAGTGTTAGTTGTTTTTGACGACATGTTTCAGTAGAATCAGACACTCGCCGAAAAATATTGTTTTTAATGTCAACTGTTGATTGACTGTATATAGAACGGCTAGTTATTCTTTGCTCGTGATAAGAGTGTGAGTTGAGTTCTGATCGCATATACTTTTTAAAAATACATCTATACTGAGGCAAACATTTTCTTTTTATATAATTAAGCGTACTTCTTCCATCATTATCAAGTATGTTTGGATCTGCATCGTTGTCTAATAGCAACTGGATGATATCAATTGATAGGAAATGTCGTACAGCATACATCAGTGGAGTACGACCCATCATATCTTGAGTATTGGTATTAGCACCACTCTTTAAAAGAAGATTGATTAGAACAATAAGGGAATCGGAATCGGAATTCTTTTCTTCTGCAACAAAACTACAAGCTACTATCAACGGAGTTTTACCATCGTAACCTTGAAAATTTACATTTACTCCACCATCAACGAGTAGTTTAACAAGTTTCATCTTCCGTTGTGCTACGGCTTTCAGCAACATTTCTTTTTCCGGACACTATAATAAAAATACATTGCAATTATATTTTCATATTTCCATTGAATAAAATAAAAAGCAAAGTAATTAAAGAATCCAAACAGATTTAAATGAATGACGAAAAAATAAAATGAAATGATATTCTAAAAACCCAAATGAAACCCTTAAATAACGGTTTAAACATCTGTGTATTTACCTGATCCATTTTGACTATTTGCAGATTATTGTATAAATGAATGATACGTTCCTTCCTTTATACTTTTCTTTATTGGTCACCAAATCTTGTTTCCACGCATTCATACAGATTCAACAACTAGGATTTATTTTTACACAAAGTTATCACACTCCCACAATTATTTCATCAAATTTCTATAAACTCCGCCTTAGTAACTCTTGGCTGTTGCATTAGGGAAGGTAGCATTAATTATTAAAATTTTTACAAAAATATCTTTCAACGGGTCTACATATCATGAATGACTGATTTTGTCATTGATATTGATACTTTTTTTCACTTCATGGACACGTTTTGTCATGTCAAAAACACCAAGGGTTTACTTGGGTTATGGAGTAAATGTACATGGGACAAAATCGCACACAATACATAGAAAACATAGAAAATTATCAATGAACAGGGCTTTTATTCCTGTTCTTCATCTTGACAGTTGATGTAGGGCCTTCAACAATGAACAAATCATTCATACCCTACAACAAGGTCAAGACGGCCCCTAGCGTCGACTTAAGCGGTACTATTGATAAAAACAAAGTAATTTTGAAAGACATCGATCGCCGCCAAAACACGCCCCGAAGCCACACATGTTAGTACACTACAACCTGTGGTTGAAAGCGGGACGTTTAATACGTTGTATTGTAGGAAACTGAACTTTTCGATATTTTTAGTTTATATGTTTGATAGATGAGTTTTCAGTGAGAATATGAGTAAAAAATAGGCGAAAGATACCAAAGGGACATTCAACCTCGTGCAGTGAGATAAACTGACAACGCTTTAATAAAAGTGAAAGACGACGAAAAGACAAACAAGTTAAAGAAAACAATACATTAAAAACTAAGAAATGAGTTACACGAACCCCATCAAAAACTGAGGTTGATCCCAGTTGCTCCAGACGGGTAAGCTGATCATGCTAAACCAGTGGCATCCTTCGTGTTGCTCATGTAAAGTTCAAATCGGGCAATGAGTCAAAAGAGAAAACCAACAAACTGATGACTGCTTAATTAGTAAACAAAAAACAAAATGAGGCAGATAGCAATCAAAATAAAATGTTGAGTATTTGATGCACTTAAATAAAGGTTTTGTCTTGTGATAGACACATAAAGAATGTGGCGGTGTTTTACCATGTTGAAATCGTTTGGAAAGACTTGACTTAGCACATAAAAAGAAAAAAAAAGCAACTTTAGGTACATATCTAAGAGTACTCGCAGAGCCAGTTAACAGTTCCAACTTATAAATAAACCATGTGTCCACTGTTCCCATTATTACACATCCATTGGATGTAGTGTAAATACGTCATAAACAGTTTGAGAAAAGGACTTTGTTCAATGCCAAAATATAAGTATCGAAAGTAATAAGCCGAAGAATGCTCATAACTTTAGAGCCATACAGATTTAGTTATGCTTGAATTTATTTTAATTTTTTTTTGCTAGTACCGATGAAAACAATAGTAAAAAATCTTACTACGATAATAAGTTTATTCTATGGAATACATTGATCATATATAAAATTATGGGCTCTATAAACAAAATCACTGTAAACATTAGGATGTGATATCCCGTTTGTAATTAGATTTCTAAATGTACAGGTAAACCTCAAAACCAGATATTTGTATCTATGAAAGCATTCAGTAAAGGTTCTAAGTAATTGGTGGTAGGTGGTAAGGTAACCCTGACTCAATATTATTTAACCAGTTATACAAAGTTCACGGTCATCGCGTAATATATGTTTTACTGGTAAATTATTAAGTCAGGGATTTCGTTACCACAAATTACTTAAAACCTGTACTAAATTCTTCCATAGATATAAAGATTTGGTTTTGCAAGTTTGGCTGTACCTGTAAAAAACTTATTTCAGACGGAATAGCACATCCTAAATTTTACAGTGATGTTGTTTACCGAGCTCGGAAATGTATATACGATCCGGGTAAACTTATCAATCCTTTAAATAAACTTATTCTAAAAGGTTACCAATTCAACACTGCAATTAGATCTTTGAAAAATTTTTTCATTGGTATAAATATTGATTTTTTTATCAGTAAATTAAAATCATACTGAATAGTTTTGTTGTACACTTATTCCCTTTAACGGTACTACAATCTGTCGATACCTTTATTTTGGCATTGCACAAGGTCATGTTTTTCTCTGACTGTTAATGACGTCTTTACACTAAATCCATTGGATGTTGGATGCGTACTGAATGATATTTTAGTCGTGGATACATGTTTTATTTATTAGTTGTTATTAGTTTTGAACTAGCTGTCAGTATATGCGAGTACTCTCAGATCTGTATTTAGTGGGTTTTTTGTTGTTGTTGGGGATGAGGATTGATTAATACCCTGCCACGTCCGTTCTGTGTTTTTGTTTGATTGTTCTGCTTGGTATCGATCTGATGAGTTAAGCCTTTTTCAACTGATTTTTATAGATTGTTCTTATGTTGTGCTGTTTCACCACTTTCCCAGGTTACGGGGAGGGTTGAGCGCTCACAAACATGTTTAACCCCGTCACATTCTTTATGTGCCTGTCTCAAGTCAGGAGCCTGTAGTTAAATGGTTGTTGTTGGTTTATGTCGGTCATATTTGTTTTTCCTAAATTGTTTTGTTATAAATTTGGCCGTTAGTTTTCTCAATTGAATTGTTTTATATTTTTTTTTTATGTCGGGGCCTTTTATAGCCGACTATACGGTATGGGTTTTTCTCATTGTTGAAGGCCGTACGTTTGCCTATAATTGCTTACATCCACTTCATTTGAACTTTGGTGGATAGTTGTCTCATTGGCAATCATACCTCATCTCCTTATTTTTTTATATAAATCGTGAATACAAACACAAATCTGTAATTCAGTTGTTGTTTGTTGCTGTGTTACATATTTGTTTTTCGTTCATTATTTTATACATAAATTTGGCCGTTAGTTTTCTCGTTTGAATTGTTTAATATTTGTCATTTCGGGCTGACTATGCGGTATTGGCTTTGCTCAATGTTGAAGGCCGTACGGTGACCTATAGTTGTGTCATTTGGTCTCTTGTGGAGAGTTGTCTCATTGGCAATCATACCACATCTTCTTTTTTATATATTCCGACAACGGGTTTGGAAATATACACACCGTAAGAAGGTGCCAAAGGAACATAACCGAGGAAAAGGAAAATAAACAATAGGAAACAAAAACACAAAGTCTAGTGTAGAGTTTTACTTGTAAAACTAAAATATCATTATCTAGAAGATGATTGTTGTTGACTATATGCAAAAGATATTTAAAATCAGTTCTATTTGGGTAAATTTCCGCAGTTTAATAAAAGAAATGTTGAAATGTGAAGCAAAATTGTTATCATGGTAATAGTAAGTGTTATTGAATTTTTCTGTTACTATCAAACGGAATTTAGACGATCGATCGTTAATGAGTTTGACCATAAACTATGATTCATTACAATCCAAAAACAAGTGTGGTATTTTCGAGGAACACTTATTGCAAATAGGAATAACTACAACGAACATATATGTTGTCAAGATGAAAATTAATAGCTTTTAATGTCTCAACACAGTTCCAGTAAATGTATCCAGCAGATTTATCTTTTCATTACAGGAGAAGGTTTTATATGAGTAGCAGCTAATGAATTTGCAATGAAATTTTTCAAAGAACCATTTATTGAAGAATAGACTTCTGTTTGATTAGATTGTGTGGCAGTTTAGTGTAAAGTAGTGTAGAAAGTCATAACTGAAAGACCATCAAATGCAGGCTATTAATCTATTTCAATCAAAGACTTTTACCCTCCAGACACAATTCATTACATTATTTTAGTATGGAAAAAACATGGTTTTTAAAAGTTGAAATTGTCTATGAACTGACTTTAATTAATTGTGGATACTCCTAGATCGATACCTCGAGCTCGTGCTTGGGGTTTTTGTGTTCTTAGTGCTGAGCTGAAGAGTACTGTCTTTACCATTTGATTTTGATAGTGTATTATTCTATTGAAGCGATGTCCCTGTTTAGGGAGAGAGTAGAACACTCATTCAAATGATTGTTTAAGCCCGCCCCATTCTTTATCACGTGTTGTTTTCATTTTTTATCAGCCTGTCCAATGTCACGAGCCTGTAAAACAGTGGTTATCGTTGGTTAACGTCTGTACTATTTGTTTTTTGTGTTATAAGATAATTCAGGCCGTTGGGTTTTTCTTTGAACTATTTAAAATTTTGTTACGCAAGGCCGTTTTATAGCTTATCATACGCATAGGTTTTGCTCTTAACTGATACTGTACAGTACAAGTATAGTTGTTAACATTGTCGTCCTTTGATCCCCAGTGAACAGTTAGTCTCTTTAGCAATGATACTACAACTCTCTTTTTGATAAAAATTAATATCAAATATAATACAACGAAATGTTCTTTTCGTTATCTTATAATTACACAAATAATTCTCGTAAGCGGCATGTATAGCATTTTGTAAACAATGATTATTGAGTTATGCCGCTTTTGGTAACGTATTCATTAGAATTCCATCGTTTTATTTACATTGTTACACTATTTTATGACAGATTGGTTGACCAGGTATATCAACAAATTTACTTTCGAGGTGTTGTCGTAAGCATTTGTTAATTTTATAGATAAAAAAAACTCACCATCAAAGATACCAGGCTTATAAATATGAACCCCAGACCCGCGTTTCGTCTACACAAGACTCATCAGTGGAGCTTGAATCAAAATACTTCGAAGGCAAAAAATCAAATACGAACTTGAAGAGTATTGACAACCAATAATTCCTTTAAAAAATGTGACAAATACGGCTAAGGACATGTGTGCCATTGGGTAGAATATCATGAGTGTCGAATAACTTATTTGTAAACATTAAACTTATAAAAACTACAGAATGCAGGACACATTATCAAGGATAATCCTTTGGTAAAGAAGACTTTGAAAATGAATGATAGAGAAATTATAAAAACTCCATGTGTGAATAAATTCTTGTCCCTTCAACAACTATATCACAGTTTACAGCTTTATGCAAAAGAAGAAAATTCTAACCATTAGGTAATTAGATATAAGAAGATGTGGTATGAGTGGCAATGAGACAACTCTCCATCCAAGTCAAAATTTATAAATGTAAACCATAATAGGTCAAAGTACGGTCTTCAACACGGAGCCTAGGCTCACACCGAACAGTAAGCTATAAAGGGCCCCAAAAATTACTAGTGTAAAACCATTCAAACGGGAAAACCAACGGTCTAATCTACTGTTTTCCAAATTTTAGCAGAACATTTATACGTATGCGAACATAAGAAAAAAGAGGAAGTGAATCACAAAAATATAGAATGTTATGAAAAAAGAGTAAAACGAAAGATTGTCAGTAATAGAATGCAACAAACGCTCACAATTACAGCAATATTTTTTTTGCATGACCTGTTTTGGAGTTACATTTGTATTTAAAGTTGCATACATGTCACACGATAACAATTATTCAGTAGTTAATTTAAAAATTTGCTATGATTTAGTAATCAAAGGAACTAAACAATAGCAATCCAAGATCTAATGACATATTCAATAACTTTTGTGATAAATTATCAAGATGAATTTTTTGTTTTTCTTTATTTAAAAACAAATTCTCGTCTTATGATTACTTTTATCTAAAATTTATGACACTTTGCTTTATCCAGGTTCCAGTACATTGTACAAACGTCTAGAAGATTGTTCAACATTAGTAAGGCGTAGCATTGAAGGTCTGGTTAATGTTGTTATGAAAGGTTGTAGGACCTTCAGAGACCCGAAAACTGTAGTTCATCAATTTGGAATGACCACCACGGAATCCAAATCTGTTCAAGAAAATCCTCAAAATGTAAAGTGATATCTGGAATCTGAGCTTAAGGTTTGCATACTCTTTATTATCAAATTATTGGAAAGGAATTCATGTAAGTAAATTTTACATTTTCTAAATGATTGATGTAAAACCATTGGAATTAATAAAAAAGATAAATTTAAATCTTGTAAATTTTCCAGATTCATGAATACAAAGATTTTGAAATAGGATTTGCAACAAGTTTCAGAATTGATATCCAATTATGATTTAGAAGAAAGAAAAGCTGTTTTTTACATTTAAAAACAACTAGCAACATGCAACTAGGGAATGTTACGTTGCGAATCATTGTATATCATACGCACTGAGTTTAACTGACCACCAAGCTACAAGTTCATGCGGGCATATCCATGCCATAATTTGTGGAGACTGTGAAATCTTTGATCCTCCAATGCATTTGATAAAAGCGACAGCTGACGAGAAAGTATGTGAAAATAATAATGCTACTATGTGCACAGTAAGATCCCTAATAATCATCACTACCAAATTAAAAAAAAATCGATTTTTAGCTTTTGTCATCACATGGCGTCTGTCATCTGTCTTTTAACGTTGTGAACGAATCTTCATCTATGGCAGTACTGGGTGGAATGAAACCAGTTGGCCACAAACAATCTTTGGGTGTTTATATTCAAATAATGTTGTTTATGCCAGCCCTGTGAAACATTGACGCCAGAACTAGAATTAGAATATAGGGGCCTGTCACGGAATAGAAGTTCCTTCATAATATAAGTTCCAAATGGAAACAATATTCTGGAATATTATTTCCACTGGAATAAATATTACAGTAATTGTTCCTAACGGAATAAATTGTATAGAATATATGTTCCAACAGGAACAGATATTATGACATTGTTTATAACAAAGTTTCCAGTGGAACTTCTGCTAGGCGGTACAAATATACGTTGACAGGCCAACCCCACTCACACTTTGCAACAGGGTTTAGTTGATTAAGGAAATCCTATTGAAAATAAATTTAGTTAAATTTTAAATAGTCTTTTGTTTGTTATCGAATAACAATATTATTTTGTCTTAAGACACATTATTTATAAAGCTGCAAATGAATTTTAATTAAAAAAGGGGAACGAACATCTTTTATGAGTTTTGGTTTTGGTTTTTGACATTTGAACAACAGTTTCTATGCCCTAAAGCTTAGAGATTCCAACCCAGATGTCTGTATAGAAGGAAATACCATTTTGATTCGAGCGTTACTGGTGAGTCCTTTGTAGACGAAACGCGCGTCTGGCCTACACAATTGTCATTCTGATATCTATGATGAGTTTATTTGTGCAGAAAAGCAAAACAAAAACTTATGGTACTTGAAATCTTCAAAAAGCCTATAATAAGTCATGGAAACCCAAATGTTTAATTGATTTTTATATTCCACATAAAAGTGTAAGTCAGTGTCTTTAATGAAGAACTAGTCCTTTTTCACTGAAATAACCCGTATCCTTGACCATACTATATTTTGTATCTTGCTTTAGATTTTTGTTTAACATTTTTAAACAACAATCTGATGGTGAGAACCTCTTGCTGATCAATTTCGAATTTTCTTAGATGATTTGCAATTGAGTAAAAAATAATATAATTATGAATATTTTATGATTTAAATGACTGATTGAACGTGTTTTCCCTTACGTATCTCTAATATATTCATATATATCTTAAAACAAAAGAGAAGCAAAGAATATAAGATTCCGGGATATGTGTGTTTAGTAGATCGAGTTCTTAGAAACGAAGAAAAGTTAAACTTACGTAGCTTTATTGTTTTATTTACACTACTGTACATCTTTGTGTAATGTTATACAGAAATACACCATGTCGGATAAAAATACAAGATCAGTGATCACGTTCTCCGAAGCAAATCGTGTTACACTTACTTGTATTAAAACTGATGGACTATGAAAGTACTACTTTTTAGGGGGTTCTTTTTTAGATTTTGGATGTACTAGTAAATTAAATTTCAGTGAAAAGCCTTGTTTAGAATTTCTATAGTTTATGAATAGTAATTGCTTGAGTTTCGTGACGTGCTTAAGACGAAATACTCTTGGATAAAATATATTAAATATGCAGACTGCCCGTGTGCGAATTTATAAATCCAACAAAGATAAAATAACGTTATTGGCAACAGTCTTACTACCGGACAAAACAAGGGTTCTTTACCTTTGAAATTTGACATTCAGATAAAATAAGATTCGCTTATTGCTGTTCATGTTCACTCTTATTTTTTGCACAATTAAGGCATTCTTGCGCCTCTTTTTTTATATATATATCAAACACTACAAGTGTTCACACAGATCAGTGAAAGTATCAATTGTTGGTTTTGTTTTAGTTTGAGTCATTGTACTTTGGCTCTTTCATTGAATTTGAAAGTTATAAATAGTAGTATTAGTAAGGTGTAATCCACTATAGTTGTTCCTCTTGGAGCAAGACTCACAAGTACTAGTATTTGAAATCAAATATATAACACCGGAAAGGCAGTTTCTGTCTTCAAAAAATGTAAAAAAAAGTCAGGTCCTCATGATATTTTTTTTACAGTGCTAGTTTACAAGGCGACAGTCCGCAAGAAGACATGTCAACCTAATCGGACACATCATACTGACTCCAAGCTGACATGTCTTTGCTCTTACTCCTAACTTTATCGTACTTAGCGGAAAAGAAAAGTGTTCTTAAAGATATCATTTCGATGATATCATGATAACTGTCGATGATATTATTATAATTATCAATTATAGACGTTCAAAGATATCATTGAGGACCGACCCTAATTTAATAACTAATATGTGAGCTGCAACCAGTGATATAGCAAATGATGATAGGAAACACAGGTCATGTATCAGTTGCGCTTAGGTTTAAAAGTATGGAAAGCCAAAAAATTCAATCGAGAAAATGTTTGTCACACAATATTTTTAACTATTTTTATTCCCTATCCTTGCTGAAAAGGTGATAGTTGTAATGCATACATCGCAAGTAACAAATTATTTGATTCCGTCATTTTTCCCCCAATTTTTTAACAAACCAACCCATAACATATGAATACAAACCCAAAATTATAGAATAATGAACCCCTTCTCACTTATGACATCCACTAGAATAATGCTTGATAGCAAAAATTTAAAATTTTCGCATTCTTGCTAGATAAATGATAAACATCGAAGAGAGCGATAATTTTATTTCATTGGTTTTCCCACTAACAATTATCACTCTATTCACTTTTAAAAATCGGTCATATAACTATCGATGATACAACTTGTGTACTAAGTAAGTGCGTAGGTAAAATCTGCATAGTAGCCAAAGTATTGGCATGGTGAAAAGTAACCCAAGGAATAAATAAAGTAAGAAGATAGCAATGGGACGATAAAAACATAGGTCTCAAAAGAGGTGACCAGGATATTGACGAACGAACATATCTCGACGAACGAACGTAATAGAAGCAGTAATTGTATGTTTACAAACATACTTAATACTTAAAAGATGTTATCATGTTTAAAGTGTATTTGGATGCAATCACTTTAATAGATAGAAATGCATAAAATATACTGATTTTAAAAAGGTTTTCATAATATAAATGAAAGATGTTTTCAAGTTTCCAAAAATGTTACACATCTTACAATGTGGTTGTTTGTTATTGTTGAAAGCATGATGAAATGTACATTACACGGATTATTCGAGTGCACCGACGACTTTTGCAATGTTGCAATTAAACAAATATGAATGCAGCATTTTGATGATTTGAAATAATTTATAAAATTATTGTTGTCGGATCGAATGATTGCTCTGTGTTTTTAATTGGGTATTCAAGTTCAGACAAACAAATCCATCAGTTTATAATAAAATAAGAAAAACCTACCTGTTTTTATACCAAAAAAAAAAAAAAAGATTCCTGTTGCAAAGAACTTTTTATAAAACTTTTTTTGTGCAAAAAACTGGTCATAAGAGTAAATAAAGTCTTTTTAAAGGGAGTTAACTAGACAAAAGGCATACTTGGTCCATTAATAACGCATACAAAGACATTAAAGATAACTTTAAAGCCTAACAACTATTTAGAAGAAGAACATATATGTCAAAATGACCACGAGCGCTTATGTGGTAGACCCCCCTTTTTTGTTTTGTTTAATTTTTTTTAATTATTATTTAAAATATTCAATTTTCTATGTTTATATAACTTATCTATCACTACTCCGTATGTCTCACCTAATTTTGAATGAATTTACCAACTCTGTTACAACCCCGTATTTTACTATCCATACTTAAAACAACATTTTAGTATGGATATCAAACCATGTCAGAGGAGATGCAATGATTAAGTCCATACTGGATAGGATTAAAATTTGTACAGTCCAAAGGCCCGTTTCTTTGGGAAATTTATGGACTGCAACAAACTTCGTCTGACATGGTTTGTTTGATACACATGCAATTGCGTAGATTGTTGAATTACGTTTTACCGATCTGAGTATTTAAAATATCATTATTTCACAAAATACTCAGAATGCAAATAATACGATTGATAAGAATATTATTCTGATGATGGTACCTCAACCTTTGTTTATTTCGGAATTCAGATATATTGCCTCTCAGTTTTGCTCAACTAAAGTGGGAAATAAAGGCAACAGTAGTATACCGTTGTTCAATAGTCATAAATCGATTAAGCGAAATGAAACCGGGTCACAAACCAAAACTTAGGGAAACACATCAACTATAAGAGGAAAACAACGGAACAACAAAACACTGACTGCTACAATACAAACGCCAACATGCATAAACCCCCAAGGGTGACTGGGGAATAGAAATATGGTCACCATTGGTCTTCCTCCAACCGGCGGTAAAACCCTCGCTAAAGTGGTCACGTCCGGTCAGAATGGGGACGTTAAATCCGATGCCTCGTGTAAAGAGAGTGCCACG
Source organism: Mytilus coruscus (assembly GCA_017311375.1). Classification (NCBI taxonomy): domain Eukaryota; kingdom Metazoa; phylum Mollusca; class Bivalvia; order Mytilida; family Mytilidae; genus Mytilus; species Mytilus coruscus. Next base: position 88,379,779 of record CM029596.1, on the reverse strand, counting down.
TTCTTTGCACGTTAAGAACCCTTGCAACAACTCTTTGAGGGGTCCGTAGGTGAGCTGTTGCAAGGCTAAATTTCTGCCCTTATCCAATATACCCTCATTTTCTCGTGGCAGTCCAATTTTCTCCGACCTTCATCCCGCACGGCCTCCATTACAGGACCTACCTATTGTATTTTTTGTTAACTTGTTCTCGTCCTGAACATGCATGAAATATTTGCCACTGGACGTTAAGCAACCTACAATCAATCAATCATCCAACATACATAGAAACAGACTATTTGATAACAACTGCAATATTTCGGACTTGGTACAGGAACATAGGGTATTTCTGTCCTTCTCAAATACTGGTTATTTGCATCCTGAAGGGAGGGGGTCACGAAAATTTGGGGGAATGGAAAGGGGAGGTATTCAATTTTTCAATACTTCAAATGGGGGAAGGGGGGAATCGAAATTTTGTCACAAGATTTTAGCTGTTCTGTATTTCAAACATGAACAAATTATAGCTCATTTGATGAATATACTCTAAATCAGTATCTGATTATTCAACAGAAGTGTCTAACACTTGATTCAGATGTCATATCTATAACTATTTTGTCATAATTTTTGGCTTCAAACTTCATTTCAATGTCAAATGTTTTATTCATGTGAGTCATGACCATCTTCTGTTTGTTTGTTAGACATGGAGAATGACAATGATAGGGAATTAGGGTTTGATGGCTTTCATTTTTTTAAGGTTTTTTGAGAAAGTCTTCTTAATATTATACCCGTCTCCTTAAGATAAAACACTTATAATACTAAAAGTTGTTTTCTTACATGATTAATCGCAAAACTCATGATTGAGCATATATTGCAATGATTCGAGATGATATCTAAGGGTCAAGTGTGGTATTTTTAGTACGTGAATAATTTTCCTTTACGACGTCCTGGATTCAGGCGACCTACACCCAACGCTTCCCCTTACAATAAAGAAAGTATATTTTTTTGGCAGGCTCAATTGTTTAGAAAAGCATCCTAAGTATCAACATGTTCTTCCAGGAAAGTATTTTTATCTGAAGTTAAGTTACTAACTTTTTTTTAAAACAATGTGCTGAAATTGAAAGAAGGTGTGGTAAATATCCTTGAGACCATAACAGGCATATCTAGATAAAGTTCCCTGTAGTCACAAACAACTTCCCAATTTGAAGCTTTATTTCCAATACTGATGCACTGTTTTATTGAATAATATTAATAAGCATGTATTTTTTGTTGTAAAGAATATAACAAACCTTAGATTATTTATAACTTTTGAAATGTGGAAACAACTTCGTTTAGTTATATACGTATTGACCATCAATTATATTAATATAGTAAACTTCAATATCTATATGCTTTCACACTTTTCTTACCCCCAAAACTCATTAAAACCCTTATGGAACCTCAATTTTTAAAGCAGAGTTTTAGATATTGAGTGCACCATTTTCTATTGTAGAAAACATTGAATTATTAATATGAGGAGTTAGAGGCAGATACAGGTAATATCTTTTTCAAACTACATGCAGACGATGCGAATTACTATACTACAACCAGCGTTTTTATGTTAGATTGATACATAACTATGTATAACACAGCAGCTTTCGTTTCGTACGATTCGTCAAGCTACGCTTTCGTAAGTTCGTTCGTCAATATCATGGTCATCTCTATAAAAACAGATAACACCATGGAATAAAGAAACAAAGAACGAATATCACATTTGATGATGTATTGATCGACTAATGGGGTAATGGGATAGTGACTTTGATCAATAAAATATATCTATGGACAACTTGGACAGAAATATTCTTCATCATTGATATGGTCATAATTATAACTGAACTGTTTACAAAACTTTGAATTTTTTCTAAAATCTAAGGATTTTGTACCCAAGTAAAAAATAAGGTTGGGTCTTCAATGCTCTTCAACTTCGTTCTTTATTTTACCGTTTTAACTTTTTTGATTCGAACGTCACTGGTGAGTCTTTTGTTGACGAAACGCGCGTCTGGTTTACATAATTTTGATCATGGTATTTATGATGAGTTTACTTAAACGGTCGACCGAATCCTAGTTTTGTTCGTTAAACTTTCGATGATATTATTTAAATACCATAAAGAAAAATTGATCTTAGATAGCTAACATGTAAGCAACAAATATTGATGAAAGGAGGCACAGGCCATGCACCAGTAACAATTTAAACAAAGTTCAAAAGGTTGGAAAGCCATAAACATTTAAATGTAACTAATTTTAAACTATTTTAACACCTATCTTTTATGACAAAGGGATAACTACTAAGAAAAGTGATGATTTTGTTTTGTTTCCCAACCTACAATTATCGCAAAAGGTCGTGTTAATTTGTAAATTTGTTCATAAAGGTATATTTAAAGTTGGTGTTCAATTCATACAAATGCCGACTTTTATTGGCCGAAAGACGAATCGTTTGATTAAAAAAAGTATAAAAAAAACAGCCTCCAAGGTAAATCAAAACAGGGGAAGCCTATAAAACCTGACAAAACCAAAAGAAATCATGGTCAATTTTGAAAGAAATATTTTTAAACGGTCGACCGAATCCTAGTGATGTCCGTTAAACTTCGGATTATATTATCTATATACCGTAAAAATTCCTTTATCTCAAATAGTTTCTATGTAAGCAGCAACCAGATATAAACGAAATGATGAAAGGAAGTGCACGATATGTACCATTAGCGTTTCAGACTAAAAGTTTGTAAAGCCAAAAAAATTTAAACGTGAATGTTTTTTGTCAAACAATATTTAAAACGGTTTTACACCATATATCTTTAATGAAAAAAGGAATAACCACTGAAAAGGGTGACAATTTCATTTCAGAAATCGAAAGTTTTCCCCCTACAATTATCCCAAAATGTCGTGTTGATTTTTAAAACTTGTTCATCAAGGTATATTTACAGTAGAAAGTAAATTCTGGTTCAAATTTATGAATAATATATATTTTTTTTAATTTCGAAAATCTATAAACGTAAGAATTGAATGCTGTGTTTTTAAAATGAAGCAGGTGACGATCACATTTTAGCAAGAAGCTTGTCCGCTAGTAATGCGAAATAAAAACGTCACTAAGTCTTGTTTTCAATTCATATCAATAAAAAAACAGCATTTAATTTTATAATATCACAACAACTGGATCGGTTCCGCTTATAGGGAACAGCTGATATCTATTCAACTATTGTAAGCAATATTTTAAACTTATTTTCACCCTTTTGCATCCTTGCTGAACAAAAAGTGATAACCATCGAAGAGAGCAATGATTTTATGTGATAATCATCGATAACCATTAAAGTGAGCGATAATTGTATTTTTACTTGTTTTTCAAACCACAATTATCACATAATTCACTTTAAAAACTCGGTCATTACTACAACTGGATCGGCATCGCTATGATAAAATCTGCACAGTACAGAGTATTGGCATGGTGAAAGATAAAACATGGAATATAACAATGGGACTATTAAGAACACAAGTCAAAGAAACACAGAAAACACCATGACATAAGACAAAAAAGACGAATAGCACATTTTGTGATGTTGTGAACGAGGAAAAGGGTAAGGGGGATCGTGACTTCGATAAATGGAATGTAGCCATGCATGGTCAACTGTAACAGAAATAATTTTAAACGTTCCACCGAATCCTTGTGCTGACCGTTAAATTTTCGATGATATTATTTAAATACCATAAAGAACCCTGGATCTTAAATAGCTGACATGTAAGCAGCAACCCGTTATAAAGCAATGTATGATAGGAAACGCAAACCATGTATCAGTTGCGCTCAAGAATAAAAGTAACGTTTTGAAAGACAAAAATATTTAAAAAAAAGAATGCATCCAATCCAAAAAGACTTACTTCAAACTGATAAAACAATCGGCAGCTAACTTTATCAGATATATCTTTATGCAATAAGTATTCGTCATCAACAATTTTTTGAAATATATTTCAAATAATAACTCATTAGAAAAAATATTTTGAAGGCATTAAAAAAAGTGATGGTTAGATTTTAAGAAACCATCTGTTGAAAGAGGCAGACTTGTCTAAAGTATATTTGTTTATTTTGTTATATCTTGTCTTCTTTTGTTTGTGTTCTTTCCTGTTGTGAACATCTTTTAAATTAAAACTACTCAGACACATCATTCTGACTCCAAGGTTACACAGGTTTGCTTTTACTTCTAACTGCAGCGTACTAAATGGAGAAGAAAAGTTTTCTTAAAGATATCATTTCGATAATATTATTATAACTTTCGATGATATTATTTAAAGTTATCATTAAGGAACGACCCCTGATCCAATAGCGAACACGAAAACAGCAACCAGTTATAAACAAAACGACGAGACGAAGCGCAGGCAATGTACCAGCTGTGCTCCGGTTAAAAAGCCTGGAAAGCCAAAATCATTTATACGTGAAAAAAAATTCAAAAAATATTTTCAACTTTTTTTTCACCCTATCCTTGATGAAAATGTGATAATTTTGATTCAGAAACTGCAAGTTGTTCCTCTTGAAATTATCAGAAAATGATGGGTTAACTTTTAAAACTCTTTCATTAGGGTTTATTTACAGTAGATGTTCAATTCATACACATGCAGCTCTTTTATTGGCTGAAAGACGAATCATTTGAATCCGTCATATTTTTTTTTAGATTTGTGTGAAAGCAACCAAAGACATGTGAAACTACCCAAGATTATAGAATGATTAACACCATCCGAAAACGAATTTGGTGATATCTGGAAAAAGGGGAGGAGGATGTGGATCGAGGCGACAAAAAATCTATATGGTCAGCTGTGAGAGAGATAAACTATAACTGTCGACAAAATCATGATGATATATAAATTTTGAGAATAAAGTGTGTAAGCAATATTTAAACTATTTTGTACCCTGTCGCATCACTGCTAAACAAAAAGTGATAACATCAGAGAGCGATAATTGTATTTTTACTAGTTTTTTATTTTTATTTATCACATAATTAACTTTTAAAACTAGGTAATAACTACAACTGTATCAGCACCGCGTAGGTAGAATCAGCACAGTGGCCAAAGTGGTATATAAAATAATAAGTCGATGAAAGACAGATAACACCATGGCATAAAAAAGGACGAATATCATATTTTTTTTGGGGGGGGGGAGGGGAGGGGGGGGGTCGTAAACGAGGACAGGGGTAAGGGGATCTTGACTTTGATAAATGGAATATATCCATGGTCAACTGTGACAGAAATATTCTTACACGGTCGACCGAATCCAATATTTTTTAGAGAAAAACCCTAGTTTTATATGTAAAGTATTCAAAAAAAAATTTGTAGATGGCGAAATCTTATAACGCTATAATATTGTTACTTCGATAATGAATGAAAGTAAATATGTGATTTATATCATTGACACGGCATGCTAACAACATAATAATACAAAAGATATATAAAGGTCGGCCTACGGCTTTCTTCAACAACAGACATGCGACAATATAAGTTGTTTGTGGACGGGTTAGTGAACGGATTAGGTAACCCACCTTATACACCGGCACCATTCTGTTCAATATCAGAGGTGGAAAAAGTAACTCATTCAGTGTCCTTGATGAGACTACTCGCTGAGCAGGATTTCTACCGTGCTAAGTGACAAGGCAATAGTTAACAAGGAGAATTTCAACCTACTCGGACATATTACTTTGACTCCGAGCCTACCAGTCATTGCTCCTACTCCTATATGCAGTGCACTTGGCGGGAAAGAGAAAAAAACGATTTTCAGATACTAGTACTTGGTTTGACCCAGCTGGCGATCTATCCCATGACTCCCTAACACTAAAGTCGAACACCCTACCACAAGACTACAGAAGGTCTAGACATTCGTGTAATTGATGCAAAGTGCACAATCCTGCTTCGAAAGACAGTGCTCAAAACTGCTCCTTAAGAATATTTACAATCACATTTAAAAATATTAAACCTTACTTCAAAGGCATATAAAATGTAAAATAAGCGACAGCTAGAAAGTAGCACTATATTGGTCACTACAAGTGATTTTATTATAAATATTCATACGACCGTATTTATGAGATTTGAACATCGGTTAACTATTATTGAATAAATTCACGCGCCTGAATCTATCTGACAAAAATATGTTATGTGAAGGATAAAATAAATAAAAACAACCCTGGTGAGACTATAGTACGAATTCATTGAACAAAGAACAAAATTATCTTTGTAACTTTCTGAAGAAAATATTAGACTAAGTGACAAATAAAAGAAATTTCTTCATTCTACTTTTAATAACAATGGTAAAACAGGAAAAAAGATTATACAGAAAAAAATATAGTAATACTTTACTAATAACTACGACAGTTTATCATATGGAAAATTTTGAAATCATTGAGACCAAAATAAATGCAAAGGATGATGTAGGTGAAATTGCTGTTGTTTTAAAAGCCTTTTAAAACCATGGTTCTGGCAATAAGTGAATAGTTAGGTTTCGTGAAGAATTAAGAAAACATGTAAAAGATATAGAAGAAAACTTATGTCAAAATGAGAGGACATAATCCCTTATCACATGATTTGGTATTAAGCAACAATTTGAATTTAATTTCAAACGTGTGTGTGTTCCTTTACTATACGCTTGAAACAGACTTTCATGATACCAGTTCATTAAAAGTGATTAGAATACATCACTGAAGGGGCATAGCTTTGACTAACAACATTAAGTTCAGGCAAACATTATAGAACTACTCACATATATAAAGATAAGGTTAATAACTTTGAATTCGGGCTTCTGATTGTCTTAGATGATTTTTTTTATAATAAGTATAAACATAAAAAATAAGCAAAATCTTTAATTAAGGTAGATAAGTGGTCTAAAATAAAAATCAATAATTTGTTTTGATAAATTGCCAAAATGTGGTTTATATCATGCTTTTTATGAAATATGATAAAAAGGATATGTTATGTAGCTTTTCGCAAGCTACAGGTTGTGCAAAATTGTCAGATTTTGTATAGATTATGCAAGGAAAACCCGATTTTGTGTAACAGAAAGAAAACTAATAGAATTTTAAAATAAAATATTAGAAGATAAATTTTATAATGTGCTTTAAGAAAAAAAAAAAAAAAGGAAAATTGGGGTCACGGGTATCGTTCTCTTGCTACAAAAAAAAAAAAAAAGGTAAATCCCTACACATTCCTTTATAACAGTAAGATATTCTAAGTTATCTCTCCTAAATTGCAAATTTGAAAAAAATGAATTACAAAAATGTATACAAAAAATGTTTAGTATTACACATTTTGATGAACAGTATTACAATTGAATTACATTCCTCTCTCAATTTTTTAAAATTTTCTTAAAGAACTAGATCGATTGTATTCTGCTATTTTATAAACTAAAATGGCAGAAGACCCCGACTCTACCTTAACGGAATGCTTCAGTGATCTAATAAACGAAAACCAATTATGGCAAGAAAACAACCGAAACCATCACTTGATTACATGCTCCAGACATTGGAAAGGCATTAAGAATTTGGCGGAGCTAAACAAATTTCTGAGTGTTCAACCCGTCCCTTAAAATACTTGGTGTCTTTTTGTTGTGGGGATGTATAAGAACCCTGTCACGTCCACTCTGTGTTTTTGTTAGATGTATTTCTGCTTTGTATCCATCTGATGAGTTCTGTAAATATAAAAAAGAAGATGTGGTATGATTGCCAATGAGACAACTGTCCACAAGAGACCAAAATGACACAGAAATTAACAACTATAGGTCACCGTACGGCCTTCAACAATGAGCAAAGCCCATACCGCATAGTCAGCTATAAAAGGCCCCGAAATGACAATGTAAAACAATTCAAACGAGAAAACTAACGGTAAGCTCTTTTCAACTGATTTTTATATTTTGTTCTTATGTTGTACTGTTACACAACTGTCTCAGGTTAGGGGAGGGTTTAGCGCCAGCAAACTAGTTTTACCCCGCCACATTCTGTATGTGCCTGTCTCAAGCCAGGAGCCTGTAATTCAGTGGTTGTCGTATGTTGCTGTATATCATATTGTTTTTCGTTCATTATTTTGTACATAAATCAAGCCGTTAGTTTTCTCGTTTGAATTGTTTTACATTTGTCATTTCGCGGCCTTTTATAGCTGACTATGCGGTATGGGTTTTATTAATTGTTGAAGGCCGTACGGTGACCTATAGTTGTTATTTTCTGTGTCGTTTGGTCTCTTGTGGAGAGTTGTCTCATTTGTAATCATACCACATCTTCTTATTTTGATATTGACTCATCAGACTGGTACGAAGCATAAGAACACTAAAAGAAAGACACAAAGTACCGACCTATGAGTACTCCTAGTAACTTAAAGCTAGTTCAAAGCCTTATTTCAACTGTCTACTATAATTTATCAAACATAAATAAACAAATACTGTGGATTCATTTATTTTCGTTGGTACCAATTTTCGTGGATTTCTGATTTCGTGGTTTTGACAAAGTCTCAATACATTTCGTTTGTAATCATGGTATAAGATAGAATTTTTGTTAGAAATCGTGGTATTCAAAATTATCAACGATGCGACGTGTTTAAAGTAAAAATACATGTTTGACTTAAATTTGTTGTTCTGACGTTGGGTTATTTTTTCGGAAATATAGAGTTATTTTCTATTGCTCATTTTTATCCATTTGGACGTTTTAACAAATACAAATGAATGGTGGGATCGGAGTACACCAGCTATGAAAGGTGCTAACGCATTAAGGAAAAACATGAGTTTCTTTTAAAGTTCAGTTACGTCAATCTCAAGATTGTTTTTGAATTATGATCAAGACAGTAACATAATTCAAATAATTCCATTGCATATCTTCGTTGCACTTCAGTCACTGCTAATATCCAAGCAAGTAAAATCAAAAATTATCGAATTCATGTGTGCATTAAGGTTTTTTTCTAGTTAACTATAAGTTATTGGCCGTATTAAATAGATTGAAAAGTTTTTCTCAGTAATGTTGTAACCACAAGATATTTCAAAAGTAACACATAACTAAACAAGTAATCCTATGTTAGGATGCTAACACAAAAGTCGCCAAAACGGCCCCCAACCATTGTTCTGCTGTTTCCATGGTAACGGCAGCCATTTTGAAATTTCATAGTCGGATAGCACATCTACACATGACAGGTCACATTACTAACAAGTTTAATAAAAATTGGACCAATTTTCAAATTTAGGCATTTTGGAAATTCCAAAGTCAAATGCCACATCAACATAAGACAGTCAACTTTTGTGTAAAGTTTCATTTAGTTTGAAGCATTTTGAATTTTTTGACATTTTTGCAGTTTCCATGGTAACGGCAGCCATTTTGAAAATTCCAAAGTCGGATGGCACATCTACACATGACAGGTCACATTACTGTCAAGTTTCATAAAGATTGCATTTTTGTTGTTTCCATGGCAACGGTGGCCATTTTGGAAATTCCAAAGTCAAATTCCAAATCTACATACACTCGTTAACATCTCTGTAAAATTTTATTAAATTTGAAGCATTTTAAAAAAAATCACATTTTTGCAGTTTCCATGGTAACGGCGGCCATTTTGAAAATTCCAAAGTCAAATTACAGCTACATATGGTGCTACCTGTAATAATCTATCATAATATAACATAAAAAGTACATAGGAATAATTCAACACTATCACATGACTAATCACATGACTATTGTTCTAGAATGTTCCATGAAAATTGACCCCCTAAAATAATGCCAAGATGACCCCGGGCTGAAATAAAAATGTGGAATGGACACCTGGACATCGGTCTCTTGTATTACACAAAACTTAAAGGTTCTACCAGTAGCGAATCAATAGTCGAAAATGACCCCACCCATGTTCCGGCCCCAAATAGTGCCAAGTTGACCCCATTTGAAATAAAAATAGTGAATGCACCCTAGGGATACTACCCCAACATCATACCAAATATAAAGTTTCCATCATTTAAGGCTTGGAAGAAAATGGTCGGACAAATTAGGGTTAAGAATAATAATAATAATAATAATAATAATAACTAGATTTGCTATTGCAAGCAATAGCGGAGGATGTCACCCTGTACTGGACATTGTCACAGTAGCAGCAACTATTTTGAGTGTACCAAAGTCAAATGGCACATCTATTATACATGCTGGAATTGGCATGTCATTGATTCCCCCCCCTTTTCTCTTCCCGTAGAATAAGTTTGAGTTCTATGAGGAAGAACGTGGCGTCACGTGATGCGCAAGTATATTATCGTGGACTTAGAACATTTATATTCTTTTTAGAGGGGACCTTGGACAGACAACATGTGTATATATTGACGGAGCGGCATACTAACTGTTCATTTTTGTTCTTTAATAGCTCGCGTATCACACGATACATGTATCTTATCTTGTACAATTAAATTACACGTTCATCGATTGATTTCAGCTAATGTGTATATTTTAGCAGGTGTGTGATTCACGGATGTGTACTTTAATGCAAGTACAGAAATGTCACTAATATGTACTCTTAGTGTTTCTCTCTCTCTCGGTGGCGATTTTCTCTTCAAAGCACGATTTTTGTATAGAATAGAAGCACGTTAAATTATATGTTTTTTTCTCTTCTACAATATTCTAGAAGATGTTTTGCAGTACAGATTTGTATTTGATCGTATGCACATACTCTTGATTACAGAATTTTGCCTCAAATTTACGAGCGGTTTTATAAATAAAAAAGAAGATGTGGTATGATTGCCAATGAGACAAATATCCACAAGAGACAAAATGACACAGAAATTAACAACTATAGGTCACTGTACGGCCTTCAACAATGAGCGAAGTCAGTTGACATTTTGTGAAGTTTTATCAAGTTTGGAGCATTTTGAAATTTTTGAAATTTTTGCTGGTTTCCATGGTTACAAAGACCATTCCCAAAATGTAATGACAGATGCCACATTGGTTCATGAGAGGGAACATACCGTCCAGGTTTCAATGGATTTGACCTACCATTTTAAGAGAGTAAAGGCTACTTTAAGGTTTTTGAAGCATTTTGACCTTTTTTGCATTGTTTCCATGGTAACGACAGCCATTTTGGAAATTCCAAAGCCAAATATCACATCTACTAATGTTGCTCATCATTACAGTGAAGTTTCATAAGGTTTGGATCATATTGATATTTTTGAAATTTTTGGTGTAGTTTTCATGGCAACATAGTAGTTCCAGTGATTGGCAAAATCAACCAAAACCAGTATATAGTGGGCACCTAAATTGTATTAAAATATCATGATTCTAAGTTTATGCGTATCCAAATAATCCACCAGACTCTAAAATTTTATTTTTTCACCTTTCTTTGGTTTCCATGGTGATGGCATCCATTTTTAGTGCCAAAGTTGCACTGCAACTCGTAAGTCAGGGTTACTTGTTATAGTGAACAACCATTAAGATTGGTGCATTAAGCTCTGAGAAAACTGCAGGACAAAATTAGGTGGAAGAATAATAATAATAATAATAAAAAGAAGCAGAGGAAAAGCAATATGTCACCCGACATTGTCGATCGGGTGACATAATAATAATAATAATAAGAAACGGGACACATAGTAGTTCCAATGATTGCCAAAATCATCCAACACCAGTATATACTTAGCACCTACATTGTATTAAATATAATGATTCTGAGATTAAGCAGATCCAAACAGTTCACCAAAACCAAAAACTTGATTTTTCACATTTTATTAGTTTCCATGGTAACGGCAGCCATCTTGATGATGCCATACTCCACTGCACAATTTCATATAGTGGTCTACATTATGGTATAGTTCCATCAATATTGTTCAAGCCAATTCTGAGAAATAGCATGGACAAAAAAGTGTGGAAGAATAAATATAATAATAATAATAATAATAATAAGAAAAAAAGAAACGAACAATAACAATATGTCACCCCAACTCCGTTGAGGGTGCCATAATAACTAGATTTGCCATTGCAAGCAATAGCGGATGGCACCCTTCCCCCATTGCCAGGCGAGCGGCAGCCATTTTGAAAATTTAAAACAGTATTAACACATAAATACATTACAACATATTTGTTTGAAAATTTTCAGAAAGTTTTGAGCATTTTTCAATTTTTCACATTTTTGATGTTTCCATGGCAACGGCGGCCATTTTGGAAATTCCAAAGTCCAAAGTCTTATCGTCACTTACCATTCACCATTTATAATGATTTTCATTAAGTTTTGAGCATTTTGAGATTTTTGGACATTTTTGCTTCTGTATCCATGGTTACATTTTAGTTCCAATGCCTGTGAAAATCATCCAAAACCTGTAGATAGTGGACAACTATATAGTATAAAAAACTGATGATTTTAAGTTAAAGCATACCAAAATTATTCCCAAAACCCTTAAGTTTTTGGAGCATTTTGACCTTTTTGCATTGTTTCCATGGTAACAGTAGACATTTTGGGAATTCCAACGCCAAATTTCACATCTGCCAATGTTGCTCATCGTTACTGTGAAGTTTCATTAAGTTTGGAGCTGTTTGATATTTTTGAAATTTTTGGTGTAGTTTCCATGGCAACATAGTAGTTCCAATGATTGCCAAAATCATCCAACACCAGTATATACTTGGCACCTACATTGTATTAAAATATAATGATTCTGAGATTAAGCAGATCCAAACAGTTCACCAAAACCAAAAACTTGATTTTTTCACATTTTATTAGTTTCCATGGTAACGGCAGCCATCTTGATGATGCCATACCCCACTGCACAATTTCATATAGTGGTCTACATTATGGTATAGTTCTATCAATATTGTTCAAGCCAATTCTGAGAAATAGCATGGACAAAAAAGTGTGGAAGAATAAATATAATAATAACAAGTAATCCTGTGTTAGGATGCTAACACAAAAGTCGCCAAAACGGCCCCAACCATTGTTCTGCTGTTTCCATGGTAACGGCAGCCCTTTTGAAATTTCAAAGTCGGATATCACATCTACACGTGACAGGTCACATTACTTACAAGTTTCATAAAAATTGGACCAATTTTCAAATTTAGGCATTCGTGTTTCCATGGTTACGGTGGCCATTTTGGAAATTCGAAAGTCAAATGCCACATCTACATAAGACAGTCAACATTTGTGTAAAGTTTCATTAAGTTTGAAGCATTTTGAATTTTTTGACATTTTTGCAGTTTTCATGGTAACGGCAGCCATTTTGAAATTTTCCAAAGTCGGATGGCACACCTACACATGAAAGGTCACATAACTGTGAAGTTTCATAAAGATTGGACCAAATCTAGATTTTTTGCATTTTTGTTGTTTCCATGGCAACGGCGATCATTTTGGAAATTCCAAAGTCAAATTCAAAATCTACATACACTCGTTAACATCTCTGTAAAAATTCATTAAATTTGAAGCATTTTAAAAATTTTCACATTTTGCAGTTTCCATGGTAACGGCGGCCATTTTAAAATTCCAAAGTCGAATTACAGCTACATATGGTGCTACCTGTAATAATCTATCATTATATAACATAAAACGTACATAGGAATAATTCAACACTATCACATGACCAATCACATGACTATTGTTCTAGAATGTTCCATGAAAATTCACCCCTAAAATAATGCCAAGATGACCCCTGGCTGAAATAAAAAATGTGGAATGGACACCTGGACATCGGTCTCTTGTATTACACAAAACTTAAAGGTTCTACCAGTAGCGAATCAATAGTCGAAAATGACCCCACCCATGTTCCGGCCCCAAATAGTGCCAAGTTGACCCCCATTTTAAATAAAAAATAGTGAATGCACCCCTAGGGATACTACCCCATCATCATACCAAATATAAAGTTTCCATCATTTAAGGCTTGGAAGAAAATGGTCGGACAAATTAGGGTTAAGAAGAATAATAATAATAAGAATAATAATAATAATAAATAATAATAATAAGAAGAAACGGGACAAATATAAAGTCTCCAAAACTCCGTTTTGGCGACTTAATAATAATAAGAAACGGACAAACATAAAGTCTCCAAAACTCCGTTTTGGCGACTTAACTAGATTTCACCCTGTACTGGACATTGTCACAGTAGCAGCAACCACTTAAAGTGTACCAAAGTCAAATGGCACATCTATTATACATGCTGGAATTGGCATGTCTTTGATTCCCCACCCACCCCCTCCTTTTTTTTCTCATCCCGTAGAATAGGTTTGAGTTCTATACATAGTTTGGGAATTTTTAGAATCTAAAATTAGACCCACGCGCGAGGAAGAACGTGGCGTCACGTGATGTGCAAGTATATTATCGTGGACTTAGCATATTTATAATCTCACGATACATGTATCTTATTTTGTACAATTAAATTACACGTTCATCGATTGATTTCAGCTAATGTATATATTAGCAGGTGTGTGATTCACGGATGTGTACTGTTATGCAAGTACAGAAATGTCACTAATATGTACTCTTAGTGTTTCTCTCTCTCGGTGGCGATTTTCTCTTCAAAGTACGATTTTTGTAAAGAATAGAAGCACGTTAAATTATATATTTTTTCTTCTAGCATATTCTAGAAGATGTTTTGCAGTACAGATTTGTACAAATGTATTGATCGTATGCACATACTCTTGATTACGGAATTTTGCCTCAAATTTACTAGGCGTTTTATATATAGAAAAGAAGATGTGGTATGATTGGCAATGAGACAATTCTCCACAAGAGACCAAATGACACAGAAATTAACAACTATAGGTCACCGTACGGCCTTCAACAATGAGCAAAGCCCATACTGCATAGTCAGTTTACGTCCCCTGCTGTTTCCATGGCAACGGCGGCCATTTTGAAATTCCAAAGTCAAATTCCAAATCTACATACACTCGTTAACATCTCTGTAAAATTTCATTAAATTTGAAGCATTTAAAAAATTCACATTTTGCAGTTTCCATGGTAACGGCGGCCATTTTAAAATTCCAAAGTCGAATTACAGCTACATATGGTGCTACCTGTAATAATCTATCATTATATAACATAAAAGTACATAGGAATAATTCAACACTATCACATGACTAATCACATGACTATTGTTCTTGAATGTTCCATGAAAATTGACCCCTAAAATAATGCCAAGATGACCCCGGGCTGAAATAAAAATGTGGAATGGACACCTGGACATCGGTCTCTTGTATTACACAAAACTTTAAGGTTCTACCAGTAGCGAATCAATAGTCGAAAATGACCCCACCCATGTTCCGGCCCCAAAAGTGCCAAGTTGACCCCATTTGAAATAAAAAATAGCGAATGCACCCCTAGGGATACTACCCCAACATCATACCAAATATAAAGTTTCCATCATTTAAGGCTTGGAAGAAAATGGTCGGACAAATTAGGGTTAAGAATAATAATAATAATAATAATAATAATAATAATAATAATAATAAGAAACGGGACAAAAACATAAAGTCTCCAAAACTCCGTTTTGGCGACTTAATAATAATAACTAGATTTGCCATTGCAAGCAATAGCGGATGGCACCCTTCCCCCATTGCCAGGCGAGCGGCAGCCATTTTGAAAATTTAAAACAGTATTTACACATAAATACATTACAACATATTTGTTTGAAAATTTTCAGAAAGTTTTGAGCATTTTTCAATTTTTCACATTTTTGATGTTTCCATGGCAACGGCGGCCAATTTGGAAATTCCAAAGTCCAAAGTCTTATCTTCACTTACCATTTACCATTTATAATGATTTTCATTAAATTTTGAGCATTTTGAGATTTTTGGACATTTTTGCCTCTGTATCCATGGTTACATTTTAGTTCCAATGCCTTCAAAATCATCCAAAACCTGTATATAGTAGACAACTATATGGTATAAAAAACTGATGATTTTAAGTTAAAGCATACCAAAATTATTCCCAAAACCCTTAAGTTTTGGAGCATTTTGACCTTTTTGCATTGTTTCCATGGTAACAGCAGACATTTTGGGAATTCCAACGCCAAATTTCACATCTGCCAATGTTGCTCATCGTTACTGTGAAGTCTCATTAAGTTTGGAGCTTTTTGATATTTTTGAAATTTTTGGTGTACATGGCAACATAGTAGTTCCAATGATTGCCAAAATCATCCAACACCAGTATATACTTAGCACCTACATTGTATTAAAATATAATGATTCTGAGACTAAGCAGATCCAAACAGTTCACCAAAACCAAAAACTTGATTTTTCACATTTTATTAGTTTCCATGGTAACGGCAGCCATCTTGATGATGCCATACTCCACTGCACAATTTCATATAGTGGTCTACATTATGGTATAGTTCCATCAATATTGTTCAAGCCAATTCTGAGAAATAGCATGGACAAAAAGTGTGGAAGAATAAATATAATAATAATAATAATAATAAGAAAAAAAAACGAACAATAATAATATGTCACCCAACTCCGTTGAGGGTGCCATAATAACAACGAAACAGAGGAAAGCAATATGTCACCCGACATTGTCGATCGGGTGACATAATAATAATAATAAAAAAAGAAACAGAGGAAAAGCAATATGTCACCCGACATTGTCGATCGGGTGACATAATAATAAAAAAGCAGACAAAGCAATATAAAGTCTCCAAAACTCCGTTTTGGCGACTTAAATATGTATATCAGTTTCATGACGTTTAGAAATGTTTGGAAATGGATCCATACAACAGTCAGCTACTTTAAATCGGCTGTCTTATAGATTCATGTAAGTTCTTGAATCTTTTCTTAAAGATGCTTCAAAGCAGCAATTTCAATAGAATTTGGAAAATTTGCAAATCATTTTTAAAAAATGAAAAGAAATGACATTGTCAATCAAAATGAAAAGTCTGTATGAAGTAATTCCATATGTGGTCTTTCAGATAAAACTTAATTAATTTTTATTTACAATGACCTTCGATGCAAAATTTTACAAAAAACATAAATAATTTCTAAAATTGTCTTCAACTATACCTTTTTGATAGTATGGAAACATAGACTGAACTAGCCAATGCTCCGTGTTGAAGGCCGTACTTTAACCTATAATTGTTTACTTTTTACACATTGTGACTTGGATGGAGAGTTGTTTCATTGGCACTCATATCACATCTTCTTATGTATATGAACTATTCATATAAACAACATGCGGACAAGAAATTCGACAATAACAAATGTAATGTCTCTTAACTGGAAGAGTAAAATTAACTGGTGAATTTTATTAAATCAAACTTTCTGTTCATATTTTTCCTCAGACCACTTTGACAACTAGATGTCACCGAGGACGTATTTTAACATTTAGAAAAAAATAACAAATACTGATGCAAAATTAATATTGTTGAAAACTATTTCAGGCATTACCAGTATTATTTAGTTATTGAAAAATTAGAATTAACTGCAAAAATGAATACATCTATATTAAAAAATTTATATACTATTCAAATATAGATAAGTTGAGTACGTGCTTAACTCCAAAATTTACTAAAAATAACATAAATAAAAATAAAATAAGATAAGATAAACGGGGAAAAAAAGGGGAGACAGGTAGTTTAACTTAAATCTTTCCTCACAGTATACGAATGTCGTCAAATATATAAAGGCGACCGCCCTATGCATCAATAGTATCCTCGTGTATCGTATTTCAAAATCAATATATGTTCATAAAATGTTGGCTGACAAAATTTAAATTGGAACTCACTTTAAAATATAAACCACTTTTTTCCATCATATAAAAATGGAATCTTTAGAAGGCACGCAATGATCATAATTATATATTTAATATAGAAACTTTATGGTAGCCGAGATGTTTCGGCGATATGTTTGATATCGGTCATACATTACAATTACAGGATTAAAGGGAAGTTTTTAGAATAATTCCATAAGTGAACAGAAATCAGTTAATAAGCCTATTCAAATTCAATGAAATTTAGCAAACAAAACAAAAACCAATTGAATATATACACCTATAAAAATATATGATTTGGTGAATCCATTTCAACGAAAGATTTGAGAAGTGATGATTATAGAAAAAGAAACCAAGGTAAATGAAAAGGAAGACGTTTTAGTATGGTTTAGCAAAAGGAACATAAAATGAATAGCCAAATTTATCTAATTCTCAAAAACCCAAGATGAAGAAATACATGTATTATGAGGAACCTTTTTGCTTTGAATAAATAATTAAAAAAAAAAAAAAACGAAATGAATACTTACTTGACTGAACGTTTTCTTAAAGTACGTAATCATTTGTCAACTTTGAAGGTATCATCATCCCAGTAGCCAGTACTTAGATTTTATACAATTTTGCTGATTAAATTTCGAAACAATTTTAGATTTAGGAATGTATCTCCCTCATGCTTCGCTCTGCTTCTTTATTTTGTCTAGGTTTGACTTTATCTTTGGTCCTTTTTGGTTTTATCCGCTCTTCAACAACGTTTGTATTAAGTTTGGATTTTCAAATATGTTGACCTTGAGCATCACTGACAAGACATAAATTGTCGAAATGCGCATCTGGTACAGTCAAATTGGTATCGTTAATTAATTTGACCAAAATTATTTGTTGTAGGCGACAGTAAATGAGTATGGTAACGGAAAAATACCCCTCTTTTCACTCACAAATGTTTTGACAATGAAAAACAATTACTAGTAGTCGAAGATAGACAACACTTATACTACCATAAGAAAAGACAAAAAAATTAAAAGAATTTACACATAGAACTTAAAAATTAAGCAACACGAACATCCCCACCCTTTTCCAAAAGAAAAACAACTTTGTGAACTTAGATGCTCTAACCTAAAGCTGAGACAACAAAAAATTATAAACCATTCTACTGTTTGAATTCTTCAACCCTTGCTCATGATCGAATTTTACATTTAAAAAAATGTCAAATATACGTCCACCAGACTGAACAGATATGCTGTTAACAAAATTTAAGGCATCTAGATGTCATATTCATTAAATGTTTTGTTTGAATTTGATTGTTATTATGTACAAAATAGGATTTGTTACTTTCTACAACAAGTTCTTAGTATCTAAGTTTGCCGTTCGTTTTCATAAAACAAAGCGTAAGTTATTCTTTCCATCTGTCTCTAGAGGTTTTAGAATGATGAATTATTCTCTAAGGGAAGGGTAGTCATTTGTTTTATAGTATTGCACGACAAAAAAGGGAAAGAATATTATAAGGAAAAAAATCTTTAACATGTACTAGTTAAATTAAAAAAAAGAGAACAATATGGCTAAAAAGAAAAGCGACCAAAAGACAAACTATGGTCCATAATTTTCTACACAGATTATAAAAGATTTAGCAACACGAACCTTTTCCAAAAAACTGGGGTTCAACTGAGGTGCTCCGGAAGGAATATACAGTCTCATCTCCACTAGTTACACCCAAAATATTGCTCATTGCATGTAAAAATTCGATTTCAAATGACATAAGTTGATGTCACATTCGTAAAAAGGGGGGACGAATAATGACAATGACAGTGGAACATTCGTGTTCATCTAAGACAAATATTTCATAACGTCAACCAAATAATTATGGCGTCTATAAGTCCTTCACAGGGATAACTTCAACTTTACGATTTGGAAGCCATAGTTTTAAAAAAAATCATCAAAGATAACAGGCTTATAATTTTGAACGCCATACGCGCGTTTCGTCTACAAAACACTCATCAGTGACGTTCGAATCAAAGAAGTTTTAAAAGGTCAAATCAAGTAAAAGCATTTATGATCCAAAATTCCGAAAGGAAGGAAAGCTACTTTGTAAGCAGTATCATTCTATTGAGGAACTCATGTATGAATCGGAAGTCTTGCAATATTGTATCAACTTGGAGATGTATACGCTTCACAGAAATTGAAAGTTCACTATCTGAACATTGAAATCATTTCTTTTGTCATGCATAAAGTTAAGTTCTCAACCCATGCTCATTCCAATTTTTTGGGTGTAAATCAATAGACTGCACTTTATCTTTGGTATAATTTATTTTCAGGGAAAGGACATAACTCATTTAGTAAAACATGAAGTTAAAGGTTTATGCTGGCCTCTTTTTTTTTTTTTTTAAATCTCCTGTATGAAGTCTGTCAAACAAGATAAAAAGAACAGATAGGCAAGAAATGGAGTAAGGCACAATTGTTTTCATGGGCATTCCAATTATCTCTTGAAAACACGTTCCCAAAACGTAACAAAGATGTCAATAAAACAAATCACTGTCATGAAAAAGAGAGGCGAAAGATACCAAAAGGGACATTCAATATCATAAGTCGAAAATAAACCGACAACGCCATGGCAAAAATGAAAAGACCAAAAGACAAACAGCAGTGTACAAAACACAACATAGAAAACTAATGACTGAACAACACGAAACCCACAAAAATCCGGGGTTGATCTCAGGTGCTCCGAAAGTGTAAACAGATCCTGCTTCACATGTGGCACCCATCGTGTTGCTCATATATGTACAAACCAGGTGATAAGTCTTATTCGGTAGGTCACATTCTGGGAAAAGGAGGCCGGGATTGTAGTTACGGCAATTGAAACATACCTGAACGGAAAAAGCATTATCTGTATGTTCAAATGTACTTTATGCTAAATACTTTTTTTTAAAATGTTTTGATGGTTTTTTCAAATGGAATTCAGCACAACACATCAAAACTTAGCAATACAATTTCCCAAAAATACATGTACGACTTGAATTCATCACCTGAAGGCTTATTGTTAACTCTGGACACGAACAATTTTAAGGCTAGTAATTTCTCTAAAAGTCGGCAAATCAGAACGAAACGCACATTCGATCGACAAAATAAACATTATAAAATAACTAAAGCGGATTGAGAATTAACGATAATTAGGTTTTTATTGGTTTACTTCAAATGTACATTTGTAAATGTTTCAAATCTATTTTTCCGTAAAAGAGAGAATTTAGACTGGCATATTCATTTACAAATGGAGAGATATAAATTGGCAATCGTAGACACAAAAGTCGAAAATGGCAACAACATGGCAATAAGAAACTGTATGTGTCAGTAGATTGTTTCAGTTTTTGTTTGTTAAATTGATTTTTCTTCTTAATCGATTTATGAGATTTGAACATCGGTAAACTACTGTTGCCTAAATCTATGTACCAAAATATGATCAATATCTATGAGGCTCTACAAGTTGCACCAACCAGGATGCACATTGCAAGTGAAAATCCGATGATGGGCCACATTTGGTGATGGCCACAATCTGGAATAATATGACAGAATGTGGCTACGACAAATGGAACATAAACATTGTCATATGTGACACTGAGTACCATAAGAGGAAACAAAATCATGAACAAATTCGAATCGAATGCAAGTTATTTTATACTAATTAAATGATTGACAAAAGATCTGTGTTAAAATCCACTATTTCAATAAAGTAGATGTGAGTTCACTTCCTCTGGGGCATGACTTTTCTTCATGACAGACTTAAGTAAACTGAAAAAATTCGCCTACTATATGATTCCCCACTAATAAAGTATCAAATCCACAAAATCAAATATACACGAAAATACATGTTTTCCTCCATCCACGAAAATTGTTATTCACAAAAATAAGTTAATCTAGTGTATATTTTTATGTTGACCATTTTTGTATTGTTTTATAACCATTGTGTAACATTTCGATTGATCTTCTACTTCATAGTGTGAAATTAATGCCTATTATAGATTGTAAGCTTCTTGCAAAAGTGTGCTATGAATTTAAATAACAGCTGCAAAATAAAATAAACATCTAAAAGTCACTTCAGCATTCCTTATACAGTAATGAATCTTTTCCAAAATCTTCAAGTTTCACATGTTTTGACATTTTTCTCAAGTCAAACGTGTTTGTTTCAACCTTTGTTTACGACCTATTACATACATGTTACATGACAAATCATTTAAACCTCAAAGAGATGGTAATCCTTAAATAATAATGTTTTTAGAGAAAATGGTATGGGGACATGATACCATAACTAAGTGTTTGAAAACAAGGAAAATATCTGGTCAAATCGAATCTTGAATTTTCAGTTTTAGTCAAAGTTCAACGGAAATATAATTGGGGGCATTAACAAACTTTAAATGGTTCGGGTATCATTGGTCTTAAAACGAAGGTTTAATCAATTGAAGGGAAAAAGAATAGTCTATTTGAGGGACTAATTAAGCAGTTTGTTATTATTGATCAAACGATTCATTCGAAATTTTGGATTCAATAGTTCGACATATAATCTCAGCACAAATTTTGGTTTGAGACGAAGTTACATCATGAGCTATTTACGATTTCACTTTAGCGAAAACGATATGGAATTCACTAGTGGCTTTGAACAGATAATCGGAAAGGGAATATGACTTATAGTTTTTAACTTAAATGAAAAGCACCCTGAACTATGTTAGATGACACATGATACATCTCTACATGTTCAAATATTTTAATGGTTTCCTAGTTTTAGGCCTCTACGATCAGTCGACTTTTGATTCAACACAGGAAACAGATGACGCGCGAAAGCTAACATCGAATGAATTTTTCTACCCAATCACAAAACCAATAAAACTATAGCACGAATTGTCAAATGACCTTTACGAAAAATATCATGGTCAGCTCTGAAAACATTTGACCAACATATTTTTACATTCAACACGTGTTTGAATTCAAACAAGTACTTAGTACACGTGATACCTCACTTTAATAAGTATATGTGAACGAAGGATCATAGCTGAAGTGTAAAGAAAACTGTTAGAAATTAAATGATCACCACAACAGTTTAAAGAAATTATTGAAAGACTTAACCTGTAAAATTTATCACAGCTCAACAGTTTTACATGTCCACTAAGCTGATATAATAAGTCACAATTTTTAAGTTCGTCAGTACGAATTCGAATTGATCGATTTTTTTTTCACGTGTCATTGATTAAAACCTTATTTCCATATTTTTTTTTATTCATTTTCTTTTCACCCGATTTTGATATTATTGAAATGTAGTCTTTTACGGCTAAGACCAGTAAACAATAAAATTTTATTTCAATGCGAAGAAGGATATCCTTTACTTATTAGAGCACCTGACACACACTCGATTTTGATTAGAGTAAGTTTAGTACAAAGATTTAGTTTTAGTGTTCAATACTCATCCAACTCTTCTTGTTTTCGTTACTATTTTGTCCAGTGTAATTCATTATGTATTACCCCTGTAATTGCTATAAAATATTTTTTCTTACAAAACACCGATTTGTAAAATGTTTAAATGTTTTATCGTCTTTCGACTGTTAATTGTTCCTTTTCTAAAACGTTTGAGCTGTGATTAGTTTTACAGGTAAAGTCTTTTAATAATTTCTTTAAACTGTTGACAGTTTTTTACCTTTTGTTACAGTTTAGCAAATGATCTTTCGTTCACATATACTTATTAAAGTGAGGTACACCAAACAGTTAATTTTATCACGTGTACTAAGTATTTGTTTGGAATTCAAACACGTGTTAAATGTTTTCAGAGCTGACCATGATAGTTTGTGTAAAGGTCATTGGACAATTTCGCGTGCTGTAGCTTTACCGGTTGTGTGAATGTGTAGAAAATTAACTTTAACATAAACTAAAGTTTCAAAATTTGACTTGACTTGATCTTTTTACTTGTTTTCAAACACTTCATTCTGGTATCATGTTCCCCATAGCATTTTCTCCAAACACATACAATGTTGCACGCCTGATATAGTTCGTTAACAATGGTTACAAACACACACGTTTGACATAAGAGAAAATGTCAAAACATGTAAAACTTAAAGATTTTGGAAAGGATTCATTACCATTTAAGGAATGTTGAAGTGACTATTAGATGTTTATCTCATTTTGCAGCTGCTATTGAAATTTATAAGACACTTTTGCAAGAAGCTCACAGAAAGTAATCAAAGACACTAATTTCGCCCTAAGAAGAAGACAAACAATCGAAATGTTAAACAATATCAAACAATGGTTATAAAACAATACCAATCCTGACTTGGTACAGGCATTTCCAAAGAAAATGGTGGTTCAATCCTGGTTTTATAACTATCCCAACCTCCCACTTGTATGACAGTTGTTTGTAGCTCCGTTATATTGACTAAATTACGTGAGCAACCCAAACAGATATAATAGGTTGATGTGGCAATAATTGGGATCCAGCAACCAAAAACCGTGTAAACATACATCACAGACATACAACACAACTGACTCAAAAATGCACACGAACATACAAATAAATCTAACAAAGAAGCTATCAAAGGAGGATGCTGTAGTTGATATTAATTATGACGCTAATAAAAAAGTTTTTGTAGGTGATAGTAAATTGACAAAGACGCAGATAAAAAAGTTTTTGTAGTTGATTGTACATACCGTATATAGTATACACTTTTCCGATATGGTACAAATTAAGTAAAATTATAATACAAGGATAGACAAAATGGAAACAACACTGTAAAAACATTTTGCATCCGAATCGCATTTGAGGACCCACCTGAACAAGGTAAAAAAACAAACGTGGGACGCATAAATACCAAGTCACGTCAAAAATCTCACGACCAAAAGAAACATAATAGCACAAAGACAGATAGAGGGAAAACTGTAAAGTAAATAAAAAGATATACAACTTCAGAACCTAGAATGTATAACTCAAGATCCTCTTGTATTATTTGTGAAGGAGACACTGAATATTTATCTATTTGGTCTTGGGATTTTTCGATGATTTTTTTCAGAAAAAGGACCAGACGTTTTTTGTCAAAACCCTGGCTCATATTAGATTTCGTGGATTTGCCAAATTCTGCATACTGACCTATAGAAAATTTGTACTTCATTTCGAGGTCGGCTCGCTGTCAGAATAATGAGTCCGAGTAGAGTGACATGTCTTCCTACGGACTGTTACCTTGTGAACTAGCATGTTAATAATCCGGCTCAGCGTGTCGGTCTAGTAAAAAGCAGGGTTTGTACTCATATTATATTATCATGTTCTTGTCCTGAATCTGCCTTTAATTTGCCACTGGACTTTAAACAACCATCCATCCATCCATCCATCTATTCTTAGCGAGCACTAAGGTTTTCTATGTATTCTCGACCATGTGGAGTACTTCATCTTTCTGATGTCATGGGTTGCTGGTGTTTAAATAAAGAGGATCATAAGGGCAGCAAATTCTTTCTTTGTTTTATCGTCTCATTAAGATTTTAACCGGTAGCATGATTGTGTTCAACCCAATCCGTTTGGGATAAGTCTGAGTGTAATCTCATTTAAAGTCCAATTTCCTTGGCAAAACTCAACCTTTAAACATTTGTTTTTTTTAGAAAGGAGGTTAATACTCTTCTTCATAAACTTGATAAAAAGAAGTGACTCCTCCAACTTTGTAGCGGTAGGACCTCGGAGGATGAGTTGTCTAAGTAGCTTATTTACAGCGATAACTAGCCTGTCAACTAAGAGGTTGTCAGTACAAACCCAATACGTGGCGAGGGGTGCTCAACTCCGATCTTAATGAACAATGAATTATCTGCCAGCTTCCGTCATTATAAAACCTGGTCACTCGGATATAGCGAGTGTAGCTTATGACATTATACAGTTTTCTGTGTAGTTTTACTGTGAATTGTTGTCGTGTGATCGTCTTTTTTGAAGTAGTCTGTTTTTCTTCAAGTTATTGTTTTACATCTCTTACCTTAACTTGAATTAAGATGCTGTGGTCTCATTGATGTTTACCCAACATTCTTGGATTTTTTCCTGAATAAGTATTAATTATTTTCTACTGGGCGTTAAGAAAAAAATTAATCAATCATTGTTTTCATTTAGATCAAGTCATGCCTCGTGTTGGGACAAGTGCCATGCTCTCTGTGCGTTAATGGTTCCTTGCAACAATTTGGAAGGTTTTTTTTGGTAGGCAAATATTCTACCCGTATCCAACGTAAGCTTATGTTACAGTTGCAGTCCTAATTTTCAGTCCGAAACCACTGTCGACTCACTTCCTTATCAAAAATCATTGAAGAATAATAATAATAACTAGATTTGCCATTGCAAAAAGCGGATGGCACCTTCCCCATTGCCAGGCGAGTGGCAGCCATTTTGAAAATTTAAAACCTGGTCACTCGGATATAGCGAGTGTAGCTTATGACATTATACAGTTTTCTGTGTAGTTTTACTGTGAATTGTTGTCGTGTGATCGTCTTTTTGAAGTAGTCTGTTTTTCTTCAAGTTATTGATTTTCTTGTTGCTGTGGTCTCATTGATGTTTACCCAACATTCTTGAATGTTTTCCTGAATAAGTATTAATTATTTTCTACTGGGCGTTAAGAAAAAAATTAATCAATCATTGTTTTCATTTAGATCAAGTCATGCCTCGTGTTGGGACAAGTGCCATGCTCTCTGTGCGTTAATGGTTCCTTGCAACAATTTGGAAGGTTTTTTTTGGTAGGCAAATATTCTACCCGTATCCAACGTAAGCTTATGTTACAGTTGCAGTCCTAATTTTCAGTCCGAAACCACTGTCGACTCACTTCCTTATCTTACGTTTGTTTACCAATTTGATGTATTGTAAATAAATGAAAACACCACTTGAGTTTGTTCTCGTCCAAAAATAAATCTTCAATCATTTATGTATTAAAATTACTGCATGCAATAGTTATGCTGGTCAAATTTCAGACAGCTACGCTGTTTGCGAACTTTTACTAGACGTCAAACAAAAATAATCAACCAATAAATCTAGAACTGCCCACTTAAAACTGAGAGTAATGTATACTCCTTAAAAAAATTCAGCAACACAACTTTTGACTCAAAATAAAATAAAACTAAATCTGTATTAATCTTTCTAGTTTGTGTTTCCTAAATCTTCAATCATTTATGTATTAAAAATTACTACAGTTATGCTGGTCAAATTTCAGACAGCTACGCTGTTCGCGAACTTTGAGGTGAGGGGTCAAAATTGGAAGTCACAATTTTAACAATTATTTACACATGGTCTAGTTAAAAAATGCCTACAATGCACAAAATTGATGAAGTCGTAAATTTGATGGTATATTTGAAAACAAATGACCAGTAACTAACAATTAACATTCGCAAAAAGAATGAAGAAAATTGGGGAGACTTTTTTTGCCCCCTCCATTTCTATTCTATCTTTTTTTATTTTTTTATTTTTTCTTCATTAATCTATTCAACATCCGAGATGCTGTTAATTTCAGATCATTTTGAGCATTTTCTACAAAAATAGAAACCCTCATAGTTTGACCAATACTAATCTCACTGGAAGTGTTGCAAAACTTCAAATAGAAACCCTCAATACTTCTGACCAATACTAATCTCACTGGAAGTGTTGCAAAACTTCTTCGGGTGTATAGTATATGGTGTATACATTTATAAGTGCTTGAATCAGGGTGTTAGTATATGGTGTATACATTTATGAAGTACACTGAAATGACACGAATTCCGGGCGGAAATTTCTGTTATCAAATGCTTGAGATGTAAAACATCATAAGCGTTCAGGATGATACACCATAAGTGTTCAGGATGTTGAACAAAACTATCTTATGAAGTACCTTACGAATTCCAGGGCGGAAATTTCTGTTATCAAATGCTTGAGATGTAAAACATCATAAGCGTTCAGGATGATACACCATAAGTGTTCAGGATGTTGAACAAAACTATCTTATGAAGTACACTGATGCACCCTAGGATACTACTTTAACATTCGCAAAAGAATGAAGAAAATTGGGGAGACTAGATTTTTGCAAGCAATAGCGGATGGCACCTTCCCCATTCCATTTTGAAAATTTAAAACAGTATTTACACAAATACATTACAACATATTTGTTTCAGAAAGTTTTGAGCATTTTTCAATTTTTCACATTTTGATGTTTCCATGGCAACGGCGGCCAATTTGGAAATTCCAAAGTCCAAAGTCTTATCTTCACTTACCATTTACCATTTATAATGATTTTCATTAAATTTTGAGCATTTTGAGATTTTTGGACATTTTTGCCTCTGTATCCATGGTTACATTTTAGTTCCAATGCCTTCAAAATCATCCAAAACCTGTATATAGTAGACAACTATATGGTATAAAAACTGATGATTTTAAGTTAAAGCATACCAAAATTATTCCCAAAACCCTTAAGTTTTGGAGCGAAATGACATTTTTAAACAAGTTTGACCTTTGTGAAATGACATTTTAAACAAGTTTGACCTTTGTTGTCAAGAACTATAAATTGGATTTTAAGTGTTGTAGTAAATATATATGTTGTCAAAACTTCTTCGGTGTATAGTATATGGTGTATACATTTATAAGTCAAGAACTATAAATTGGATTTTAAGTGTTGTAGTAAATATATATGTTGTCAACTAGTAAATAAAGCGTGAAGCATTACGGCTTTTTGCGTTTAAATTAACTGGTGAATTTTATTAAATCAAACTTTCTGTTCATATTTTCCTCAGACCACTTTGACAACTAGATGTCACCGAGGACATCAAGACGTATTTAACATTTAGAAAAAAATTGTTCAGGATGTTGAACAAAACTATCTTATGAAGTACACTGAAATGACATTTTTAAACAAGTTTGACCTTTGTTGTCAAGAACTATAAATTGGATTTTAAGTGTTGTAGTAAATATATATGTTGTCAACTAGTAAATAAAGCGTGAAGCATTACGGCTTTTTTTGCGTTTCCCGTCTGTAGCAAAGATCATGTTAACTAAAATTTGTTTACGATCAGTAAATTACGGGTATTGCTTTATTGAAATGCGTTGTTACACAAAGTTGGTGAACATTTCTGATTAAGGAATATATATCCTTCATGCATAGCTTGGATTTTTTGACTTGATATGGATATGTTTTTGGTCTTTTTGGTTTAATCAGCTTTTGTATTAGGTTTTGGATTTCAATTATTTGCCCTAGAGCATAACTAAAGAGACATTGGTTGACGAAATGCGTAAAACTATTTGGTTCAGTATTATGGTTCCGTAAATGTTATTACTACCACTAGGTCGATAACTCTGCAGGCGGATTGTTTGTCCCCGACACTAGTAAGTCAATTTTGCTCTAAGACAGTCATCTGAACAGCTATAAAGACGGAACAACAAATGGTAAAGTCATCTTCAGTCTTTTAGTCAATTTTCAGACTTACTCTCTGCGGTAAATTCAGTACTGTTCAGACAATTCACTTTCAGTCAATTAAGTACTGTTCAGTCCATGTTGAGATTGCTCAGTAGTTGTTATTTACCTGTACACATCAAAATCATACTGAATTGTCTGAAAAGCTACTGAACAGTACTTAATTCACTCAAGGAAATTTCTCAACAGTACTGAATTTACCGCAGTGGATAAGGCTGAAAATTGACTACAAGACCATGGCTTAATAATTTATTGTTCAGACTTTTCAGATGATGTTCAGATCAACATCACCGTTTACCAGTGCGAGGTTACCACCAGCCCTATAACCAGTACATCGGTATTGGCAATGACAATACGGATATTGTTTTATTGATTAATATGCTGTGAATTTTGAAATTCGTTCTAAATTATGGAATGCATCTCCCTTGTGCATAGCTCTGATCCTCTGTCAAGTTTGACTATCCGTCTGGTCTTTCGTTGTCATTTTATCAGCTCTTCAACTTTGATTTGCTTAGGATTTTCAAATATTTTGACCTCGAGCATCAATGAAGAGAGTATGTCTAGTCAACATTGAGTTTCAAACATTTCAGGAGTATTGATTCCAGAGTTATGCGACTAAATACTAATTTGATTTGAGCAAGCCTCAACGAGAGCATTGCACATTGAAACACACATTTATATAAAATTATTAATAGAGCTTCGGCTTTAAAATAAATTGTAAAATAACGGTATCATATAATACGTTTTCATATTAATATCAGTTAACTTTTCAAAATACCAAAAACCGATAACAGGTTTTATCAAAAAAGATACTATAAGAGACCACATCCTGTAACCACCATCATCCGACTTCTCTAAAAGACAAACAATAACGATCAATACATGGTCCAGATAGTCTAACTTGGTGCAGGTACATAATGTAGTGGCTTATGACCAGGCTAGCGTTTCACAAAAAAATCGTACGATTTACGTTTACGATTAAACTTACGTTAAGCGTAAGATTTTAGCTACGAGTGTTTCACAAAGGTGATCGTAAACGTAACGTAAACTTACGATTACAAAGAAAAAAGGGTGCTTTCTTTGACAGCCGCGTTAATGTCTAAAAAAAGAATCTTTCTTTCAAAACCAGGAAGAAAATTTATATCACAGATTTTTTTCAGCTCAGCTTTCAAAATCGTATTTTGAAATGGTTATCAGTTTTTTGTATGGTAAATAGGTTTTGTGAGGTAAGTGTCCCGTCTAGTTTTAAGATATATTTTTTTGCTTTGGTTTTATAAGAAAAATTGGCTTGAGGTGGTTTTTTTTTTTTTTTTTGCAAGCTGGGTCTGTTTTTGATGTTGTTGAAGAACGATAAAAATCATTAGAAAAAACCAGACAAATTCATTAGGACTTGTCTTCGGCATTTCTTGAATCCAAATCAAAATGAATTTGTTTACATGAAATTATACGTATCTTCAAATGTTAATTATCAAATGGTATAACATTCATGTTTAAAGTTATTGCAAATGGCTGATATTTTTGTTCGAGCATATTGTTTTTCTTAAATTGTTTAACATTTCATACCGATATAACATGTTACTTAAGTTTATTATTCTTCCCTTAGTTTATTTATTTTGTATTTACATTGTATCATAGGTCAAATTTATTTGTTCAGTGTATGTTCACTGGTGTTAAAAAAGAGGGACGAAAGATACCAGAGGGACAGTCAAATTCATAGATCGAAAACAAACTGACAACGCCATGGCCAAAAATAAAAAGACAAACAAATAATAGTACAGATGACACAACATAGAAAACTAAAGACTAAGCAACACGAACCCCACCAAAAACTGGGGGTGATCTCAGGTGCTCCGGGAGGATAAGCAGATCCTGCTCCACATGTGGCACCCGTCGTGTTGCTTATGTTATTATGTTAATATGTCCTTTGATTGAGTCAAGCTATTTCAGTTGATATTTTATAGTGGACTTGGATGGAGAGTTGTCTCATTGGCACTCATACCACATCTTCTTATATCTAATTAAGCATCGTGATAGTTTCTGATGCGTGTCTAGGCTTTTTTAAAGAGGAACCCACCGGCATGACCGTTAGGATTTGGACATGTAAAAAGTCTATGCATAAACAAATGTGTAACTCTATAAGGGGGCGCCCCATCCCCCAGCCCACACCCACACTCAAATCCGCCTCTGAGTTTTAATACTGATTTAATCAGACTTTTACTTCAAAGAGACACGACATCGAGACTTACTGTAGAACAACTGATATTTTGCTATAAACGCCTAAAACTACATTCCAAGCTCCCGTTAAAAACCCATATAAAAATAAAGAGATGTGGTATGATTGCAAATAAGACAACTATCCACCAAAGCTCAAATGAAGTGGATACATGTATAAGCAATCATAGGCAACCGTACGGCCTTCAACAATGAGAAAACTCATACCGTATAGTCGGATATAAAAGGACCTGACCTGAAAATTATGAAACAATTCAATGGAGAAAATTAACGGCCTAATTTATAACAAAACAATTAACGAGAAACAAATATCCCGGTATGACAGACATGAACCAACGACAACCACAGAACTACAGGCTCCTGACTTGGGACAGGCACATATAGAATGTGGAAGTGTTAAACTAGTTTGCTGGCGCCAAACCCTCCCCCTAACCTTGGACAGTGGTGTAAAAGTACAACATAAGAACAAACAATTAAAATCAGTTGAAAAGGGCTTATCTCATCAGATCGATACAAAGCAGAAAACATCTAACGAAAACACAGACCGGAGTTGTCAGCGTATCTCATCCCACAACAAAAAAGACACTAAGTAAAGATCTGAGAGTACTCGCAGTTACTGACAGCTAGTTCAAAGCCAATAACAACAAATACAAAAGTCATGTAATTAAGACTAAAATATCAATCAGTACGCATCCAACATCCAATGGATTAAGTGTGAAGACGTCATTAACAGTAAGAGAAAAGCATGACCTTGTGCAATGCCAAAATATAGGTATCGACAGATTGTACATAGTACCGTTAATGTGCACTCATACCACATCTTCTTATATCTATATATTCATTTCATATTTTATCATGCTATGCATTTGGTGAGGCATCCAAAAATATAATGGTCATCAGGAGATTTAAAAGATTTTTAAAAGCATAAATGTCTACGTATTTTTTATTATTATTTTTTTTTTTTGTATCTGGGGGTTGTCGTTTCTCCAAATTTCTAACTCATGTAAATGACGAAAATTAAATTGATTTTTTTTATTTGTGTACATTGTATCTAGAAAGGGCGAATCTAATATCCCGCTGATGCACATTCTCAGACCCCCTTTGCCTCAATTTCGTAAGGAGTGCGCTATGGCCGTGAATTCAATGTAACTATATAATGAGATATCAAGAATATAAGAGGGTCTGGGTGGGGTTTCCTTCTAATCTGTATTCCTTATTTTTTCTATTCTATATAAATTTTGCACATTATTCTCTATTCTGCGCATTATTCTCTATCCTTATTATTTTGGTCTATTTTCTCTATTCTTTATTTTTTATCCAATTTCTGTAATGTTAGCCCTTTATATTCTCTATTCTGTAAACTCCATTCAGACCCTCATATAACCTTTTTTAATTAACAAATTAAATATCCTTCAAGTCTGTATCCTTTAATTTTTTTTAACCATTTTTCTCTATTCTTTATAAATTTTGCACATTATTCTCTATTCTGCACATTATTCTCTATCCTTATTATTTTTCTCGATTCTTTATTTTTTTCCCCATTTTCTGTAATGTTAGCCCTTTATTCTCTATTCCGTAAACTCCATTCAGACCCTCAAATAACTTTTTTTTAATTACAGGACCAGTCAGCAATTTGTGGCCAAACATTAATGTTAAATAAATCTATGCATTAACAAGAATCGGTGCAAGAATATGTGTCCATAGGACACCAATCCCTGCTCCCACTACTACGTATCCATGTTAATTTTGCATATTTGTTAAACAGTTCTCTGCATAATGAACATGCGCACCAAGTTTCATTTTGTTGTGATCTCAAAGTAACTTAAACCAAAAATTTAACCTCATACACGTTTTAACTGACATTTCATTGAAAACTGACCCTAGAGATCTTGGTCAAACCATAAGGACAGGTGGCGATAAGGGTCGTTTTTTGGACTCGTCGCCACTTTCATTTAATTTGTCATGTTGTTACCATCAGGAAATCATGACAGTTTTGTATTTATTTTATATACCGATATTCTGTTCGTAGCAACATGTATTTGGAGGTGATAAAATAAATAAATATGCTTAAAATACAGCTTTAATTTATTTCTATGACAGATTAAACCGGGTGAATAGACATTTATACATCAATATGCTCTTTAAGTATTACACAAAATTAAGTGCATACTTTTTGGCACTTGTTTTTATATTTTAATTGTGAGAGTTTTCGAATTATACAGATACTAGTAGATACATGGTAAATATAATAAACTCGAAGGTAAATTTCAAAGATAGGAAAAAAAATTCAATAAATGTACTATCAATAAACAAAACTAAAGATAAATAACTAGTCTTCAAGAGAATTCTAAGTAGTTCAACTACAGGATTCACTAGCCTGTTAACACTGAGGTTGTAAGTTCGAACCCGATCGTGGTTGTACTCTGACCTTAATTGACTTGGATTCTCCACGATATAGCACAGAGTAATACAAGTGGCGTTAAACATCAGCAATCAATCAATCAATGTAACGCAACGAACATCAAGAGTCTTTTGTGGCATACAATATATCCCTTGGTTTTATGGAGAAATAGTTCATTCGTTATATATTAGTCCGTAAAAGATTTTTCATACATGAGGAGTATACTTTTGTACTTTTACATTTATGTCATAACAATTGCCGTATATGAACTACTATACGTTCTCTTTCAACCCCAGTGGATTGACTGGTATAAATAAAAACTGTACTGCCTGATCTTCTCTTGTCACAAAGTAAAACCCTCGCTGAAGCGGTCGTCAGTTCGGATGTGCTGGATGTATAAATACGCAGCCACGTCCGCTCGATATGGAAAAAGTTGCCATTCCACACTCCACACTCTCTGCACGTTAAAGATTCCTTGTTATAACGTCATTATGGGTCTGTTGGTGGCCGGTTGCAAGGCAAAATTTCTGCCCTATCCAATATGCTATCTTTTTAAAGATGCATTTATACTTGCCGACATACCTTGCAGAATTGACATTTTTTGTTTTCATCTGCATGAAATATTGCCACTGTATGTTCAATGGAACATCCATTTCCTGCCAAATAATATAACTAATAAATTGATTGGATTATTTGTTGATTTCTTTGTTTGTCATTTGTTGATGCTCCTATCACTGTATTCTTTTATGCATAGAAGTACGTACAATGATCGACGATGATAGGGACTGTCTTAAAATTGTAATGAAATTGTATATATCGAATACATTTTTGACAAAGACAAACATATATATAGTAACAATTAAAAGGATAAATCGAGAGGAACGACATTTTTAATAACGGAAAACATACACGAGCAATAGCGAAATGAATATTAGTTCGAGCTGATACATTACTACAATTACAAAGAGGGGGAAATTAGGGACTGCCTTGATAAATTATCTGTTGCACTTTGATTGAGGACTGGTCATTTGTAACTGAAGGGTGAGTG
Source organism: Mytilus coruscus (assembly GCA_017311375.1). Classification (NCBI taxonomy): domain Eukaryota; kingdom Metazoa; phylum Mollusca; class Bivalvia; order Mytilida; family Mytilidae; genus Mytilus; species Mytilus coruscus. The sequence continues at coordinate 88,345,038 of CM029596.1, read as the reverse complement.
GGAGGAAATTAAGGGGGCCTTGTAAAATTTTGGGAATGGAAAGGGGGAGTATCCAACTTGTTGCACCGAAATGTTTTCAAAAGATTTGAGTAACTCTGTATTTCAAACATGCAAAAATCATAGGTAATTGATGAATACACTATTTTCCTTGATGACCTAGAGACGCGGAATCAAAAGACGCACACCCTACCGTGCGCTCACCATACAATAAAAAATGTAATATTTTGGCACAAAGAAAATGATTTCCTTCCGGCTCAATTCTTAAGATACCAAATTCTAAGTTTCAACATGTTCTTCCAGGAGAGTATTTTATCTGAAGCTAAAATGGAATGAAGGTGTGGTAAATGTCAATGCGATCATAACTGGCATATTCAAATAAAGTTCCCTGAAGTCACAAACAACTAACCCACATGAAGCTCTAGATCCCCTACTGATGCAATATTTTATTGAATAATAATAATAATAATAATAATAATAATAATAATAATAATAATAATAGAATTTGTATGCTTTTATTTTTTGTTATAACGAACAAAAGTATTGAGAAATGAGGAGGGGGTGTGTGTGGGGTGTGTGTGAAATTTTTATGTCTTTGGAAGTGGGGTCTTGAATTTATTTTCTTTCTTCAAGGTGGGGACTTGAAAAAAATAAGAGAAATTCATATGTTTCCTTCAATCCACTGGAATGCTTAAACATAAGAATCTCGTCACCGAAACAAAAATTTGAAAATGAAGAAAATATATTTAGGATTTGAAAATTCCAGTTTTTTATACCTGCAACATTCTAAATTTGAAAATGAAATTTTATAAGTATAAACACAAAAATCACATACTGGCAAAGTGAAATATCATAGTTTTCAAATTAACCTAGAATTAAAGAAATGTTTTTAATTAAAAAGAACAAAGCAGGTATTGAGTACGGGGTTGAAGCATACATTTTATACCGCAAAAGAAAACGCGAACCTGATAGAGCGCATGGCAACTGGTGTAATTACATTGAAACTATGGATTCATAGCATACAACTCTACCATTACATTCATGTATACATGATTTATTGTTTTCTCAATTTCTGGATTGTTATTTGTTTGCAAATAATCGTAATTTATATACAAAAAAGTCTTTTAAATAAAGAGCACCGTCCTCCACTGTAGACTAGTGTATAACCGCAGGACATGCATTCTAGGGGATGATTGCAATTTTAGTTTGCCATATATTTTTATTGTTAACTCCATAAACTGCGTGTAAAACGCCACAATTGGGGTGTGTAATGCTGTGTATGACATATATTAAAGAACTAGTAAATAAACGTTTTATAATTTTCTTTTTTTGCGAATATTTAGTACCAAGTTGCGTGGAACGTACCAATCCCCCTTAATTAAAAGCAGACGTCCCTAGTGCTGTGCTAGCTCAATAACTTCTAAGTTTTTATGGTCAAATATTTGGACTTTTGGAAGCAAGGTGCTCGTGTTAGTTCAATTAAAATAAACTCAAATGTAGGAATGGTAAATTTACGATTATTTCAGGAATTTAAAATTTCAGTTACTGATGATAGGGACAAAATAACATGAATACATGTATTCTGCATCCAATGGAACTTAATTTTCTATAAGATAATGTAATGTTGTTGATTTTAACAAAATGTCAACAGGTTAAATCACTACAATTTGACTTACGACTGCCTGTTAACACTCGTAAGTTTACGATCAAACTTACGATAAAATTCTACTTACGATTGTTTATGAAACGGTCAAAAACTTACGATTTGACGTACGACCGACGTAAGATCTAAGATTGTCGTACGATTTTTTGTGAAACGATGGCCAGTTTTACGTGCGCACAAACCCAAACCTCCCCTTTGTCTGTCGTGACCATATATCGTAAAAGTATAACACTTGATAAAAAAAATACGGTGTTCAGCTACCAGGTGAATGACTACTATCTTGAACAAGGAAAGCAAATTATTTGGACTTTGAGATGAAGAATTAACAGCTAGTCCTTTGTTTTTTGTGTGTATTTTGCTGTGCATGTACTGATTTTGTGTCATGGATGGATACTCCATATCCTTGGTATTTCTATTAGAGATATGAAAAGTCTAAAGATCACATTTAGTTTTCAGCGTAAACTTTTAAATTACATTTAAACCAGCCAATGAAACGGGTTGTCGGAATAACTGACTATCGGATTAATGAACATGTAACTTTAAATACATCTAGCTATGAATAACGTTCTAGAATAAATTGAGAGCAAAGACAACTTTTGAATTTAGCAGCAGTGTACCGATTTAATTTTTTCGGTGTAAATCATTGAAAAAAACAAAGCAAGTAGCTTCAAATTAGTTAGACTAAAGGTCTGACGGTACCAAATTCCAACCAGAAATATTCTTTATCGTATCACATATGTTGCAGATATACTTCAAATCCTACCATGTGTTATATCTTTAAATTTTCTCGTCCTAAATATGCCTGAAATTTTGTCACTGGACATTAAAAAATCAACATTAATTCGATGCACAGAATTTTTTTTAAATCAAGAAAACAGCGTTAGTTACGATTTATTGGCCTTTGTTTGCATGGTTACACTGATCATTAATCCGTGTTGATTATGAATCATATTTGTATTTATTTCCAAATCAATACAATTCTCAATATAGATATTGAATGTGACTGGAATTTCCACATTATCCAGATACAGTAATCGATAACAGGTTTTCCAATCATTTATTGGATTTTTGCACTTTGTTAAAAAGAGCTTCAGATGTAACTATTTCAGTCGTGGATACGATGTATTATATATAATCAAATTGCTTTTTTTTTCTTTAGCTGTGTTGTCGTCTAGTGTTCCTTAATTATAATGTGTAGTATTCCGAATGTTTCCAAATTTTATTCTCTTCTATGTTTTAAGATGTTCAAGAAAGAAGGAGAATTAAAAGGCTTAATTGAGGTTCCAACTCCCTCAAGCAAAGTTGACCTTTGGTCAATTTGGTTATTCGTTTAGGCCACTTTTGATCCAATAACTCTTCTTGTGTTTAGACAGTTATTCATCCTTGTCTTTCAATTTTTGGGGTATGAGCGTTCCTGATGAAGATCAATCCAAAAAAGCGCTGTGTACGTTACAATTTAAAAGTAAGGAGATGTGGTATGATTGCCAATGAGACAACTATCCACCAAAGTTCAAATGAAGTGGATGTAAGCAATTAAAGGCAACCGTACGGCCTTCAACAATGAGAAATACCCATACCATATAGTCGGCTATAAAAGGCTCCGACATGAAAAATACGAAACAATTCAATTGCGAAAACTAACGGCCTAGTTTATAACAAAACAATTTACGAAAAAGAAATATGACAGACATGAACCAACGACAACCACTGAACTACAGGCTCCTGACTTGGGACAGTTTATTATGTGTTATATTCAAATTATTTTCATAAAGTAATATTTATTGTACATTGTTGTATTTGGCATGAAATAAATCATCACGTCCGTATTAAATTTTTGAAAAGTCGGAAACAGACACGTTGAAAAAAAAAAACTTTTGTAAGTAATTCAATGGTCTATCTAATCGATCCTGTACACGATAAATTGAACGAAACCACATAAAGTGTTTACCAAAATTCGTAAATGCACATAGAAGACTCAAATGGCGGTGTTGTGTAATATTTTTCTATATAATGAGTGCTATTATAAAAGCATGTATAAAGAAACTAGAATCTTAAATTTGATAAAATAAATAATGAGCTTTAGAATAAATCATAATTTCAAATAGTACAGCCTGTGTTAAAAAATCCAACAAGATACGTTCAGTGTGAACCGTTGAGAGTTTTACTGTGCGTATTGCTGTGTGTCTGTTTATTCTAAATTGGCTAGAGGTATAGGGGGAGGTTTGAGATCTCACAAAACATGTTTAACCCCGCCGCATTTTTGCGACTGTCCCAAGTCAGGAACCTCTGGCCTTTGTTAGTCTTGTATGTTTTTTTTTATTTTGGTTCATTTATCTGTTTCGGAGTTAAGTGTGACGTCCATTTTCGCTGAACTAGTATACATTATTGTTTATGGGCCAGCTGAAGCCCGCTTCTAGGTGCGGGATTTTCTTGCTGTGTTGAAGACCCATTGGTGGCTTTGGGCTGTTTTCTACTCTTTGGTCGGGTTGTTGTCTCTTTGACACATTCCTCGTTTCCATTCTCAATCTTAATTCAACTTGTTCGTTAACTTATTCGTGCAATTTTTTAATTCATATTGCAATTAAAAAAAAAGAGGTGTCCCTTCTGAAGATTCTTTAGATTGTTCTGTAGAGGCTTATTTGTTGTTGATTATCACAACCGTTTTATCATAACGTGTTGTGTTCAAAACACAAAGTGGAGCAAATCACAAAATTTCAGCTGTCCTTCCTGAACTGCTGTTAAGATAGGTATTAAGATTTCAAAAAGAGCTCAGTGAAACCTCTGGCAGACCAAGCTGTATACCGTTGTTTGTAAAAAGACTTCTGCAGTTGTTTTGGTATTCAATAAATGACAATTTAAGAGAAGGCAAGAAAGATCTCTTGCTTAGGTATAGTCGTTACGGTTTTTGTAGGCTTTCAAATCGAAGTTGCACGTATTCCTATGCACAAATTACGCATCTTTAATGATATACGTGTTCTTGTCTTGTTTAGAATCAAAATTGATGGTCAAACTTAATAAAGATAAGTCTTAATTCCTTTCAATAGAGAAACAAATAATAGCATTTACCATTCCCTTTATGTATAATTTTCCATTATCAACAATTCTCAAATTATGCTGCAGAATTCTATCCAAGGGAAAATCATTTAAATAAATCGAATACGAACAGCAATAATTGCCCTTTTCTTGATTCGGATATTTCTGTTTCACACGAGAAACTCGTATACTAAAACTTACTATGATATTTCGTTTTCTATCGTTAATTTTCCCCCTTTAACAAGATGGTGTTCTTTGGTCCCTTTTTATGGTATCTATATTTTCCCAACTTGTCTGCAAATCCGTCTCAGTAGTGATAACTTCGATTTCAGCGAACGTTATATCAATCTACCATGTTTATCTTTTGTTATTATAAAACACCCATGCAACCACGCATCCCATATTGCCTGATAGGACCCGACACTATTTTAGTGTTTTGGCAGTTAGAGCTTGCGAATTGTAAAGTCAGGAGTTTCGTTACAACTAAATTCTTCGATTAAGTATTAAGATTTTAATTTTGAAGTTAGGCTGTGGCTACATGTATAGAAATATTATCACAAACGGGATATCATGTCCTAATGTCTGGCGTGATGCTGTTTATAGAACTCGTATATAAAGATAGGTACTAATAAATAAATCATAATTGTTTAATATATCACTTAACATAAATTGCTATCTAGTCAGTAAAAAGTATGGTTCTTTAAAAGAGAGGCGAAAGATACCAAAGGGACTTTCAAACTCATAAGTCGATAACAAACTGACAACGTCATCGCTAAAAAAGAAAAAGACATGCAAACAACAGTACACAAAACACATCATAGAAAACTAAAGACTGAGCAACATGACCCCCACCAAAAACTGGGGGTGATCTCAGGTGCTTTGGAATGGTAACTTTTGGATACCTATATTTAAGCATTGCACAAGGTCGTGCTTTTTCAGACAGTTAATGAGGTCTTTATGCAATAGACTTCTACATGTATTTCAGACTGGAAAACATGGATAATTCATAAGTTGAAATTAGGCTTTGAACTATCTTTCTGTAACTTGGAGTATTCTTAGATCAGTACTTTATGTCTTGTAATTTTTTTAGTCTGTAAATATAAAATAAGGAGATGTGGGATGATTGCTAAAAACACAACTATCCATCAGATTTCAAGTGACGTGGTTTGTAGACACTATAGGTAATCATCAACAATGAGCTAAACCCACACTGTATAACCAGCTATAAAACGGTTTTTCCTAATATTGTGCTGTCTTGTTACACCAATGTTCAAAGTTAGAAGAGGGTTGAATTCTCACAAATGAGTTTAACCCTTACACATTATGTGTCCCCTTTGCATTCTCTGTCTCTTTAGGAACTGCCACATATATCATAAAAAACCTTCAAGACGATTTAATAACAGACCTCGACTATATCACATTTCATCTGATATAAATTGAATTAGGAAACATATTGATAAATGTTATTTCCTTAATAACATACATTTATGTAGTCGTTCATTGTCCTCAAACTTGGCAAGTTCATCTAAAGTATCAGTCAGTTTTCCTACCGAAGGTGGGTGATTCTCTTCGGGCACACAGTCTTCCTCCACCAATAAAATCATACCGCCACAAAATAGCACAATAGGGCTGAAAGTGGCGTTTAACACCAATCAATCAATCAATCTAAAGTATCATTTCACCAAAAACGTGGAGCTCAAGAGTATGTAAAATAAGAATATGTAGCCACAACTTAACAATTGAAACAGGCAGATATAATAAGATCCCAAGATATGAATTTACATGCAACTATTGCAAGAAAGGTGACATCTGAGATGAGCTGCATTTACTATTTCAATGTAGACATTACGAGAGAAAAAAAATGAATAGCAAACAAAAATAGGAGAATTAGCTGTAAAACATAAATTTCATATTTCTTATTTTAATAGTAAAAACTAGAACACATCCGCGACATCGCGGGTCCGCGACTGAATTAAAGTATTTATGCCTATTTTTTAGCCTCGATTTTTAGTATTCGTATTGTCATCTGATAAAGTCGGTATCGGATTCGACCTGGAACTTGGTAATTATTGGTAATATTAATTATGTGGAAAACAAAAGGGCCTGGAATGGTATAATTTTTAATCAACACCATTGTCCTATATTAGTTATATATAAAGTTGATTCGTCGTTTTTACGTCATGCCGGCTAACAAATTGAACCTCGTTATTTTAGTAGTATAGATGCATCATTATCATAAAATACAATTCAGCCATAATTCTGAAATTAACTGTAAAATCTGTCGAGAGTGCACTTAAGCTGAAAAGGATACTGTAAATACGATATTTTGAGTATTGTTTTTATCAGTACAAACACTGGTTTTTTTTCCAATACATGTAAATTAAGACCTTACTAAATATTTCCGGTCTTTCATTCTGTCGATAGCTATATATTGGCATTGCAAAAGATCATGTTTTTCTCTGATTGTTCAGGCGCGGATCTAGCCATTTGGAAAAAGGGGCTACCAATCCCCGGAACACCATGAAACGTTCACATAATTAAAAAAAATCGAAAAAAAGGGGGGTTCGAACCCAAGAACAACCCCCTGGATCCGCTAATGCTGTTTATTACGTCTCTACACCGAATTCATTGGATGTGTACTGACTAATATTTTAGTCTTAGAAACATGAGTTGTTATTGGGTTTTGAACTAGTTTTCAGCAACTGTGAGTACTCTCAGACCGTATATCTAAAGTTTTTTTGTTAGATTATTTTGTGTGCTTTGTGTCGATCCGATGAGTCAATTAATTTTCAACTGATTCTTATAGTTTGTTCTTATGGTGTGCAGTTAAACCACTGTCCGGGTAAGGGAGCGCCCGCAAACACATTTACCTCCCTCACATTCTGTATGTGTCTTTCCCAAATCAGGAGCCTGTGATTCAGTGGTTAACGGTTTGTTGCTGTATATCATATTGGTTTTTTCGTTTATAGTTTTGTACATAATTCAGGCCGTTAGTATTGAATTTCATGCTTGAATTGCTTTGCATTTGTCATGTAGGGGACGTTCACAGCTTTTGTGGTCTTTTGTGGGAAAATGTCTCATTGGACATCGTACCACGTTTTCTTAAATTTATATTTTTACTTGATTATATTTTATTGTATTAAATATCGCTATTGAATATAAGAAGCAATTAATGCTAAGTAGTTCATTTCTCTAGGTTCATTTTGTGTATTGTTATGTTATAACTGTATTGTTTTCACCAAATAAATATGATCGTATATTATCTAATATCTATTAATAGATTTTCTGCATAAATTCAAATTTAAATTTTAAGTTCTTGCGTGTACAAACGAAAATAGTAACTTTACCTTTTGTTGTTATTGGCAATGTCTATATATAGACATTCTAAAAATTCCCATGAATATGTTTCTAAAATTAGCTGTGAATTGGAAATCACCGTACTTTCTTTGTTTACATTCAAGTAAAAGTTACAGCGAATACAACATGGATCCACCAGTTGGACAGTTTTGTAAAGGGTGTTCATATTTAATGACAGCCATTATATCGATAATCCTAATAGTCAGTTATACAATTTATGTTATTGCGAGAGCGTAAGTTAAATTTTAATTTCTATTTTTCTTTGTTTGCAACTTCATGAATATTTTATCAATAATGTAAACAATGTATTGCGCAATGTAGCTGATGTTTATATACTTGTTGAAAATACTGTTATCATGGTTATATTATACTTATTATATTGCTCTTATTAATCTGTTATAATAATAGTGAACATTATATACAAACAAGGACAGTGGGCCGATTGCCAAATAGTTTCAATGTAGTAAACGAATAAAAACTGAACACAGTTAAACAAAATAATTATTCATGGCTTTGTTTCAGTAAATGACTGAAAAACTATAAAATATTCACGACCCTGCACATATTATTGAACTTTTCATCCGTTCCCGTATACATGGGGTTCGATTGACACAATTTGAGCTTCGAGTTAATTTCCTTTTGTTGAAGGTCTCAGTGCACAAATTCCTTCATATCAGCCAAATTCAGTTTGTTAAACTGATCGCCAGACTGTTTTCGGGTTATTCAAATTTGATTAGCCAAAAAGGAAAATTAACCATTTACCCCTCCAAAATGGCGGCGAAGAGAAATAACTCAAACTGAAATTACGTCATATCAAACCCTATTTTATAGAACTTATAAAATATGGTTTTGATGTGAATAAAATGTCTCTATTTGGAGATACCCTGGCCATGATTTGCCATGTAGCCAGGAGTTCAAAAAAATGCATAAAAGGAGAGTTAGGGTTTATCTCAAAGAGGCAGCAACCATACTATACAAATTACTGCAATGAACAAATAAATGTTTGTCATACATGGGTTCATCATATATATCACGTGGTTCTGTCCAGTTCGCCTTGTCCTTTTTATACGACCGCAAAAAAATTTTGGGGTCGTATATTGCTATCACGTCGTCGTCGGCGTCGTCTGCGTCGTCGTCGTCGTCCGAAGACATTTGGTTTCCGGACAATAACTTTAGTTTAAGTGTATGGATCTCTATGAAATTTTATCAAAAGGTTCAATACCACAAAAGGAAGTTTGGGATTGTTTTTGGGGGTGATGGTCCCAACCGTTTAGGAATTAGGGGCCATAAAGGGGTCCAAAACAAGCATTTTTCTAGTTTCAGGACAATAACTTGTGTATAAGTATTTTGATTGCTCTGAAATTGTACCACAAGGTTCAATACTACAAGTAGAAGGTTGGGATTCATTTTGGGGGTAATTGCCAAAACCGTTCAGGAATTATGGGCCAAAAAAAGGGGGGTAAAAAAAAACAGATTTACTAAGTATTGCGCAACAGCACAGTGTATTGCACAACAGCAAGAAATCTTCAATTGAATATAAATTCGAATCATATAACCAATTTCTAGTTCTTTGACTACATTTATTCTGTGTCAGAAACCTATAATGTGTCAATTATGTAATTACACACAATCCAAATTCAGACCAGTATCAAGCTTGAATATTGTGTCCATTTTTGCCCCAACTGCTCAGGGTTGGACCTCTGCGGTCGTATCCAGCTGCGCTCGGCGGAGCAGTTTATTACTCTTTATTTCAAAATATGCTTTCAGCCTAAAATAATTAAACCCGGCAGCAACAGTAGTACTAGGATGAACGTAAGTAAAAACATGTAATACTTATCTACACTTATTTAATTTATTTAACATATAAGTGCTAATTAGTCCCACTTTTTCAGGTCAAATGGTGCCAGTTTCACAAAAGGAGACATAGTCTGTGCAGCCATTTTAATAAGTTTTGGAACAGTTATTTTAATTGTGATGTTAATTTGCTTGTGTCTTGAAACTCAATACTGTCGACAGCAGGTATGTACATAATTTAAAAACTGAATTTATATGATTGATTGTTAATTGAAGACGGTTTAACGCCAAGTGAGCAGAAATGAGGACGAATGGTTTATGTATCAGTGAGATCAAATGTTGTCAAATTTGCACAAAATCTGACTAAAATAAGGTAGATATTTACCATAAAATTTTATAATTACCGAGGCTAAATTCAAATGTAAACATCTGGAATTTGCAGTGAATTGTGAGCTTTTGATTTGTGGCTTTGTAACGATGAACAGAAACAAAAGGTTGTAACAATTTCTTTGTGTTTGGGTTTTGTCTAGTGCGTGCATGATTTTTTCGGTCGTTAATTTCTACACCACAACCTTACTTTTTATCATCTCAATGAATATACACGTGTATTAATCTTAGAAATATTTTTCATATATTTCTGAAAACCTCACCCTCAAGCATTTTCGGGTTTTGGCGTAGTTATCTTCAGGTCGGGTTCATATTATGAAAATGCATCAAACTATCATAGTTGAAAAGATGAATAATATGTAGAAGTTATTTAAAAACTCCATACATTAATAGATAATTCTAAAAATAAACTTTACATATGCATTACGGAAACTATTCTGTAAATAGATTTGATGAAATGATCTTTAATGTTTCACAATGATGACATACGAACCATACAGTATACGTCATCCACACCGTTTGTTCTGTCCACTGTGTCACATTTAATCATCAGTGACGAACGAATAAAAAAAAGTTAAAAAAAAGCGAAATAAAGTTCGAAGTTCAAGAGCATTGAAGACCCAAAATTCTGAAAGATTTTGCCAAACACAGCTAAAGCAATATGTTCCTTCGTTAGAAAATCTTAAGTATTTCGAAAAATTCAAAGTTTTGTAAACACCTAATTTATAATTATGACCATATCAATAATAATGCATGTCAACACTAGCGTAAACACAAGTGCTGAATACTGGGCTGGTGATACCACGGAGAGGAAACCTCCACGAGCAGTAGCATCGACCGAGTAGTTGTAAATCAGACAGAGATACCAGGATTAAAATTGTGTACGCCAGACGCGCGTTTCGTCTACTAAAGACTAAACTGATTGTTACACATATCATAACTGTGGATTTTAGGGGTTCCGTTTTGAATAGGAGGTGTCCCAGCATACATTTCGTCGACTATTACATTTTATACAATATTCCGTAGATAGGAGGTTGAATAACTTTAATAATTACTAAATTAAAGAAAAGAAAAAAAAAAGCACAGAATTTCTTATGGAAACAAGACGCAACCATGGCGTGACGTAATAAGCTACACAGGTAATGCTTTTTAAAACGAAGGGTGATTAAATTACATCAGATGACTTTTTATTTTGTAGCATGAACGAGTTATGACTGTTCCAAGTAGAAGGATGAAACGTGTTCCTAAAGTGTCTGGTAAGTTATCTTTTTACAACAAGCAAACTACAAATGTAAATAATTCATTCTTCCTGTCCAAACATACACATTCATTCAGTGATATTTATTTTGTTCAAAATCATGAACCCTTTTGTTCAAAATTCATTACCTAACAACAGCAGATTTAATCAAATTGTTTGGCGATCACTTTCAATGTTTTTAAAATGATAGGGCATACAAAACAATTGACCTGGATGAGCTTAACAGTCAACAGTGCATTTCCTAATTGAATGTCAATTTACTTCCTTCTAATCACAGATGATTTTTTACAGGTGATGACTGTGCAATATGTTTAGATGAAAAGAATTCAGCGATGACGACCATTGTTGGTCTTTCATGCCAGCACAGTAAGTCAAAACCTTTTTAGCTCACCTGGCCCGAAGGGCCAAGTGAGCTTTTCTCATCACTTGGCGTCGGTCGTCGTCCGTCATCGCTAACTTTTACAAAAATCTTCTCCTCTGAAACTACTGTGCCAAATTTAACCAAACTTGGCCACAATCATTATTGGGGTATCTAGTTTAAAAAAACATGTCCGATGACCCCACCTGCCAACCAAGATGGCCGACATGTCTAAACATAGAAGATAGGGGTAAAATGCAAGTTTTGTCTATTATTTTGAAAACCGTTATAAATAGAGAAAATCTGACAGGGCAAAAATGTCCAGAATGTTGAGCTTTACCAATTGTCCAAAACTGGCAGACAACTTCTTATAGGAGTTATTGCCCTTAAATGACAAATTTTACCATTTTTTTTCATTTTTGCCTCTTATTTTGAAAACTATGATAGATAGAGAGAAATCGTCAGTCGACTCCTTATTAGAGTTATTGCCCTTTGATGACGATTTTTACCAATTTTTGCGTTTTTGCATTATATCTTAAAAATTGTAATAGATAGATAGAAACTCAATAAGCAAAAATGATCAGCAAGACAAGATCTACATTTAAAACAATTTGGAGGAAATCGTCCAACGTCTCATTATTGGAGTTATTGCCCTTTAATGATGATTTTTTACAATTTTTTTTTGCGTTTTGCCTTATATGATAAAAATTATAATAGATAAATAGACACTTTAAATCACAAAAATGATCAGCTAGGCAAGATCTACTAACAAGTCAAATTTTGCCGATATAGTTAGTAGACTGTCACTCATTATAGGACTTATTGCCCTTAAATGAGGATTTTTTTTACCCTCTTTTGTGTTGTGAGCAAAAACTAAAGAAGATAGAGAGAAACTAAAAAGACCAAATGATCAGTAATACAAGATCAACAAAACAGAGATTTTTGTCATGATTTCTATTCCCGTCTATGTTGGAGAGTTTCCTTATATGCACATAATATGCACATAGACCAAAGTGAGCGACACAGGCTCTTTAGAGCCTCTAGTTCGTGTTTTGTGCCTTCTCATCAATTGTAATTCGACAAGCAAGTAAAGGGATTAGATCTTTTAAACATTATTTGATACTGTTAACTATCCTAAGGGGTATACACATCGGAGATGATAAGTGTATTTGGGCTAACAAACGTTAAGCGTCGAGTTTATCAGATGAAGAGTATTCTAGAAAAAAAAGTATTGTGCGCATGAAATATAAAATAATCGGTACAAATTGTTGTAACTTTATTACCAAAGGGATATTCAAATTCATAAGTAGAAAATAAACTGACAACGCCATGGCAAAAAAGAAAAAAACGACAAACAACAGTATACAAAACACATCATAGCAAACCAAAGACTGAGCAACAACAAAAAACTGGGGTGATCACAGGTGCTCCGGAAGGGTAAACAGATCCTGCTCCACATGTTTCATCCGTCGTGTTTATCATGTAAACACAAACCCGGTGAAAAGTAAATTTCGGTAGGTCAGATTCGGGGAAAAGAGGACGGGATTGTGGTTACGACAATTGAAACATATCCGTCGTCATCTGTGAAACAGATATTCCATAACGGTCAACCAACTCGTGATTGCGTCCGTAAAAATTTCGAATGGGTGATTTCAACTTCACCTCTTGGATATCTTGGTTTAATAGCTTCCTTGTGAGCAGCAACCCTTGATCAGTTTGTCTTTACTAAATTCTAAACTGAGATTGACATATGATATAGATATTTGTCTACCGTTTGAGGTCTTATGTTGACCTCTTATAATGTCTTTTGCAGTTTGATGTGCTGTTATGTTGTTGACCTGTTGTCTCAGTTCATATTGATGTATACTTTATATCTCGTTTAAGTCATATTTGATTCATATTTAGACGCGCTGTTATATTATCATTTCAGCATTCCACAAATCTTGTGTAAAAGAATGGATGATACATAAATGTCCTCTAACTTGTCCGGAATGTCGACAGCCATCAAAGAAATTTTCTTCAAAGACAATGATTTCTGACTTAATATATACACTGACAGCTAAACAGAAGAAGGAGAAAACAGTACCAATGACATATGTATAGCAGAAATGTTGCTATACGGATAACATTCTTTCAGGGACCATTTTTGTGCTTATTTTGTTAGTTTGTAAAAAAAATTATGAGTGAAAAGAATGACTGACTATTGTTATGTATGAATAGATGATTGTGTATCCATATTTTGAATTATTTACAAAAAAATCATGCCATTATATAAGATATAATGCTAGACAATGTCTGCACGTCATAACATGTTGAAATACTATGTATATAAATTTTGTTTCCAGTAAAGAGCGATTTTATATGAGTGAAGTTGAAAGTAATTGAAATGATAAGAATGTTTTTTACAAGTGTAAATATGTGTGACTTTCAAATGAATCACGAGAATACTATCGAATACATGTGTAAGAATGATTGGTGCCATTCATCGGCAAAAGAAAAGAAAAAATAAATAGGTAAACATTTACTTCATTTAAACAGTGCTTTTTCTTACGTTTCTGTTTACACATAGGTCTAATGTTTTTGTAACCTGCCTCTGTTTACTATCTTCATATCAATGATTTGATGACTAAACTAATATGGAAATATCGAATACAAACATGTGGTAAACAATGTGATCTCATCGCTCTTGTGCAATAATTTAAACCTAGTGATACTGCAAGTGAGTAGAGTTTTATACTCGTTTTGAAAACATTGTATATGAGTGTTTTTTTCATTGTTGTTGATCTGAAATCTTGCAATATTTATCTAGAGAACTGAAGTTTTTGTTATTATTTGTTTCCTTACCTTAAACGTTAGATTCAAGTCACGATACCAGTTATTTTCTTCACTCCTTTTTGCTTGGAAAGAAATAACTGATACATGTGTGATATTCTGTAAACCCTTATTTCTTCAAAGACAATGATTTCATTTTGTTACATGGCGTTTAAAAAATATTTACATTATTGTGATATCGAAGTTATTAACAAGAACATTGACCGTGTTATTTTTATTCGTCACGGTCGTCCTCCTCAGAAGCATATCTTTCATTCAACCACAACTGTAATAGGCTGATGCCGCGTATTAAGACGAATTTCATACTTCATACTAGAATATATAAACGACTATTTGAATTTTTCAATGGTTTCTTTATTATAATTGTACACGGTGGCTTTCTTCCAGTATAGGTATGCATTTTTTGTTGTTATCTGGTAGTATGGTTTAAAATTCGCCCAAAGACTTCAGATACATGTATTCGAAAGAATGGCGTTATTGAAAACGACAATACTGACTAAGATTCCAGATTATTGCGATTGACAAAATCATTCCTGATTTGGCTATATTCTTACAACAAAACTAATACTATAATTGTTTAGAAAATTTCAATTTTATATTTAAAGTAAGCTTCATATCCTTCAGTCTAAAACAAGTTATCTTTCCGTCCTTCTACAATGTATGTAAATTTTATATGAATTTATAATTATGAACATAGTTCTATATTAAAAGTGTCTTATATCTTTGTATCTTTATTTATATGCCACTACTGCTGTACTCCGCCTGCTAATTAGGTTTGTATTATTAGAAGCAGAAGCAACTATATTAAATTAAAGGTAGAATGATAATATAACTGCTGATAAATAAGAAGAAAAAGTTCAAACTACTAAAGGAGAAATTAAAAATTGTCTTCATAAGATGGGGATTGCATGTGTAAATGGAAAACTGCCGTGCGATTTTATGTTGATTTACCAATCTATCATTAGCATGTCATATTATTATTTTAACTTGGCACAAGATTTCTCATCTCTATACCAACTCTAAGTCTCATTCTTATTTGTGTGAGCTAGACTACGGTTCTTACGAGGTTTCTTGCATATCAAGAAATTTTACTTTCTTTGGCTTACATATCGTTAAAATTTCGGTCTCTATTCTAATTTGTTCGGATAAGTCATGTCTATATGCTAACTCACATTGGAACTCACATTGGGTTGACTATGTCTATGCTAAATAATAATGTGTGATTTTCCATTGAAAGAGCTACTGATATAGTAAATCATGCCAAGCAGTTTTGACATATGCATCTGGTAATAATAAATATAAATGCTTTGGATCTATAGTGTTTTAAATGTTAACGAACTGATATCTTGAATGGCAGAAAATAAATTATAATTGATAGAAAAAAATGTACCTTTTTAATTGTATCGACTTTCCCCTAAGAAAATGTGAATATGAGAACACATTAGGATTGCTCTCAATTACTCTTGCGGAAACGTGTTGGAATTTTGAAATGCTATCGTAACCCAATGAATAATTTCTCAGCTGACAAAACCCACAGATTTTGATTTTTCGATTTTGATTCAATGCTTGATATTGTAAAAGCGGTTAAATCTTGTAGAATTTATCTCTTTTCTACATATCATCGAAATGTCATGTTTTTGCTACAGTATAAATTGGAATTCAGTAGGATCCAGAAAACACACAGGACAAACTGAAATTCTAATATTTATACTAGAAGAAATTTGAATTCTGATTAATGCTAATTGAAATGCATCACATATCTAGATTTTTACTAGGAGGATCCTGGATTGTACTAGATGATAACTTAAAAAGACACAATAATATCAATATTTTGAATTACTCCATGATGAAATAAAGTTATAATCAAAACTTGTCTGAATCAAAAAGAGAAAAGGCAAATTTTCCTTGATGGTATTTCACAGCAGAGCCTTTTTCTAAAAGTCCTACACTCTTTACTAAAATCCACTGTGCCATAAAGGTTTTAAAAACACTAGTGTACTGCAGAACATGTGATAAAATTATAAATACCTATGGATGGTTCAAAACTTCAATTTTGACAGATTTTTGCTAATTTTTAGTAATCATCTAAAAAATATGTGTAGAAGGAGATTCTTAACGAAAAAGAAAAAAAATATTGGAAATATTTCGATGTATGCCTTTCAAACACAAATTAATTCATGTAGGTTAATCACCGGTGTCCTTCGATACAAAATGGTGTCGTCACTTGCTATGTTGGTCATAGACAGGGAAGCGACACTTGCTCTTGATGACACAATGTCACTCAGTGAAAAAGTATTATACAATCATCAGACTTAAATACGGAAATGATTAACAATAAACTCAATGTACTTGAACTAGAAATTGATACAATATTTGAATTATGTTAGTTCCAAAGAGTAAGTGCGTCATATCTAGATGTCGTATAAGTCATACTAAAATGACTAATGAATATTTAAAGAAAAAAAGTAGATAAGACCTTGGTGTGAGTAGTTGTACTGGTATACTACATCGTAACCATACCGGACTTGTTAACAGATTCCTGTAAGAGTACTTTTACGAGAACACTTCATTGCAACCATACCGGAGTTGTTTGCGGATTCCTAAATCCCAGAAAGCCAAGCATCACCATGGTAAGAGTAGATGCACGGGTTCAGCTACAACTATAGAATGCATTACTTGTCAATTCTGTTGCGGACACTCAATATTTATTTACTTTTTGCATAGTCACTTGCTTTGATCTATCGATAACCGATATGATTCATAAATACTTGGTATGTAGGGAATGCTGTTAATGTTTGGAAAACTAATTATTTCAAAGTTGAAATCGTCACTCTTCGTCGTTCTCATTGTGTGTAGATGTCCATTACTGTCGAAATCCAAAAAAAATGTCAGAAAATGAAACAGCAGAAGGAGTTTCTGTAGTTTCGTTGATATCCAGCTCTGATGAATAAAACCATGGGCATTTGGCTATTTTCTGCTCTTTGATCGGGTTGTTGTCTCTTTGACACATTCCTCGTTTCCATTCCCTATTTTATGAGATCTTGTTAGAATAGAAACAATGAAAAATAATAGTGAGGATTTTTTCCCCCGAATGTGACCTACCGAATTGGACTTATCACCGGGTTTGTACTTACATGAACAACATGACGCGTGGGTGACACATGGGGAGCAGGATCTGCTTACCCTTCCGGAGCCATGGCGTTGACAGTTTATTTTCGACTTATGAGTTTGTATGTCCCATTGGTTTCTTTCGCTTCCCTTATACCGACGATAAATCGGAATGTTATGTTAAATGCTATTTTTTCTTTGACTATATTATCCTTAATTGATTATTCAAATAATCCGAATGGATAAGCGTAAAAAAAGCTGATCGGTCAATGAGGAATACAATAAATTGCCAAAGGAACGTAAATAGGAAGTCTCACTATTTGCCTGATTTCTGCATAGAAAATTAACGGAAAGTGTATTGGATTTATCATGGAAAAGAGGAACGCTCTTTATATTCTTTTCACATAACATCTTAATTCAGAAGCACCATTAAGGCATTTTTTGGTCGTCTTTTTTGTCAATATATGAAGAGGAAGGGTTTAAGTCAAAGGAGACAGCCAGACAGACAATAAAATGAAAGGTTCAGAAATATTAAACGAAGACGTAGCAGAAAAAAAAATTATTGTGTAATCTTTTAACTTCTGAAAACCAGTTGATCTCTTATATGTTTCTATGATTTTATTTAATTGTTCGGGGTTTGTGTCGGGAGTGTAGAATTTTCTACAATATCATAAGTAAATTTTACCAGTGTTTATTCCAAACCCTACATATTAATGCTTATGATAAAAAGAAATCTGCAGTAAAACCAATTTTCTACCAAGAGTCAATACTGTTCTGTTATGAAGGCTCTTTTTGGTTTGGTTATCTATTTTTCAATAGCTTTAGCTTCCTTCATTTGTTGCCTATGAAAGGTATTCTAGAACACGTGAAGTGGTCACTGAGAAAGGTATTACATATTTAGAAAATTGAATTCAAGGATTTGATGCATTTTACGTTTTTCGTCGAGCTTATGCACACAGAAAATAGACTAGAAATTATCTCTGTGGCAAGTTTATTTTATCATAAAGGTCGTCTGTACTCATGGTACTGTTATTTCATCGATTGTGTCTTTTTAATTTGAACTGAGTGTGGAGCATGGCGGTTGACGCACACGAGGTATAATCCACCATTTTCTATATAAGGAAATGACTGTACCAAGTAAAGAATATGACAGTTGTTTTCAATTCGTTTGATGTGTTTGAGCTTTTGATTTTGCCATTTGATAAGGGACTTTAGGATTTCGGTATTTTTGTTATTTTACTTTCTACATAGGCAGAAGATGCTTATCCTGCATACGCACCTGGTATCGCTCCTTTTTGGAGTTCATGCGATTCTTTCGGTTTTTTGTTTGTTACACCTTGATTTGCATCTTCTTAATCGATTTATCAGATTTTAACATCGGTAAACTACTTTTCCTAAATTAATTTTAAACGTTCGAGTCAGATAACATCATGTTTTGCCATTTATATTTGATTGTTTATCTGATGTGACTTCGTTGAAAAGCTATGAACAATACACACTTTGTAAAGTGACCTTTCTCTCTATTTTCCCAACATTGGTTTCTCATTTTAACATTTTGTTTTTTATTTGGATATTCTTTGTTATTGCAAAGCTGAAAATTTTTTTTGTGCTTATTTTGTTACTTTGTAAAAAAAATAATGAGTGAAAAGAATGACTGACTATTGTTATGTATGAATATATGATTGTGTATCCATATTTTGAATTATTTACAAAAAAATCATGCCATTATATAAGATATAATGCTAGACAATGTCTGCACGTCATAACATGTTGAAATACTATGTATATATATTTTGTTTCCAGTAAGGAGCGATTTTATATGAGTGAAGTTGAAAGTAATTGAAATGATAAGAATGTTTTTTACAAGTGTAAATATGTGTGACTTTCAAATGAATCACGAGAATACTATCGAATACATGTGTTAGAATGATTGGTGCCATTCATCGGCAAAAGAAAAAAATATATAAATAGGTAAACAGTTACTTCATTTAAACAGTGCTTTTTCTTACGTTTCTGTTTACACATAGGTCTAATGTTTTTGTAACCTGCCTCTGTATACTATCTTCATATCAATGATTTGATGACTAAACTAATATGGAAATATCCAATACAAACATGTGGTAAACAATGTGATCTCATCGCTCTTGTGCAATAATTTAAATCTAGTGATACTGCAAATGAGTAGAGTTTTACTCGTTTTGAAAACATTGTATATGAGTGTTTTTTCATTGTTGTTGATCTGAAATCTTGCAATATTTATCTAGAGAACTGAAGTTTTTGTTATTATTTGTTTCCTTACCTTAAACGTTACGTTCAAGTCACGATACCAGTTATTTTCTTCACTCCTTTTTGCTTGGAAAGAAATAACTGATACATGTGTGATATTCTGTAAACCCTTATTTCTTCAAAGACAATGATTTCATTTTGTTACATGGCGTTTAAAAAAATATTTACATTATTGTGGTATCGAAGTTATTAACAAGAACACTGACCGTGTTATTTTTTATTCGTCACGGTCGTCCTCTTCAGAAGCATATCTTTCATTCAACCACAACTGTAATAGGCTGATGCCGCGTATTTAGACGAATTTCATACTTCATACTAGAATATATAAACGACTATTTGAATTTTTCAATGGTTTCTTTATTATAATTGTACACGGTGGCTTTCTTCCAGTATAGGTATGCATTTTTTGTTGTTATCTGGTAGTATGGTTTAAAATTCGCCCAAAGACTTCAGATACATGTATTCGAAAGAATGGCGTTATTGAAAACGACAATACTGACTAAGATTCCAGATTATTGCGATTAACAAAATCATTCCTGATTTGGCTATATTTTTACAACAAAACTAATACTATAATTGTTTAGAAAATTTCAATTTTATATTTAAAGTAAGCTTCATATACTTCAGTCTAAAACAAGTTATCTTTCCGTCCTTCTACAATGTATGTAAATTTTATATGAACTTGTAATTATGAACATAGTTCTATATTAAAAGTGTCTTATATCTTTGTATCTTTATTTATATGCCACTCATATTATTATTTTAACTTGGCAGTTTTGACATATGCATCTGGTAATAATAAATATAAATGCTTTGGATCTATAGTGTTTTAAATGTTAACGAACTGATATCTTGAATGTCAGAAAATCAATTGTAATTGATAAAAAAATGTACCTTTTTAGCTGTATCGACTTTCCCCTAAGAAAATGTGAATATGAGAACACATTAGGATTGCTCTCAATTACTCTTGCGGAAACATGTTGGAATTTTGAAATGCTATCGTAACCCAATGAATAATTTCTCAGCTGACAAAACCCACAGATTTAGATTTTTCGATTTTGATTCAATGCTTAATATTGTAAAAGCGGTTAAATCTTGTAGAATTTATCTCTTTTCTACATATCATCGAAATGTCATGTTTTTGCTACAGTATAAACTGGAATTCAGTAGGATCCAGAAAACACACAGGACAAACTGAAATTCTAATATTTATACTAGAAGAAATTGGAATTCTGATTAATGCTAATTGAAATGCATTACATATCTAGATTTTTACTAGGAGGATCCTGGATTGTACTAGATGATAACTTAAAAAGACACAATAATATCAATATTTTGAATTACTCCATGATGAAATAAAGTTATAATCAAAACTTGTCTGAATCAAAAAGAGAAAAGGCAAATTTTCCTTGATGGTATTTCACAGGAGAGCCTTTTTCTAAAATCCTACACACTTTACTAAAATCCACTGTGCCATATGTTCTTAGGTGTACTTAAAGGTTTTAAAAACACTAGTGTACTGCAGAACATGTGATAAAATTATAAATACCTATGGATGGTTCAAAACTTCAATTTTGACAGATTTTTGCTAATTTTTAGTAATCATCTAAAAAATATGTATAGAAGGAGATTCTTAACGAAAAGAAAAAAATATTGGAAATATTTCGATGTATGCCTTTCAAACACAAATTAATTCATGTAGGTTAATCACTGGTGTCCTTCGATGCAAAATGGTGTCGTCACTTGCTATGTTCGTCATAGACAGGAAGCGACACTTGCTCTTGATGACACAATGTCATTCAGTGAAAAAGTATTATACAATCATCAGACTTAAATACGGAAATGATTAACAATAAACTCAATGTACTTGAACTAGAAATTGATACAATATTTGAATTATGTTAGTTCCAAAGAGTAAGTGCGTCATATCTAGATGTCGTATAGGTCATACTAAAATGACTAATGAATATTTAAAGAAAAAAAGTAGATAAGACCTTGATGTGAGTAGTTGTACTGGTATACTACATCGTAACCATACCGGACTTGTTAACAGATTCCTACATCTCGAAAAGCCAAGCATCACCTTGGTGAGAGTACTTTTACGAGAACACTTCATTGCAATCATACCGGAGTTGTTTGCGGATTCCTAAATCCCAGAAAGCCAAGCATCACCATGGTAAGAGTAGATGCACGGGTTCAGCTATTATAGAATGCATTACTTGTCAATTCTGTTGCGGACACTCAATATTTATTTACTTTTTGCATAGTCACTTGCTTTGATCTATCGATAACCGATGTGATTCATAAATACTTGGTATGAAGGGAATGCTGTTAATGTTTGGAAAACTAATTATTTCAAAGTTGAAATCGTCACTCTTCGTCGTTCTCATTGTGTGTAGATGTCCATTACTGTCGAAATAAAAAATGTCAGAAAATGAAACAGCAGAAGGAGTTTCTGTAGTTTCGTTGATATCAAGCTCTGATGAATACAACCATGAGCATTGGGCTATTTTCTGCTCTTTGGTCGGGTTGTTGTCTCTTTGACACATTCCTCGTTTCCATTCCCTATTTTATGAGATCTTGTTAGAATAGAAACAAGGAATAATAATAGTGAGGATTTTTCCCCGAATGTGACCTACCGAATTGGACTTATCACCGGGTTTGTACTTACATGAACAACATGACGCGTGGGTGACACATGGGGAGCAGGATCTGCTTACCCTTCCGGAGCCATGGCGTTGACAGTTTATTTTCGACTTATGAGTTTGTATGTCCCATTGGTTTCTTTCGCTTCCCTTATACCAACGATAAATCGGAATGTTATGTTAAATGCTTTTTTTTCTTTGAATATATTATCCTTAATTGATTATTCAAATAATCCGAATGGATAAGCGTAAAAATAGCTGATCGGTCAATGAGGAATACAATAAATTGCCAAAGGAACGTAAGTAGGAAGTCTCACTATTTGCCTGATTTCTGCATAGAAAATTAAAGGAAAGTGTATTGGAGTTATCATGGAAAATATGAACGCTCTTTATATTCTTTCCACATAACATCTTTATTCTGAAACACCATTAAGGCATTTTTTTGGTCGTCTTTTTTGTCAATATATAAAGAGGAAGGGTTTAAGTCAAAGGAGACAGACAGACAGACAATAAAATGGCAAAAAGAAAAAAGTAAAAGAAAAAATGAAAGGTTCAGAAATATCAAACGAAAACGTAGCAGAAAAAAAAATTGTAATCTTTTAACTTCTGAAAACCAGTTGATCTCTTATATGTTTCTATGATTTTTTTAATTGTTCGGGGTTTGTGTCGGGAGTGTAGAATTTTCTACAATATCATAAGTAAATTTTATAAGTGTTTATTCCAACCCTACATATTAATGCTTATGATAAAAAGAAATCTGCAGTAAAACCAATTTTCTACCAAAAGTCAATACTGTTCTGTTATGAAGGCTCTTTTTGGTTTGATTATCTATTTTTCAATAGCTTTAGCTTCCTTCATCTGTTGCCTATGAAAGGTATTCTAGAACAAGAGAAAGGTATTACATATTTAGAAAATTGAATTCAAGGATCTGATGCATTTTAAGTTTTTCGTCGAGCTTATGCACACAGAAAATAGACTAGAAATTATCTCTGTGGCAAGTTTATTTTATCATAAAGGTCGTCTGTACTCATGGTACTGTTATTTCATCGATTGTGTCTTTTAATTTGAACTGTGTGTGAAGCATGGCGGTTGACGCATACGAGGTATAATCCACCATTTTCTACTTAAAGAAATAACTGTACAAAGTTAGGAATATGACAGTTCTTTTCAATTCGTTTGATGTGTTTGAGCTTTTGATTTTGCCATTTGATAAGGGACTTTAGAATTTTAATTTTTCTTGGAGTTCGGTATTTTTGTTATTTAACTTTATACATAGGCAGAAGATGCTTATCCTGCACACGCACCTGGTATCGCTCCGTTTTGGAGTTAATGCGATTCTTTCGGGTTTTTTTTTGTTTGTAACACCTTGATTTGCATCTTCTTAATCGATTTATGAGATTTTAACATCGGTAAACTACTTTTCCTAAATTAATTTTAAACGTTCGAGTCAGATAACATCATGTTTTACCATTTATATTTGATTGTTTATCTGATGTGACTTCGTTGAAAATCTATGAATAAAAGCCCTGTTCATTGATAATTTTCTATGTTTTCTATGTATTGTGTGCGATTTCGTCCCATGTACATTTACTCCATATCCTTTCATTTTCTATTTTCTTTTGTAAAATGACCTTTCTCTCTATTTTCCCATACATGGAAACTAATCCTTTACAAATTTAAATTTGCCTGTTTGGTGGTAAGATTTTTGACATTTTGGAGCTCAACATTGGTTTCTCATTTTAACATTTGGTTTTTTATTTCGATATTCTTTGTTATTGCAAAGCTGAAAATAAGAAATCGTTTTAGAGTTACAAACCTTTACTTAAGATAATTGAAATGTTCTTAAGGTAGTATAACAGTTTGACTTTTCTGAGTACAACCAACAGTCTTTAAGAATTAATTTCTTCATCAGTACTCAATGAAATTTTACAATCTTCAACTCATTTTAAAGCTAAAATATCATTCTTTCTTAATCAATATAGATAAAGTTATTTTTGGTATGATCAGTTAAAAAATATAGCTCATTAACTGCAAATAGCTCTCTACCAACTTAGAGGAAACAGCACATTCATGTCAAATAGTTGTAAATTATTGTTTTCATCCCTTTAATTGACAATACACAAGCTACAAAATTTTTCTCAGATTTTTTGGTATATGCCCCCAGTTCAAAGATTTATTGATTTAACTGCTAGATGCAATACCTCATTTCACCTTTCATCTCTGGAGACCTATGAGTTCATTCATAAACAAACTATCTAAAAACTGGGACACGATAAAGTCCCTTTAATCACACACATCAAAGCCAAACCAAAGTGTGTGGCCATAAGTTTCTATTTTCATTTTTTAGTAACAATTCACATAAAAATTGTTCTGAAAAATGACCTCAAAACGGAATATCCCTCTGTGAACCCATATTAATTCAACATAGATATAAATATTCCACTTGGAACACCATAAGAGTGTTCTGACACCATTATTTTATCAATAAAACCACAAAATTTGTGTTTTTTACACACTTAGACTGTAACATTTGCATTTTTTGTGCACTGTCCATCCCTTAACAACATTAATTTGGTATTTTGCGGGAGTTCGACATCACAGATTTGACCAACATCTGTAAAGCAGTAGGTAATTATAGGCAAAGCTCCTCATCTGTCCAGAAGTCTACGATAAGAGAATAAAAGGAGTGACCGACTGCATATAATCAATATTTAACATCATTCACAATAAAAAAAATAAAATTCTCATTGGTATTTAAAAGGAAATATACAGTGAAATTTTTTTTTTTATTCATATATTTATTTTCCTTATCTTCCTCCACAGTTATATGAATAACTTTTATAAGATAAGTTTTCAGTCAGAGATTAACAAATGCTCATTTGGTATAAAGGATTTACCTCCTCCCATATGCTCCTATAATTAAAGTAATTAACAAGTGCTTTTATTTACATAATTTAATTATCAATTTAATCCCTGTTGTAACATGATAATGTTCTGGGATTGTTAAAAGACTTCAGACTGATACATAACTTAAAATAATTTATTAAAAGAAATCTCCAATTTTTTTTTATATGACTGTAGTGCTACCTTAAATCATACATACATTGAATATATAGTGACATTAATTATATATACAAGATATTCGAAAAATTGGATAATGATAAAAGCTATTAAACATTCATATGGCTGCCAAACCTATTTATGTCATGAGATTTTTTAAACTGAAATTTTGGATACAAAAATAAGAAAAATAAAAAAAACAAAAAAATAAACATATCACATTAGATGCATTATTTGCCGAAATGCGCATTTAGTACCAGTAATGTTATACATAAAATTAGATTAAATGAATGCGATGGAAATTTATTAATACTTTCAGATTAATAACACAAATCACAAATGTTTCCTTATACATTATTGATACAGCGGATGTAAACTTGAGTGTTTCCTAATTTGAGTAACACAAGCTATGTAGTGATCGGGACAAGTTAAACATGAAGTACATTTTTCAAATTTTTCTCGTGTTCATCTTTTCCATATTCAATTTGGGAGGTAAGTTAATATTACTGACTTGTTACACATTTTTGATTAGAACGTTTAAAGCGTTTTAATTGTGTAACATTGTCTATATTTTAATCGGTATTGTATTCGATTTTTACATGAATATTTAACGCATTAGGTTTTAAAGCAG
Organism: Mytilus coruscus; assembly: GCA_017311375.1. NCBI lineage: Eukaryota > Metazoa > Mollusca > Bivalvia > Mytilida > Mytilidae > Mytilus > Mytilus coruscus. Next base: position 88,318,629 of record CM029596.1, on the reverse strand, counting down.
GCATATACTTTACCGAAAAGCAAAACTTTAGTTTTATTACCCGTCTACAATAGTTGGGGTATAAATGTTTTCCTGTACGTGCGTCCGTCCGTAAGTTTGTCCGTTCGTCCGTTCGCATCCCTTATCAGTTTAATGGAAATTTATCTTTTTGCAGGTTAAATTCATAAGGCTAATGAAACAAATTCGGGTTCATTTCTTATTTTTAAATATATCAAAACTTATTCAGTGCAATTTACTGCAGTTGGAGACATTTTTGCTGACAGCAAATCAACGATTATGTACTTATTTTTTTATATTCACGCCGAAGAAAACGGAACAAACTAGAAGACAATACGTAGATTTCCTTCAGTAGTAATTTCGTTTTCGTTTGGAATGTCTTCTTGTTCTAGGTTTTGGTAAATATTCAAAATCTACAAAATCTACCGAATTTCAGTTTGAATTACTGTGACTTGTCTATAGGTGTTGCTGTTTACCTTTACCTATTATTCAACCAGATTGTTAAATTGATAATACAATTTGGACATTTAAATTGACCAGTTGGTATTGCTAGAGTTGATGAATAGATGATCACTCATACATTTAGAGTCTAACTGGATGCTATCCCATCACTTTACCTGTTCAATTTTGACTGTTGTAAAAGGTCTTTCAAAAGTTATCCATGTGGCATTAAGGTTTCAATTTTTATCTTTGTTAAGTAATAAAACATGCATTCAGTTTAAATTATTATATATGGTATGAATAGAACTAAAGTATGGCCACAAGATGCAAACTTATTTCATGTTCAAATATTTGCTAAAAACTGCTGATTTAAAAAAAATCATTTCCTCATATTTTTCATTAGAGAATCCTAAAACAAGTAAAGGAAATAATCAATGTAATTACAGTCTTTTTTCCATTGAAATTAATGTATTCCTTGAAGTAATTGGCCATACAATTTATTACCAAAGAAACACAACATTTAGAAGGAAAAAGAGAGATTTTTATTTTACTGTCATTTCAAATTTTAGGAGTAAGCAAGCCAGAACAAGAATTTTTTTGCAGGGTATTTAATTGCATGTTGTATAATGTACTACATTTCCTCATAATGTTTTCATAACCAAATACTATGAATGCTTGGATTTCTTTTATATTGTTGAAAAGACCTCTTTTATCTATTTGGCTTTTTCTAATGGGAGATAACTCAAAATAATTTTTTCCAAACTCTTGTGGAAATCTTTTAAATTATTTAATATTTTCCATAATTTCCCAGGATTAATAAACACCAGAACAAATGTGTGCATTCTTTCACTTAGACATTTGTTCAATTCTTATTGACATTAGTCTTGTACAAAGTGTTTATGCATAGTGCAATATCAAATTATTAGTTATGAATGAACAATTTTATTTATTTATTGACACCGATATTTGATATCCCATCCAGCATTTCAGTTTCACTATTTGAAAGAATTTTAAAATAATTTCTTAATTTTATTAACATTTTGGAATATTTTCTTACATTTTTCCCAGTATCACTAGATTTTTTTCTATATCCATAGTATTCTGTTTAATTTCCCATGATATATATCCCAATTAAACAGGTGCAGAGGTTTTATATAAGATCCAGAGTTTTGTAATCTTTGCTCATTTCCAATATCACATTCAAAATGATTATCCTCACTTTACAAACTTTCTACAATATTTTATTTATATTTTCACTGTAACAATTGATTTTACTATATCCACAATATTCAGTTTTTATTTTATGTCCCATGATATATTTCCCAATTAAACAATATTAGATTCAGAATTTTATAATGATTATTTCCAATATCACATTCAAAAATTGTTATTCTCACGTTATGAATTTTTTGGAAAATTTTACTTTTATTTTTCACTTTATCACTAGATTTGACTATATGCACTATATTCACATTTTAGTTCATATTCATGATATATATACCATTGAAACAGGTGAATCATCTTCATATTAGATCCAGAATTTTATAATGATTATTTTCAAATCAAATTTAAAGCGGCAGAAACATGTTGGATGAACTTTTTTCTCCTAATTCCAGTTTTGATTTTTTTTTCTTTCAGATTAACTAAATCCCATCTTATAAAAATTGAATTCCCTCGAGTGAACACAGTGTTTTATGCACAAAAATCCAAATAGATTTCAAAGAAAAACACTGCAATGTATACTCCAAAATTATTTCAAATTTACATGTAAATCATCATATGAAAGCCACACAAAACATTTTGAATGAATTATTTCCTCCTTGATACATACATGACAATCCATTCTTGGAAAAAACAAGTCACATTTTAAGAAGCATTATTAAATGGAATCGAAGAAGTGAATTCAAATAAAATGAATCCCAATATTTTATGCACATTGATTTCAATAGATTTCAAACATTGCAATAATACTCCAAAATGAAAAGTTTGAAGGGATATATGAAGAAATGCATAACATATCGATCTGAAAACTAAAACTGAAAACACCTGAATAGATATTTCTTGTTTAACTGACAACTGGACAATACTATGTATAAGGGTTAAAATCTAAAGATTCATTTATAACGTAAAAACAGTTTTAATTTTTATACAAATTAACATACAGTTAAGAAAATGTTTTACTGATTTAGATTTTTGGGTCAAATTATCTATATCGGGGATTAAAAACATAGAAAACCAATTATATTTTCTTCCCTATCAATTTTATAATAGAATAACCCTAGGTGAAGAAAAACTTCAGGAAAAAAGCATGCTGTAAGGTTGGGTTAGTTGAATAAAAAACAGGACAAGTAGCATCAAGTTAGACTCAACTCTAACAATACCAACTGGTCAATTTAAATGTCCCAACTGTATTGTCAATTTTACAATCTGGTTGAACAAAAGTTAAAGGTAGACAGTAACACATATAGTCAAGTCCCAGTAACATGCAAATTTGTTTTATATTTAGAATTAAGATATAATGCTGCTAGAACCCCAGAATACACAAATGAAGCTTTGATACTGTTAATTTACAGTAAAATTGGAAAGACTTTTTTAATTACTTTTATCTGTCAGAGCAGAATAATTTTATACAATTATCTCTAAAGTACATTACAATTTGGTCCATAACATGTTTTTATTTAGTTACAGCTAGCTTGAATATATCAATTATTTCGGATACCCAGTATGACGATGCACAGAAAAACTGTACATCTGAGTTTTCCGGTACACTTATACCATTCAAAATATTACAAACCAATGCTTCTTCCGTACTGGTAGCTTTAGAAGTCAACGACACAGCATGGACTGGCCTAGAAAAGTTTGCAGTAGGATGTCAAAATGAAACTGAAACGGAACAAAATAGTATGTTACTTATGATTTATTTAATTGGTATATTAAGCCCATTTTAAGTCGAATTATAAAATGCACTTTTGTTTATTTCATTAAAAGATGTTACATATTTGTACATGATAAGAAGTTAGTTTTAGAATGATATCAGACTTATGAATATGTGTGAACTGGAAATGAATTTTGAATTGAATTTAACGATTGGCATGGCACATATTTAAATTATTTATAAAATGCAATAATTTGAATATAAGAATCTTTTTATTAAAAAGGCAGGCTATAGAGACGAAGTAGTTGTGTTATGAAATGGAAGATACGTGCCTTAGAACATTTTACAGAGTAGTTCAGTAGAAAAACTACGATTTACGAGTTTGCTTAACACTCAGTCTTTGATAGACCCATGCAAAAGGCTTATAAGTGGGTCCACATGACATGTCAACCAAATGTAACGAAATTTTGCACATATGTTTTGATAGTCAAGAGAAAAAAAAATTATAACTTTAAAATTTGATTTTAGGCTATTTTTAGATTTTGCAGCGCCATCTATTGGAAAAGGCTTAATTTCCCAAAATTTCCACAAAAATGACACAATGTTGTTACTCTGAATATGCTAGATATGGTTATGTTTAGCTGATATTTGTATTGATTATTATAACAAGCACCATTTGTCCTTCGAAACTTGACAAAATGTTTAGGCTTTAGTATCGCTATATTTTGGGGCTGACCAGTCTAAAAGGGCATTTTGGGCATTTTTGAATACTTCCTAAAAGATCAACAAAAGACATGAAATCTTGTAAAGTACTATGATCTTTTTAATGTTTTAAATATTTCTATAAAGGTTTATATGTGTGCTACAAGTTTTATGATTTTTGAGCTGGGGTCTCCTTCACCGTTACCATGGCAACGGAATAAAAATGTGTAATTTTCACGTATTTTTCACAATAATCTGTGTATTTAATCATGACAACTTATTTATCTTTTGACAATGGGTTATGATATTTGGCATGAAAGTGTATTACAATAAGACAGTGTATCTCATAAAAGTAATAACCATTGAATGACCTTGACCTTTGACCTCAAGGTCAAAATACTTGATTGTTACATTTTCTTATCTGGAGCACACCTTTTCCTCTCTTTTGACAAAGTCTTTTAATACCTGACACACAAGTGCAGCACCTCAATATGATGTGTTGCGTACCATGGATGATGACCTTGATCTTTGACCTTCAAGGTCAAATTAAAAGTCAAGGTCAAATATTATTTTATATGTCACCCTAAAACCAAGCATATTCTTTCTTGTCATTCTCTTATCTGGAGCACACCTTTTTCTCTCCCTTGACAAAGCCTTTTAATACTTGACACACAAGTGCAGTACATCAGTATGATGTGTCACGTACATGGATGATGACCTTGATCATGTCCTTCAAAGTCAAATAAAAAGTCAAGGTCAAATATTTAATTTTATATGTCACCCTAAAACTAAACATATTCTTTCTTGCCATTTCAATATGAAAATGAAGAGATGTGGACTGATTGCTTATGAGACAACTATCCACCACAGTTAAAATTAAGTGGTAGTAAGCAATTTATGGGCCACAGAACGTGCAAGACATTTGAAGTGCAGCTAAGGCTTTGTCCCTGGGGTCATGTCCCGCCCCCTCATATAATAATGTTATTTAGATTTATCTAAAAAGGATTCAGAACCCCATCCTTAAACCATATTCAATCTTAATTGCCTTTCTAGTTCATCATGGGGGACATGCCCTGCCCCCTACATACCATTAATGGTAAAATTGCTTGAAATATGTTCATATCCCTAAATCATATATATATTCTCAATCAGCATGACAACACTTTTGAGTACACCATATATGTTTTTGCTGTGGTTCGTGGCCCTTATATACACTGTTCAGATACCCACCCCTCAACCATATACTCCAATAAATATACCATGACTAGACCAATAAAGTGTAACATATATTTTGTCCCTCATGGCCTACCCCATTGTTTCATAAATTGGTAAATATATTGAAAACAGTGCATATTTCCACGCATTAAACATATATTCTTACTTGCAATGACAATCTATTTTTTTTACTGGAGTGACTTCTACAGGGGAGACATTAGTTTTAATTCACTAAAACGGTTCTACCTAGTTGTAATTAAATTCAAAAACAATTTGGTAGAATTCCGACTTTATGCAGAACAAATTGAAATACTGTGAATTCAGAACTAAATGTGTGTAATAATATTTTTGCGTATTCATGGAACAATGTGAGATTAATTAAAGCAAATTTAATTTATACTGTAATTGTATTTGTACAAAGGATGAAAATGCAACTGAGGTCATGTTACAGTCTGGGCAATATAGGGCTAACTACATGATGTGAAGTTTCCCAGTTTGGGTGTACATTTTTGGTTGGTTAACTTCTGAGATGAAATGTTGTCCCCATATCTGTTCTTGTTGTCCCCCTCAGCATCACATTGCGGTCGGCAATATATAAATGCTGTTTGTTCGTCTGTCCGTCTGAGCATCGGTCCGGATTGTAAACTTTCTAGCATAATTAATCGTTATCTAATTTGGATAAAATTTATGCAGTAGCTTTCTACAGACAACCGGTCAAGTTTTAAAATGAGCCCTGTTCAAAAATTTAGTAGGCGGTGAACATTTAAATTATGTTGTGTTATTCATATTGCAATAATTTTTGAATTTACAGAAATATATTTTGAAGGTCTCGATCAAAAAGTTTCGACATACATTGTACATGTAAAAGTCAGCTTGTTAGATTTCCCAAATAAACTAAGAAAACCATGAAGATTTGATAAATAAAGGCTGGGTTTTGGAAAAGCCCAAGAAAGTTGTAAAATTTACCCAAAATTGAAAGAGAACTTATTATAATACCACATCTTCTTATTTTTATATTGTATGCTCTTTTGAGAAAGGATAACAAAACTTGAAAAAGACCTTTTTATGAAGGCATTTGCTATCGCTATAAAAAAGAAAGCTCCATATAAAATGTTTCCACCAAAAGAATGGTTATCATCAAATTAGATCAGAAGCTTATTTGGAAACTTTACCTTAAAGAAAATAAATGAATTGGTGGACAATTCTAATAAAGTGGAAACAATTGATGAAGCAGATGTGTACATGTTTCAGACTTCAATGAAGTACTACTGTCAAATATTGAATAAGATCACATGCATTTGAGGACATTTTAACGAGAAAGTTTTGCTTCTTCTTTTGTCTAATATATGTTTATATAACAGAAATATTTGTGAATGTATTAAGACATGCATCTATAGCATCAAAATTTGGTAGTAAAATGATTTTCTTGAGTGTTTGGTCCTTGGATCCAGTATGAACAGCACATTCAAGTCTGGCAGTTGAATTCAAAGTTTGACTTCTTTTTGACAGTCTAAGAATCATGTCTAGTTATTTTTGTAAACACCAGCTTTTTATCTAATGGAACAGATTGCCCAACTATAAAATTACATTCTCTGAAATTATTTTCAAAGTACAATTTATGAACAAAGAGTCAGTGTGAGCTTTTCCCATCAATTGGTGTCAGTCGTCCGTTAACTTTTACAAAAATCTTCTCCTCTGAAACTATTGGGCTAAATTTAATCAAACTTGGCCACAATCACCATTGGTGTATCGAGTTTTAGAAATTGTGTGTGATGACCCCGCCCGCTCCCCCTCCTTTTTTCCAACCGACATGGCCGACACGGCTAAAAATAGAACTTAGGGGGTAAAATGCAAGTTTTGTCTATTACTTGAAAACTGATATAGATAGAGAAAATCTGACAGGGGCAGGAATTTTCAAAAGGTTGAGATCTCTTTACCATCAATTTACGTCAAAACTGTCAGACGAGCTCGTGTTGGAGTTTTTGCCCTTGAATGACAAAATTTTGGCCTATTATTTCAAACTCTGCATTAGAAAGAAACTTTAGAATACAAAGTTCGTAAGGGGTTCCTCGGAACACAATGTCTCGACTGTGATTGCTGCTGTCAGTGTAAAAGTGTAATGGTGACCTAAAAAGTTAGTTTTTTTTTTATCAGTAAATACAGAATTAAAAACAATCAATTTTTTTTAGATGCTATTTCTTGGTCTTGAAGATTAGCGTCTGTCCAAGTTTCATAACAATCCATGAAGGTTATCATGTCAAAAAAATTCAATCCCAGATTGTCTGTAAATGTAAACTGTAAAAAACTAAGTCTATCTTTCTTAAAAATACTGAAATGAAAAAAATATATTTTCAAAAGTTTGCTTCAGACATTATCTCTTAGTCATAAAAAAGCTTCTGCCTAAGTTTTATAATGAATTGTATGAATGTTTGCCAAAGAAATTGATGTGTAACAAATTTTAACCCCAGACTATAACTACTTGTTAACTGTTAAAAGAACTAAGTCCATTTATCAGTAAAATACGTAAAATGAAAATTAATATTTAATTAATGAAGATGTTTAACAATTTTTTACATTTATGCCTAGTATCTTGAAAACTACAATCTATAGATAGAAACTTTAAAAGCAAGAAAAATTGATTTATAATCATTTTATGGAAAGAAACATTTATAATTAAATACATGAGATGAGTTTAATTTTGACGAGTAAACTCTAGTAAAAATATGACAGTACAAATTATTTTAGAAGCCTGTTTTAATAATTAGATTTCTTTGTATTATCCCCTTGATCATATAAAAATCAATGTTATGGTGACTGTAATTTGTTAGGTATCTACACCTTGTTAGATTATTGCTCTTTTTAAAAAATACACTTTAAAACTACATGGATATACATATTGATATTTTAAATTTTGACATTTTTCAACAGAATCATAGAAAAAAAAAATCACAATCAGTTTTTTGGTCTAAACATTCTCTTATTACACCTTGGTATGCTTTGTTTTATATTTTACTTTATGAAAAGAAAGGAAATATGGAAACACTTATGATGTATCAAGAGCAGAGCGCTTTATTTGAAGAAAAAATAGATACTTTTTAAAGACTTTTGAAAATGCATTTTTTACTGAATTATCTCCCGTTATACAATAGAAAATCAATATTTATGGCATCATTTTTTGTAATTGTATAATCATCGTTAGTTCGACTTACATTGTTAAGTATAATTATGCTTTAAAAAGTAAAATTCATATATACATTTCCAAAATTATTTACAGATTGATATTTAAAATTCATTGATTTTTAAGAGAAATTGTAAATTTGGACATTATTCAAGGAGAATTCTAGAAAGTACTAAAACAAGGACCCTCAAATCGTATATGCTAAAATACGTTATTAACTCTGTTACTTAAAATAAACAAATAGAAATATGTTTATATTTTTAATGGACCGAGAGCTGGTAAGTTTAAAAAAATGTAATTTAAAGATTTTTAAAATGCATTTTACTGGATTATCTCCCTTTGTATCATAGAAATTCAATATTTATGGCATCATAAATTGTAATTGAACTATGGTCATTATTACTTTGACTTATTTTATTAAATGTTATAGTGTTTTGAAAAGAAACACTTGCATTTCAAAAAATATCTACAGAATACTTTTTTAAATTCATTGATTTATTGAGAGAAAATGTAAATTTAGGCATTTTTCGAGTAGAATTCTAGAATGTACTTCATTGAGACCCCAGCAAGTGTATTAGCTAAAATGCATAATTAAGTATTCCAATCAATAAAACATAGGGAGTTATCTTTATATTTTCAGTGGACCAAAGGCTGGATAGTTTTAAAAATATGTACTTTTTATGATTTTCTGAAAATGCATTTTTACTGGATTATCTCCCTTGGATTAATCCACAAACTGTTTCTTGTAAATTTAAGTAATGATGAGTTACTAAAGCTTTAACACTTAATTATTCAATAAATCATCATTCTTTATCTCGTTGTTTTCTGCATTCATAAGTTTCAGGGTGTTGAAATTGATCATTTTCGTAGAAAAATATTGCCTCCAACATGGGAAAACTGGTTCCCTGTACATTACAGCATCTCCTAACTGAAAGGCATGGGAACCAGATGAAATATTTGTTTTGTGGACTTCTTTCATAATGTTGTTTAAGCACACAAAGTTTCAATCAAATCTGATGACCCCCCTTGTGGACTGTTTTGCATGGTTTTATGGTAGACTGGGTGTTAAAACTTATTCAGATTATATGCTGACCTAAAGATGCCATTTTAGTTTTATAATGATGTTTGATTGCTGGCTCAACATCGTATACACCACATTTCCTTTCTTCATATTTATTTTAATTTATGTAAAATAATAAATTAAAAAATCCAGAACATTCAGTCCTAGATAAAAGCAAGAAAATTTAACATCAGCGTCCTAGATATGAACGTTCCATAGAACGTTAACAGGTTCATATTTCTATAACACCAGTGTATGTAATTGTGCAAAAACCTAGGTTTAAACTTCCTCGTCCAAATTATTCTATTTGATAACCTATTTTGGTTTTATGTTCTCCGACGATTTAAAATTTAGGCCTTTCAGACATCTGGTCACGAGCTCACGATAGTTACCTCAGAAACACATGTTGTGCGCATCGAAATCATATTATTTTGTTTTTTTTTTTTTTTTAGCTGAGAAATGTTTATTTTGTGTAATTTATTTTTACTTTCTTCAGGAGTATGCACAGATATAAAACATGAACGAGTGCCAACGTCTTTCAAGCTGAATTACACATGTGGTTTGTAAAATTATGTTATAAATTTTAAACTTTTAAACAGAACTTAATAAACGGGATTGCAATTTGCCGTAACATAGTTGACAGGAAGACATGTGGCTACCAAAATACTTTTTAAGAATATCACATTAAAACCCCACATATATGGGGTACGGAATCATGGTGATGATTCCTAATTTTAAATCAGTAAGGTTACTGTTTTGCCACGCAGATTTAGCCTTTAATTCATATCAATATGTAAAAAGGTAGTATAAGCGACAAGACATACTACTGAATTGAAGTAATTAAATCTCAGTGGTAAACAGCAAATTGTCAAAATCAGCGTTATTATGAATGAGTAGTGCAAAAACAGAGAAAGGGAGCGAAAGATACCAACGGGATATTCAAACACATAAGTCGAAGACAAACTGACAACTCCATGGGAAAAACGAAAAACATAGACAAGACAAACTACAGTTTACACAACACAACATAGAGAACAAAAGTCAGAGCAACACGAACCCTATCAAAAACCGGGATGATCCCAGATGCATCGGAAGGGTAAGAAGATCCTGCTGCACATGTGGCACCGTTCAAGTGGCTCATGTAAAACATATTCGTGATATATCTCATTCGGTGTTGTCACATTCAAAAAAAAAAAAAAAAGAGGACATAAGTAGGGTTCCGACAATTGGAGCATATACATCGTCATCTGTGAAATAGATATTCCATAACTGTCAACCAACTAGTGATGGCGTCCGTACATTTTTAAAGGGATGACTTTATTTAATGTAATACTTCGTGGTGTTAACAGAACTGTGCTTTAGTTATGAAATGCCAATATAATAAGTCTATCATCACCTCATTTGAAACTGTGTTCAATAGGACAGTTGATTTGATTTATGAGGGTCACTACTAAAATGAATTCATATCAGGAACTTACTAGAAATTGAGCGCTTATGTGCTTTCCGACATCCCAAACATAGAATAGCTTTCATCTTGAATTTAAAGAAAACAAATTTTCTAATTTCAAGTAAAATTTCAAGACATTGGTTAGTAATTTCTAGAAATAAGTCTGAGTTCATTTACAGTCAAAATCTAAATGTTAAGTTTTTAACAACTGATTTTTTTTATATTTAAGTCGCAATGTACAATCGTTTATCATACTCAAGACAGATTTGCGTGGAATTCGCCAACATTTGTGTGAAAAACGTGACGTAAATTTAGACTCTGGACGAATCATATTTGATGTATTGTATAGACACCTATCTATATATTTGTGGCGAAACATGTAGGCGTTGTCCTCTAAGTGTATTTATATTCGGCTTTCTATAAGACAATGATCTTTCAATGATGTTTGTATACTTCTTAATATAAATTATGTTGGTGGAGTCTGTGGTGAGTGATGTGTGAAATCCTATACTTATTATTATAAATTATGTAGGTGGCGTCTGTTGTGAGTGATGTGTGAAATCCTATACTTATTATCATAAATTATGTAGGTGGCGTCTGTGGTGAGTGATGTGTGAAATCCTATACTTATTATTATAAATTATGTAGGTGGCGTCTGTGGTGAATGATGTGTGAACCGTTTCTTCTTGCTAATTGTTTAAATATAAAATAACTATTTGAATCAGAAATATCCGGCAAAACTCACATTTCTGTCAGTTTTTAAGCATCGCATTGATAAATTATACATTCCTAGATTATGTTTACTTGATTTTTCGAAGCTAAGATATTTTATTGAAAAGCTGAGTGAATCTTGCATTTCATATGTTCAATTGCCTTGCCAAAAAATATGTGTCATATTCCGGAATAATGTTATATTACATATTTAGACCACCCCTGTCTCTTAATAACATATTTGTATTAAAATACACATTATAGTCTTTTAAACTGTATTGGTCATATAACGATGTGTTCCCATTTCGCCACAACTGTATATTTCCAGGTAAAACATATATACAAAAGTACTATGACCATGATGACGAGGTTGCAATTGTACTAAAGCTAAATGTGAATTTATCTGAAATCAACAAAGCTATATAATACTAGTCTTGTTCTGTTATTTAACACTGTGCGGGACGAATTTGCCATTCCAGAATTCATAAAATATAAATCATCTGTTTAAAATTGCTTTATCGTTTAAGAAATAATAGCAACCATTGAAATCTTAGATTTTTAGTAGGGTTAATGATTTATTATAATATTTAAAAACAAATCTCCCTTCCTTAGTAATTCTTGTAAAATGATAAAGAAAATAAAAAAAATGTTTTAGAAGGTTCTACTCCTTCTTTGAAATCATACATTATGCATTTTCAAAAGGTTACAGTGACATTGTTTTTAGTATTATTCAAAAATAAACACGAGTTTCATAACAAAATTTGTATTTGCTCAATTCATTTGAATTAGATTTGGTACAAAAAATGATTGACCTTATGCTATTTTTTGTCTGCAAAATATAACTTACTACCAATTAACGCTAAAACCCGTAAATGAAAAAAGGGGGTGTATATAGATATAGAATGGTGATGAAGTATTCAGAGTAAAGTTTTGAAAAGATATATATGTCTCAAATTATTCAATTTTATACATGTTTTGTTTATCTACTTAGGAATCACTTCTTTGAATACATAGTTTTCATTCATTTTCATGTTTCAAATTATGTTTCGTATAGAGTTTAAAGTAAATGTAACAATTTTCCTTGAAAAACGGCAAAAAAAAATCAGTATTTTTTTCATAATGTCTAAAATATGGAAAAAGTTCTTTAGAACAGAAAACAAATTTCTCGTTCTTTACTTCTGATATCGAAGTTTGATGTTTCATAACAAATAATTGAAATTTTCAGTGCATTTTTATGCATGTGATATGATAACATTATACTTATCAATCAATTTTGTTGTCAAATTCCTATGACAATTGTGGATTTATATTAATTCCGATGGTACTTCCTAAATGATTAAATAAATAATATATATCAAAGTTGTTATTCTTTTTATCCTAATTTGAATTTGTGTACATGAACATGTATTTTTGTATACAGCATTAAACCCCAATGTACTTGGCTTCTGGACAGTGTTAAATGATAACTCAAGTTTCCTTTTTCTTTGTTTGACAAATGTTTGATACTGAAAACTTGAATTTTACAATAGGCGACATGGGAATAATTTTCTTATGATAACCTGACAGCTTAGGCTAGATTGGAATAGGCCCTGAAATGTGTAAACAGCTTAGTAAGAGGTCATTTTCTGTTAAAAGTGTCATGATAGTTGTTTTTAATGCTTTATTTATTTTGTAGTTGCCAATGGAAACGTTATTAAAACTTCAAGTGAGACCAAAACGTACAGCGATAGTCAAAGTGACTGCCGATCATTAACTAGCACAGTCGCCAAACTAGACAATCAGCACCAATTATATAAGCTCCCAAAGAGTATTCAGGTTCCTGATAGGGATAAAGAGTGGTTTGAAACGGTTGAAACAGACTATCTCAAAAGCAGTAATTATATAATTTACTCAGATTTTCAATATAATTATTCTATACATTTTATAGGGGTTGGAGAATGGAAAATTATGAAATAACAATGATCTTCATAATGATTAATTAGAAAAATAGCGCACGTATTAATTTATTATACATTCCTAAAAATGATATCATTATGTGATGTCAGCTAATAGAATAAGATAAAAAATATATGATTTGTAAATGGGTCTGTTTAGACATAGTGTTGGATATGCTATCATACGTTAACCCTTAGTTTTATTAAGACAATAATTTGGTAATCCATATTTTCTTTATTCATTTAGGTTTGATACGACGTTGCCAGTTTGTGAGGAAAACTGATGAATGTTCTTTACGGGTAGAATTTGGAGACTGTGACGATGCTAGAAAAGGAATTTGCTACACAGGTTTTGTGATTTTAATTGAATTGTTACGTTAAAAAAGTTTTCGTTTCTCAAAGAGCTGTTGAAAATCTATGAATTTCTAAAATATACTATTCAAAACGGTAACTGTTTGGTAAGTCAAACAGTCGCATATTCTATATGGATGACACCAAACTAAACGGTCGTTCTGTGCATAGGCCACGCTCTCTCAGATTAATTAAAAGACAAGAGTAACCTACCGATTTGTATACTGGTTTTCCCGAATTAATTCACATCAAGTTTATTTTATGACTCAGATAAGGTACAAATTATATCGTACTGTGCACTATACCAGTCAAATATCTTCGTAGGGATGTGTTCTTTACCAAAAATGATCTCGTTATCAAAACTGTGATAAATCTAAAGCGAAATGTACGACGGGTGCCAGATGTGGAACAGGATCTGCTTACCCTTCCGGAGCTCCTGAGATCACCCCCAGTTTAAGGTGGGGTTCGTGTTGCTCAGTCTTTAGTTTTCTATGTTGTGTTTTATGTACTGTTGTTTGTTTGTTGGTCTTTTTTTTTTTTTTTTGCCATGGCGTTGTCAGTTTATTTTCGACTTATGAGTTTGAATGTTCCTCTGGTATCTTTCGCCTCTCTTTTAATTAGAACAATTTATTTATAAGAAATTAGTAATTTCATGAAGATTGATGAAAGATTATTTATAATACATGACCAACAATATTGTTATATTTGTCTATGAACTAAATTTTTTTATTATTCTTTCTATTATTATATTTGATAGACGAAGATATGTCATATCAAAGCAGTCTCAAATTTGTTGAGTTCCATGAAATTGGTAATATCACGGCGAGGGACAGAGTCGACATTTTTGAAGAAGATTTATGTTGTATGTACATTTCGTAATTAAGATTTGGCGTTTTAATATATGGTATACATGTAACATTGTCACCCTGTTTCGGTGGGGTTCGTGTTGCTCAGTCTTTAGTTTTCTATGTTGTGTTTTGTGTACTGTTGTTTGTCTGTTGGTCTTTTTCTTTTTTAGCCTTGGCGTTGTTAGTTTATGTTCGACTTATGAGTTTGAATGTCCCTTTTGTATCTTTCGCCTCTCTTTTGAAAGAATTTTTTGGACACAGTATTAAAATGGCACAATGGTTTAGTAGACAGATCAACTTCTATAAATTGGTTTAAATGACCTGTCAATTATATTATGCCTAGATTACTTTTTTTTTACTATTGTTTGAGCCGTGATGGTGATTTAGAACTGTAATTATGAGTTGAATAAGTACTGATAGGCGTTAAGATATTTTCTTTTTTAATTTTGTGTTCTCCAAAGTATTACATTTGTAGAATTCCAGGCTTCGGGTCTCGACCATGCTTGATAAAGGTAATTCCAGAGACATTTGCTGTGCTCGTGAAAATGATATCAGACTCCTATTTTTTTATATTTTTTAGGTTATTTTTTGTAATAACAAAAAACAATTTATTAGAGACATAGTTACACAGATCTAAACAGCAGACCACACACACAAATTAAACTTAGACAATGATAATTTATACACAACAGATTAAAATCAAGTAGGCATATCCTGCCCTCATGATGTAAATGAACAAAAAAAAAAAAAACAAAACAAAAAGATACGAATTAACAATATTTTCTAGTATTTAATTTTTATTCCTCGCTAGATGTCTCGACGGTGACGACTATTAAGGAAACAACAGAACGTAAGTTGATATATTTGTATAACTTATATTTGAATAACTTATGTTTGTGAGTTTTGATTTGTTTCATGTATAGAATGATTACAGTTTCTATAGTAATGTTTACAAGTGCATGTATACGTGTGTGTGTGTGCGTGAAAAAATGAGAATCATGATGACCTAATTGATTAATTTATTGTTCTTTGCTTTTCGTCCAGTGGCTAATATTTCATGCATTTTCAGGACGAAAACAGGTCATCAAAAATACAAAAAGTCGGTCCTGCAATAGGGTTCGTACTGGATGAAAGACGGTATATAAGAAAGGAACAGAAATTTTGCCTTGCAACAGGTCACCTTAGGAACCCTAAAAGAATTGTTGCAAGGGTTCATAATGTGCAAGGAGCATGGCACTCTCTCTACACGAGGCATCGGAGTTAACGTCACCATTCTGACCGGACTAGGCTGCGTATTTATATATTCATCCCGCACAAACAAACGGACGCCCAATTTTAGCAAGGGTTTTACTGGCGGTCGGAAGAAGAACACAAGTGACCATACTTCGATTCCCCAGTCACCCTAGGGATATATGAGGACATGACAAAACCAAAACAAACCAAAGCAGCAAAGTACAATTCCAATGCTGCATTTGTTGCGAATTTTAGAGTGAAGAGGGGGTGCTACAATCTCCGAAAAATAATAAAAACAACAGCTCTTTCATTGTATCCTTGTAACATGTTTTATAATAACCTTCATCCACTGGCAGACTTCATCAAATCCGACACAATTTGGAGTTAAGGTGGTACCCAACACCTTGACTAATATTAACTTGGCTCGTTTAATTTTCATAAAATTTTGACAAAATGTTTACTTTGACCCTTTGACAAAAATATAAAGATTTCAAAAAATTTGAACCAACCACTTTATCAGAAAAATTTCATTGGTTATATAGCAGTTTGACAAACACAAATTTTGATCATTGAGAAGCTTAATATGATAAAGATTAAGATGATAACACAATGTTGACTGCTGTAACCCCATTTTTGACATTTTTACGAATTGTGTCTGTTTGTTTTGTTGACGCATCGTTGTCAATATAATGGAATTTGATGCGACTGTCATACAAGTGAGAGGTTTGGCTAGCCATAAAACCAGGTTCAATCCACCATTTTCTACATAAGAAAATGCCTGTACCAAGTCAGGAATATGACAGTTGTTATCCATTCGTTTGATGTGTTTGAACTTTTGATTTTGCCATTTGATTGAGGACTTTCCTTTTTGAATTTTCCTCGGAGTTCAGTATTTTTGTGATTTTACTTTTTCCTTAACAATATAACGTGATTAAAACGTTTAGCTGATTTTTACAGAGTTATCCCCCTGTAGTGTTGGGTACCACCTTATTACGGTCGTCCGATAGTTGTTTCCCAGTGTTTGTACCTAGACTTACAAAACATGTATAATGATTAGATATCGACGTCGATACACTAATTGTAGTGTTGGTTATAAACATACGGGCAGAATAGATCATATATTTATTTTTATTGAAAGCTAAATTCACGAAATTGAAACATCGTGCAATGTGTTGAAATATAACAGCGGTTTGTGTTAGTTTCAGATAATCCAAATGATGAAACCAGTGCAACAGGTACGATAATTATTATGTGCATGACAATTTAGTAAATGGTTGGTGTACAAGTAGTAATTTTATATTTTTCATAAAAACTTGCCGGAAAATTTGGTAACAACTTAAAGTATTTTTTACACAGAAATCTGTAATTGAGAAAAATCATTGTTTTATCGGTGCATATATTTTACAGTGTTTTTTTTTTTTTTTTTTTACTAAAATCAAATTTTATAGAGAAATTTAGTCTCATATATGTAGGTCCATATCATGATTATAATGTATATAGAAAATTGTATTTGTGATAAATTCTTGATCGCTTAAATAAAATTTAAAAAAGTTTGAAGTTGGGTATTTGAGAGCAATATTTCCTGGACTATTTCTAAAACTGAAATGCAACTTTAAGCGAGCAAGTTGAATTATCATTGTAAAATATATTCTATTAATAACTAATGTAAAAGAAAGATACTTTGAATTGATAAAATGTTTAAGAAGTTTGTTAAAACCTATCATTTTTTACCCTTAAAAGCTTTCTACCTAAAATTTGATACTTTCAAAATAAATGTTTGGACTTATTTAAAAGATATATGACAAAATCAAAATTGAATCGTGAAAACTGTTTATGTTTTAAACAGAAACTACACGAATATCTACAGGCGGTACTTCGGTTGGTGTATACAGTACAAGTATGTATATATTATATAATGAGTTGTACTCTCTTTGATTTACCATTGTCAAAAGTTGTTTTTTTTTATTCCAAAATAACAATTGTAACTGGAAATCTCAAGAAAGATGAGTTGCTCATCTGGCTTCTGTTCGTTTTTACTGTTAAATGCAGTCGAGCTTTGAAATAAGTTCGGTAACAATTGTGTCGAGAATATAAGAAATATAACTAATATATTAAAAGCCAAAGTGAAATCAATTACTTGTAGTAGTGGAGAACGTGAAAACGACAAAATAAAGATATCGTAACAGCGTCACGCTTCAAGTTTGTACTTTTTCATGTGTGATCATGCATATATCAAATTTAATGATTTACACAGCAAAAACGAATTCGACAGCCCCCTTATATCATAATATCTCAAATCCAGAACGGATCACAACAATAAAATACCATTTTTAAACAATTTTAATAGACGGAATTTTAGGCAATTGCATTTTAAATTGAAAAAAATCATGTTTTGCCGCTTTTTATATAGTGTATAAATACATATTTGGATCATTTTTATATATTTTTTTAAATTGATTGTATTTTGAGAAGTACTAATGCTACATATATCAATTTTTCGGTATTAAGTACAGCTCTTTGTAAGAACCAGGCAGAGTGCGATATATGAAGGTTTCAGATTTTATCTAAAATGGGCCTAGTGGAAGCAGTAAATGAATACTGCTCAAAAAATAATTTTGAGTGAGAAAATATGAGTGGTTGCCATGGTAACGAACACTCTATTTTTGGTTGTTCAGCGTAGTAAAGTCTTTCAAAATCAGCTAAATCACCACAATTCAGAGTCCGATTATGAATAGAATCGCATTTTCATTAATGTTCATATTTAACATTGATACAACTTGGTTTAAGCTTCATTTTAGTGAAGATTGCATGTCAACCAAATTTGTAATTTTTTGAAAATTTTGCCAAAAATGCATATTTTCAATTTTTCTGAAATTGGGATTTTATGAAATTATCAAATTTTCTCTGGTGTTTTTAAGAAAAGTGCAAACGTGTACAGAATAGTTAGCACTGTAGTTATGAAGTTTGGATACTACTTTACCAAATTAAATAGAAAATGTGTGGGATTTTCTTTAGTTTTATCACCATAGCAACCGATTTTTCCTTGAAATGGAGTTTTTATTTGCAGAATATTGCAGTTTAAGAGCTTAAATGTCCTGAATTGTTTCATAACCGATAAAAAAATAAATAAAAGCTAACGCAAACTTTAAATTACTATCGTTAAGTGTTGTTGACTTCAATTGTTACCATGGAAACACATATTATCTATAGCAACATCCACTCAAAAACTGCATAAATAGAAATTTATGTAAAAAAATACATAAATAGAGGGTGTTTATTTTCAAATTGGGATATGACTTTATTCTTTGCTTCACTCACAGTCTTGTCTGGTTTTTTTCTTCTTCCGATGGTTCAATAAATGTAATATATGATGTAACATTGGGTTTGGGGGGTTTGGAAAAAAGGGGGTATGTTGATTTTTTAAAATGTTTCATACAAGTAGATACTTGAAAAGAAATTTGCGTTTGGTCGGACTTTGTTTCGAGTTCATCATCTGATAATCCATTTTTGAAAGTAATCAGATGATGAACTTCATGGGATTGCAATAGCCGGGCCAACCTGGCTTATGGTAAGGCATGATAGATATGGCCTTTAACAATTGTAAGAAAATTCTGTATTTCTTAGGCACACACCGTCTGAGATGTTATTCCACCAGCATAAATCACAAAATTTGACCTGTAACATAATATTAAGCTTACAAACCAATAATAGAATCATTTGGCCAAAACATCCTTCTGTCGTTAACAGAACATTGTGTTTCTTTTGATTCAATTAATCCACTATTCTCAACGTTTTTTTTTAACCTTTACATGAATTACGCCCCTATTTTCTGTATCTGTCTCTGCAACCTTTATAAAAGACTGTCCCGAGAATGTCTGCATGATCACAAGATTAATAACAGTAATAATTTGAAGACAAATTCCACACGTGGTCTTATTCAATTAACCGCAACACTAGAAACAGCGCAGTACATACCAATCTTACTTTTCTTTGTAATTATCAATGCTTTCCAGTCCAAACAAGTTGTAATCATTAATGAATACAAGACTTTAGTGTCCAATGTGAAATAAAAGAACAAATTTCCAATGTCCCGCGAATTGCACACATTTGATCGATTCAAGGTACAAGGGCAAACACTAAAATAAACACTTTTATGGCTGCACCGCAATTTGGGAGGAGGTTTAACCCATGTCTGTCAGTACATTAGTCGTCACAAAGTTGGTTTCAATTTCTAATTTTAGTTTGCCTCAACCAAATCTTATGAAACATGTATACACAATGCTTATTACCACAAAACAGAGTTCAAGTTTGAATTTTGTTGGTGTCACTGTCAACTGTATAATTTGCCTTAAGGGAGCTACCATTTGATTTTATGGGGCTAGGATGAAATTTGAAAAAAATAGGCAGGACAGGAGTTTTAGTTAAAAAAAGGCAGGATGAGATTATTTGCAAAAAAAAAGGCAGGATGACAGTTTATGTAAAAAAAAGTCAGGATAAACAAAAAAAGGCAGGACCGAATAGAGTGAAAATAAAAGGCAGGACCGAATATTACCACAAAACAGAGTTCAAGTTTGAATTTTGTTGGTGTCACTGTCAACTGTATAATTTGCCTTAAGGAGCTACCATTTGATTTTTATGGGGCTAGGATGAAATTTGAAAAAAATAGGCAGGACAGGAGTTTTAGTTAAAAAAGGCAGGATGAGATTATTTGCAAAAAAAAAGGCAGGATGACAATTTATGTAAAAAAAGTCAGGATAAACTAAAAAAAGGCAGGACCGAATAATAAAGGTAAGAGGATGTGGTATTATTGCAAACGAGACAACTCCCACCCAGTTAGGTCGTGGTAAGATCGCAAAGGTCGCTGTTACATCGTAGCGAGAGCGTAGCGAAAGCGGGATTCTATTCGGAGAGACTGCGCAACGATCTCACAGCGACGTTACTACGACCTCACTACGACCAGCACGTTCTCACCGCGACCCATCTACGCTTCCACTACGACTATACCACGTTTACACCAAGCTGATCAAGACCATAGTACGATTCTAGCACGTTCATGCTGTCCTCATCACGCTCTTCTTACGACCCGACTACGTTCTTACTACGACCATCATGCTAATACACCTTATCGCTATTTGTCCGCCATTACTGGATATCACACAGGTTCCCGTAAAATTTTGACGTCATAAAACAAAAGATCTGACGCCACAAAGTGATTGTTGTATGCGTCAAAAGTTCAAGCGGCCGGGTCAGCCGGGATTAGCGATAAGGTGTATTGTCATTTTGACATGAAATATATAAAAGCCCTCCAGCTTTTGTTTGTCTGTATGTAATTTGGACCTCTTGTCTTTTTTCTCCAACGGCTCAACCCTGCTTGACACATCTCTGTCATCCCTGCTTTCGTTCACTAAAACATCGTCATTTGAGCTTGATGGACTAACAATAGGTTGTATATAATTTGTCACAAATCGTATGAGTTGGTTTATATGACAATAAAAAAAACTTGAAAAAAAAAAGAAAAAAGATTCAGGTTGCATTGGTCGGTGCGACATCTCTGCTAGATCAGGATCGTTACTATCAGACCTCCCTCTGCCTCTACACCTACACCTACCACCACGCCCACGCGTTCTGGTAGATTTTGGTGGCATGACTGTGTTGTTTAATCAGAAATATAAGGAATGGAACAGTATTTATATGGAACACGATGTTGACGTTATTGCTGAGAACGTAGTAAGATCGCCGTATGAACGTAGTATAATCGTGGTAAGAACGGGCTATAATCGCAGTAGAAGCGTGGTAAGATCGTGTTGCAATCGGATAACTCGTGGTATGGTCGTAGTGAGAACGTGATGAGCGTAGTAAGATCATGATAATCGTAGAAAAAGCGTGGTGAGAACGTGGTATAATCGTAGCGGGATCGTTGTGGAAGCGTAATGAGGACGTAGTATCATCGTGAAATCAACGAAAAATAATATTTTCATGCCACTCATACCGCGACCTCACCACGATCTGAATTTATTTTAGATCGCGGTGAGCGTGGTGCGATCGTAGTCTAGTGGGACTGGAGCTTAAGCCCATGCCACATAGTCAGCTGTAAAAGGTCCAGAAATGACAACGTAAAACAATTCAAACAAGAAAATCTAACGGCCGAACTTTGGTGTTGGGTTTATATATATTAACATAACCTCCCTTTAGTTTTCATGAATTTGTTATATGACATTGAGAAGTTATTGAAATTTATTCTTTGAAAAGCGACGGGCGTAACATGTGCTCATGGCGCAGCTGTTTATTTTTGTTTTATGGAATAACACCCCTTTCAAAGTCTAGGATCAGCCCCCAAAGGTATGAGTACATTTGAACTGTGCAGTAGTTAATGTACACCTTAGCATTGCATTACCCTGAGTAATAACAAAGAGATTTTACCTTTGTTATGTGTAAAGTGTTCTTAAAAGACCATGACTTTATATGTTTTGTTTTGGTCTGTCCGTCCATCTGTCTGTCCTTGTCACTTCAGTTTCAGTTTGGAAATGCTTAAACCAAATGTTTCTATTATTGGTTTGTAAGCTTATATTTATAAGTGAGATTTCAAGTTGAGTCTCTTGCTGTTTGAAATTTGTGAGAATTATTGCGCTAGAAAAATTAGAATTTTTCCAAAATTTTTTTAATTTCTTCCCATTTGTAAAGGACATATATTGTCAAAGCAATACTTTCAAAAATTATATGGACTTTGACAAAAGCTAGAATGTGCTATTGCAATCCCCATGAAGTCGATCATCTGTTAGTAACATTTCATGAATAATTATAGATTACCAGATTGAAACCAAATGTTGTGGGAAAAGACCAATTGACGTTGACCATAATAAAAAGGTCACCGTACGGCCTCCAACAATGAGCAAAACCCATACCGCATATTACTCTATAAAAACCATGAAATTACAAAAATGACAAATGTAAAACAGTTCAAGCGAGAAAACTAACGGCCTGATTACTGGACAAAACAATAAACGGAAAACAAATATGATATACAGCAACAAACGATAACCACTGAATTACAGGCTCCTGACTTGGGCCAGGCATTCTCAGCATTAATCTGTCTCGAAATAATAAAATGCAAATTATTTGTTATAGTCCAGAAAATATCAGAAAAATCCTGCACAATGTGGTAAAAGCATCAAACTTGGCATATAAGCTCCTAATACCATTCTTATTAGGGAACTTTTAAATTGTTTTCCATGCATAGAATTAGTAAGTATTCGATGGTATAGTGAGAGCAACAATCCATTAATTTGAAAATATATAATTTAATTGTCATTTGAATAAAAAGAATATCCTATATTCTGAAATTGTCCCTCTTTGATAATAGGAAATGCAAGCTCTCTACAAATTTAATAAAATAATACCATTTTAAGGTGGCAGAAACCAGTTATTTTACAATAAATCTTTAGAATTTCATGGATTTATGATTTTATTTTCTTGAAAATTCATTCAAGCTTATAAACAAATAAAATGTATGGTTTCAAGTAACTAAGACGTGTGCGTGCTTATGTGAATATATAGAAAACCTTTAAATTTGGGTGTCTGTCCAGCATGGAGATTTTAAAATTTATAAATGCATTGCAAATAAGGCAAAAATGTGATGCTCTGATACCAATCTAATCCTTACCTGCAGAATCCTGCTAAAAGCCGACAAGAATTTTAGGCAAAATTCAAGAGATAAATGATATTCAGTGAATTAGAGCCTTGTCCGAACCTATCCTTACCATCAAAATCTCAAGATATTTTTGTTTACATAAAACTGTATTTTTTCCCCACTTTGATTGGATGCCGTCAAGTGAGGAGACGACAATTTTGACTTCTGATTGGACACATTTGTGAAGGAAATCCCCAACCTGTGTATGCAACTACTTACTTGTGTAGTACAATAGCCTAGAATTTACATTCATTTATTTTTCAGTCCACATGATGCAATTATATACCTCAATGCTTAACTATAACCAAATTTCTGCGTGGGACACATGTTCTGGTACACCAAAACTGGTACCTGCCACCTTTAACCACTTATTAAAAGAATATATTTCCATTTTTTAGTCTGATTGAGTTCTGTAGTCATTTACCATTAAAAATACATGCAGTGCATATGGTTACGGCACATAAAAAACATTAATAGGCTTTGTAAGACCAAATTTATTAAAGCAATATTTGTGTCTTTTGCCGTCAAACTGCTTTGAATGCAAAAAAATAGAAAAAATGATTGTGTTCATATTTAATAAATTTTATTGTGTGAGTTTTCTGGTACAGTGTATGAATTATGCAACAGTTCTCAAAAATACTTTAGTTTATTGTTTCATGCATGATATAAAACCACTTACAACTGATCTCAAGAAGTATTTTTCCATTGTTTGAGGTATTAAATAGTCTCAATTCTTGTCACTATCACTGTTCTGTTGACTGCAGTGCTGAAAAAGGCTTAGTTATGAATAAACTAATATTTTTGGTACATATGTTTCACTTTGTAGATCCATGATGCACTAAACTAAGTGTACATTTATTCGCAATCAGTCTCATATCTCTTCTCCGCATGAGCTAGCTGTGTAGGCCGCGTGTTGAAATTTTAGAATTGCCACACTATTGCTGATGAGAGAGACCAGTTTTCTTATTTCTGTAGCCTGTCCTACAGTATCAACTATGTAGTAGACCTATAAAAAAAGAAGAATTCATATATTCATAGTTAAAAAGTAAATAAATAAGAAAATGTCCATATCATGTGAAATAAATCATTATAACAGGTAATATACAGTATAATCAGCTTTTTCTAGTGCTATGCTGAGGCTTATTTTACTTTTTTCTCTTTGTAATTGCTATTTCTATATATTTTATGATATAAAATCATTGTTTGGTGAACATAATCATTTTAAAACTAATCAATTGAGTGTCATTGTTTGTATTGGGATACAGAGTTATCTGTCTTGATATTTGATAATTCTTAAAATCCATGTAAAACTATTTGCTTGCAAACAGACCTATACATTGACTGTGAATAAAAGAAATATAACACCACACACCTGTAGAACTCTTAAAAGGCACATTTTGTGATATGTTAAAATCATGTTTAGGCTTAAGGTGGCAGAAACCAGTTATTTTACAATAAATCTTTAGAATTTCATGGATTTATGATTTTATTTTCTTGAAAATTCATTCAAGCTTATAAACAAATAAAATGTATGGTTTCAAGTAACTAAGACGTGTGCGTGCTTATGTGAATATATAGAAAACCTTTAAATTTGGGTGTCTGTCCAGCATGGAGATTTTAAAATTTATAAATGCATTGCAAATAAGGCAAAAATGTGATGCTCTGATACCAATCTAATCCTTACCTGCAGAATCCTGCTAAAAGCCGACAAGAATTTTAGGCAAAATTCAAGAGATAAATGATATTCAGTGAATTAGAGCCTTGTCCGAACCTATCCTTACCATCAAAATCTCAAGATATTTTTGTTTACATAAAACTGTATTTTTTCCCCACTTTGATTGGATGCCGTCAAGTGAGGAGACGACAATTTTGACTTCTGATTGGACACATTTGTGAAGGAAATCCCCAACCTGTGTATGCAACTACTTACTTGTGTAGTACAATAGCCTAGAATTTACATTCATTTATTTTTCAGTCCACATGATGCAATTATATACCTCAATGCTTAACTATAACCAAATTTCTGCGTGGGACACATGTTCTGGTACACCAAAACTGGTACCTGCCACCTTTAACCACTTATTAAAAGAATATATTTCCATTTTTTAGTCTGATTGAGTTCTGTAGTCATTTACCATTAAAAATACATGCAGTGCATATGGTTACGGCACATAAAAAACATTAATAGGCTTTGTAAGACCAAATTTATTAAAGCAATATTTGTGTCTTTTGCCGTCAAACTGCTTTGAATGCAAAAAATAGAAAAAATGATTGTGTTCATATTTAATAAATTTTATTGTGTGAGTTTTCTGGTACAGTGTATGAATTATGCAACAGTTCTCAAAAATACTTTAGTTTATTGTTTCATGCATGATATAAAACCACTTACAACTGATCTCAAGAAGTATTTTTCCATTGTTTGAGGTATTAAATAGTCTCAATTCTTGTCACTATCACTGTTCTGTTGACTGCAGTGCTGAAAAGGCTTAGTTATGAATAAACTAATATTTTTGGTACATATGTTTCACTTTGTAGATCCATGATGCACTAAACTAAGTGTACATTTATTCGCAATCAGTCTCATATCTCTTCTCCGCATGAGCTAGCTGTGTAGGCCGCGTGTTGAAATTTTAGAATTGCCACACTATTGCTGATGAGAGAGACCAGTTTTCTTATTTCTGTAGCCTGTCCTACAGTATCAACTATGTAGTAGACCTATAAAAAGAAGAATTCATATATTCATAGTTAAAAGTAAATAAATAAGAAAATGTCCATATCATGTGAAATAAATCATTATAACAGGTAATATACAGTATAATCAGCTTTTTCTAGTGCTATGCTGAGGCTTATTTTACTTTTTCTCTCTTTGTAATTGCTATTTCTATATATTTTATGATATAAAATCATTGTTTGGTGAACATAATCATTTTAAAACTAATCAATTGAGTGTCATTGTTTGTATTGGGATACAGAGTTATCTGTCTTGATATTTGATAATTCTTAAAATCCATGTAAAACTATTTGCTTGCAAACAGACCTATACATTGACTGTGAATAAAAGAAATATAACACCACACACCTGTAGAACTCTTAAAAGGCACATTTTGTGATATGTTAAAATCATGTTTAGGCTTAAGGTGGCAGAAACCAGTTATTTTACAATAAATCTTTAGAATTTCATGGATTTATGATTTTATTTTCTTGAAAATTCATTCAAGCTTATAAACAAATAAAATGTATGGTTTCAAGTAACTAAGACGTGTGCGTGCTTATGTGAATATATAGAAAACCTTTAAATTTGGGTGTCTGTCCAGCATGGAGATTTTAAAATTTATAAATGCATTGCAAATAAGGCAAAAAATGTGATGCTCTGATACCAATCTAATCCTTACCTGCAGAATCCTGCTAAAAGCCGACAAGAATTTTAGGCAAAATTCAAGAGATAAATGATATTCAGTGAATTAGAGCCTTGTCCGAACCTATCCTTACCATCAAAATCTCAAGATATTTTTGTTTACATAAAACTGTATTTTTTCCCCACTTTGATTGGATGCCGTCAAGTGAGGAGACGACAATTTTGACTTCTGATTGGACACATTTGTGAAGGAAATCCCCAACCTGTGTATGCAACTACTTACTTGTGTAGTACAATAGCCTAGAATTTACATTCATTTATTTTTTCAGTCCACATGATGCAATTATATACCTCAATGCTTAACTATAACCAAATTTCTGCGTGGGACACATGTTCTGGTACACCAAAACTGGTACCTGCCACCTTTAACCACTTATTAAAAGAATATATTTCCATTTTTTAGTCTGATTGAGTTCTGTAGTCATTTACCATTAAAAATACATGCAGTGCATATGGTTACGGCACATAAAAAACATTAATAGGCTTTGTAAGACCAAATTTATTAAAGCAATATTTGTGTCTTTTGCCGTCAAACTGCTTTGAATGCAAAAAATAGAAAAAATGATTGTGTTCATATTTAATAAATTTTATTGTGTGAGTTTTCTGGTACAGTGTATGAATTATGCAACAGTTCTCAAAAATACTTTAGTTTATTGTTTCATGCATGATATAAAACCACTTACAACTGATCTCAAGAAGTATTTTTCCATTGTTTGAGGTATTAAATAGTCTCAATTCTTGTCACTATCACTGTTCTGTTGACTGCAGTGCTGAAAAGGCTTAGTTATGAATAAACTAATATTTTTGGTACATATGTTTCACTTTGTAGATCCATGATGCACTAAACTAAGTGTACATTTATTCGCAATCAGTCTCATATCTCTTCTCCGCATGAGCTAGCTGTGTAGGCCGCGTGTTGAAATTTTAGAATTGCCACACTATTGCTGATGAGAGAGACCAGTTTTCTTATTTCTGTAGCCTGTCCTACAGTATCAACTATGTAGTAGACCTATAAAAAGAAGAATTCATATATTCATAGTTAAAAAGTAAATAAATAAGAAAATGTCCATATCATGTGAAATAAATCATTATAACAGGTAATATACAGTATAATCAGCTTTTTCTAGTGCTATGCTGAGGCTTATTTTACTTTTTTCTCTCTTTGTAATTGCTATTTCTATATATTTTATGATATAAAATCATTGTTTGGTGAACATAATCATTTTAAAACTAATCAATTGAGTGTCATTGTTTGTATTGGGATACAGAGTTATCTGTCTTGATATTTGATAATTCTTAAAATCCATGTAAAACTATTTGCTTGCAAACAGACCTATACATTGACTGTGAATAAAAGAAATATAACACCACACACCTGTAGAACTCTTAAAAGGCACATTTTGTGATATGTTAAAATCATGTTTAGGCTTAAGGTGGCAGAAACCAGTTATTTTACAATAAATCTTTAGAATTTCATGGATTTATGATTTTATTTTCTTGAAAATTCATTCAAGCTTATAAACAAATAAAATGTATGGTTTCAAGTAACTAAGACGTGTGCGTGCTTATGTGAATATATAGAAAACCTTTAAATTTGGGTGTCTGTCCAGCATGGAGATTTTAAAATTTATAAATGCATTGCAAATAAGGCAAAAATGTGATGCTCTGATACCAATCTAATCCTTACCTGCAGAATCCTGCTAAAGCCGACAAGAATTTTAGGCAAAATTCAAGAGATAAATGATATTCAGTGAATTAGAGCCTTGTCCGAACCTATCCTTACCATCAAAATCTCAAGATATTTTGTTTACATAAAACTATTTTTCCCCACTTTGATTGGATGCCGTCAAGTGAGGAGACGACAATTTTGACTTCTGATTGGACACATTTGTGAAGGAAATCCCCAACCTGTGTATGCAACTACTTACTTGTGTAGTACAATAGCCTAGAATTTACATTCATTTATTTTTCAGTCCACATGATGCAATTATATACCTCAATGCTTAACTATAACCAAATTTCTGCGTGGGACACATGTTCTGGTACACCAAAACTGGTACCTGCCACCTAAACATAATGCGTTAATGTTGTATATTGATTATTTCCATTTAGAAGAGAAAAAGATAATGTATCCTTTAAAGTCACCTATTTCAAGCATGAAATCAAATGCAAATTACATCTTTAGAATGAATTAAAAATACAAAAAATATCGAAAACCTTAAAAAAGAATGAAAAGCCAAAATAAGATATAAGAGTGGTAGCATCGGCTTTGATAACGATTCTACTAAAATCTCACTTTAATGAATGTATATGTAGTTTAATCTCTGCTTTTGCTTACCTCTATTGATATGGGCATAATCACGTGACCACATAAAATAACAAATTACCAAATGTCGGCGGTTTTAGTTTGACTGTAAGATAATTAATTAAAACATTTTGATCAATTATCATGCTCTTTCAACAAGCTACGTTATTTATTGAAACACTTCAGTCAAAAATAGTCATGCATTACATATTGAAGGTGACATTCATGTTGGTATTATACGTTTTTTTTATTGTGTTTTGCATTTAAGATGTATGTTGTTATTTAAGTGAAAGTTTCTGTCGACGAGATGTTTTCCCGATAAGCAAAAACGGGCAGGGGATTTGACACTCAATCGGAATAGTTGTTTAACTCACTTAATTTGGTTGTACTAGGGCATCTTATCTTTAGAGTTCTGTATTGTTTGTTTTACACTGTGTTTTATTTTGCATTTTGGCAAAATAAAGCGTGTGCGATATAGTGTATTTAAGCGCGAAATATCTTGTCATTATTATTTTTTGATTTTTGATTTAGATATGCCACCTTCTACTCAAGAATATACCACAACTACCACAAGACCAAGACAATGTATGATTACAGTTTCTATAGTAATGTTTACAAGTGCATGTATACGGTGTGTGTGTGTGTGTGTGCGTGAAAAAACAATGAGAATCATGATGACCTAATTGATTAATCTATTGTTCTTTGGTTTTCGTCCAGTGGCTAATATTTCATGCATTTTCAGGACGAAAACAGGTCATCAAAAATACAATAAGTAGGTCCTGCAATAGGGGTCGTACTGGATGAAAGACGGTATATAAGAAAGGGACAGAAATTTTGCCTTGCAACAGGTCACTTTAGGAACCCTAAAAGAATTGTTGCAAGGGTTTATAATGTGCAAGGAGCATGGCACTCTCTCTACACGAGGCATCGGAGTTAACGTCACCATTCTGACTCGACTAGGCTGCGTATTTATATATTCATCCCGCACAAACAAACGGACGCCCAATTTTAGCAAGGATTTTACTGGCGGTCGGAAGAAGAACACAAGTGACCATACTTCGATTCCCCAGTCACCCTAGGGATATATGAGGACATGACAAAACCAAAACAAATCAAAGCAGCAAAATACAATTCCAATGCTGCATTTGTTGCGAATGTTAAAGTGAAGAGGGGGTACTACAATCTCCGAAAAATAATAAAAACAACAGCTCTGTCATTGTATCCTTGTAACATGTTTTATAATAACCTTCATCCACTGGCAGACTTCATCAAATCCGACACAATTTGGAGTTAATACGGTCGTCCGCTAGTTGTTTCCCAATGTTTGTACCTAGACTTACAAAACATGTATAATGATTCTATCGACGTCGATACACTAATTGTAGTGTTGGTTATAAACATACGGGCAGAATAGATCATATATTTATTTTTATTGAAAGCTAAATTCACGAAATTGAAACATCGTGCAATGTGTTGAAATATAACAGCGGTTTGTATTAGTTTCAGATAATCCAAATGATGAAACCAGTGCAACAGGTACGATAATTATTATGTGCATGACAATTTAGTAAATGGATGGTGTACAAGTAGTAATTTTATATTTTTCATAAAACTTGAAAATTTGGTAACAACAAGTATTTTTAAACAGAAATCTGTAATTGAGAAAATCATTTTTTGTCGGTGCATATATTTTACAGTTTTTTTTTTTTTTACTAAAATCAAATTTTATAGAGAAATTTAGTCTCATATATGAAGGTCCATATCATGATTATAATGTATATAGAAAATTGAATTTGTGATAAATTCTTGATCGCTTAAATAAAAATTTTAAAAAGTTTGAAGTTGGGTATTTGAGAGCAATATTTCCTGGACTATTTCTAAAACTGAAATGCAACTTTAAGCGAGCAAGTTGAGTTATCATTGTTAAAATAGATTTTATCAATAACTAATGTAAAAGAAAGATACTTTGAATTGATAAAAATGTTTAAGAAGTTTGTTAAAATCTATAATTTTTTTACCCTTAAAAGCTTTCTACCTAAAATTTGATACTTTCAAAATAAATGTTTGGACTTATTTAAAAGATATATGACAAAATCAAAATTGAATCGTGAAAACTGTTTATGTTTTAAACAGAAACTACACGAATATCTGCAGGCGGTACTTCGGTTGGTGTATACAGTACAAGTATGTATATATTATGTAATGAGTTGTACTCTCTTTGATTTACCATTGTCAAAAGTTGTTTTTTTTTTATACCAAAATAACAATTGTAACTGAAAATCTCAAGAAAGATATGTTGCTCATCTGGCTTCTGTTCGTTTTTACTGTTAAATGGAGTCGAGCTTTGAAATAAGTTCGGTAACAATTGTGTCGAGAATATAAGAAATATAACTAATATATGTAAAAGCCAAAGTGAAATCAATTATTAGTAGTAGTGGAGAACGTCAAAACGACAAAATAAAGATATCGTAACAGCGTCATGCTTTAAGTTAGTACTTTTTCATGTGTAATCATGCATTTATCAAATTTAATGATTTACACAGCAAAAACGAATTCGACAGCCCCCTTATATCATACTATCTCAAATCCAGAACGGATCACAACAATAAAATACAATGTTTAAACAATTTTAATAGACGGAATTTTAGGCAGTTGCATTTTAAATTGAAAAAAAGCATGTTTTGCCGCTTTTTATATAGTGTATAGATACATATTTGGATCATTTTATATTTTTTTTAAATTGATTGTATTTTGAGAAGTACTAATGCTACATATATCAATTTTTCGATATTAAGACGTAATTTCACAATTAAAAATCTGAAATACTGCCCAATTACGTATGATTCGCTTAAAACCTGCTAAATTAGAAAATGATGGTTAAAATCCATGAAATTTGCAACCATGTACGCAATAAAAGCAGTACTCCCATTATACAGAATTATTTTACCAAAATTTTCTTAGTTAAATTTCCTCTGTTAGTGTTACAACCCTAATTGTGGTGCTATTACATCATATAAAATATCAACCAATAGGCTATCCTATATTATAGGCAGCTCTGTGTTCTTCCGACAAAAAACCCAACCCACCATGAAATTTTAATAAAATAATTAAAAATGAATGACTGAACTATTCTTTTTTATTTTTTAGTTCATGTTGTACCTGCTGAACCCAGAAAACCTTCCTCGGAATCAAATAGTATTATCATAATTATAATTATTATAGTGTTAATTATTATTATTGTTGTTGTTAGAGTGATAAGAATATGCCAAAATCGATCGTTTCGAAAAATTATTATACACATAAACAATTGATACTTTTTGATAAAGGATGGTCAATTCGAAATAAAGTCAATACTAAGATGGTGACTAGAAATTTAAATCGAAGAAAGCAAGACAACACAAAGGCAACAAGAAAAATTACACATTACACTACACAAATATATAAGTAAAAAAGACCCAAAGAAAACAGTGGTAAATTTAGATGATTTGGAAGGGAGGGACTTAACTTTTTGTCAAAATTTTGCTTGATATGGCAGCTTTGTCATTACTTGTCACATTTTATGAGGATAAATTTTGGTAATGGTAGATTACTTGTTTATCATCAGGAGATTGTGCCTAAATCATTTTTGCCATAAGACTTTGGCTTCAAATCTTCATATACCTTCATAAGCCTTTTTGGTGATGGATTTTTAAAGAAGCTATTCAAACCATGATTGTTTACGCCATGAGAATTTGGTATCGTATATTCACTTGCAAGTTTCATTCAATTTCAATTAGCTTAGTTTTTTTCAGACTTATGGATTATTGCTGTCGTAATAATATCCCTATTAGTGATTATGATAATTGTACTTATCATGGTTTTGAGACATAAAAGAAGAACACGGTAAGAATATATGAATTGTAAATTGAAAACCGCACACTGCTCTGTACTACTTTTAATAATTCACTTGTTGTCCAAGATAAATTTTCGTTCTCATGATAATTAGCAGGCGGGTCGGATTTCTAGAGAAAACATGACTATAAACATCACATTGTAATACCTATAAAAGGATTACACATCTTTCATTGAATATACCATAACAGGTTTTCTCATATGATATAACTGAGAGAATATCGCTGTATTTAAGCTTCTGATCAAACATGGTAACGTCGAAGAACATGCAACAGTTGACCCTGACAAGTACCAGTTAATAGATGAAATTGTTGTAATGTATAGAAAATGGCATTGAACAATATAAAATGCATATGGTTTAAAACAACACAGCAAGATTAATTTATATTTTATAAATTATTTACAGTATACCAGTATCAGTGAAATTATTTTGTTCAAATAAAGAAGTCAAAGCATTGCAGTTTTTGCATAAAATGAAATTAACCCTCCAGTTTACCGAGAGGTCGAGCATGACAATATAGAAATTATGACTTGCATAAAAGATTGATTGATTGATTGGTGTTTAACGCCACTTTTTACACTATTTGTGCTATTTTATTTCGTGGCGGTCAGTTTTTATAGGTGGAAGAAGCCGGAGTGCCCGGAGAGAACCACCGACATCGGTAGGAAAACTGACAATCCTAGTCAATTAAGATTGGTGTCGAGTGCACCTGCCCGGTGCGGGATTCGAACTCACAACCTAAGTGTTGACTGGCTAGTGATACTGTAGTTTGACTACTTAGACCACTCGGCTTCCGAGGCCCCTACCTGCATAAAAGATGTTGTTAGTTAAATTAAGTTGTTAGTTAGATTAATGATTCTTTTTGATTATTTAAATTCAAGGACATTCTCCTATGTAATAAATGGACGATAGAATGACTTAAGGTACAAAAAATGTGAATTATATTCAAATGATTCTTCAAATGTGTAATCCTTGACAATGTACTTACACTTGCTGACGTACATATTGGTAAAACTGTTAACATTTAGTGTTAGTTAATTGATAGTTTATGAGGCTTGATAATGAAATTGTGACACCAAGCAAATGACAATTTCTAGAAACATTGAAGATAGTTAACACTTAATTATCTTTTATGAAATGAACATAAGAATTGCCAAACCTACACGTTATGAGCCTCAATATTGTAATTCATTATAAAACCTTCACACTTAGTATAATTGGTTTTATTGTCAATAATTTACTTTTTGTTTTACTTACATTACTATTTTTATATTAGCAAAGTTACGATACTAAAACACGACGGAGAAAAGCGCACGAGTATTTCTGATGTGGGTGCCCCAGTAACAGGAAGCCTCCGACGATTCCAATCAACTTCTGTAAGACCCTTCGGGACTGATTCAGGTATAGAAGTACTAGGACGAGATATGTTTAGCGGCCTGCAATCGGAAAATATTGAAATCACGGATTTAGATGAAGAAATCAAAGAAACTCAATTGAATGACAACGGAGCATTACAAGAGCTCAATGTCATGACTGAAAACAACGAAAATCAGAATATAACCACAGAAAGTCTAGAAGATAAAATAAAAGAGACAGAAGCTGAAACAAAGTCAACAAGTAGCAGTCATGATGTTATTAACGGAGACAGTTCTGACGACAAAACTGGATTGATACTTGACAATGGAGAATTACGAGAGCTCAATGTCACGACTGAAAACAACGCAAATCAGAATATAATCACAAAAAGTCAAGAAGATAAAATAAAAAAAGAGACAGAAGCTGAAACAAAGTCAACAAGTAGCAGTCATGATGTTATTAATGGTGATAGTTCTGACGACAAAACTGGATTGATACTTGAAGATCCTTGAATGACATTACAGAATCATTTCTTAATAAACCATTTCTTGATTTGACTCTAGAAGTACAATTGCATACGAGTTCTTCCCTTCCAATAAAGCGTCAATTATAAATACATGTAGCTCATGTTCATCTACCTTATTCCTGGTTGACACGCATATCATATTTAATTTGCTCAAACAAAGGCTATGAAACTTATGTAATACAAGTCGAGGGAAGCTAAAAAAAAAGTAGTTTATTAAGATACCATCTCATTTATAATTACTGATACGCAACTTGACGTAGCAGCTAACCATTGATAACGAAGATACTCGTATCCAAATATATGCTGAGTCAAATTAGCAAAAATTTTTATTCATGGCAAGGTTTATTGAAGAATGCTCTGTTCTTTCACGTTTTTTGTTTTTGTTTTGTTATTTTGTGGTAAACACATTAAAAGCTTGGTTTCAAATTGTAAATGATTTATTTTATGAATGGTTGTATATATAAGATATTGACTGAACTGTAGTATAATAGATATAAGAAGATGTGGTATGAATGTAAATTACCAATCTCATTATTTTTTTTTTGAAAAACTGAAAAGAATATTCAGGCTTTACATAATTCAGAGAAAAGATGGAATAGTTAAAACTTGACAAATAAAGTTTATTATTTTCTTTAATACATAATATATATAAAAAAAAACACTCTTTGGATAAAATCCACCAATTTTTTTTTTAAGTGGTTAACATTTATGAGTACTTTAATGTTAATTTATAGATATTGCTTTATATTAGAAGTAGTTAATTGAGTTGGAAAAAGAGTATGAAAACAAGGAAATATATGAAAAATTAAAGATATTTCAAATGAAATAACAAATGATTAATTTATAAAGCACACAGATTTACCGAATTATTACTAGATTTTTATTTAGCACGAGCATTACAACGAATGCCACTAGTAGAGCAGGTACTGCTTACCTCTCCGGCGTATACATACTCTTGTTTTTTCGTGGGATTCCTGAAGTCCAATCTAAAGTTTCGGAGTGTAGTTATTTGTGAATTGTTGATTTTCTGTCCGTCACTTTTCCATAAGGCATATATTGTTTTCATTGACTTGTGGTTATTGGTTGACCCCTTGATAACTGTTCCCCTTTCTGTAGACCCTTAATTAGAGGTTTAGTTAGCTATAAAACCAGGTTTAATCCCCATTTTCTACATAAGGAAATGCCTGTACCAAGTCAGGAATATGACAGTTGTTTTCCATTTCGTTTGATATGTTTGGGCTTTTGCCATTTGGTAAGGGACTTTCCGTTTTGAATTTTCCTTGGAGATCGGTATTTTTGTTATTTTACTTTTACCTTAAAGTTGTGCAGCTGTTTATTTATTGTCACTGCAAAAAAATGTTACATTCCATGGATTCATTATCATATTGGATATTTCTACAGGATAATTACAGGAAACTAGGGTTAACGTTGACGAAACAGTAACTTTACTACACCACACGTTAACTTAAGGAAGACTAGTATATCAAATGGTCATTATATTGTCATTAGTGATGAACAAGCTTCCCTGCACATTGTTCATTAAAGCCTTCTCTCAATCGTTTGGATCTAGTAGTTATCTAAGTAGTGGACGATTTCCACAGAAACAACGTAAGATCAACTTTAAATTGATTAAGGGACAAAAACACTTAAATTCAATAATTTATTATTGTTATGATTTATCTGATATCAATAAAACGATAGGTATGTTATAAGTAAAAAAGACAACTCAAAAATGATTTTGTTGTTTTTGGTTTTCCAAATGTTCGTCTCTAGCGGGTCTGATAAAAAATCTCAAGAAACATGTTATGCGCTGAAAACTAGTCCATATCATTTATAGCCATCACTTGGCTTCTGTTGTCATTCGTCATCATGGTCCATGATAGAAAATTTTACAGATAGACCTTAAACGGCTTTGAATTTTCTGTTAATAGTTTTTTTTTTTTTTAGCTCTGAAAATTTTGTATGTGTGGCTGGAAAAACGTTTTTTTTAAGAGATTTGTTGAAGATTATTTCCGAAGAAAGTATAGTAGGCACGGAAATCAGTTTAATATTTGTTAATAAAATTGAGAATGGAAATGGGGAATGTGTCAAAGAGACAACAACACGACCAAAGAGCAGAAAACAGCCCAAGGCCACCAATGGGTCTTCAACACAGCGAGAAAATCCCACCCCAGAAGCGGGCTACAGCTGGCCCCTAAACAAAAATGTGTACTAGTTCAGTGAATATGGGCGTCACACTAAACTCCGAAACATATAAATGAACTAAAAAAAAAAAAAATCATACAAGACTAGCAAAGGCCAGAGGCTCCTGACTTGGGACAGGCGCAAAAATGCGGCGGGGTTAAACATGTTTTGTGAGATCTCAATCATCCCCATATACCTCTAGCCAATGTAGAATAAACAAACACACAGCAATACGCACAGTAAAACTCAGTTTAAAAGAAGTCCGACTCCGATGTCAGAATAGGTAACAGAAAACTAAGCAAAATGACCATGATAAGCTTAGTTGTATTGTATGATTTAATTTTTGACCTCAATATTGCGGAATCGCACACAACCAGCATCGATGTTATTAAACATCATTCAGGTTTCTAGTATAAGCAATTATTTTTTAGTCATTGTAAAATCTTTGAAAAGTTTTCAGTTTTCCAATTTAATACACGTCGTTACATGGAAATATAAATCAAATCTCCCAGTCTTCAACCCAGATCCTTGAAACTTCATGGAGAGACTATATTCATATATTGTACTTGTTTACCTGTTACTTCATAATCAGTTTAGGAGTTTGTTCCCATTTTTCCAGTATGGACAACTTAATAAAATTTCTCAGTAAAATTTTCAAAAGATACCTTTTTAAATCAACTCCTCGTGTTGTTTTCAAACTAGACCTTTGACACCGTAAAGAAAGTCTGCACACCTATTGACATTTGGTATCTTCCATTCTTTAGGTATTTAAATAATTATTTTCTAATTTTTCCTATTTCCTATTTCCATTTATTTATATGCATATCATAATCCGTTCACCCTTTTTTAAGAAACATTCTGTTTGTTATATCATCTTGTTAGTTTGGTATTTTACGTTTAGAGCGTCAGTAATTTTGATTATTTCAATAGTGTTTTTTTTTTCATCTTTATAATGCGAAAATAAGTATTCACATGCAACATTAAAAGAGGGTTTTTTTTTCTTGTGCGTATATGTAAACCATTTTTGTCGAGCATGTGACATTTATGTCGCGAAAGCGAAACATAGCGATTCTAGATTCCGGCGTCGGCTGTGTCAACATTTAGGTTCAGTCTGTGGTTAAAGTTTTATTTTACATCAATAACATTGTCAAACCTTCATGGAATATTATGCAATTTGGACAGAAGATTGTTTATGACCAAAAGTATCCAGGGCAAAATTTTGAAAATATTTTATTTTCATTTTTCAGTATTTTACTGATAAATGGACTTAGTGATTTCTTACAGTTAACAAGTAAATACAGTCTGGAATTAAAGTTTGTTTCACATAAATTACTTTGTCAAACCTTCAGAGAATTTTATAAAACTTTGGCAGAAGCTTTTTTATGATTAGGAGATAATGTCTGAAGAAAATTTTTGAAAATACATTTTTGTCATTTTCAGTATTTTTCTATTAGATTGACTTAGTTTTTTACAGTAAACATTTGAAGACAGTCGGGGATTAAATTTTATTTTGACAAGATACGTTTGTTAACCTTCATGGATTTTATGAAACGTGGACAGAAGCTAATCCCCAAGACCAAGAAATAGCATTTGAAGAAAAAGTTTGATTTTTTTTATTAATTCTGTATTTTACCGATAAATGGACTCACTTTTTAAGTCAACATTACACTTTTACACTGACAGCAGCAATCGCAGGCGAGACACAGGGTTCCGCAGAACCCCCTTCGAAGTTTTTGAACGTTTGTCATTGTATCACAGTTATTGTTAAGAGTTTAATTTTGGTCCCTGTTTAAAGTAGACTTTGGTAATCTGTATATTTTTCTCTTCTATTCATTATGTTACCCCAAACGAAATCTTATTCTTATTCTTCCGATATATTTGTCTACTAGATTATTTTGGCCAAAATTGATGAAAGTTTAACATAACAGAACTAGCCACCATCTGTAAATGTGAAGTTATACTTTGGAATTTACAAAATGGCCACCGTAATCATTGCAACAGTTATAAAATGTACCAAATTTAATGAAACTCTACAACAATATTGCATGTCATGTGAAGAACTACCAGAGTTTAAAAACAAAATATGCCTGCCGTTTTCAGCATGCTCGGGGTGACATTCGCAATTGCAAGACATACAATATCAAAATATTTGAACGCTTTTTTCGTTGTGACCAGTTTTTAAGTTTTTAGTTAATCTTCACCTAAGATCCATGTGAGCAATTTCCATCATTTGACATCCATCCTCATCTGTCGTCGTCGTTAAAAATCTAAAAAGATATATAAATCTGAACCCGCTGAATTGATCGAGACAATGCATCTTCGTCTTTTTGTCTGTTGTGGATGGTTGTCGCATCGCCTTATTTTCATTCATAAAATCATTATTGGGATATAAACAATCAAAATTGTGTCGATTATGTTTATCGACAAGCAGACATAGACGTTATTATTATATATAAAATATTGGGGTATATGTAGTCTTGTATCTAAACAACTCAAGCAGTTAGAGCACAATTTTCAAGATAAAATGATCAACGGGTCAAAGTCTACCAAACATAAATTGTTTTGAGAAATTTTCAAGTTTTACAAATTTTGCAATTCCTTGCTTATGTCTTGAAATTTATAGTAGCTAGAGAGAAGCTTTGATTGCAAAAAAATAAATCAGCTAGACAAAATCTTCAAATAAGAAAACATATATATATATATAGTCGATACCGCCAGTCGACGTCTTACAGGATGTGTTCCCTGAGAAGATTGTTTGCCTTTTTTCAACGTGGTCGAAATGGTCAGGCAACTTCTTATAGAAATTTTTGAGAGAAACTTTAAACTTCAAAGTGAAAAGCAGACCAAATCTACAATTTGGTCAATGCCTAGAAAAGTCAGTCAACTTTTTATATGAATTACTGTCCTTCCATGACGTTTTTTTTCACCAATTTTGGAGATTTTGGCAAAGATCAAAGTAGAACATGAGAAATTATAATCAGCAAAAAATTATCTATAAATAAGTAAACATGTCCGGAATCATCAATGTACTTCTTTTAAGAGCAACTGCCTTTAAACGATATTTTTTTTTTATTTTTGTGTATTTGGCAATTATCTTGAAAACAATAACAGCTAGAACTAAAATAAGTCAAATCAACGAAATCATTAGTCGATTCCTTATATGAGTTATGAAGATTACTATATTTTTTTTTATAAAGAGCAACTGTATGCAGAAAAATAAGATTTAATCAAATAAGTCAATTGACCTATATCAACAATCGACTCCTAAAACGAGTTATTGGCCTTACATGACAATTTTAACATATTTTGTTTTTAATTTTTTGGCAGTTATTTTGAAATCTATAAGAATAGAGAGAAGATGTAAACGGCAAAAATTATTAGAAAAACAAGATCTACGAACGTGTTTACATACAATGGTTAAACATTGTCTTAAAGCGGCTATTGCCTTAAATGATAATTTTTACAGTTTTTGTGGTTGTTTTTGTTTTTGGCTCTTATAATGAGAACTTTAATAGATATAGAGAAACTGTAAACAGCATAAGTGATCAGCAAGACAATTTCTACAAATCGGTGAACATAACTGAATTTGTGAATTGGCTCCGAAGAATTACTTTCTCTGAATAACAATCTGTGCCCAATTTAGGGATTTTGTTTTGTAATAATCCTGAAAAGTAAAATAGAGAGAGAGAAACTGTTAAGAACATAAATTATCAGCAGACAGGAAAAGTGACGAAAGTCGTCAGTTGACTCCATATTGGTGTTATAATCCTTTAATGACTTTAAAAACTTTTACAAAATCTCAGATTTGATCAAGATTAAACACGGTCACAATCTTTAACTTAGTATGCAAAAACGATGATTGCTTCTGTTCCTAATTCTTTTGATTATACATATTATTGATATGTGAGCGATTATCTGATAACCGATTAAATACCATGACAGTTTTTAGAAGACTTGACGAAACC
The DNA here is from genome assembly GCA_017311375.1 of Mytilus coruscus. Taxonomy (NCBI): domain Eukaryota; kingdom Metazoa; phylum Mollusca; class Bivalvia; order Mytilida; family Mytilidae; genus Mytilus; species Mytilus coruscus. The sequence goes on along the minus strand of CM029596.1, from coordinate 88,277,307 downwards.
GCTTAATCATTCATAATATATCTAAAAAAAAAAGCCTTGCTCATGAAAGTCATAGAATAAAATAACATTTTTGATATTTGTTCATACGTACGTTTTGAACTCGAGCAAAGATGATTTAAAAATTAATGAAATCGAAATAACTTCTATCTACCTACATATATTAACATGTCCACCAAGGTTGTTTGATTTCCATGTTTTAATAACAGCAACATATCCTTCACACATCTTTGAACCTTGTAAACATTGAAACAGCTGCTTCCGTATTTTCTAGTCCTTTATAATAGATACTACACACTGCTTAGACATAAATGTTGATTGATAGTTTATCAAAGATCACTCCCTGTTTTGGATGGAAATCGTGTTACTCAGTCTGATGTTGTCTATGTAGTGTTTTGTTTACTTTTGTTTTGTTTTCATTAGGGTTTTCTTTGTTTTTTTTTTGTTTGACATGTCGTTGTCATTTTTAAGAAACTTGAATAAACCCTTAGTATCTTCCGCTTCTTTTTTGTGACAATCATGCGACATTTTTTGTTGGTGCTTATATTAATTGTATCTTTAGCTGGTTGTTATTTTCTTTTTGGTATTAATTGCTTCTCTTCATTTTGAATACTTATGAGTTACATTTGTTTGGTTTTAAACAATATCTTTGCGACAAAAATGTCGTAGTTTGTATATGTACTGCACATTTAACGTTTAGTTTATTCCAATCATTGGTTAATTTCGCAACTTATTAAAACATTCTGAAGTATCATGGGACAAAAGTATATATACCAAGCCTTTCCAAGTAAACAATAAACTCTTTTTGAGACTTTATCAGTGTAAGCTTGTTGTCGCTTCTTTTCTTAATAAAAGTTACAGAACTTTTGAAAACAGTTTCGAGTTAGAGGTAACATATGTGGTTGTCAACTTCGAACTTCTTTTTACCTGTGCACTTGCGAATAACGTCATGTTCAGTTACGTGAAAATTAACCCTCACTGTTATATTATCCATTTGTCTTACTTTAGTTTCCTTAAAGGCATTATTGTGAAAAATGCAATTATAGATAGTTTGCTGATGACATTTTCAAATTTTGATATAAAAAACGATACACAAGATGCAAAGATAGCACAAGACGCTTATACTATCAACTCACCCGTTCTCGCTCTTTTTTGAGTACATCCGATTCCTTTATTTTTTAATCTTGATTTGTATCTTCTGATCGTAGTTATGTGATTTGAACACCTGTAAACTACTGTTGCCCCTAATGTGTGCCATTCGACGCAGATAAGATGATAAAGTGATCAAAACATATGTGAAGTTTGATATTTAAAAACGACCTTTATATTCCAGTACTTTAAGTGACTTAAGAAGTAAAGGTCGATTAGGAATTCCATTCATTAAAGTTTTACAGCTTAAGTATGTTAAGGTTAAAAAGGGTCAAATGTTAAAGCACTTATTAACTCATTATTGATATCGGCATTATTAAATCTACAGTATTTTCACTCACTTTTTTAATAAATTAAATTAGACATTGAAACAGAAATATTCTTTTCAGTGATATATAGTAAAGGTATCTAATATAGGCGAAACTTTTCGTCTATGGTCATCGCACAAAGAATATATGACTTAAATTTAAGGAATCCGACGTAAAGGTGCCGTCATTTTTGCACAACTCTGTTCGAAGAAAATGCTACTTACATTCTGAAGCTTTTGAAAATAGACTCAAAGTAGAGATATATGCTCCATATGAAGGCGATGCTGAATTACATGTAGAACCAACAATAGTTTACCTCAAATCTCATATATCTATTACGAAGATACAAAAGACTGGGTAAATTATCATGCATCAAAACAGAAAGTTTACAATTAAACTTTGAGGTTATCCTCGATTTTCAACTTTTGTTCTCAACAGTTAACTGACCCTTATGGTCAATTTCTGAGTGTAGGTTAATCTTCAGTGCAATGGAAATTTGTTTGTGTAATAGCTAAAATTTGTGCAGAGCAATTTATTTTTTTACTATGTTAAAGTTTTGGATTCAGGTGTCCTATGATGTAATGCAAATAATGTATATTTTGACTGATTCGTTTGATGTCTGTATGTGTCTTTGCAAAGACCACACTGCAAAAAAGTGATGGATTTAAGATGAATAAGAAACTTATGTTCAGAATACATTTTATTCAATAGTCAAAATTAAACTACTTGTACAAATGAATCTGTATACAAATATACAACAATAATGTTAGGAAATTGGAGATAACTTAACAGGTATGCTTTTTATGCCAGTCTTCACTATTGTTTCGTCAACATCTGAAACACAGTGCTGCAAATTGTCTTTTCTCGATTTCAAAACATTTATACATGTTAAATTGTTCAATGTTGTTTTGCCAGCTAATGTCGTAAGAAACTGTCTTTTCATGTTGGCATTAGGGTAATCGTTTTTATTTATATGAAATTGATTAATATCATCATAAAGACGCTGTTTGTTTGTTTTGCCTTTACGTAACTCTTCAATAGGTCCTTCCATCGTATTATCGTTTTCATTTTCTTCATGAATCAAATTACAAATGATTCCAGATTCATTTGAATAAGATTTGCATTTGCGCTTTGGTAGAAGTTTGACTTTATTTGGATGACATGATGCAGTGGAATCGGATGCTCGTCGATAAATATTGTTTATACTTCCACCAACTGTTGATTGACTGTCATTGTTATGTGAACTTCCATGATATAACAGGGGATAGTTATTTACCCTTTGCAAATCATGATAGTGATGGTTGTTTTCTGTGAGCTTTCTGTCATGTTGTGACCTCAAATACTTTCTCAAAATCTTTTTATATTTAGGCCATATATTTCTTCTGATGTAATAATACGTATTTCGTCCATCATCATCAAGTATGTTTGGATCTGCACCGTTTTCTAATAACAGTTGAATGATATCAGTTGCCAAAACATGACGTACAGCATACATTAGTGCAGTACGACCTTTCATATCATGAGCATTTATATTAGCGCCACCTTTTATAAGTAGATTGATTAGCAAAATCATGCAATCGCTATCATCGTTTTCATGCAGAAAACTACATGCCACTATCAATGGTGTTTTACCATCATATCCTTGAAAGTTCACATCTACTCCTCCATCAAGAAGTAATTTGACAAGTTTTATCTTCCTTTGTGCCACAGCTTTAAGCATCATCTCTTTATCCTGACACTAAAAATATGAAAAACATTATATTAAATCAATTATGAACAGATTCTGAATTTCCAAGATTTAAAAAAAAAAAAAAAAAAAAAACAGAAAGTTCAAGCAGGGGCTAAACAATAAAGATATCAAGCCAAAAATTTAAAAAGATATCCCATTGGACCTACCTGATCCATGTTGATGATCATCAAATAGACTATCAACTGACAATCGTTTCTTTTAATGTACTGGCAATTACTACTTAATCCACGCCTATAATAATTGATCTGCCAATAAGATTATTCGACGTTAAATTTTCACACTCCCCCATATAACAATTTTAGTTGTCATTGAAAAAAAGACATTTCCCAAGCCTTTTTTTTATGTGAAACCAGTGTATCTAAAGAAAAAAAATATATGTATATTTTACGAAACTAATATAATTTTTATTACTTTTAAGACGTAACCTCTGCTTTCAAAATTTACTGTCAAGAAACAATGTCGATACACTATAATGCCTTAACCCTAATTCTACACTAAATCCGAAATTAAAAGGTAACAAAAACAAAAGACGAAAAAAGATCATTTTGATTAAATAGCAAAGATTGAGCAAGTCGTGTATGTCAATAACTTAAGTATTCTTTATCACTACAAAATGGCAGCTGAACTGAAGTGGGGTCTAAAAAAATTAAAAGATTTTGAATTTGTCTTTCTTTAGAACAAATATCTAGTCGCACCATGTCCATAACAACTACAAAGTTTGATGCAAACAGATGAACATTTCTGATTGAGTAGATGATTCTGCACATGTGTGCTTTTCTTGCAAGCCTTCCACACATGATTTTTTTAGAGACATTTGCGATTTAATCAATATCAAAACGATAAGATGTTGACGTACAATTTTAACGGTAAAGGTAATTGGTATAAAAATCTGATTTGATATTCTTCAGGTTGTTTCTTGTACAATTGCTACCTTGAACATTTCAACCATTGTAACAGAAAGTACTAAGTCAGGATCTCTTTGGAACAATGGATAACCGTGGATACTGCAATAGTTATCACTCTTATACCAATGAGCGTCATAAATTCATCTCTTACTTTATAAAATCTGGTTAAGTAAATTTGGTAACTTTAATGTTAGTACCATCACTGGTTTGATAGCTCTGCTGCTGATCTATTATTCCCCTAGTATCAAAAGAAGAGTAACCATGACTTCTGAATTGCCATGAAAATACGAGAAAAGAGAGTCGAAAGATGCCAAAGGGGCATTCAAACTTATAAGTGGAAAATAAACTGACAAAGCCATGGCTAAGCAAGAAATTAATTGATAAATGGCAGTTGTAATCCGATGATAATAAACTGTTTATTCCAGTGTTTTTCGTAGTTGTAAATTGAGAATAACAAATTGTTAATTGCAGGTGCCAAAGTCAAATAATGCATTATTTTTATTGTGACGACATAATAATGTTTTACAGTATACAAATGACAAATTACTGTCGAAACCATTTGTTTGTAATTATTAGCAATAAACAACAACTATTCATAGTTACTTCTTACTGTTTTATAAACTCATCATAGATACATGTGAGTATAATACGTTCGTAGAGGTGTGTAACCTGAGGCTGACTTCATACAGGAACTTCTTAGGAAGAAAGATAAGAAGTTAGCAATATCCTTTAACTTTACGTTCCGCTATATAGATGATGTTCTCTCACTAAATAATACAAAATTTGGTGACTATGTTGAACGAATCTATCCCATCGAACTAGAGATAAAGGATACTACAGATACAGTTAAGTCTGCCTCATATCTTGACTTACATCTCGAAATTGACAATGAGGGTCGGTTGAAAACAAAACTTTACGACAAAAGAGATGATTTCAGCTTCCCAATTGTGAACTCACTATTTCTATGTAACAACATTCCAGCAGCGCCTGCATACGGAGTATATATCTCCCAATTAATACGATATTCCCGGGCTTGTTTTTCCTATCATGATTTCCTTGATAGAGGATTGCTGCTCACAAAAAAGCTATTAAACCAAGAGTTCCAAATGGTGAAGTTGAAATCATCCCTTCGTTAATTTTACGGACGCCATCACCAGTTGGTTGACCGTTATGAAATAACCGTATACAGATGATATCGGATATGTTCTTTATGTCGTAACTACAATACCCTTCCCTTTTCACGAATGTGATCTACCCAATTAGCAACACGACGGGTATCACATGTGGAGCAGGATCTGCTTACCCTTCCGGAGCACCTGAGATCACCCCCAGTTTTTGGTGGGGTTCGTGTTGCTTAGTCTTTAGTTTTCTATGTTGTGTCATCTGTACTATTATTTGTCTGTTTGTCTTTTTATTTTTTGGCCATGGCGTTGTCAGTTTGTTTTCGATCTGTGAGCTTGACTGTCCCTCTGGTATCTTTCATCCCTCTTTTACTGAATATGACATTCTAATTACCCGAAATTACATTCATTCTACTGGGCTGGCATTAAGGTTATTTCTTCAATCATTTCGAAATTATTCGAGTGTCACTTTAAATAAAGGAACTTTCATTCAACATCTTAAAAAAATATCATACAATTCCAACGTACTTCGAAAACAGCTATTGAAGAGTTGAAGGGTAATGAGGAATGTAAATCTTCAATAATTGAAAGATAGTGAGGCATATACTTAAAATACATATTTTATCTTACGCCTGCGCAATGCCTTAAACTGTAAAGGTGCAAATTTATTTTCACAGTTTGTTTCCAAGCTAAATGCATAATTGTAATGAAGCGAATTCGACTGGAAAACAAAATATAATAACATAAACGGTACCAATTTTTCTGCACCAGATGCGCATTTCGACAATCAATGTCTCTTCAGTGATGCTCGAGGCCAAAATATTTGAAAATCCAAAGCTTATTAAAAATATGAAGAGCTGTAAACCAGAAAGGACCAAAAAGTATAGCCAAAGCTGGGCAAGGAATCAGAGCTTTGCATGAGGGAGATACATTCCTTAACTTTAAATAGTTTCCAAAATTTTGTAACAGCAAATTTCAATAACACAAAATCCGTATTTTCATGCAAGTACCAAAGTACTGGCTACTGGGCTGGTGATACCCTCGGGGACTATCAGTCCACCAGCAGAGGCATCGACCCAGTGGTAGTAATAACATAAACGGTACCAATTTTTCTGCACCAGATGCGCATTTCGACAATCAATGTCTCTTCAGTGATGCTCGAGGCCAAAATATTTGAAAATCCAAAGCTTATTAAAAATATGAAGAGCTATAAACCAGAAAGGACCAAAAAGTATAGCCAAAGCTGGGCAAGGAATCAGAGCTTTGCATGAGGGAGATACATTCCTTAACTTTAAATAGTTTCCAAAATTTTGTAACAGCAAATTTCAATAACACAAAATCCGTATTTTCATGCAAGTACCAAAGTACTGGCTACTGGGCTGGTGATACCCTCGGGGACTATCAGTCCACCAGCAGAGGCATCGACCCAGTGGTAGTAATAACATAAACGGTACCAATTTTTCTGCACCAGATGCGCATTTCGACAATCAATGTCTCTTCAGTGATGCTCGAGGCCAAAATATTTGAAAATCCAAAGCTTATTAAAAATATGAAGAGCTATAAACCAGAAAGGACCAAAAAGTATAGCCAAAGCTGGGCAAGGAATCAGAGCTTTGCATGAGGGAGATACATTCCTTAACTTTAAATAATTTCCAAAATTTTGTAACAGCAAATTTTAATAACACAAAATCCGTATTTTCATGCCAGTACCAAAGTACTGGCTACTGGCCTGGTGATACCCTCGGGGACTATCAGTCCACCAGCAGAGGCATCGACCCAGTGGTAGTAATAACATAAACGGTACCAATTTTTCTGCACCAGATGCGCATTTCGACAATCAATGTCTCTTCAGTGATGCTCGAGGCCAAAATATTTGAAAATCCAAAGCTTAATAATATGAAGAGCTATAAACCAGAAGGGACCAAAAAGTATAGCCAAAGCTGGGCAAGGAATCAGAGCTTTGCATGAGGGAGATACATTCCTTAACTTTAAATAATTTCCAAAATTTTGTAACAGCAAATTTTAATAACACAAAATCCGTATTTTCATGCCAGATAAGGAATCCGTAGTAAAGATGAATTAATGTTTGCACGACATTGAGTGAATGAAATCCTACTAGTATTCCGAAACTCTTGAAAAAAAGTTCAAGGAAGAGATATATGCTCCATTTACAGGCGAAGCTGAAGTAGATGCAACACAAGTTGACCGATATCCTAAAATCTCATATATATCTATTAAGAAGATTAAAATTAAGTAAAACAAAAAACCGATGAATGAAATGCATACAAGTATACAATTACACTTTGAGGTTATCCTCGTTTGTTAACTTTTGTAATCAACATTTAACTGACCCTCATGGTCAATTTCTAAGTGTAGGAACATGATGTTAACAAATACATTTAAAAGCTTTAAAGAGACTGCCCTGGAGGACACAGAAAAATAATTCAACGACATACAACATTTAAAAAAACAGGGGAAATTGATTTACTGCTGCTATGACAACAATCTTACTTAACCTGCAAAAAGTAACAACGCACAATCTCTTCTTTAAACGTAAAGACAACAACAAAGCTTCAATTTATTATAAAATGTCATAAGTCAGGTACACCAAATATAGACATGGGAAGAAAAACAATCAGTGCATGAAATCCAAATGGAATAAGACAAGAAATACTCACTGTGTAATGCATGTTTGAGTATATGCCTGATTATATGCTACACTTGTCAAAGACTATCCCATATTCATTTATCTATATTTTAGCATCTGTATATATGTTAATTTTCAATGCAATGAAAGGTGTGTGTGGAATAGCTTAGAGATCAAACTTGTGCAGTACAGTTTTTTTTTTTATAATTCAGTTTTTGGTTCAGGTGTACTATGACGTTATGTAAAAAATGTATTGATTTGTTGAAGGTCTGTAGGAGTCTTTGCAAAGAGCGGACTAAAAATAGGGATGGATTTAAGATAAATAAGAAACTTATGTTCAGAGTGTATTTTATTTGAGAGTAAAATTGAAAAACTTGTATAATGAATCTGTATACAAATATATAACAATAATGTCAGGAAATTGGAGGTAACTTAACAGGTATTCTTTTTATGCCAGTTTTCAAGATTGTTTTGTCAACATCTGAAACACATTGCTGCATTGTTAAATTGTTCAATGTTGTATTGCCATCTAATGTCGTAAGAAACTGTTTTTTCGTGTTGGCAGTAGGGTAATCGTTTTTATTTATATGAAATTGATTAATATCATCATGAATACGCTGTTTATTTGATTTGCCTTTACGTAACTCTTAAATAGGCCCTTCCATCGTATTATCGTTTTCATTTTCTTCATGAATCAAATTGCAGATGATTCCAGATTCATTTGAATAAGATTTGCATTTGCGCTTTGGTAGAAGTTTGACTTTATTTGGATGACATGATGCAGACGAATCGGATGCTCGTCGATAAATATTGTCTTTAGTGCCGCCAACTGTTGATTGGCTGTCATTGTTATGTGAACTTCCATGATATAACAGGGTATAGTTATTTACCCGTTGCAAATCATGATAGTGATGGTTGTTATCTATGACTTTTGTGTCATGTTGTGACCTCAAATACTTTCTCAAAATCTTTTTATATCTAGGCTATTTATTTCTTCTGATGTAATAATACGTATTTCGTCCTTCATCATCAAGTATGTTTGGATCTGCACCGTTGTTTAATAACAGTTGAATGATATCAGTTGCCAAAACATGACGTACAGCATACATTAGTGCAGTACGACCTTTCATATCTTGAGCATTTATGTTAGCGCCACCTTTTATTAGTAGATGAATTAGCATAATCATGGAATCGTTTTCCTCGTTTTCATGCAGAAAACTACATGCCACTATCAATGGTGTTTTACCATCATATCCTTGAAAGTTCACATCTTCTCTTCCATCAAGAAGTAATTTGACAAGTTTTATCTTCCTTTGTGCCACAGCTTTAAGCATCATCTCTTTATCCTGACACTAAAAATATGAAAAACATTATATTAAATCATTTATGAAACTAATGATAATATACATAACCGATTCTGAATTTCCAAGATTAAAAAAAAAACAAAAAAAAGTTTTAGCAGGGGTTAAAAAATAAAGATAACAAGCCAATAATTTAAAAAGAAATCCCATTGAACCTACCTGATCCATAGTGATGATCTTCAAATAGTCTATCAACTGACAATCGTTTCTTTAAATGTGCTGGCAATTATCACTTAATCTTGTATCCACGCTTATGATAATTGATCTGGCAATAAGATTATTCGACGTTAAATTTTCACACTCCCCCATATAACAACTTTAGTTGTCATTGAAATAAAAAAGACATTTCCCAAGCCTTTTTTTATGTGAAACCAGTGTATCTAAAGAAAAAAAATATATGTATATTTTACGAAACTTATATAATTTTTACTATTTTTAAGACGTTATGCCTTAACCCTAATTCTACACTAAATCCGAGATTAAAAGGTAACAAAACCAAAAGACGAACAAAAGATCATTTTGATTATAAAGCAAAGATTGAGCAGGTCATGTATGTCAATAACTTAAATATTTTTTATCACTACAAAATGGCAGCTGAATTGAAATAGGGTCTAAAGAATTAAAACATTTTGAATTTGTCTTTCTGAAGAGCATAAATCTAGTCACACCATGTCCATAACAACTACAAAGTTTGATGCAAACAGATGAAAACTTCTGATTGAGTAGATGATTCTGCACATGTGTGCTTTCCTTGCTAACGATTGAACCATTGTGATAAAAAGCCTTCCACACATGATTTATTTTGCGACATTTGCGATTAATCAATAGCAAAACAATAAGATGTAGACGTACAATTTTAACTGTAAAAGTATACAAATCTGATTTGCTATTCTACAGGTTGTTTCTTGTACAATTGCTACCCTGAAAATTTCAACCATTGTTACAGAAAGTACTAAGTCATGATCTCTTTGGAACAATGGATATCCGTGGATACTGCAATTGTTATCAATTTCATACCAATGAGCGTCATAAGTTCATCTCTAACTTTATAAAATCTGATTAAGTAAATTTGGTAACAGTGATGTTATTACTATCACTGGTTTGATAGCTCTGTTGCTGATCTATTATTCCCTTAGTATCAAAAGAAGAGTAGCCATGACTTCCGAATTGCCATGAAAATGCTAGAAAAAGAGAGTCGAAAGATATTATAGGGCATTCAAACTTAAAAGTCGAAAATAAACTTACAACGCCATGGCTAAACAAGAAATTAATTGATTAATGGCAGTTGTAATTCGATGATAATAAACTGTTTATTCCAGATGTTTTTGGTAGTTATAATTTTCGAATAACAAATTGTTAATTGCAGGTGCCAAAGTCAAATAGTGCATTATTGTTGATTGTGACGACATTTTAATGTTTTACAGTATACAAATGTCAAATAACTGTCGATATCATTTCTTTGTAACTATTAGCAATAAACAACAACTATTCATAGTTACTTCTTTTAGAAATTGTGAGCATTGTATATGGTTAAACGGTTACAAAACAACTGTTTCATAAACTCATCATAGATACATGTGAGTATAATATGTTCGTAGAGGTGTGTAACCTTACTGAATATGACATTCTAATTACCCGGATTTATCATTTATTCTACTGGTCTGGCATTAAGGTTATTTTTTTTTCAATCATTTTAAAATTATTCATGTGTCACTTTTAATAAAGGAACTTTCATTCAACATCTTAACAAATTTTCATGCAATTCTAACGTACTTCGAAAACAGCTATTGAAGAGTTGAAGGGTAATGAGGAATGTAAATCTTCAATAATTGAAAGATAATGAGGCATATACTTAAAATACGCCTGCACAATGTCTTAAACTGTGAAGGTGCAAATTTATTTTACAGTTTGTTTCAAGATAAATAGTATAAGAGTAATGCAGCGATTTCGACTGGAAAATAAAATATAAGGAATTCGTAGTAAAGATGAGTTAATGTTTGCACGACATTGAGTGAATGAAATCCTACTAGTATTCTGAAGCTCTTGAAAAAAAATTCAAGGAAGAGATATATGCTCCATATGCAGGCGAAGCTGAAGTAGATGCAACACAAGTTGACCGATATCCTAAAATCTCATATATCTATTAAGAAGATAAAAATCAAGTAAAAACAAAAAAACGGATGAATGAAATGCATACAAGCATACAATTGCACTTTGAGGTTATCCTCGTTTGTCAACTTTTGTAATCAACATTTAACTGACCCTCATGGTCAATTTCTAAGTGTAGGAACATGATGTTAACAAATACTTTTAAAAGCTTTAAAGAGACTGCCCTGGAGGACACAGGAAAATAATTCAACGACATACAACATTTAAAAAAATACGTGAAATTGATTTACTGCTGCTATGACAACAATCTTACTTAACCTGCAAAAAGTAACAACGCACAATCTCTTCTTTAAACGTACAGACAACAACAAAGCTTCAATTTATTATAAAATGTCATAAGTCAGGTACACCAAATATAGACATGGGAGGAAAAACAATCAGTGCATGAAATCCAAATGGAATAAGACCAGAAATACTCACTGTGTAATGCATGTTTGAGTATATGCCTGATTATATGCTACACTTGTCAAAGACTACCCCATATTCATTTATCTATATTTCAGCATCTGTATATATGTTAATTTTCAATGCAATGAAAGGTATGTGTGGAATAGCTAAGAGATCAAACTTGTGCAGTATAATTTGTTTTTATCATTAAGTTTTTGGTTCAGGTGTCCTATGACGAAATGTAAATAATGTATTGATTTGTTGAATGTCTGTAGGAGTCTTTGCAAAGAGCGCACTAAAAAAAGGGATGGATTTAAGATAAATAAGAAACTTATGTTCAGAATGTATTTTATTTGAGAGTAAAAATTGAAAAACTTGTACAATGAATCTGTATACAAATATATAACAATAATGTCAGGAAATTGGAGGTAACTTAACAGGTATTCTTTTTATGCCAGTTTTCAAGATTGTTTTGTCAACATCTGAAACACATTGCTGCATTGTTAAATTGTTCAATGTTGTTTTGCCAGCTAATGTCGTAAGAAACTGTTTTTTCGTGTTGGCATTAGGGTAATCGTTTGTATTTATATGAAATTGATTAATATCATCATAAATACGCTGTTTATTTGTTTTGCCTTTACGTAACTCTTCAATAGGCCCTTCCATCGTATTATCGTTTTCATTTTCTTCATGAATCAAATTACAAATGATTCCAGATTCATTTGAATAAGATTTGCATTTGCGCTTTGGTAGAAGTTTGACTTTATTTGGATAACATGATGCAGTGGAATCGGATGCTCGTCGATAAATATTGTCTATACTTCCACCAACTGTTGATTGACTGTCATTGTTATGTGAAATTCCATGATATAACAGGGGATAGTTATTTACCCTTTGCAAATCATGATAGTGATGGTTGTTTTCTGTGAGCTTTGTGTCATGTTGTGACCTCAAATACTTTCTCAAAATCTTTTTATATCTAGGCCATATATTTCTTCTGATGTAATAATACGTATTTCGTCCATCATCATCAAGTATGTTTGGATCTGCACCGTTTTCTAATAACAGTTGAATGATATCAGTTGCCAAAACATGACGTACAGCATACATTAGTGCAGTACGACCTTTCATATCATGAGCATTTATGTTAGCGCCACCTTTTATAAGTAGATTGATTAGCAAAATCATGCAATCGCTATCATCGTTTTCATGCAGAAAACTACATGCCACTATCAATGGTGTTTTACCATCATATCCTTGAAAGTTCACATCTACTCCTCCATCAAGAAGTAATTTGACAAGTTTTATCTTCCTTTGTGCCACAGCTTTAAGCATCATCTCTTTATCCTGACACTAAAAATATGAAAAACATTATATTAAATCAATTATGAACAAATTCTGAATTTCCAAGATTAAAAAAAAAAAAAAAAAAAAAACAGAAAGTTCAAGCAGGGGCTAAACAATAAAGATATCAAGCCAAAAATTTAAAAAGATATCCCATTGGACCTACCTGATCCATGTTGATGATCATCAAATAGACTATCAACTGACAATCGTTTCTTTTAATGTACTGGCAATTACTTCTTAATCCACGCCTATAATAATTGATCTGCCAATAAGATTATTCGACGTTAAATTTTCACACTCCCCCATATAACAATTTCAGTTGTCATCGAAAGAAAAGACATTTCCCAAGCCTTTTTTTTTATGTGAAACCAGTGTATCTAAAGAAAAAAAATATATGTATATTTTACGAAACTTATATAATTTTTACTATTTTTAAGACGCAACCTCTGCTTTCAAAATTAACTGTCAAGAAACAATGTCGATACACTATAATCCCTTAACCCTAATTCTACACTAAATCCGAGATTAAAAGGTAACAAAACCAAAAGACGAACAAAAGATCATTTTGATTATAAAGCAAAGATTGAGCAGGTCATGTATGTCAATAACTTAAATATTTTTTATCACTACAAAATGGCAGCTGAATTGAAATAGGGTCTAAAGAATTAAAAGATTTTGAATTTGTCTTTCTTAAGAACATAAATCTAGTCACACTATGTCCATAACAACTACAAAGTTTGATGCAAACAAATGAAAACTTCTGATTGAGTAGATGATTCTGCACATGTGTGCTTTCCTTGCTAACGATTGAACCATTGTGATAAAAGCCTTCAACACATGATTTATTTTGCGACATTTGCGATTAATCAATAGCAAAACAATAAGATGTAGACGTACAATTTTAACTGTAAAGGTATACAAATCTGATTTGCTATTCTACAGGTTGTTTCTTGTACAATTGCTACCCTGAAAATTTCAACCATTGTTACAGAAAGTACTAAGTCATGATCTCTTTAGAACAATGGATATCCGTGGATACTGCAATTGTTATCAATTTCATACCAATGAGCGTCATAAGTTCATCTCTAACTTTATAAAATCTGATTAAGTAAATTTGGTAACAGTGATGTTATTACTATCACTGGCTTGATAGCTCTGTTGCTGATCTATTATTCCCTTGGTATCAAAAGAAGAGTTGCCATGACTTCCGAATTGCCATGAAAATGCTAGAAAAAGAGAGTCGAAAGATATCATAGGGCATTCAAACTTAAAAGTCGAAAATAAACTGACAACGCCATGGCTAAACAAGAAATTAATTGATAAATGGCAGTTGTAATTCGATGATAATAAACTGTTTATTCCACATGTTTTTGGTAGTTGTAATTTGAGAATAACAAATTGTTAATTGCAGGTGCCAAAGTCAAATAGTGCATTATTGTTGATTGTGAAGACATTTTAATGTTTTACAGTATACAAATGTCAAATAACTGTCGATACCATTTGTTTGTAACTATTAGCAGTAAACAACAACTATTCATAGTTACTTCTTTTAAGAATTGCGATCACTGTATATGGTTAAACAGTTACAAAACAACTGTTTCATACACTCATCATAGATACATGTGAGTATAATACGTTCGTAGAGGTGTGTAACCTTACTGAATATGACATTCTAATTACCCGGATTTATTATTTATTCTACTGGTCTGGCATTAAGGTTATTTTTTTCAATCATTTCAAAATTATTCAAGTGTCACTTTTAATAAAGGAACTTTCATTCAACATCTTAACAAATTTTCATGCAATTCTAACGTACTTCGAAAACAGCTATTGAAGAGTTGAAGGGTAATGAGGAATGTAAATCTTCAATAATTGAAAGATAATGAGGCATATACTTAAAATACGCCTGCGCAATGTCTTAAACTGTGAAGGTGCAAATTTATTTTACAGTTTGTTTCCAAGATAAATAGTATAAGAGTAATGCAGCGATTTCGACTGGAAAATAAAATATAAGGAATTCGTAGTAAAGATGAATTAATGTTTGCACGACATTGAGTGAATGAAATCCTACTAGTATTCTGAAGCTCTTGAAAAAAAATTCAAGGAAGAGATATATGCTCCATATGCAGGCGAAGCTGAAGTAGATGCAACACAAGTTGACCGATATCCTAAAATCTCATATATCTATTAAGAAGATAAAATCAAGTAAAACAAAAACCGATGAATGAAATGCATACAAGTATACAATTGCACTTTGAGGTTATCCTCGTTTGTCAACTTTTGTAATCAACATTTAACTGACCCTCATGGTCAATTTCTAAGTGTAGGAACATGATGTTAACAAATACTTTTAAAAGCTTTAAAGAGACTGCCCTGGAGGACACAGAAAAATAATTCAACGACATACAACATTTAAAAAAATACGTGAAATTGATTTACTGCTGCTATGACAACAATCTTACTTAACCTGCAAAAAGTAACAACGCACAATCTCTTCTTTAAACGTACAGACAACAACAAAGCTTCAATTTATTATAAAATGTCATAAGTCAGGTACACCAAATATAGACATGGGAGGAAAAACAATCAGTGCATGAAATCCAAATGGAATAAGACCAGAAATACTCACTGTGTAATGCATGTTTGAGTATATGCCTGATTATATGCTACACTTGTCAAAGACTACCCCATATTCATTTATCTATATTTCAGCATCTGTATATATGTTAATTTTCAATGCAATGAAAGGTGTGTGTGAAATAGCTAAGAGATCAAACTTGTGCAGTATAATTTGTTTTATCATTAAGTTTTTGGTTCAGGTGTCCTATGACGTAATGTAAATAATGTATTGATTTGTTGAATCTCTGCAGGAGTCTTTGCAAAGAGCGGACTAAAAATAGGGATGGATTTAAGATAAATATGAAACTTATGTTCAGAATGTATTTTATTTGAGAGTAAAATTGAAATACTTGTACAATGAATCTGTATACAAATATATATCAACAATGTCAGGAAATTGAGGTGACTAAACAGGTATTCTTTTATGCCAGTTTTCACTATTGTTTTGTCAACATCTGAAACACATTGCTGCAAATTGTCTTTTACTCGATTTCAAATTATTTTACATGTTAAATTGTTCAATTTTGTTTTGCCAGCTAATGTCGTAAGAAACTGTTTTTCGTGTTGGCATTAGGATAATCGTTTGTATTATATGAAATTGATTAATATCATCATAAATACGCTGTTTATTTGTTTTGCCTTTACGTAACTCTTCAATAGGCCCTTCCATCGTATTATCGTTTCCATTTTCTTCATGAATCAAATTACAAATGATTCCAGATTCATTTGAATAAGATTTGCATTTGCGCTTTGGTAGAAGTTTGACTTTATTTGGATAACATGATGCAGACGAATCGGATGCTCGTCGATAAATATTGTCTTTAGGGCCGCCAACTGTTGATTGGCTGTCATTGTTATGTGAAATTCCATGATATAACAGGGATAGTCATTTACCCGTTGGAAATCATGATAGTGATGGTTGTTATCTATGACTTTGTGTCATGTTGTGACCTCAAATACTTTCTCAAAATCTTTTATATCTAGGCCATATATTTCTTCTGATGTAATAAAACGTATTTCGTCCTTCATCATCAAGTATGTTTGGATCTGCACCGTTGTCTAATAACAGTTGAATGATTTCAGTTGCCAAAACATGACGTACAGCAAACATTAGTGCAGTACGACCTTTCATATCTTGAGCATTTATGTTAGCGCCACCTTTTATAAGTAGATTGATTAGCATAATTATGTAATCGCTATCCTCGTTTTCATACAGAAAACTACAGACCACTATTAATGGTGTTTTACCATCATATCCTTCACAGTTCACATCTTCTCCCCCATCAAGAAGTAATTTGACAAGTTTTATCTTCCTTTGTGCCACAGCTTTTAGGATCATCTCTTTATCCTGACACTAAAAATATGAAATACATTATATAAACTCATTTATGAAAATAAAGATAATATATATAAACGATTCTGAATTTCCAAGATTAAAAAAAAAAAAAAGAACCGAAAAGAAAGTTTTAGCAGGGCTAAAAAATAAAGATAACAAGCCAATAATTTAAAAAGAAATCCCATTGAACCTACCTGATCCATAGTGATGATCTTCATATAGTCTATCAACTGACAATCGTTTCTTTTAATGTGCTGGCAATTATCACTTAATCTTGTATCCACGCTTATGATAATTGATCTGCCAATAAGATTATTTGACGTTAAATTTTCACACTCCCCATATAACAACTTTAGTTGTCATTGAAAAAAAGACATTTCCTAAGCCTTTTTATGTGAAACCAGTGTATCTAAAGAAAAAATATATGTATATTTTACGAAACTTATATAATTTTACTATTTTTAAGACGTAACCTCTGCTTTCAAAATTAACTGTCAAGAAACAATGTCGATACACTATAATCCCTTAACCCTAATTCTACACTAAATCCGAGATTAAAGGTAACAAAACCACAAGACGAACAAAAGATCATTTTGATTATAAAGCAAAGATTGAGCAGGTCATGTATGTCAATAACTTGAATATTTTTATCACTACAAAATGGCAGCTGAATTGAAATAGGGTCTAAAGAATTAAAAGATTTTGAATTTGTCTTTCTTAAGAACATAAATCTAGTCACACTATGTCCATAACAACTACAAAGTTTGATGCAAACAGATGAAAACTTCTGATTGAGTAGATGATTCTGCACATGTGTGCTTTCCTTGCTAACGATTGAACCATTGTGATAAAAGCCTTCAACACATGATTTATTTTGCGACATTTGCGATTAATCAATAGCAAAACAATAAGATGTAGACGTACAATTTTAACTGTAAAGGTACACAAATCTGATTTGCTATTCTACAGGTTGTTTCTTGTACAATTGCTACCCTGAAAATTTCAACCATTGTTACAGAAAGTACTAAGTCATGATCTCTTTAGAACAATGGATATCCGTGGATACTGCAATTGTTATCAATTTCATACCAATGAGCGTCATAAGTTCATCTCTAACTTTATAAAATCTGATTAAGTAAATTTGGTAACTTTAATGTTATTACTATCACTGGTTTGATAGCTCTGTTGCTGATCTATTATTCCTTAGTATCAAAAGAAGAGTTGCCATGACTTCCGAATTGCCATGAAAATGCGAGAAAAGAGAGTCGAAAGATATCATAGGGCATTCGAACTTAAAAGTCGAAAATAAACTGACAACGCCATGGCTAAACAAGAAATTAATCGATTAATGGCAGTTGTAATTCGATGATAATAAACTGTTTATTCCACATGTTTTTGGTAGTTGTAATTTGAGAATAACAAATTGTTAATTGCAGGTGCCAAAGTCAAATAGTGCATTATTGTTGATTGTGAAGACATTTTAATGTTTTACAGTATACAAATGTCAAATAACTGTCGATACCATTTGTTTGTAACTATTAGCAGTAAACAACAACTATTCATAGTTACTTCTTTTAAGAATTGCGATCACTGTATATGGTTAAACAGTTACAAAACAACTGTTTCATACACTCATCATAGATACATGTGAGTATAATACGTTCGTAGAGGTGTGTAACCTTACTGAATATGACATTCTAATTACCCGGATTTATTATTTATTCTACTGGTCTGGCATTAAGGTTATTTTTTTCAATCATTTCAAAATTATATAAGTGTCACTTTTAATAAAGGAACTTTCATTCAACATCTTAACAAATTTTCATGCAATTCTAACGTACTTCGAAAACAGCTATTGAAGAGTTGAAGGGTAATGAGGAATGTAAATCTTCAATAATTGAAAGATAATGAGGCATATACTTAAAATACGCCTGCGCAATGTCTTAAACTGTGAAGGTGCAAATTTATTTTACAGTTTGTTTCCAAGATAAATAGTATAAGAGTAATGCAGCGATTTCGACTGGAAAACAAAATATAAGGAATCCGTAGTAAAGATGAATTAATGTTTGCACGACATTGAGTAAATGAAATCCTACTAGTATTCTGAAGCTCTTGAAAAATAATTCAAGGAAGAGATATATGCTCCATATGAAGGCGACGCTAAAGTAGATGCAACACAAGTTGACCGATATCCTAAAATCTCATATATCTATTAAGAAGATAAAAATCAAGTAAAAAAAAAACCGATGAATGAACTGCATACAAGTATACAATTGCACTTTGAGGTTATCCTCGTTTGTCAACTTTTGTAATCAACATTTAACTGACCCTCATGGTCAATTTCTAAGTGTAGGAACATGATGTTAACAAATACATTTATAAGCTTTAAAGAGATTGCTCTGGAGGACACAGAAAAATAATTCAACGACATACAACATTTAAAAAGATACGTGAAATTGATTTACTGCTGCTATGACAACAATCTTACTTAACCTGCAAAAAGTAACAACGAACAATCTCTTCTTTAAACGTACAGACAACAACAAAGCTTCAATCTATTATAAAATGTCATAAGTCAGGTACACCAAATATAGACATGGGAGGAAAAACAATCAGTGCATGAAATCCAAATGGAATAAGACCAGAAATACTCACTGTGTTCTATCTGTAACGCCTTAGTTAAGCTTACGATCAAAATACACAACGCAACCCATTAATCTACATTGGTGCCGTGACTTCAAACGGAGAGAATGGACATCAGCCGATTAAAATCCTTGATAGCGGGGAACAGAGCAGCGGTGACAAAAGTTTTTAAAAAACTGGAGGAAGCCATCGGAGATTCGCAAATAGACACGGAAGAAGTATCAACATTGCTCGAAGCAGTTGAGAAGAAAAAGAAGACGTTAGCCACAATAGACGAACAGATACTAAATGCAGTCGAATCCGAAGATAATACCATCGCCTACCAAAGCTATCGCTTCCCAATTTTAGCGGAGATATTTTGCAATGGCAATATTTCTGGGATTCATACGAAACCATGATACATCACAATCACACTTTAAGTGACATTCAGAAATTTTCGTACCTGAACTCTTTGCTACAATTTGATGCTGTAAACGTAATTTCAGGATTAACCATGACAAATTCAAACTATCACAAAGCAATTGAATTATTGAGAAATCGCTATGGCCAACCACACAAAATCATTAATGCATATATGAGAGCACTACTTGATATACCCGCACCTAGTGATAATTTAGAAAGTTTGAAAACATTTCACGATAAATCAGAAGCATACATACGGGGACTAGAGTCTCTCGGCAATGTCAGGAAATGTACGGATCGCTATTGATACCAGTGATTCTCGGGAAGTTACCACATGAAGTACGGAAAAATATTACACGCGAAAACGGGAGCGACCGTTGGAATATTCAATCGCTTAGAAACGCAATAGGTAAAGAGATTTCTATTCAAGAGTCCGGATACGAGGATTATACACACAAGTATTCAACCGCTACCCCTAGCGCAAATTTCATAACAGGCGTTAAACGAGTAAATACAGATAAAACCCGTCCGATAAACACAACAGACAAATCATTAACCACTTGAAACTGAAGAATCGCAAAATAAAGTAGACACAGAAACTTCTATGTTGTATACCGCTAACGAAAAAAGGTCCACTGTTTTATTGAAAACAGCATTCAGTCCAGTCGTTCACCAAAATACATGTATAGATGCAAGCATACTCTTTGACGAGGGAGCTCAGCGCTCATTTATAACCGAAGAACTAGCAGCTAAATTGGACATTAAAAAAGAGGGGTCTGAAACATTGAGTATAGCTACATTTGGAAGCACTACAAAAAAGGTGAGAAATCTTGACAAAACAACAATTAATCTAAAGTCTACCGAAGGAGAATTAATCCCTATTAAAGTTTTAATTGTACCAACCATTGCTTAACCACTTCAAAGTCACAACATAAGAATAACTCAGAATTTTCCATATTTACGTGGTCTACAATTAGCACACCCAGTCATGGAAGGAGAGCAATTTGAAATATCCTTATTAATTGGAGGTGATTTTTACTGGGACATAGTTCAAGACAAAATAGTGTGTGAAACGGTCCAACCGCAGTTAGCTCGAAAATTGGATATTTACTTTCCGGTCCTATCCTTACACGAACCAGTAATGCATCTTTCTCAATGATGAATATACTAGTATGTCACAAACAAGAAGAGTGCGATCTTGAAAAATTTTGGAAGCTTGAATCGTTGGGAATTGACGCTAAAGAACAAAATGATCCAGAACTGGCTGAATCAACTGAAATTACATACAAACCTCCATTACGAAGAAAAATGATAAGTATATTACGAAATTACCATGGAGAGAGAATGCGCCAGAGCTACCGACAAATGAAGACATCGCAAAACGCAGAACGGAAAGCGTTATTCGTCGCCTAAAGAAGAATCCCGAGATGTTCCGAAAGTATGGTGAGATAATTGCAGACCAAGAACAAAGAGGATTCATTGAAAAGGTATCTGATGAAAGTACATGCACAAACAAGGTTCATTACATTCCGCATCATCCCGTAAAAAAGGATTCAGTCACCACCCCGATACGCACAGTATATAACTGCAGCTGTAGAGTGAACGACAGTAGTCCTTGTCTTAATGATTGCCTGGCAACATATCCACCAATTATGACTGATTTGACGGAGATATTAGTACACTTTAGAATGTATAAATATGCAGTTACAGCGGATATTGAAAAAGCATTTTTGCATATTGAATTAGATGTTGATGACAGGGATGTCACAAGATTTTATTGGTTAGAGAATCCCATGGACATAGAAAGCCGTTTGATTACTTACCGGTTTAAGGTTGTACTTTTCGGCGCCACCTGTTCACCATTCATGTTAAGTGCCACGCTTATGAAACATTTTAGAGACAATCCGTCAACCACATCAACAGAATTACAGAGAAATTTATACGTGGATAACGTTTTGACCAGTTTTACAGATGAACAATCACTTTTGAAATTCTACACGCAGTCAAGAAAATTATTGTCAGAGGCAGGATTCAACCTACGGTCTTGGAATTCTAATAGTACGGAATTACAGAACGTCGCAGGACGAGACAAGATCGGCGTCAATGACGACATAGTCAAAATTTTAGGCATGAGATGGGATAGGGAATCCGACGATCTGAGATATCAACAGATTGAATCTATGGAAAAGGACAAAATGGTAACAAAGCGTGAGGTTTTGCGCACATCGTCTAGAATTTTCGACCCCCTAGGATTAATCACGCCAAAAACGATGAAAGCTAAGTTATTTATGCAGACTCTATGGAACGCAAAGTTTGATTGGGATGAATGTTTGTCCGACGAACTGAGAAGTAAATGGCAGATAATCGCTTTGCATATCGAGGAGGCTACCAAAATAGTATTTCCACGCATGTTAACGGAAGGAGCTATTAACGAAAAAACATCACTACATATTTTCACGGATGCCAGTCAGATAGCATACGGAGCTTGTGCTTATTTAGTTACAGCAAATTCATCGGTCATCGTCATGGCTAAAAACAGAGTAGCACCCGTAAAACCGATTTCACTACCACGTTTAGAACTTATGGGTGCGCTTATCGGTGCCAGATTAGCAAGGCATCTTCTTAAAGTTATAACAACAGAACATGTGTATATGTGGAGCGATAGTCAAATTGTTTTGACTTGGATTATATCTTCAAAAAACTTAAAACAGTTCGTAGCAAATCGACTTAAAGAAATAAGAAAATTAACAGAGAATGCTGAATGGAATTATTGTCCAACAAATGACAATCCAGCTGATTACTTAACTCGCGGAATTTACGCTAAACATCTTAATAACAACAGATTATGGATGAACGGTCCACAATGGATTTTAAATCGTAAAAATTGGCCGACATGGACGAGGAAAATAGAAGATGGTAGCTGTTAGTGATGACTATACAGACGATGAAAGTATAAATGCTTCAACACAAACATTTCCATGTATAAACATACAACGATACAGATCATTAGAAATAGCAATTAGAGTAACAGCATACGTCTTGCGTTTTATACAGAACTTACGGAATTCAAAGGATAAACGGTCAATCGGATTTATCAGTGTTGAGGAGCGATGTAAAGCATTAAAAGTTCTAATAGGAGCAGTACAACAGGAAACATTTAAGGATGAAATTGATAGCTTAAATTCATCTTCACAGAAAAGAGTGCCACTTGTTCGACAACTTAAACTATATACAGACAAAAATGGATTACTACGATGTACCGGGAGAATACAAAACGCACCTGTGGAGAAGAGTACTAAATATCCGTTGTTATTGCCAACACATCACAGTCTTACATCCTTAATCGTAATGGATGCGCACACTAAGACTTTACATGCCGGACTTAACAGTACAATCGCTTATATTCAACAGAAATATTGGATACCCAGAATAAGGCAGTGCGTAAAATCACAAATTCGTAAATGCGTTCAATGCATTAAAATATCAGGAATGCCTTACAGCGCACCCGAACCGCCACCGCTACCTAAAGATCGAGTCAACTACGATTATCCTTTTTCAGTAACCGGCGTTGATTTTACAGGAGCTTTGTAAACGAAAGGAAAACAAAACGAATTAAACAAAAAATATATTTGTTTATTCACATGCGCCGCTACACGAGCTATACACTTGGAGATAGTCACAGATTTAACCGAGCAGTCTTTTATACTTGCATTTGAAAGATTTGTTGCCAGAAGATCTATACCAAGGATTATGTTGTCCGATAATGCAACAACCTTCAAGGCAGCCGCTGAAAAGATAACAAGATCAAACCAAGACAACCGTATACAAGAAAAACTTGCCGATCAAGGAACTGAATGGAAATTCATACCCAACAGAGCACCGTGGTTTGGAGGCTTCTGGGAACGCCTTATTGGACTCACGAAAAAGTCAATTAAAGCAATACTAGCAAAGTCATGTGTCACTACGGAAATGTTAAATACAATTGTAATTGAAATCGAGGGAACTCTAAACAATCGTCCGATAACTTACATTTCTACTGACATTAAAGATCCCGAACCGCTGACGCCAGTGCACCTGTTATATGGTCGCCGACTTGACACCCGATCGGAAAAGAATATTGACAGTGTTACATCTGAAGATTTCCACGTGAAACTGAATAAAAATTTACAGAGACAAAACGAACTAATCAACCACTTTCGGTCAAGATGGAAACACGAATATCTGACGTCACTCCGTGAATTCCACCGTACATCTGGAAGAAACGAACAAACAATACAAATAGGAGACATTGTACAAGTACACAATGATACAAATCGTATAATGTGGAAATTAGCAGTTATACAAGATTTAGTTCGTGGAAAAGATGGACTCATTCGATCCGTTATTATCAAGACCGACACTGGAATTATCAACCGTCCAATTGTGAAGCTCTATCCGTTGGAAATACGCAGTACAAATGGTGACAGTGAATGAACTTTTCTGCCCAGGAGAAATTAGTTTATGTATAGACTGTTCAATTAACTACGGTTATTAGATAGACTTGTAAAAGTGTTAAATTATTCAAACGTGAACAGTGAAGTTTTAAAAAAAAAATATTGAGAGACTTTAACTATGATTTTATTTCATTTTGTGACTAATTGATTAGAAACATTTAATTTTAAAGTTTTTAAGTATTTTTCATATTGTATTTCACATTTGAGTTAAATATCATTTTCTGCGGCCCCAGAATGTTAAGAATTGCGCTAACGTTAAACGTACCATTTTGCGGTGCGGCCGCTATCTTTGTAACGTCGCGTTATTGAGATACGATTATGTTTATTGAATAGAAACTTATAATGGCAGACGTAGTTCTATCTGTAACGCCTTACTTAAGCTTACGATCAAAATACACAACGCAACCCATTAATCTACAAATGCATGTTTGAGTATATGCCTGATTATATGCTACACTTGTCAAAGACTATCCCATATTCATTTATCTATATTTTAGCATCTGTATATATGTTAATTTTCAATGCAATGAAAGGTGTGTGTGGAATAGCTTAGAGATCAAACTTGTGCAGTACATTTTTTTTTTTTATAATTAAGTTTTTGGTTTAGGTGTCCTATGACGTAATGTAAAAAATGTATTGATTTGTTGAATGTCTGTAGGAGTCTTTGCAAAGAGCGGACTAAAAATAGGGATGGATTTAAGATAAATAAGAAACTTATGTTCAGAGTGTATTTTATTTGAGAGTAAAAATTGAAAAACTTGTACAATGAATCTGTATACAAATATATAACAATAATGTCAGGAAATTGGAGGTAACTTAACAGGTAGTCTTTTTATGCCAGTTTTCAAGATTGTTTTGTCAACATCTGAAACACATTGCTGCATTGTTAAATTGTTCAATGTTGTATTGCCAGCTAATGTCGTAAGAAACTGTCTTTTCGTGTTGGCATTAGGGTAATCGTTTGTATTTATATGAAATTGATTAATATCATCATAAATACGCTGTTTATTTGTTTTGCCTTTACGTAACTCTTCAATAGGCCCTTCCATCGTATTATCGTTTTCATTTTCTTCATGAATCAAATTGCAGATGATTCCAGATACATTTGAATAAGATTTGCATTTGCGCTTTGGTAGAAGTTTGACTTTATTTGGATGACATGATGCAGACGAATCGGATGCTCGTCGATAAATATTGTCTTTAGGGCCGCCAACTGTTGATTGGCTGTCATTGTTATGTGAACTTCCATGATATAACAGGGGATAGTCATTTACCCGTTGCAAATCATGATAGTGATGGTTGTTATCTATGACTTTTGTGTCATGTTGTGACCTCAAACACTTTCTCAAAATCTTTTTATATCTAGGCCATATATTTCTTCTGATGTAATAATACGTATTTCGTCCTTCATCATCAAGTATGTTTGGATCTGCACCGTTGTCTAATAACAGTTGAATGATATCAGTTGCCAAAACATGACGTACAGCATACATTAGTGCAGTACGACCTTTCATATCTTGAGCATTTATGTTAGCGCCACCTTTTATTAGTAGATTAATTAGCATAATCATGGAATCGCTATTCTCGTTTTCATGCAAAAAACTACATGCCACTATCAATGGTGTTTTACCATCATATCCTTGAAAGTTCACATCTACTCCTCCATCAAGAAGTAATTTGACAAGTTTTATCTTCCTTTGTGCCACAGCTTTAAGCATCATCTCTTTATCTTGACACTAAAAATATGAAAAACATTATATTAAATCATTTATGAAACTAATGATAATATACATAACCGATTCTGAATTTCCAAGATTTAAAAAAAAAACGAACAGAAATTTTTAGCAGGGGTTAAAAAATAAAGATAACAAGCCAATAATTTAAAAAGAAATCCCATTGAACCTACCTGATCCATAGTGATGATCTTCAAATAGTCTATCAACTGACAATCGTTTCTTTAAATGTACTGGCAATTATCACTTAATCTTGTATCCACGCTTATGATAATTGATCTGCCAATAAGATTATTCGACGTTAAATTTTCACACTCCCCCATATAACAACTTTAGTTGTCATTGAGAAAAAAGACATTTCCCAAGCCTTTTTTTTATGTGAAACCAGTGTATCTAAAGAAAAAAATATATGTATATTTTACGAAACTTATATAATTTTTATTATTTTTAAGACGTAACCTCTGCTTTCAAAATTAACTGTCAAGAAACAATGTCGATACACTATAATGCCTTAACCCTAATTCTACACTAAATCCGAGATTAAAAGGTAACAAAACCAAAAGACAAACAAAAGATCATTTTGATTATAAAGCAAAGATTGAGCAGGTCATGTATGTCAATAACTTAAATATACTCCTTATCACTACAAAATTGCAGCTGAATTGAAATAGGGTCTAAAGAATTAAAAGATTTTGAATTTGTCTTTCTTAAGAACATTAATCTAGTCACACCATGTCCATAACAACTACAAAGTTTGATGCAAACAGATTAAAACTTCTGATTGGGTAGATGGTTCTGCACATGTGTGCTTTCCTTGCTAACGATTGAACCATTGTGATAAAAGCCTTCCACAATGATTTTTTTTTGCGACATTTGCAATTAATCAATAGCAAAACAATAAGATGTAGACGTACAATTTTAACGGTAAAGGTATACAAATCTGATTTGCTATTCCACAGGTTGTTTCTTGTAGAATTGCTACCATGAAAATTTCAACCATTGCAACTGAAAGTACTTAGTCATGATCTCTTTGGGACAATGGATATCCGTGGATACTGCAATAGTTATCAATTTCATACCAATGAGCGTCATAAGTTCATCTCTAACTTTATAAAATCTGGTTAAGTGAATTTGGTAACTTTAATGTCATTACTTTCATAGGTTTGATACCTCTGTTGCTGAATAAAGGCAACAGTAGTATACCGCTGTTCGAAATTCATAAATCGATAGAGATAAAAACAAATCCGGGTTACAAACTAAAACTGAGGGAAACGCATCAAATGTAAGAGGAGAACATCGACACAATAAAAACACAACATTAAAATGTAACACACACAGAAACGAACTATAATATAACAATGGCCATTTTCCTGACTTGGTACAGGACATTTTAAGAAAAAATTGGTGGGTTGAACCTGGTTTTGTGGCATGCCAAACCTCCCGCTTTTATGGCAATGTTAAATATAACATTAAAACGACAACACCATATGACAGGACTACAACACAAACAAATGGGAGCTGATCTATGATTCCCCTAGTATCAAAAGAAGAGCAGCCATGACACAAAATACGAGAAAAAGAGAGTCATAAGATACCATAAGGGCATTCAAACTTATAAGTCGAAAATAAACTGATAACGCCATGGCTAAACACGAAATTACTTGATTATTGGAAGTTGTAATTCAATGATAATAAACTGTTTATTCCAGATTGTTTGTTAGTTGTAATTTGATAATAACTAATTGTTAATTGCAGGTGCCAAAGTCAAATAGTGCATTATTATTGATTGTGACGACATTTTAATGTTTTACAGTATACAAATGTAAAAAAACTGTCGATACCATTTGTTTGTAACTATAAGCAATAAACAACTATTCATATTTACTCCTTTTAGGAATTGTGAGCATTGTATATGGTTAAACAGTTACAAAACAACTGTTTCATAAACTCATCATAGATACATGTGAGTATAATACGTTCGAAGAGGTGTGTAACCTTATTGATTATGACATTCAAATTACCCGGATTTGTGTCCCAGATTTATCATTCATTCTACTGTTCTGGCATTAAGTTTATTTGCTCAATTATTTCGAAATTGTTCGAGCGTCACTTTACATAAAGGAACTTCCCTTCAACATCTTAACAAATTTTCATACAATGCAAACGTACTTCGAAAACAGCTATTAAAGACTTAAAGGGTAGTTGGGAATGTAAATCTTCAATAATTGAAAGATATTGAGGCATATACCTAGAATACATATTTTATCTTACGCCTGCATAATGTCTTAAAGCGGGTGATAATGGGTTATTTTCGTGCAACGTGTTTTGCCATTTTTATTTCACGTGCAGCCCTTAAAAAAGGTTCGTTATTCACCGTGTTCCGTGAAATCGGTAAAAAGATCAACGTGCAAGGAATTTTTAATTGTTCGTTCATCGTGAAATGGCAATTTTATTTCGCGTTCTTCCGTGAAAATACTCTCCCCCCTTTTACGCCCCTCTCTTAAACTGTGAAGGTGCAAATTTATTTTCACAGTTTTAACAGTTTATTTTAAGATAAATAGTATAAGAGTAATGAAGCGATTTCGACTGGAAAACAAAAGTTCGTAACTTAACTAGAATATCTCAAGAAGACGATTTACACAAGGAAAACACAAACCCGAGAGAAAGATTGAATTAAGCGTGATTAGGAATCACACACTAGAGGACTGGTAAATGGCTCTAATTTAACAATAAAACATCACCAAATTCGTAAACCATCGGTCATGTAAATTTTCTAACCCTGAAAATTGACCAATTATGAAATTTTGAAGTTGACACACGTTTTTCAAGAGAAATGATATTCGAGACTTTAACCGTAATAAACAGCATAGACATTGACAAATTAAAAAGCACAAAGTACAGCACTTTTAACTAAAGCAAGAGCAACACGAACCCCTTTAAAACAAAACTACGGTTGATCTTAGGTATTCCGGAAGGGTAAGCAGATCCTACTCCACATTTGACAACCGTACTGTTGATCATGTAAATAAAACAGCGATACAAATAACAAAAATATAATAAAAAGACATAAAAAGACAATTTAGTTACTTAGTTGCAAGGTAAAATGTCCCGCTATGCGTAATAATAAGCACGTGTGTATCCATTCCTGCAGTATGATCAGGAATTAAATCATTAGACGATTTGCATTCCACCAGTCTAGACGTTCAAAATTTAATTCCTGTTAATTTCTGTTTGACTTTATGTTGATAAAATATATTTTATTTGTAGTGTCTGATAAGCTTGCTTTTATGAAATTTCATACATACAACCAGCTTAATTGAATTGTACAAAAATAATAAATGCACATCTACACTGCGCAATTTACAGAACTTTCATTTACTTTTTCTTAATTCATATAGTTGTGAATTGATTCTAATATTTTGTTATTGTATTTTGTAGGCTGTTTATCATTCTTCTAGTGAAAGGATGTGATAAGAACTGATTTTTACGTATCACCTACCATATTCAATTTATGTTCACATGTTGTTTCTATATTTTAGTTACTTTATTAACCGACTGTTTGTTGCAAACCTGCATCCTACAGAATATATGTGTTTTGTGTCATTGAGCCTTGTATAGAACAGAAATACTTTCAGTTCAGTTAAACCTTTGAAATAGTATATAGATACTGTGTAATCATGATATTTGAATATATATGATTGATCTATAAAATAATACAGAGGGTTTTGAATATATAGCAAAGAATTTGTAAATTATGTAAACAAATGAAAAACAATGATAAAACAGAATTGATAACGGGACTATATAAATAAGAAGATGTGGTATAAGTGCCAATTAAACAACTCTCCATCCAAGTCATAATGTATAAAAAGTTAACAATTACAGGTCGAAGTACGGCCTACAACACGGAGCCTTGGCTCACATCGAACAGCCTGGACAAATGGTTCATATTATATGCAACAAATGTAAACTAGAACGCTCAAGCAAGTCATGATAGCTTATTAATACATTAAACGATATACCTAGTTATAAAATACAAGGGAGCCTTCGTAAAGTAGCTTCCTTAATTCTACGGTAACCCTTTAAGAACACAAAATCTTAAAAGTATTCCCCATTGTTCACAAGCTCTTGAATATACATTATATTAAGTAGTTCTGAATAAAAGTTCATAAAATTAGAATTATTGACGTTAAAGATAAAGTGAGAGGTTTAGCGCCATAAAACCAGGTTCAATCCACCATTTTCTACATGAGAAAATGCCTGTACCAAGTCAGAAATATGACAGTAGTTGTTCATTCGTTTGATGTGTTTGTGCTTTTGATTTTGCCATTTGATTAGGGACTTTCCGTTTTGAATTTTCCTCGGAGTTCAGTATTTTTGTGATTTAACTTTTTTTTTCAGAAACGGTTCTGGAATATTCGAAACTTCTGTTTCTGATTTTAAACACAATTTTCTTCTTTGGATTTATCGGGAAAATGGATGCAATGTTATTTTACTGCAAATGCAAAAGACAAGTTTGTAAAAACCGGCAATAAGCAACCGTATACAGTTCACTGCTATTGAAGATGAAAAAAAGAGGCGGAAGAGACCAACAACAGTCTATAAAACACAACATAGAAAACCAAAGACTAAGCAACACGAACAGAACAAAAAACTGAGGGTTATCTCAGATGCTAGTAAAGGGTAAGGTAATAAAGACTAAAGATATATATATATATATATTCGGTAATATCGCAAATTCATAAGTTGAAAGGGAAAGGATAGGGATGACATTTTGAAAGGCTTTTACACCTTTTAGAAATATTTGAACAATGTTAACAATCAATTATCTCTATCGTGCCTACACAGTGTTTAAAACGGTTGAAGTGTCAATCGAATTTTACAGTTCGAACAGTTTTATAAGATACCGAGAGTAAACATTGACTAAACGAATTTGTTCCAAAGAAAACACAAGATGTCAATTAATACAAAAACAAATGCTAAAAGTCACATGTCAATTGTAATTGTCGTAATTTGGTTATTTAAAACGTTGCAAAATAATTATAACACACCCATTATCACAGTCTATAAGCAGTTATATTAGTTCTAGTTTGTACATAACGGCAATACTCTTTGAGTATTTTTTTCTAGTAGAAGTGCAAGTTAATTTCAGCTCTAATTAAAATAACTAATATTTGAACGCGGGAAAAATAATTTCTCTGCTTAAGTGTATAGTTGATGCCATATGTTTGAAAAAATCTGTTTTCAAAGAGAAACTCACAATCGTACAAAGCTGTAATGTATAATGATCTTCTTGGTTTGTTTTGGTTTGTTGTTTGTCGGGTAACTGTCTTATCGACATATGACCAATATTTTATTGATGGCTAACCAGTATATATGCAAAATTATATATAAGTGATATTTGTATTTTAAATATATTCCAAATCAGCTTAGATCCATTGCTTGACAATTTTAGCTGACGGTTTACGTTAATAATGATTGGCATCAGCAATCGAGAATGTTAACAATTACACAATTATAGTCATGAAAAATTCGAGGTGGTAGTTTTTTTTGATTTTTTTGGGGGAGTGGGGGGAGGGCTGTTGTCGGGTGGTGTCAATGGAAGTTGATATCGTTCTCAATATTCAAATAATTAGGCTAACATTTTAGTGAGTTAGATAACCAAATACGTTAGTGAGCCTAAATTTCCGAATCACGTTTTAAAAAACCTAGATTTGAATCTCACCTTCTCAAGCTATGTAATCAAAGGGATTCACAATTGACTTACTGACTAAAATAATTGTGCACAGTGAACATAAGTAGAAATAATAAACGGTATCAGCAAAAATTAATGTATTAACGTTGTAACTTTTAAAAAATAATTGATAGGAAACAATAACTTATATTAAGAAAGATCGAGAGTTTTACATTCAACAAGTACCTGTTGTCTATTGATTATATACTAACATGTGTATTTGCAGGCTTTGACACGAATAAACATTCGACCAAGAATTTTTACTGGCTTTTTTTATACCCGTTTGTGCAATTAAACTCATCGTAGATACCAGGATTAAAATTGTATTCGCAATCTTATCCTTAGAATTAAAAATATAAGCAAATATATTTGCATTATTTGCATAAACTGTTTAACATCGTAAATGTTACTCGTACCAATTGTAGATATTACTCAATCGGCGATCATTAAAATATAGAATGAACCATAAATAAACGATTACGCCATCTAAGCCATTTTTTAACTTAATACATTTTCAGTAGTTTTGAGTTCTATCTCAAATACAGTTAGAACCATTCAGTTGTATATAGCAGGACGTTTTACGCGCCTTTCAGAGAAGCTATGACATAACCAGATGTAATCGGAATGTTGTGTCATATATCTAATTGGAATTTGTCTGAAGAAAGGATCTTTGAATAACAGCATAAAACGGCGTGTTCACACAAACTTCGACATTGTACAATCCGGTCACAGCTGAAATTTAAATTACACTTAGCTAGATTCACAAAACAATAAATTCATTTGAAGACTAAATGCTAAACATTTATAAGGCGAAATCTAATTACAAGTTTATCCCAATAGCAATTAACGGTCGTGTTAATGTAAAATCAGAATACACAAAACAAAGCTATGTTTAGTCCTACAGTACCGATAAAAATCAATCTTAATAAATGTTAGAATATGCACCCTAGTGTGTGCCATAAATGTCACTTGTACCTATTGTAGATATAACTCAATCGGCGATCATAAAAATATAGAATGAACCATAAATAAAAGACTACGCCATCTATGCCATTTTGCAACTTAATACATTTTCAGTAGTTTTGAGTTCTATCTCAAATACAGTTAGAACCATTCAGTTGTATATAGCAGGACGTTTTACGCGCCTTTCAAAGAAGCTATGACGTAACCAGATGTAATTGGAATGCTGTGTTATATGACGTTAAAAATATATGAAGCAATTAGGGAAAATGGAAACAAACATGGTCGAAAGAAAAATAAACAAGAGCGATAAAAAATAACGTTATTCTTTTAACACAAATAATTAAACAATTCTATGATCCTTTGTGTAATCATGTGTGTTATTGTCATAAACATGAATTAATGACAATCTAATACCCTCTGTGTTATTATACGTTCTTTGGGACGAAACATGTTAATGTATCATTGTAAAATTACTCGGTGACTACGTAAATGTAGCTGACCATATACCTGTTTCAATTAACACATTGTTTACATTAGTTCTTCTAAATATATATTCAAAATAACGGGAATTTATTATCTTACTTGAAATACGGAGATGGTATGGCCAATGAGCCAATTATCCAACAGAGTCAAAATAAAGCGGATTTCAGCAACTTTATACCACACGGCCTTCAATGATAAGTACACCCACACCATAAAGTCACCTATAAAAGGACAAGAAGTGAAAATTTCAAACCAACGGCCTGATTAATGACAAAACAATAAACGAAAAACGAATATGACAGACTGCAACCAACGACAACACCTGAATTACAGGCTCATTACCTGGGATAGGCAAATATACAATGCGGAGGGGTTAAATATATTTGTGAGCGCTAAACCCTCTTCTTACCTAGGAGAGTGTTGTTACAGCAAAATTGGCACAAACTATAAGAATCAGTTTGAAACTTCTAATCTCATCAGATCGGAAAGGAGCTCAAAGAACATCTAACATAAAGAAAAAAGACAGAAAGTACTGATCTAAAAGTACTCAGAGTTACTGAAAGGTAGCTCAAAGCCAATACCAACTAATAACTAAAACATGTTTCCTAGAAAAAAGTATCAATCAGAAAACATCCAAGGGATTTAGTGTAAAGACGTCATAATCAATCTGAGAAAAGCAAAACATTATGCAATGCCAAAATATATAATGATTTAAAATATTCAATGTTAAAGCCATTATCCGGTGGGTACAAACATGAGATGGTATTTTTGGTAGTTGATTCTCTATTATTGGGTAATTAGCATTTGCAGTGATTAGTGGAATTGCAGTCTTATTAGGGTCTCTGAAATTAGACGGCAAGGTCGACAGACGCAAATTAAACAGAGAAGTTTATCATCGTAAAACAAAAGTAGAAATAAGAGTAAAATATGTTTGATATAGTATTAAAGGTTTAGTTATACATTAGATCGGGAGGATTGACAACGATTTAATCCAGATGTCATATATCTAACTGGAATTTATCTGAAGAAAGGGTCTTTGAATAACGGCCTGAAACGGCGTGTTCACACAAACTTCGACATTGTACAATCCGGTCACAGCTGAAATTTTAATTACACCTAGCTAGATTCACAAAACAATAAATTCATTTGAAGACTAAATGCTAAACATTTATAAGGCGAAATCTAATTACAAGTTTATCCCAATAGCAATTAACGGTCGTGTTAATGTAAAATCAGAATACACGAAAGAAAGCTATGTTTAGTCCTACAGTACCGATCACGTTATACCTACCTTTGACCGCATGGGCAATTGGAGGCAATATTTATTTGAATACTTTATGATAAACTGCATTAGCATAATTGGACAGGGTATTAAAAGAATCAGCTTTTACAGTAAAATATGACTTATTGCATAATACATCAATACTATTAAGCAAAATGTAGGTAATTAACAGATATACTTAAAGTTTCGGATCAGATCAGGTCGAGGACACCAACGAGTTGGGCTCAAATTGGAGTTTTTGCAACTACGAAGGCGAAGCAAAAACATCAGAGGCTTCAGCAAATACTCCAACTCGAATAGCTTCATGCAACCCAGTTCCAAAATGGAACCCCAGTTACAAGAGTGAAACCACATTTATATTGGATGCAAGCATTTCCACTCCTACAATTGGTTCATTTAATACAATGAATCCAACCATTGCTACACTACCTTGCAATCCCATAATGGCACCTACTACAGTACCTGCAACATAAACAATATATTAACTGTGTGCTCCAGGTAATACATTAGGCCAACCCTTTATTAAAGTAGGTTATACTATGCCCGTCGAAACTGTTAAGGCATCACGAGTTTATATTTTTAGCTTTTCTCATCAATTTGCGTCCGTCGTCCGTCGTCGTCGTCGTTAACTTTTACAAAAATCTTCTACTCTGAAACTACTGGGCCAAATTTAACCAAACTTGGCCACAATCATCATAAAGATATCTAATTGAAAAATGTGCCCGATGACCCCGGCTGCCAACGAATATGGCCGACATGACTAAAATAGAGCATAGAAGTAAAATGCGTTTGGTCTATTATCTTGAAAGCCGCTAGTAATGGAGAAAATCTGTTAGTTGTAAAAATGTTCAAAATGATGATATCTATATATTGCTTATTCCTTCAAAAATGTCAGACGACTTCTTATAGGAGTTATTTCCCTTAAATGACGAATTTTACCGATTTTTTCATGTTTGTCTAACATCTGAAAAACTATTATTGCTAGAGATAAACTTTATATACCAAAAATGATCAACCAGCAAGATCTTCAAATAAGTCCCAACGGTCGAAATCGTCAGACGACTCCTTATTGGAGTTAATTCCCTTTATGATGATTTTTTTTATCATTTTTTTTTTTGCACTTTTGCCTAATATCTGAAAAACTATTAGATAGATATAAAACTTAAATAAGTAAAAGTGATCAACAAGAAAAGATCTGCAAATAAGTTTTCAATCTTGAAATCGTCTGAAGACTCACTTATCGGAGTTATTGCCCTTTGATAATGATTTTTACCATTTTTTTTGCGTTTTTGCCTAATATCTGAAAAAATGTAATAGATAGATGAGAACTTAAGTAGCAAAAATGATCAGCAAGACTTCATCTACAAAATATAAATCAATTGCTTTTAAAAAGCAATTGTAAACGGTCTTTCCCTGTGTGTGTGTGTGTGTGTGTGTGTGTGTGTGTGTGTGTGTGTGTGTGTGTGTGTGTGTGTGTGTGTGTGTGTGTGTGTTTGTTTGTTTGTTTGTTTGTTTGTTTGTTTGTTTGTTTGTTTGTTTGTTTGTTTGTTTGTTTGTTTGTTTCTTTCTTTCTTTCTTTCTTTCTTTAAAGGGTCCATATTAGTGTGTTGGTTAAGTTTCTATATTTAGTTAGTTGGAAAGTTTTTATTCTATTTCAGGTCCCGCGCGCGTATTTGTCTGGCGCCAGATTGTGGCGTCACGTGACGAAGCTTTATAATAGCGAAAACTTAGTATTTTTATTTCTTTTTAGGTGGAGACGTTGGACAGAGAACATGTATAGCGACAGAGTACACACAATGTATTTCTTTTGTCATTGTAGGTAATTGACGTTTCGATCACAGTTCACGAGCAGTGCATGCTTTGGATTTAATTGATCCTGTGTAACTTTAAAACACGTTTATCGATTATTTTCATACAATGTACATTTTCAGCAGCAGTTTGTAACACAGATTGTATTTCAATCTAGGAGCGGACATTTTATTGTAGGATTTCACGGAGATTTACGGAACTAGCAAGCGATTTTACGGCATTGCAATTTCTTTTCTCTAGGAAAATTCTTGAGAGATATCTGCACCACGTTGTTTTATGAAGATGTAATACATGTATACCCTGCTGACTGCAAAACTTGGGGTCAATTGGACATGTAGTTTCCGAGAACATCTGATAACAAGCATGTGGATTTTTTTTTTTCAGAAGAGATGTATATACAATATTAAACACATGAGACGGAAACATGCATACAATGAATGAATGATTGATTGGTTGGTTGGTTGGTTGGTTGGTTGGTTGGTTGGTTGGTTGGTTGATTGATTGATTGATTGATTAATTAATTAATTGGTTGGTTGATTGGTTGGTTGGTTGGTTGATTAAACACGTGGGATAGGGTCTCTTGAAACAAGCGAAAAAAGAAACAAAGGAAATCTTGGACCCCGTATTAAACACATGAGACGGAAACATGCATACATTGATTGATTGATTGATTGATTGATTGATTGATTGATTGGTTGATTGGTTGGTTGGTTGGTTGGTTGATTAATTAATTAATTGATTGATTGATTGATTGATTGATTGAACACGTAGGATAGGGTCACTTGACACAAGCGAAAAAGAAACAAATGAGATCTTGGACCCCGTATTAAACACATGAGACGGAAACATGCATGCATGCAATGATTGATTGATTGATTGATTGATTGATTAATTGATTGATTGATTGATTGATTGGCTGGTTGGTTGGTTGGTTGGTTGGTTGGTTGGTTGGGTAAACACATGGAAACGAGCCACTAGGATCATGCAAAAACGGAATTTAATGCCTAGATACTATATCTTAACACATTGGATCTAGCTTTTGAGAGATCCCTCAACAAGTAGTAAGGTCAAAGGTCAATGTCAACCTACAAAAGCATTAAAACACACATAAAACTCTTTAAATAGTGCGAAAAACACATAATTTGCCTCTTTGTCCATGACCTTGACCTTTGACCTTGTAACCTTGATCAATGTCATTGGTCGACAATGTCATTGCAAAAGACCCTATGGGTCTAGGACCTTTTGTTTAAGAGTTTGCCTTATAAAGTCTTTTATAAACCATCAATGGGGTTATGTCCCTTACACAATGGTAAAACCAATAGAGTCATAATGTAACAAAGTTGCCCTTGAAAGAATAAACATTTTCACTATTTAAATTTTCTGTATCTATAACCATTCGAGAATTATAGGGAAATCAAAGACATATAAAAATCTAAAATATGACCTTGACCTTTGACCTTGACCTAATTTTTGTTTTTTTGGACCAAGGACCTCAAATCCAAAGACCCTAGGCCAATATCACTTATGGTTTACCAGTTAGAAATATAAATCACTTATATCAAATACATAAGGGGGAATAACTCTCATATGGAGTCTCCGAATAGCTTCGGTCAAAATTAAAATCCTAATCCTGAAGATGTAACGAGCAATTTGGTAAAATAAATTTGTCGTTTACGGTTGCGAAGGATAGTGGCACAAGAAAAACAGTGTTTGGGGAGATAACTCTTACAACGTAAAGTATTTGGTTACGCAGTTGTCAGTTTTGAAAGCGTATAAGCTATACAATATCATATTCCAAATATCTAAGCGACATCTTTTGAAACATCAATACTTCGCAAGATAAAATTAGGCGGAAGAAAAAAAAATAATAATAATTAAAACTAATTGTTCAGAGAACAATTGAAGGTCTTTCCACTCGTAAAGATCTATTTTGAATGAAAATAATAAAATTCGTTTTAACATGTCATTTCAGCGTCAAATGATATTTTGTACGCTGATTCCAAACTATGAGGTTTATAACAAAAAAAATTAAATATAGGGAGATAATTTGTTACTTCCGGTTTGAAAAATTTACTTCCGGTATTATTTGAATGTTTACTTGACACTGATTCCAAAAATATATGGTTCTATATACTTTTATATTAAATAAATACAAAAATAGCTACTTCCGGTTTACATAAGGTCACTTGGTTGGCTTTCTAAGGTCAAGTGGCTTGCAACCTAATACAAAAAGCCCATGGCTTTATGTACATATGAGGTAACAGCAAAGGTCATAATCTAGAACGTCAAAATAACATATGACCTTGAGCTCAATTTCAAGGTCATAAACCAAGGACCTCAAATCAAAAGACCCTAGGTCTTAATTGTATATGGTTAATGAGTTACATCACCATAAGAGTATTTTCAAATACAAGAGGAGAAAACTCTAATTTAATGTTAGCGTACCCTTTAAACCAAAATGTATGTGTTACGACATGTCGCAACTAACAATTTAATAAAATATGTTGTCAATATCTTATACGGTTTTGAAAAGAAGTGAAAATAAGCCAAAATCAAAATTTATAATATGACCTTGACCTTTGACCTTGACCTAATTTTATTTTTTTGGACCAAGGACCTCAAATCAAAAGACCCTAGGTCTCTATCACTTATGGTTTACCAGTTTCACATGCATATCACTTATATCAAATGCATAAGGGGAAATAACTCTCATATGGAATCTCATTACGGCTTCGGTCAAAATTAAAATCCTAATCCTGAAGATGTAACGAGCAATTTGGTAAAATAAATTTGTCATAATCTTTTACGGTTGCGAAGGAGTAGTGGCCACAAGAAAAACAGTGTTTGGGGAGATAACTCTTACAACGTAAAGTATTTGGTTACGCAGTTGTCAGTTTTGAAAGCGTATAAACTATACGATATCATATTCCAAATATCTAAGCGACATCTTTTGAAACATCAATACTACGCAAGAAAAAAATTAGGCGGAAGAAAAAAAAAAATAATAATAAAAACCAATTGTTCAGAGAACAATTGAAGGTCTTTCCACTCGTAAAGATCTATTTTGATATGAAAATAATAAAATTCGTTTTAACATGTCATTTCAGCGTCAAATGATAGCTTTTTGTACGCTGATTCCAAAAATATGAGGTTTATATACAAAAAAATTAAATAAGGGAGATAATTTGTTACTTCCGGTTTGAAAAAATTTACTTCCGGTATTATTTGAATGTTTACTTGACACTGATTCCAAAAATATATGGTTCTATATACTTTTATATTAAATAAATACAAAAAATAGCTACTTCCGGTTTTCATAAGGTCACTTCAGGTTGGCTTTCTAAGGTCAAGTGGCTTGCAACCTAATACAAAAGTCCCATGGCTTTATCATATATACATATGAGGTAACAGCAAAGGTCAAAATCTAGAACGTCAAAATAACATATGACCTTGAGCTCAATTTCAAGGTCATAAACCAAGGACCTCAAATCAAAAGACCCTAGGTCTTAATTATGTATGGTTAATGAGAAGTATTTTCAAATACAAGAGGGAGAAAACTCTAATTTAATGTTAGCGTACCCTTTAAACCAAAATGTATGTGTTACGACATGTCGCAACTAACAATTTAATAAAATATGTTGTCTATCTTATACGGTTTTTGAAAAGAAGTGAAAATAAGCCAAAATCAAAATTGATAATATGACCTTGACCTTTGACCTTGACCTAATTTTATTTTTTTAGACCAAGGACCTCAAATCAAAA
The DNA here is from genome assembly GCA_017311375.1 of Mytilus coruscus. Classification (NCBI taxonomy): domain Eukaryota; kingdom Metazoa; phylum Mollusca; class Bivalvia; order Mytilida; family Mytilidae; genus Mytilus; species Mytilus coruscus. The sequence continues at coordinate 88,236,907 of CM029596.1, read as the reverse complement.
GACCCTAGGTCTCTATCACTTATGGTTTACCAGTTTCACATGCATATCACTTATATCAAATGCATAAGGGAAATAAGTCTCATATGGAATCTCATTACGGCTTCGGTCAAAATTAAAATCCTAATCCTGAAGAAGTAACGAGCAATTTGGTAAAATAAATTTGTCGTAATCTTTTACGGTTGCGAAGGAGTAGTGGCCACAAGAAAAACAGGGAATAATTACAACGTAAAGTATTTGGTTAAGTTGTCAGTTTTGAAAGCGTATAAACTATACGATATCATATTCCAAATATCTAAGCGACATCTTTTGAAACATCAATACTACGCAAGAAAAAATTAGGCGGAAGAAAAAAAATAATAATAATAATAATAATCAGAACAAAATCAATAGGTCTTTCCACGGAAAAGTGGAAAGACCTAATAATAATAATCAGAACAAAATCAATAGGTCTTTCCACGGAAAAGTGGAAAGACCTAATGAGTCAAATATTCGAAATCATCAGTCGAATCCTTGTAGGAGTGCTTGCTCTTTTATGACGATTTTTACCAATATTTTACGTTTTTTTACTACTATCTTGAAAACTATAAATGATAGATAGACACTTCAAAGAGCAAAAATGATCAGCAAGACAAGATGTACAAATAAATAAAATTTTGTTGAAATTGTTGATTTACTCTTTATAGGAGTGATTCGGGCATCTTTAATGACCTGACGAAATTCTTTCTAATTAATTTTCGATGGAGGATGATAATTTGGTCCTTTTAACAGAAAATGTTTAACCTTTCGGTCCTGAACGATGTTGAAGTTCCCTGTGCTTACACAGGCACAGCGGTCAAACCTAAACTTCGATGTTTCACAATTTCATGTTGAAGGAGTATTATTTTGTATACTGAAGTCTGATATAACTGATGTTTAATTTAGAAGTAAACTTCTACTGGGTTTTATATGTATAAAAAAATTAGAGGTGATTCTATGTTATCAAAATAATGAGGTATAAAGTTTTGAACGGTAGAGTCATTAAAAATACTAGATAAATTTGATAAAATCATAGTTCTGTTCCCATATTTCATTTTTAGAAAATACCTTCTGTGATGATCCATAGGTTTGTCAATACAAAGACCAACACATGGTGACAAAAAGCTGTTATATAGTTGACTGAATATAGTTATATCTGTGCCTGTATCTCTCACCTGGTGAAAAACTAGTTTGCTAAATAGCTAAATTTTTTACCATAACAGCCAAAAAATGCAAAATTATTTTAAGGGCAATAACTCTAAAACAAATCAGTTTTTCATCTATTTATTTAGGGTAGATTCATGTTGTTGTGATACACCTTTTTGCTATTTACACTTTTAAGTTGGCTTTTAGGTTCATGATAACAGCCAACAACTGCTAAAAGTAGGAAAATCGATAATTCATGGCGATAACTCGAAAACAAGAAGTAAGATTTTTCTCCAATTTTCAGGGTAGAATAACCTTGTCGTGCTAATCATTTTTGCAATAATCCTATAATTTTTGAAACAATGGCAAGGAAATGCCAAAAAAAAGTTAAAATAAAAAAAAAACATTTCAGGGGCATTAGCTCCAAATCTGGTGGACAGATCTTATAAAATGTTTTAGAATAGATAGTACTTGTTGGGCTGAAGATTTTTACCCTGTTTGTTTTTCTATTATTTACAACAATTTAAGAGATATTTGCCAAAACTGTAGTTTGACCTCTATGTTCCTTTTTAGACACGGAGTCCATGTTTGTAAATCAACCTAGACGATTGGCTAAAATTGTCAGTTGCGTTCACTAAACTTACTTTGATGAAATTCTAACAGTTTTATAAATCAATTTGAACCGTGATATTTTATTAAAGATTGAAGACATATAAAAAGAGAGGGAGAACCATAAGGCGGACCAAACATCATTAATCTAATAAAATAGACAACACCATGGCCAAAAAAGAAAACGACGAAATGGCAAACAACAATGGAAAATAAACACTACACAGACACTTTTTTGTACACAGATAACAAAATATTGAGCTATGTAAGTTACCGAAGAGTAATACAAAGCAGAAGATGAAGGACAGACAACACAGAAAAAATAGAAATGACACGCAAAGATTTACACATATATGGAGCAGGATCTGCTTACCCTTCCAGAGCACCTGAGATCACCCCCGGTTTTTGGTAGGGTTCGTGTTGCTCAGGCTTTAGTTTTCTATGTTGTGTTATGTATAAAAAACGTTTTTATGTGTCCAAAATATATAATCAATCATCTGAACAGTGTCCCTTTTTTTTTTTAATAAATAGTTAAAAATAAGAATGTCGTCGGTTTAAGAATTGCTAAGTTCTGACATTTCGTACTGAAGTCGATCAAAATTAACAAAACCGACGTCGCGTAACGTTACCATTACCAAACCGAACACAGATCGTAACGTCACTGTCGTTTGTCTTTTATTCTTTTTCTTTTTTTTTTTGCCATGGCATTGTCAGTTATTTTCAACCTATGAGTTTCAATGTCCCTTTGGTATCTTTCGCCTCTCTTTTACCAACAAGAACCGTAGTCAATACCGCAAGTTGCAGCTCGACAAGTGAACCCCGTCGTAGTATGTTTGTCATCAATTCTTTTTTCAATACCTACATCGAAATAGAGTAAATACAAGGACTCCATCATGTCCATGGTATTGTCAGTTTCTCTCGACTTTGTTGAAAAAGCTAACATGCCACAACTCATATTATCAAGCAGCAGACCAAATATAAAATCATTCCTTTCCATAGAAACCAAGAAACCTTTGGAGACAATTTTTCTTGTACAATGTTGTAAAATTTCAAACGTTCGGCAAACATGACCGGGCTGCACGAGAGATGTTAAAATTGCTTACATGCTACAAATGAACATTATTAAGCTGCATGCCAAATATAAAATCATTCCCTTTCATTAAAGCCAAAATAACTTTGACTAAAGTGTTCTACCCAAGGTATTTCGGACGTACGGACAGAATGACGAATGGAGTCGAGCGATTTAACAGATCTGCTTTCGCCGTTTGCGACGCAAGAAAAAATAAAACAATTGAAAGAGATCTGTATCATCAGATCGACACAATGCACAAAAAAAAAAAACTAGTATAAAATTACTAATAACAGCTCGCAGTTACTGACAGCAAGTTGGAGGCTATTACAACTGATAAATTATTCAAAGTTTCTCAGACTGAAATATCAATTAGTACACATCCAACAGATTAAGTGCAAAGATGTCATAAACACTCTGAAATGAATATAGCCTGTGCAATGCCAAAATATAAGTATCGACAGGATGTAAGACCGTAAAAGAGAGGCGAAAATGCCAGAGGGATATTCAGACTCATTAGTCGAAAATAAACTGACAAGTGTCCATAACTGAGTAAGAATTCATATTTTATAATGATTCAATTAATTAATAACAAAATCAAAGTTAGTACCGATAGAAACTATTTGCAAATATTTGAATACAGTGTTCAATTGATAACTTTTAAGAACATGAAAAATAAGTTGTACCAAAGGATCTATAAGTTAACATTGATCGTATTAACATTCACAGGCTCTATTATGAACAACATCACCGAAAAATGAGGGTGTTGTATCCTGTCAGTAATAAGTTTTCTACATATAGCAAAACTTCCTAACTTATCTGTGTATCTATGAGAGAATATAGAGAAAGCTTTAAGGAATTTGTCGTAATTTTTGTAGTTTCCCATGTGAAACTGACATTTCTCAATCGAAAAAGAAAGAACAGTTATTGCTGTTTATATAAGATTTATTACCATGGGTTAATTTCGGCAGCACATTTAAAGAATTATTTATATTTAGCGCAAAAACCTCATCAATGTATGTGTTGTTGAATATATCAATTAAATGGAATTTAGGCGATCTTTCCTGTATTAGCCAGAGACTGTGATTCATAACGATACAGAAAACATCTGCAAAGAGGTTGAATTGGTGCCCATATGAAAACCGACAACCTGTCGATAAACTTTATTGCTGAAACGTGCATAGATGTTATCAATTTTGTTATGAAATTTAAAGCTTTAATCACCTAATCACACTTTCAGTAATAATATCTAACTAATATCCACTATTGCTTGCAAAGGCAATTCTAGTTACATTTGTCTTTGTTGTTATGTAACACTAGTGTTCCTGGTGAGGGAAGGATTGGGCGCTAACAAACAAGTTTAACCTGTCATATGTCATGATCCTTTTATTCAATAGTTGTTGTTGGTTGCTGTCTGTCATATTTGTTTTTGTTATAAATTAGGTCGCTTGTTTTCTAGTTTCAATTATTAAGCACTTTGCTATGTCGGGCCATTTATAGCTGAATAAACGGTTTGAGTTTTATTCATTGTTGAAGGCCATACAATGACCTAATGTCGCTTTCTTCCACGTCATTTGGACTCTGGTGGATAGTTATTTTATTTGGCATACAATGATAACGCAACGAAATTTAATGCATTTTTTCGCAACATTGCTCATAATAAGCATCGGAAATTCATTAACGTCATCAGATTGGTTACCCGACTTTCAAATCGGCTACAAAGGAAAGAAACACGTTGTATATATAAGCATCCACTACGGGATGGGGCATAACTGTCATTGCAAATGATGACTTTTTATTTTCTGAAATCAATAAGTTCCATCATAAATATACATATTTTAATGTATATGAAGTTTTAAAACTGATTTAATGCGTACTGATTGATATTTTAGTCATAGATGCATGTTTTTTTTTTAATAGTTTTTATTGGCTTTAAACTAGCTGTCAGTAACTGCGAGTACTCTCAGATCTGTACTGTCTGTTTGTTGTTGGGATGTTTAAGTACCCTGCAACGTCCACTCTGTTTTTGTTAATGTATTTCTGTTTGTATTCATCTGATGAGTTAAGCCTTTTTCAACTGATTTTTATAGATTGTGCTTTTATTGTACTGTTTCACCACTGTCCCAGGTTAGGGAGGGTTGGGCACCCGCTAACATGTTTAACCCCGCCATATTCTGTATGGATATGTCCAAAGTCAGGAGCCTGTAATTCAGTGGTTGTCGTTTGTTTCTGTGTATCATATTTGTTTTCGTTCATTATTTTGTACATAAATAAGGGCCGTTAGTTTTCTCGTTTGAATTATTTTGTCATTTCAGGGCCGTTTATAGCTAACTATGCTGTACGGGTTTTGCTTATTGTTGAAAGCCGTACAGTGACCTATAGTTAATTTCTGTGTCATTTGGTCTCTTGTGGAGAGTTGTCTCGTTGACAATTATACCACATCTTCTTACTTTATATATATTGTTTCAGGTAGGGATACATCCTACTTTGTAAAATAACAAATCTGATTCAAACAAAACCCGCTGCATTTGTTTGCACCTGTCCTAAGTCAGGAACCTGTTGTTCAGTTGTTGTCGTTTGTTGATGTGGTTCATAAGTGTTTCTCGTTTCTCGTTTTCTATATAGATTAGACAGTTAGTTTTCCTGTTTAAATAGTTTTACATTAGTCATCTTTGGGGCCCTTTATAGCTTGTTGTTCGGTGTGAGCCAAGGCTCCGTGTTGAAGGCCGTACTTTGACCTATAATGGTTTACTTTTACAAATTGTGACTTGGATGGAGAGCTGTCTCATTGGCACACATACCTCATCTTTAATCACCTAATCACACTTTCAGTAATAATATCTAACGTATTTGCCCTCAAAATGCGGAAAGTTGTATTGACAATTGACTTTACACTTCATTAAAAGCATAGGGAGAAGTGATTTCTCTTTTTTAAACTGTTAGAGAAGAGTGTTAAGACTTAAAAGAGAGGCACTCGTCCGGTCATGGCGCTATAATCTTTGGTTTTTAACTTGCCATTTGTAAACTGTTTTTTGTTTAGTATTGTTTAAATTAATATTTTTTTTTTATTGTTCAAAACCAATTTTATTTCGTACCTGATAATACGATTAAAGTATCATTTGTCTCAGTTTATGTCTGAAATTGTCGTTTATGGTTTCAAAATTGAATTTATCTACTTGTCAGGAATAATAAATTAAATATGTTGCATATCTAAATCAACAAAATTAAAAGAGATTATTATTTAGCAAATAAAGTTGATAAGAAAAACTATTCTGTTGATGATATGCATTGTTTTTAATTACAACATATATGAATTTAACAAATTTAAGCAAATTGAGTCAATAAATTGAAACTATGCAGTGGCATTAAACTATATACTTGTAACTTAGGGGATCTAACTAAATGTCTATTAAATGGCGCTGAATGTGTATTCTTCACTGTCAGGCTCATTATTCTTTAGTAGTCTGAGCCAGGCATTTGTCTGTAGTTATCGTAAATATACGGATTTTGGTCATAGTTGGTGCGCCTCTGATCCGTTATTTATATCGTATAAAATTTTGCAATAGCGGACGAAGGAAAAATAACAAAAATAAACAATCTTTGACAAGCTAATTTTATATCACACATCTGGCACTTCAACACGTAGTGCACGCGTGACGTAGCTTTGCAATTTCACTGCAAGACGGGGCGATCGAGGTTTATCTTATTTGTTTACCAAATGTTGTGGCAAAACAAATGTGTTTCTAAGTAAATACTGGTAAAGGGGATTATTAATTCGAATTTTCAGTGTATCAAATCAACAACAGACATGATTTGATAGTATTATGAAAAATGTAAAGAACGAAATGACAATGATAAAAATGCACTTTACCCTCAAATTTCTTCTTAATCATGCATCTAACGTACATTAAGCAGTCAATCGGTAAACAAAAAGTGAAAAATACATATACATTGTATACATTAATGTTTTGAAACTTCACCAGGCCACCAAAGAAATATTTTCTAAATACATTAAACTAAAACATAAGATATTTATGATACAAGAAGGAGAATCTAAAGCGACCAATTTTGCATGAATCTAGATCACAAATATGGCAATCTCATGACAGTGTAAAGCAATTGCCTTAAAAGTATACTAGTGTATAATCTTAGAATTTAAGATAATAAAGAAAAACAGATAATCAAACCTTTATTTGTTTTAAACATGAGGTGATACAAACAAAAGGAAAATGTCATTATTATTAATAAACCACCTGCTTTATTACACTTTAAATGTCAATCAACACATACATTAATTTAAACAAGATGTGTTTATTGAGTACCAGTTACCCTAAGAAACGCAAGATATTTTTTCTTTTGGCAAAGGTTTAGTTAAGCAAAATGATAGGCTTGATTTTCTTAATTGTCTATTTCTATATTATTTGGAAATTTCAGTTTCACACTAAAAACTCTTAACAAAAATTTACAACATACATTTTTCCGTTCCCTATTGTCAATTTCCCTTTTATTAGACAGTGATGTTCCTTTGTTATTGTTATTGGTTTTGACATAACTTACAATTATTTTGGATTTTTTTTAAAAGTTAATTAGAACACAACTAAATTTGTATTGCCATATAGTTATGAAAATTTATGGGCTGCTAACTTTCCGATACCATGTACTTACAGTTTGGCATTGTGAAAGGTCATGCATTTATTAGACTGTTTTGAAACTAAACTGTCGGGTGTGTACTGTTTGGTATTTTCGTCCGAGAGAATATAATTAGTCTATCAGTTGTTTTTGGCTTTTATACTAGATTTCAGTAACTGGGAGCACTCTTAGATCTAAACTTTGTGTCTTTTGTCTTCTGGTAAGTTTTTGTCGTGATTGCTTACTGCCAACTTGATGAGTCAAGCCATATCAAACTGATATTTATGTCACCCGATCGACAATGTCGGGTGACATATTGCTTTTCCTCTGTTTCTTTGTAATTATTATTATTCTTACCTTTTTTTGTCACCTAAATTTCTCGGAGCTCATGGAACCAATCATCATGATTGTTGACCATAACAAGGAACACCATCTTTAGATTTGCAGTTAGACCTTAGAATTTTTTTAATGGCCACCGTTACCATGGAAACAGTAAAAATGTGAAAATTTTCGAAATGCTCCAAACGTCATAAAACTTAATATAAATGTTAACTGGCGAGTATAAAGAGACTTTTGACTTTGGAATTTCCAAAATGGCTGCCGTTGCCATAGAAACCGCAAACAATTTCAAAATTTCAAAATGCTCCAAACTTGATGAAACTTTACAGAAATGTTAACTAGCATAATTTTAATATATATCTGCCATTCTACTTTGTAATTTTCAAAATGGCTGCCGTAACCGTGGTAATGGGGGCGGATGACATCCGCTATTGCTTGCAAAGGCAATTCTAGTTACATTTTGTCTTTGTTGTTATGTAACACTAGTGTTCCTGGTGAGGGGAAGGATTGGGCGCTAACAAACAAGTTTAACCCTGTCATATGTTATGATCCTTTTATTCAATAGTTGTTGTTGGTTGCTGTCTGTCATATTTGTTTTTGTTATAAATTAGGTCGCTTGTTTTCTAGTTTCAATTATTAAGCACTTTGCTATGTCGGGCCATTTATAGCTGAATAAACGGTTTGAGTTTTGTTCATTGTTGAAGGCCATACAATGACCTAATGTCGCTTTCTTCCACGTCATTTGGACTCTGGTGGATAGTTATTTTATTTGGCATACAATGATAACGCATCGAAATTTAATGCATTTTTTCGCAACATTGCTCATGATAAGCATCGGAAATTCATTAACGTCATCAGATTGGTTACCCGACTTTCAAAGCGGCTACAAAGGAAAAGAAACACGTTGTATATATAAGCATCCACTACGGGGATGGGGCATAACTGTCATGGCAAATGATGACTTTTTATTTTTCTGCAATCAATAAGTTCCATCATAAATATACATATTTTAATGTATATGAAGTTTTAAAACTGATTTAATGCGTACTGATTGATATTTTAGTCTTAGATGCATGTTTTTTTTTAATAGTTGTTATTGGCTTTGAACTAGCTGTCAGTAACTGCGAGTACTCTCGGATCTGTACTTAGTGTCTGTTTGTTGTTGGGATGTATAAGTACCCTGCAACGTCCACTCTGTGTTTTTGTTAATGTATTTCTGTTTGTATCCATCTGATGAGTTAAGCCTTTTTCAACTGATTTTTATAGTTTGTGCTTTTGTTGTACTGTTTCACCACTGTCCCAGGTTAGGGGAGGGTTGGGCACCCGCTAACATGTTTAACCCCGCCATATTCTGTATGTATATGTCCAAAGTCAGGAGCCTGTAATTCAGTGGTTGTCGTTTGTTTCTGTGTATCATATTTGTTTTTCGTTCATTATTTTGTACATAAATAAGGGCCGTTAGTTTTCTCGTTTGAATTGTTTTGTCATTTCGGGGCCCTTTATAGCTAACTATGCTGTACGTGTTTTGCTTATTGTTGAAAGCCGTACGGTGACCTATAGTTAATTTCTGTGTCATTTTGGTCTCTTGTGGAGAGTTGTCTCGTTGACAATTATACCACATCTTCTTACTTTTATATATATTGTTTCAGGTAGGGATACATCCTACTTTGTAAAATAACAAATCTGATCCAAACAAAACCCGCTGCATTTGTTTGCACCTGTCCTAAGTCAGGAACATGTTGTTCAGTTGTCGTTTGTTGATGTGGTTCATAAGTGTTTGTCGTTTCTCGTTTTCTATATAGATTAGACAGTTAGTTTTCCTGTTTAAATGGTTTTACACTAGTCATCTTTGGGGCCCTTTATAGCTTGCTGTTCGGTGTGAGCCAAGGCTCCGTGTTGAAGGCCGTACTTTGACCTATAATGGTTTACTTTTACAAATTGTGACTTGGATGGAGAGCTGTCTCATTTGCACACATACCTCATCTTCTTATAGCTATCCTCTGAATATAACATATCTCCAATCAAACTGGAAATAATTAATAACAGATACAGTTCAGTTTGCTTCAAATCTTGACCTATATTTAAAAAGTAACAATGAGTTTGTAATAAAAAAGAAACTGTCCAACAAAAGACATACTTTCAGCTGTCAAATTGTGATCTTTCCAATCCATGACGCAACATTCCAGCAATGCTTGCATTTTTATTTTATATTTCATATTGCATAACATTATTCTAAACAATAGATAAGAAACTGTTTTTTCCGGAAAAGATGACACATTTTTTTACAAATCAACTAGAATATCTGTACATTGGACACCATGCCCACTATATTATTTCCATATTCATTGAGCTGTGAAATCTTGAAGTGATACAAACATATGTCATTATCATTGATAAACGCACCTACCTTATTACAATGTTAATGTTAATCAACTCTCTTGCATACATGAATTTACACAAAGATGTATTTATTGAGTACCAGTTACCGTCCGAAACGCAAGGTGTCACTTTAATATGCATTCTTACAATGTCCGATTTACAAATAAACTCTATCTGCATTTAAAGGGTTGGCAAAGGTTTAGTCAGACACAATAATAAAGCTGATCTTATTAATTGTCCTTTTTGGATTTTTCAGTTTCACACGGAAAACCTTGACCTATCACTTTTCTATGTTTGTTGAACTGTGAAATCTTGAGGTGATTCAAACAAAAGTAAAATGTCATTATTATTAATTAACGCACCTGCCTTATTACAATGTTAAAGTTAATAAACACTTTCGCATACATAAATTTAAACAAGATGTATTTATTGAGTACAAGTTACTTTCAGTTCAGAAACGCAAGGTACCTTTTTAATTTGCATTCGTAGAAAGTCCTATTTAAAAAACTCTATATAAATGTAAAGGGTTGGCAAAGGTGAAGTTAAGCACAATAATAGATAATAACAATACTTGACCTAAATCTTGCAATCATTCCATACACCACATACAATTAGCCTATTGTGTATAGTACCCGAGAAACGGAATTACCATGAACATTCACTAATGAACCATAAAATGAGGTCAAGGTCAGATGAATAATCTAGAAAGACAAGTACATTGTACACCTTGTAATCATTCCATACATCAAATATAGTTAACAGATTGTTTATAATTGTACAAATAAAAGAACAGAGCTCCAATGTTCCCCGCATTGCACAAATTTTATCTGTCCAAGGTGAATAACTAAAAAAAAAAATGTTTTTTTCAGGTTCTTTAAAATTTTTCATCAAATTCTTAGAGAAAAGTAGGCTTGAGAGCGCTTTCAATGCAATTTTCCATATTATTAATACATTGTTACCAAGGGTATAAATCTTTCAAAATAAGTTGATCGGCACTGGTTTTCGAACTCGTCCGCGACATTGCTGATATATATAAACCTTTTTATATGTATTTGATAAAAATCTGGCAAGAATTGTACACGTGAAAGGGCTAACAATGCAATTTTCCATATAATTGATATTTCCAAGGGGTATAACTTTTTTAACAATAGTTGATCGGCACTGATCTTCTAAATACAATTCATTAAACTTACAAAAAGATATAGTATTTATCTTAGCAGCAGAAGAGTCTACTTTGACCAATTTGGCACGAATATAGATCACAAATTTTGCGGTCTCTCGAAAGCATAAAGCAATTGATAGACACTGATTTTCTAAATACATTAAACTAAAAATATATATATATATGAAATTTACCATAGCAGAAACGCAAGGTATTTCGTACTTTTCACGAGATCCTGTTTTCCTCTGACTGTTAATGAAGTTTTTACACTGCATCCATCGGAAGTTGGATGTGTATTTATTGATATTTTAGTCTTGGATCTATGATTCTTATTAAATGTTATTGGTTTTTTGAACTAGCTTTCAGTAACTGCTAGTATCATCTGATCTGTACTTTTGTGTCTATTGTGTTTTTTGTTATTGTTTTTTTTTTGTTTTATTTTTTCTTTTGCTTTGTTTCGATCTGATGATTTAATATAAAAATAAGAAGATGTGGTATAATTGCCAACGAGACAAATCTCCACCAGAGACAAAATGACGTAAAAGTTAACAACTATAGGTCACCGTACGGCCTTCAACAATGAGCGAAACCCATACCGCATAGTCAGCTAAAAAAGGCCCCGAAATGACAAATGTAAAACTATTCAAACGGGAAAACTAACGGCCTGATTTTTGTACAAAAAAAATGAACGAAAAACAAATATGATATACAGCAACAAACGAATAACTAAATAACAGGCTCCTGACTTGGGACAGGCACATACAGAATGTGGCGAGGTAAAACTAGTCTGAAGGCGCCAACCCTCGTCCTTACCTAAACAAACTATAAAATCAGTTGACAATGGTTTAACTTATCATATCTATACATAGCAGAAATACATCTAACAAAAACACAGAACGGACGTGGAACTTATACATCACCATCTAAGACCATTTTCAACTGTTTTTTTTTTTTTTTTTAGTTTCCTCTTATGTTGTGCTATTACACCACTGTCCCACACACATGTTTGAGCCTGAGTCTGTTCCAGATCAGGAGCCTGTAATTCAGCAGTGATTGTTGTTTGTTGGTGTATATCCTATTTGTTTTTCGATTATTGTTTTGTTCATCAATTAGGCCGTTTCATCTGAATTGTTTTTCATTTGTCATTTCTGGGCCATTTATAGCTTGCTATGCGATATGCGATATGGGTTTTGCTTATTGTTGAAGGCGGTATGGTGACCAATATATGTTAACCTTCGACGTCATTTGTTCTCGGGTGGAGAGTTGTCTCGTTGGCAATCTTACCACAACTTCTTATTTCTATATTCAAAGTGTCTTTCTTAAAATTTAAAATAATAAGGACAATAAGGAGAGCAAATCTTTATTTCTTTTTTTAAAACTTGAGGTGATATAAACAAAAGTGAAATATCATTATTATAAATGAATGCACCTGATTTATTACAATTTTGACCTCAATCAACAATTGTCATACACATTTTAAAACAGATGTATTTATGGAGTACCAGTTAGCCTCAATTTGATATTCATTCGATGCAAGTCCAAATTGACAAACTCTACCTACATTAAAGGGTTAGCAAAGGTTTCGTCAAGCACAATAATATGCTTGATTTTATTGATTGTCCTTTTCTAGATTTTGGATAGTTCAGTTTCACATGGGAAGCTCTTTGCAAAAATTTACAAGACACAATTGTTTGTTCCCTATTGTCAACTTCCCTTTTTTAGGCGTTGATGTTTATTTTGAACCCTTCTTATGGTGTGTATTTGTTTTGCAACACGTTTGCTAAAAACGTGTCTGTAGAGACATTTAAGATTCCAAATAACGTAATTTAACTGATAAAAAAAACGGGATATAAAACCCTTAATTTTACAGTGATGATGTTTATATAGATCGTAAATTAAGATAGGTTCCATGTAATTAATAGCTCCTTTAGATAAGCTTATTCGTGAAAGGTTAAATATTTAACACCGTAGAAAGACATATGAATAAACTATTGATTTTAACATTAATTTAATAATTTTTTTTTTTTTTCAAAATGAATTAAGACATAACTAAATATGTATTGCAATATATATATATATATAGCTATGAAAATTTATGGCCCTATTTCCTGCCGACACCAACAACTTATATTTTGGAATTGTACAAGGTCATGCGTTTCTTAGCCTGTTTATGACGACTTAGAACTAAACATATGTTGGGTGTGTACTGTTCGATACTTTCATCTTGAAGAAAATGAAATATCTATTAGTTGTAGTTGGCTTTGAATCAGCTTTCCGTAACTATGAGCACTCCTTGGTCGGTATTTTGAGGCTTGTCTTTTTGTAAGTTTATTTTTTCTTTTCTTTTTTTTTATTTGTAATTGCATCCTGCCAGTCTGACAAGTCATGCCATATCGAACCGATTTTTACAATATTTTCTTGTTGTTGTGTTTACACAACTGCCTCAGGTTAGGGGAAGGATTGAGCGCTAACAAACATATTCAACTCTACCATATTCTTTATGCGCCTGTCGTATGTTAGGATCCTGTAATTCAATGGTTGTTGTTGGTTGTTGTATGTTATACTTTTCTGTTATTGTTTTGTCATAAAAAAGGCCGCTCGTTTTCTAGTTTCAACTGTTACACATTTTGCCATGTCGGTCTTTTTGTAGCTGAATATACGGTTTGGGGTTTGGTCATTCTTAAAGGCCGTACAATGACCTAAAAATGCTTCCATGCACGTCATTTGGATTTTGGTGGGTAGTTGTCTCATTGGGCATACTATAATAGCGCATCGAAATTTAACGCATTGTTTTCGCAACGTTACAAATGATAAGCATCTAGATTATACTAACGTCATCAAATCTGGCAAAATTATACACGTAAAAGCTCTTACAATGGAATTTTAAATATAATTAATATCTCTTATGGGATAATTCTTTTAATTAAAATGATCCGCACTAATTTATCTGAGATACTGCCGATATAAACGTTAGATATAAATTAAATAAATCTAGCAAGAATTGTACACGTGAGAGCGCTTCCAAGACCGGACGGACGGACGCACGGGCAAATTTCATTACAAGTATCAGCAGTAAAACAATTATCAGGTTTGTTAAAACACTTTTTTTTTCAAAAATACATCATTTAGCAATACATACACATAAGATTTACTCAATCAATAGCTTCACAAGGCCGTTTATTGGGGTTACTGGCTCTTCTCCTTTGCCAAGCTACATAAATGATGTGGTAGACTGTATTTAGACGTATTGGGTGAATATCAATGGCAAAATTTAGTGAAAATTTTGAAAAACAGGCGGTTTTGCATTGGTAATAGGGTCGATATTTGACTGTAAATTATAGGTAAAAAAGAGACAACATTAATACAACACAAACAATTTACTGTATCGCTGCGCCAGGAAAGGATATCTGTAATATAACAGTGAGTGAATCATTTTCATAATAAAGTGATTAACAATTTCAATCCGTTGAAATATTGCGGTTGAGGTATGCTCAACCGAGTTAACTTAATTTTCAATATGAAATAAAGCAAAAACATATTTTACTCGATAAAAATATGTGTTTCCACTCAACGAAAAAATGACATTAACATGATGCAAATAAATACAATGTCTTAAAAACCATAATCTGATAGGGGAGGAACAAAAGGACCCATAGACTTAAAATCAACGTTCTTGGGAGGGATTAAAGAAAGAAATCATCACACTCCAAATAGTGTATTCACAAGAATGTGGGTTTTTTTTGTGAAAATATTGTGTCATTTGTTTTGTTTAATAACTTCAAGGGTCTTTCATTGGTGACTTAATTCTGTTTTATAAACAAGATACAACCAATCACTTTATAAAAAAATTTACGAATACCTTAACTTTCATTGTAGCATATTTTGTCACTGTTAATGGTATTTTTCAGTTAATTCCATGATTATTTCTAAAATTTTGGTTATGCAATTAGGACGACTCTACTGTCTTGACAACTTTTCTGCCATTCAAATTAACTTAACGTCAACGTGATTTTTAATATTATTGGTGGAGTGTACTGTGTAGTTTTGAGAATGCAACGTAAGATACAATGTATTACAGCTTTCAGATTAAAGACGTATACGTCGAATACATATCACCATAATTACATTACATGTATGTTTCATTATAATACGTTATTTTGATTGGCTAATAGCAATCTTGCGTCATTCTGACATTAAGCTCCATGTCAAAATGAAATGTAACATTCATGACGACACGAGCTTCCACAATAAAGTGCTCAGGTAAATAAAAGAAAAACTTGATAGAAATCGTGTTTTCATGATCCTAGCAAAAAATGTAATTATAAGTATCGAATTCTTCTTTTGGTAATTTTATAGGGTTGTAAAAGCTCCCGCACTTCATACAAAATGTACTTCGGTCAACGTTTTTACACCCCAATAAATTTTAAAAAAGCATTCAATTCTTAATTACAAAACAGGGACTTAACAATATTAAAATACTCTGAACCCTACGGTTTAGATCTAAGTAGGAATTTCAGTTGATTCCTCCGATGAAACTTTTATTTTCTAAATCTCGTTAGAAGTAAAGCGATCACTACTGCATCTGGCTTCTTTATTCCATCCTTCTAAATCCAATGCTTGCCTGCACTTCTTCCTGACATATTCCCTTGATTTCAAAGGTATGTTCTCTTTGTTTTTGTAAATAGAAAAACAAAGTTCTCCAAAAACTGTTTTGAAATTAGAAATTGGTCTCCGGTCACTGATAAAATCATGTATATTCTCGTCGAACTTGTATAAGTGTCTGAACTTTCAAAATGGATTATCCATTTGTTGTATCCAATACTGGAAGCTTCTCACTTAAAAGAAGAATGTCTGCACTATTGTATAGCATACTTCTGATGTATGTCTCTGTTGCCAAGAAAGATGGTGTTTTTGATGGTTAGAGAGTCATTTACTGGTGCATGCTGAAATGCATAAACTATTGCCTCTGCCATAGCTTGATAATTTGCTCTGTTTTTAAAAGATTAAAAAAAGTATGTTATGACATTCATTACATATGCAAAAGATGATGGTTCTTCTCTACCAAGGTCTCATCAAGGACTACTTCAGATTCACTCTCATCTTTACATGAGGATGAATCTTGATCTATTGGTTCTTTGAAAACTTTAACCACGCTTACATTAATAAGAATGTTAGCATTACGATGCAATATCCTCCCAATCCTTAAAAGAAAAATAACATGAAAATAAGACAGCGATAGCAAAGTCAGCTATGCATGAAATACTACCTAAAAGGTGTCAAAATGTGATACAATTTCTATTCTGTTCATCGTGTACATATTCAGTATAAAGGTTACGAGAAATAGACAAATATGGAAACCATTACATTTCCAGATTATTCCTGTAAGTGCTAGACAGGATGGTTGAATAATAATGGAATTTACCATTGTGGATTGCCATATTTGATGATGGTAACTAATGGCTAAATATATAGCTATGACTGAAAGTCATGAGTTATTTGTCAACTGCCAATTTCAACTGTTAATAATAAACTTAACCACCAATAAAGCTTGTTAATAATTGTATATATATACATGCGCTATAATTTATAAATACAGAGACAATGCATGTTACTTGGGTATGAACTTTCGTGGATTTCATAATGCAGGGGAAAAATTAAATTTAGTGTCTAGTTCTAATGCATGTATCTTAAAACCAGGCCATTTTGAAAATGGCGACCAACAGACATTTTGAAATGGTAAGGTATGGATAATTTTCGACACCAGAAATCAATTTATGATATTATAATTTACTTACTGAGATATCAAATTTCATTAAAATAAGAGCACTTGAATGTTTATACATTTTGGCAATCATTTGGTAAATGGAGGCAGGCAAATAAATGTTTACAACAGGAATTAATTCAGGATATCATGTTCTACACATATCACAAATTTCATTGAAATCCAAGCAGTATTAATGCTTACGTATTTTGACGACCGAACATAATTGACAAAAAAAATCAATCTGGAATACATTGTAGCAAAGCATATTATACCTATGACCAATTTCTTTGAATTAATCGCCTTAAAAGATTTTTCTTAAAAATTGTGATAAAAAAAAAATAAAAATAAGGTTTAAACATATTTTTGTAACCAATTTTCACAAAACAAATTAATTTACACATCTGTATACAAAATGTATGAAGCACAACAACGGGACAAAATTATCAAGTCATCAAACTTCAAGTTCTGCGTATGGAAACCTCAGCTGTCAGTATTATTTGTCATATATTAAAAACTTACCAAAGAGCATAAAGTTTTAATGTAAAGTAAAAACAGAGTGATAATGAATCAAGTATGCGAAATGATAACAATAATTACAAAATGCCATAAAGGTGCTATATTCTTGATATGTCAGAGTGTACCCTATGATTCAGGAAAATCAATTTAATTGTTACACTTATTCAATCTCCTAGGGTTTTGCACTTCTTTTTTGTTTATCTTTTTACAAGAGATGTTCCGTTTAAGATACAACATGTTCTCCGGTCAAACTCTTTATCTTGAAAACAAACTGTTAAAATTGTGAATATAAATTTGCACTTTAACAATATTAGACATTGCGTAGGCATTAAATTGAATATGTATTACAATTCTAAGTATTCTTGGTTATTGCTTATAGTTACAAACATATGGTATCGACAGTTATTTTCCAACTGTATACTGTATTCATAACATGAAAATGTTGTCACATACAACAATAAGTTACACAACTACATTGTTATATTTGACCCAAGCACCTGCAAGAGTTAAATTAGTTATTTTCAAATTTCAACTACCAAAACTGCAATATACAATTTGTTATTTTCTAAATATAACTACCAAAGCATCTGAAATAAACATTGTGTTATTTTTCAAAATACAACAATCAGTTGAAAACTTAGTTTTGATATCGATTAATTTCCATTTTTATACGGTGTCATTACAGAAAGATCTGACCAAATAGTTTATTTGATATCATAATTTTGCTTTTAACCATATTTCTATGCCGATACCGAAGTATTAGCTACTGCGCTGGTGTGCCCTCGGGAACTTATAGTTCACCAGCAGAGATATCCACTCAGTGACATTAACAACATGAACGGTACCAATTTTTCTCCACCAGATGCTTATTTCCACAATTCATGTCTTTTCAGTGATGCTTGAAGCCACAATATTTGAAAATCCAAGCATAATACAAACGTTAAAAAGCTTAGAACAATTAAAATGGACCAAAAGTAAACAAAACCAGGACAAAGGTTCAGATCTATGAATGTGAGAGTAACATTCCTTAGTTTATAATGATTTCCATTATTTTATTACACAAAATTCCAATAAATCAATATCCGTATTTTCGTGCCAATATAGAAGTCATGTGTACTCTTAACCTCCCTGTGAAACTTTATGGGCATAGTAGGTATTCAGAAGGAGTTTGATATCAGTGGAAGTAATACCATTAAAATACTAAATTTACTAAACCAGATTTCACAAGGCTACATACAACAAAATTACTCCTTACTTAGCCCGAGGAAATTACAAGCCTTATTGAAGAATGATTCCAAATAAGGTTTAGCTTTATTAGCACATTATGCAACTCCAAATATTCACATTAAATTTTTTCTTAATTTTTAATATTTTCAATAATTACAACAAATACAACACATCAAACATACATACAGTAATATTAGCAATACTTTTCGAATATCTATTTATCTATAACAATAAACATTGTTGAAAATTCATGAAAAGGAAGAGGTTAATATATCCTGTAAGATTTCATTACATAATAAATTGTGCTATTAGATAAAATAATATTTTATGTTAGTTTTGACAATAAGTATTTACAAACAAAATGACAAATTGAATTATAAAAATAATTCCACATGGTATCAAAGTGCCCTTCTCTTCGATTTTTGACTGCCATTATTTTTTCTAAATTGTACATATATTTTAGCTTTTTTTTAAAGGCACTGAGTGAAAAATCCTTTAAAAAACATCTACTGTTGTATATATATTGTTTCATGTATTATCATGTATAAATCAAATTATATGGGTCACCTTTTCGAACTTTTGATAAATCAACAAAAAAAAAAAGATTTAACTTATTCAATGGAGGGCTTACCCCACCAGATAAAAACCAATAATCAATATCTTGTAAATTTTTTTGGATAATCTCAATATTCACATTAAATAATTGATCAAAATGTGACAGGCAATTTGAGTGTTTTAATTGTAATACTTTACCGTTAAAATCGTGAGTCAATATTTCAATGTTGTGATATTGATTTTATCGCAAATATAGCAAAATAAATCATGATAGGAAGGCCATTATTACAATCCTTCAATCGTTAGCCAGGAAAATCACTCATGCGCAGAGCCATCTAATCAACTTGACGTTTTTATATATTTGCAAAGAAGTTTGTAGTTGTTATGAATCAAACTGGTGGTTTTGAGAAGCATTTGTGAATATAATGTTTCAGCAAAGTTACCAAATTGATCTATATAAAAATAAGGAGATGAGGTATGATTGCCAATGAGACAATTATCCACCAAAGTTCAAATAAGTGGATGTAAGCGATTATAGGCAACCGTGCGGCCTTCAACAATAGGAAAACCCATGCCATATAGTCGGCTATAAAAAGCCCCGACATGAAAAATATGAAACAATTCAGAAAACAAACGGCCTAATTTATAACAAAACAATTACTGTGTCTTGACTGTAAGTGTTACTCTCCACCTATTGCAACTTATTCAAAATTCTGACCAAATTGCAATTTGTTTTATAAAACCAAATTGTTCAGCTGGTTAGAAATTTGAATAAATTGCTGTAGGAAACCACAGTCAAGTCATGAAAGTGCAAGGTGATAAAATAAAGCACTTATTAACAACGTATTGTAATTTCACACATATTTTGCTGAATATAAGCTGTTTTAATTCAAATGATGTCTGACTCTTATGAATATAGAAGACTTTTCGAAAGAAAATTATATGAAAGCTTAGTTTGGACATTTTTATAGCAATTCAAAATTACTACCTATCACCTTTATCAAGACAATGACAATAAAATTTGTATACAAATTGTTAGACTGAGTTTCCATAACATCATTGAAGTGGAATTAAAGTCTGATAGGATAGGTAAGTATGCTACTATATCACCTTACACTTTCACGTCTTTACTGTGGTTTTCTACAGCAGTTTGTTCAAATTTCTGACCAGTTAAACAGTTTGGTTTTATAAAAGCAATTTGGTCAGAATTTTGAATAAACTGCAATAAGTGGAGAGCAACACTAACAGTCAAGTCACAGTAACGAAAACAAATATGACAGACATGAACCAACGACAACCACTGAACTACAGGCTCCTGACTTGAAGCAGGCACATAAAGAATGTGGCGGGGTTAAACATGTCTGTGAGCGCTCAACCCTCCCCTAACCTGGGACAGTGGTGTAACAGCACAATATAAGAACAAACTATAAAAAATCAGTTGAAAAAGGTTTAACTCATCAGATCGATACAAAGCAGAAAAACATCAAACATAAAGTATAGCTGACTTTGCCGTGTATTTGAGTGTATGCTTTTTTCCGCTTTATTAACGTTAATTATTGATATATTGGAGCTTAAATAAATAAGAAATTCTTGATTTTAGTTTGTTTTCATTGAATAAGATTGTACTTTATTCCAAAGAACAGTTTATATGTCAAGGGTGTCCATTATTATGTTTCGGTTCTTCAACATCTTTTTATTTCCAGCTGAATTTTCTTCTCTTAATCTCTACTCTTGTTTGTATTTTAGATTTTCTTCCACTAAAGGAGCCATTTCGTTTAAGTCCCCTAATACATTGACAGGCAATAACAAATAAACAGTGACTTAACAGCTGCAATTGGATTTCTTTGTAATAATGCTTTAACAAATGAAAAGACGGCCATGAGATTGTTTAACGATAAGGGGATGTCGAAAACATATTTACAAAGATGTGTACAGCATTTGGCACACTGGAAAACATTAACGGATATCGTTTTAGCTCACCATGCCTTAAAAGCCACGTGAGCTATTGTTATCACTTGGCGTCCATCCACGTCGTTGTAAACTTAAAAATAGAACTTTCTCCTTTGAAAATACTGGTCTATTTAATACCAAACTTTACCTGAATGTTCTTAGGGTATCTAGTCAAATTAGTTCACCGGTTGTTCCATCAGCAAACATGGCCGCGGTTTGTAAAAATAGAACATGGAATATAACTGCAGTTTCTGATATCCGTTCTAAAATTAAAGCAGTTAAAGCAAAACTACCTAAGTAAAATAATCAACAGGTCAAGGTGTATCTATTTTAGAATTTTCTGCAAAGCTCTCAGTGTTTTTATCTTGAAATTTAAGATAGACAGATACTTTAGATAGTCAAAATGAGCAACAAAGTAAGTTCTACAATAGGCTAACATGACCGAAATTGACAGTTGACTCATAATTGGATTAATCGGAGAGGAATTGTAAATAGCAAAAGGATCAAAATAATAAGATTTACAAAGTATCAAAAGTGACTGAAATCGTCAGTTAGCACATTGTGGAAGTTATTGTTATTAAGGTGTCGTTTTTGACCAATATAAGCGTTTTTATCAAATATTTTGAAAGTTTTAATAAATAGACTGAAACAAATTTGATAAGCAACACAAAATAGACTGAAACTTGAATAGCAAATTTGATTAGAAACAGAGAATAGACTGAAACTTAAATAGCAAGTTTGATTAGTGACACAGAATAAACTGAAATTTGAATGGCAAATCTGAATAGCAACACTGAATCTATAAATAAGTTTATTCGAACAAAATTGTCCCTGAAATCACAGTTTAAACATTTTTTTCATTTTGCTTAAAATCTTTCAAACTATAATGGATAAACAGAAACTTGGTCCAGCAAAAATTATTATCAATACAAGGTTCTGGCTCTCACAGTTTCTATTATTCCCAAATATTCTTGTTTCATTGAATCATTTTAATGCAAAAATGCCATTTGAACGATACTGGCTCCTGGAAAAACAACAAGATGACAATTAAGTGAACAGTTGTGTGTTCTTTGCGGAGATAGGAAAAGGATAAATTGATAATGTTATAGTGAGTTTTATATGTTAAAAATCGGTGTAATGGATATTGGATACATAGCAAAGACAGTGATGAGAAAAATAATCTACAATTATTGATAATTGTGGTGATTTAAGGTTCATGTGGACCCTTTGGTTAAAATGGCTGCATTTTCACCTCAAAATTTACTCCGAGTACAGACAAACCTGTGTATCTGGAAAAGTTTTAAGGCATAGCATGCCCTAGATTAATAAAATTCAAATGCATTGTATGTTTTAGAAAATTTAAAACTTAACTGGATTTTGCAGTGCACTTTTTTTCGTCCCTGTAGAAGATGATAAAATTAACAAACAGTTGAGTTTCACTTGATATGGTCCACTCAGGTACACAGTTTAAATCACCAATTATTGTCAGGTATCTATTGTCCATCTATTGTCCATGTCAATCAATACAGTTCACTTCAATTATTACCTGTGGGGAAGTTCTCAAAACTCTTTCACAACTTAGTTTATTTTGGCACCTTCTGAAGGAATGAAAAAAAGTGCACTGCAAAATCCTGTTAAGTTTTTAATTTTCTAAAACATAAAATATATTTGAATTTTATTTATCTAGGGCATGCTATGCCTTAAAATTTTTCCAGATATACAGGTTTGTCTGTACTCAGAGTAAATAATGAGGTGAAAATGCAGCCATTTTAGCCGAGGGGTCCACATGAACCTTAAACGCATTATGAGCATGTAAACATTTTGTGGTGATAAGTGTTCACTTTATACATCAACCATTATATTTCGGTCAATGCATACGATAACAAAAACATGAACATTAACACTCATCAATCTAAGTGTTGGCAATGATTTAAAATGGTTTCACGTGTATCAACTTATGCCTCCGAGAAACCTCTATATCATTTCACAACTAATCCGACCAGCTGGCATTTATTTGTACCTTTTGTACATTGTGTAAATAATTTTAACTATAAACCATGACAGGTGGAGACAAGCACGGCATGAGTCGACGTAATTTTAAGGGAAAGGTAGTTTCAAAGCAACCAGTCAGCCACTAGAACATCACAGATAAACCAATCAGAATCTGCAGCCAAGCGTCAGCGTGTAAGTGACTCTGATTCCAATGTGTCTAAAATTGCCAACTTTATTTAATCTGTTTCTAGAAATGAAATTTCAACAAAGGAACTCGTAGATGAACTTAGAAAAATTAGAATATTTGTAAATTGTCTTATAGATGTTTTCAGAATAGATATATTTGATGAACTGCAAAACCGTATTAATACACTAGAACTTCGTATTAATGACATTGAACAGTTCTCAAGAAGATTTTGATTAAAAATGAACGGCATCCCAGAACCCAAATTAGCCACATTAGATCAAGATACGGAATCTAAACTTCTGTCCGTCATAAACAATATGATTGTCAATCATGACAGAAAATCATCTTTTCGAGAGATAGCTTGTACACATCGCATTTGCGAAAGGGAAAAGGAAAACTTGTGACATCATATAATTCGATTTATATCATACTGAGATAAAGCACTGGTGTATAGTAATAAAAAGAACTTAAGGATCGTCATTGACGAGCAAGATAATGTTACAAAATAGGGAATATGTGTCAACGAGGCTCTAACCTACAGGCGTGCAACCCTATTTCGAAAAGCAAGACAACTTCAACATGACAAGATCATAAATAGCTGCTGGACCGATGATGAAAAATTCCGTGTGCGAAACTTAGCCAAAGACAAGGCCATCTTAATCAAAACTGAGAAAGATCTAACTCAGTTCATCAAGCTGAAGATTCCTTCAGAAAGCCCTGACACTGACAACCGATCTAATAATCTAAAGCAAGTTCAGCTTTTCCAAAAAGCTCATCATCTCTAAATGATAGCAAACACGTATTTCGACCATTTGCAGGACTCACATTAACACCTGTAGCCAATGAGGTCACTTCTAGAACCCGATCATCATCAGCAAACTCTAATAAAAGTTATTAAAACAAAGTGCAGTACATAATATTCTTTTACACAATTTCAGTTATGATATATCTTGTGTTATGCTACTCGCATAATTTGTAAATATGTTTAGTCAGACACAAAAATATGAGTTTCCACTTTCCTTTTTTATAAATTGAGTTTATTCTAACATATATAATTTTAGGTAAATTATGTTCTGTTTGTATTGACGAGCAATTCCCGAAGTCAAATATTTAGTAAAATTCTCCTGATAGAGCAAATCTCAATTAAAGTCAAGACAATAACTCACATAATTGAGCATTGAAGACCAAATACAAGCTCCAAACAAACTAACTCACGTTTGACAATAGGGGTTTCTGTGTGTAAACCAAAACATAGTCTCAGCAAATCATACTGGCTTAAGACAGAAAGATATGTTAGAATAAATAATGATATTATCATTAATAACACTAAAATAAAAAAACTAGTTTTGGGCTTTGAGAAACACTTAGCATACAAATAGAATTTTAATTGCCTGCCTGAGCAAATCAGCTTGTAAACGTCGGTGTGAGGAAGAACCTACCTGCCCGACAATGCGCCAGCCGGGGAATGTGGAGCGAAGGGTCTCCACGAGGGGAAGGGACAAGGCGTGTCATTTGCAGCCGGGTGTGCAAGGCCTGCATGGGGATAGCCCATGTGCTAGTAGAGTAGCAGGGGTCTATCAAACTGAGGCTTGAATAAATTTAATAAAATTTGTCCCCGAAATGCTTGGGAATGAATGAAATTTTAGAAATGACCAGTTATAAAATTCTATCAAGGAATACATTAAATAAAATTATATACCACTAGTAAAAGCTGAGATGTTTCCCTTGTCATGAAACATTATTGAAGGTGTTAGGAAGGAGATGGTGGTTGGTAAATTGAATATTAGTACTGTTAACTATATCAACTAGTCAGACTACTATGAACTAAAAAACTGATTATACAAAGACCATACATATAGCTTTACACACAGATTGGGTACATCAATCATACAGGGGAGGAGACTCACCTCAAAGATCTGGTATCATATCTTGCATTTCCTCACCAGCATTGATTGTTTGTGACATGTTTCTGAGTAAGAAAGATTAGTGTGCTGCCTGGTGAGATTCCAGTTGTAACTTCAAAGTGTCAAGTGCTGGAGAAATTAACCTCTAGATTATAACAAGTAATATGTGTGGGTTAAATAAATGTATCCAGGATGTAAGCATCTTATCATTACATTAATTATGTTGGTAAACTGGAATCACTGTTTGTATACACATAAGTAAAAATTTAGAATTTCTGATGTATACGTTTGACGTTGACTGTTCTGACCACAAGATTCAAAGTTATTTGTCATCTACACACTTTGAAAACTGCTACTGAAAAGATTTAAAGTTGTGAACTTAAGTTGCAAGTTGTGCGAAATCGGTTGAATGTGTACCGATAAACATTTTAATCTGTAAAAACAAAGTTTATTTATCAGTTAATATTGGTTTTTGAACTAACTTTTATTATTTCATATCGGTTAAGAATTAGCTTTTCTTATTTTGGAAACAAGGGGCCACATGACATTCTTTATTCTTCAGTACTAAATTCCATCAGTATTTAACAGAAAAAAACGGACCAGAAAACCGGTCGTTAACGGACTTTTACATGTCAATGACCAGTGGGGCGTGGTTTCTCTGTTTAGAGTGATTTCGTTAATTATAAAATTATAGAAAACTTTATTTTGTATTCATATACTGAAAAATTGCACTTAAATGAATGGCAGTGACTTATAGTTATCACTACGACTGGTCTTCACTCTTTCCTATAGAAATCGTTCAATAACTCGAGTTTGCTTTGAACAATTTGAATTTATGAGAATTTTTAAAAACATGGTTCCTCAATGAAATAAACATAATAGTTATTAAAGAACTGGTCATTATCGTGATACATGGACTGCCCGTAGGACAGTGGTATTGACCGCGCTGTCTTAGTCAATACCTATGTCCTGTGGGCAGTCCGTAAATCACGAAAATGACCAGTTTTTCAATAACTATTATGTAAGTAATAATCGATAATTTGTGGCATTTGTCGTTTTGGTATTTGTTTTTGTACCGATATGTTGGGTAAAGCCCTTACCAACTGAATGATGTTTGAGTTTATACTTATGTTGTGTTGTTTAATATCGTCACTGATGAGTCTTTTCTAGACGCACAAAACGCGCGTCTGGCGTATAAAAAATTTAATCCTGGTATCTATGATGAGTTTATAAAATCGAGAATATTAGGGTTGAGCGCTCATAAACATGTTGAACCTTTTCATAATTGACACAATACAACCTAGTGATTGTCTTTGGCTGCTATATGTGCTGTTAGTTCATTTTGTAGTAAAAATCAGGCAGATGGTCTATTTTTTAAAAATTATTTCCATTTTGTCATACCGCCTTGTATAACTTATTATACGGTAAGTTTTATGCTGGTTGTTGAAGTCCATACTGTGACCTGTAATTATTATTGTTCACATCAATGGTCCATACGAGTCAGTTTTTTTATGAATTTAGGTCAGTTTTGTTTTACCTGTGAATGTTAATATGAGAGGCGGCAGATACCAAAGGTATATTAAACTCGTAAGTCCAAGACAAACTGATTACGCCTTGGCAAAAACAAAAAACGACGAAAAGACAAACAACTGTCTACAAAACACAGCATAAGAACTAAAGACAGAGGAACATGAACCCCACTAATCTCTTTCTCTCTTCGTTACCAAGATTTGATATCAGAAGAAAGAGGGTCGCTGATGAAATTTACGACATTCCATTTAGTTGATATCAGATTGCAGACGATAATTTTGTACCTTCTTTAGGACATTCATAATCTCTTGGTTCTGGAAATGTATAAGTCTTCTGTAACAACATGGTCACGAGGATCACATCAGAACCTCAAATAATCACGATCTAAATATATAAGGAGTGTTGTGTGCAATATCAACGTCGAAAGTAATGAATACTAGTATTTAGTTATGACATGTTTTTGGGAAGTCTTTTGTGGGTATAAGAATAATATTGGTTATAATAAGAAAAGTCTACCAGTATTATCAAAGTTTTAAGGCACAAGCTTTTTAAAATCACTGTCTTTAAATGTACAGGGTAAATTGATAATATCAAGTCCTGCATTTAGATATTGAAGTTTCAAAATGACGTATGAGATCTTCAAGCCTGTCTTTCAGGGGGGAATCATCTCTTTGATTACAGATTTTGTTTACCATAATAGCAAATCTGTGTCACAAATGATAACGAATATGTTCCATTTGTCACTACCTGTATTCTTTTCAACGTTAATAGATATCATCGCTTGCGACATTTTAAATGAGTGTGGATTCGCATTGCAGGTGAGATGATGCATACATAGCAAGAGACGCTAACCCTGTGAATGCAACCGGTAACGCTTCTTTTGAAGTTTGTGCAATAACCTCCGTTTTTGTTTGTTGCCTTGATTTGTCTCTTCTTGATTGATTTTTGATATTTGAACTTCGGTAAATTTCTATCGCCTTTATTTATCATCAATTAGTTTGGCCTCGAGTATCACTGAAGGGACATTTATTGTCAAAATTTGCATCTGGTGCAGAAAAATTGTTTAACGTTATTATATTACATTGCACGAAGGAAGCAACTAGTGGATCAGGAACTGATTACTAGAGTGTTTAAGGTAACCACAGATTTTTGATAATGTTCTCGTAATTAAATCTTACTTTTTGTGTGCAGTTTTTTGTATTGTTGCTTGTCCCTTTCGACATCTGGTTTTTTATTTTCGTTTTGGCATTTGCCTACTTTGTTAATTTTCAGAATATTTTAAAAGTTTAAAAGGAACAATGACATTGTTTTCCATAGCTTTATTAATGAATATTCGCATCCGCCTTCCCCATTCTTAATATGCGTTACCTGTTTTAGTTCTGTATGTATGACTAACAGGGTTAGATATGATTGAAAGACATGAATCGTTATTTTCGGAAATATAAGACTTTCAAACATTTAAAGTATGGCATTTGGCGTTTTTTATTTATGTTCTTCCACTTGCTGTTTCACGATACAAAAGCTATTTATGCTAACCGAACAACTGAAATTCTCGTCAATGTAACATAAGGAATAAGGATATTATATGCATTTCCGATGTTTGTTTTTCCTTCTTTTAAAATCGTAGCTGTAAAAATCAGGATTAGCATATACCATTAAATAAAATGCGAGCTACCAAAATTATTTTATTTACATATCCCATCAATATAGATAACCCCTGCAAACTAACTATACTTTTTTCATATTAACATCATTTTCCTTTCTATATCAAAGCTATCAGACACAATAATGACATTAACGGTGCCAATTTTATAGCATCAGATGTCTCTTCAGTGATGCTCGAGGCCAAAATATTTGAAAATCTTAAACTGATTCAATAATTGAAGAGCTCATATAACCAAAAAGGACAAAAAAATAGTCAAAGCCAGGCAAGGAATGAGAGCTTTGAATGAGGAGATATATTCCTTAATTTTCAATAATTTCCAAAATTTTGTAACAGCAAATTTCAATTACACAATATCCGTATTTTGATGTCAGTACCCAAGTCCTGGCTAGCTACTGTGGTAGTGTTTTTATTTTTATTCGAGCGTCAGTGATAAGACTTTTGTAGACGGAACGCGCGTCTGGCGTACAAAATTATAAGCCTGGTATCTTTGATGAGGTTTTTTTTCAAAAAAGACCATCAAATTAAATTTTATGTATAAATCAGAATGTAAAGTTTAAATGTGAATTTATAAGGAAATTTAAACATATATATATATATAGATTAAGAAGATATCTGGTGTTGTTTTATGCTTCTGAAATCCCATATTCCATGTGTGACTGATTTATTATCAGGTTAAGAGGAACACATATCACTAGGGACCATTATTAGTCTCAATAATCTGTTGATCTTCATACAGAATCAAGTTGATTATCTCAATCTGAAACAAAAATAAATAGACTAATCCTAATGTTTAAAATCTTAGAAACTTTTATTTAAAAAAAGAATTTAAGTGCACTACAAAGGATTGTTAAGTTTCTTTCTATTTCATTTTCTTAAGTTGAGGAGAGTGGCTTTATATATACTGATAATCATGTGGTAAAAAAACGAAGACAAAAAAAGGAAGAAAAACAGTATGACTCAAAATACATTGGTAAATAGTATTACAGATAATAACATAAACTTTAAAAAAAAAAAAAAAAAAATACTAAGAAATGTAATATAAAACAAAGTGTCTTAGAAAGAAGGACAAAACGGTGGCAAAACTATTCATTGATTGATAGTTGCCTAATGTTCAGTGTCAAATATTTCATGCATATTCATGTTAGTATGGCATACATAAAATGACAATAAGACAAACATCTTTTCATAAAACACTACACAGAAAATATATGGACTGAGTAACACATTCCGCACCAAAACCCGAGGCTTAATTCATGTACAGTGAAAGGGCAAACAGTTCCCGCATCACAAATGACTTCGTCGTGATAAAGTTAAGAGACTTTCCGGGATCTTTCGATCATTCTGATTTATTGAACATGTCAATGTCGCTAGAGTTTCTCAAAGTCCATACAAAAATGTTATGTCTGCAATTTTGGGACTTGAAAGGCAGGATATTACACCCAAACTTCCTACAGGAACACGATTTACCTATCTTTTTAGAAACTTATTATTTTCCTTTCCATTACAAGTGTATAACTCGTCAATCGATAAGAACGCGTCTGGAGGAGTTAAGACAAGTTTCATACAGTGTTATGCAGTAAGACTTATGCCACCTACAGTTTATTGCTATAGATTTCATATCAAACTACGTTTTTCCTAAATTTATTGTGAAGTTATTTCTGCATATATTTTAAACAACTTGGTACCAATAAAAACAGAATTGTAAGAGATTTATGTTTTCATTTGATAATATTTATGTTGTTTGATTTGCTGATGATATAAACACGAGAGATGAAGAACAGCAATAAAAGCACTGTTCCCTTGCTTTTGCGAGTTTTTAGCTGTGCATGTACTGATTTTGTATCATGGATTGATACCCCATATCCGTTGTTTTTTCTATTACAATTATCATTTTTTGTCCGGAAATTTGCTATATATTCAGCCAAACTAAATTGTAAAACATTTATTCATGTTCACATCAAGAGAAAAAAAAAAAAAAAAAACAACAACCAAATACAAAATTATGACAAAATGAAGGAATAAAATTCAAACAATTCTGTGTCTTTCAACATATGGTTTGTTACAATCAAACAAAAACGCCTTCAAAATATTTTCTGTGAATAAAGGTATTATTACTAGTATATGAAATGTGTAGCAAACTATTGTAGGCGATGAATACTCATTTCATTACAATGTAGACCATCTTGTTATGTATTATTGTGTTCTTCTAGAACCATAACCACCGAATTTGGTTTGTAGATAATTTTTAATAGAATTCAGTTAAGTTAAAATTAAATTCGTTTATTGAATTAACAAATACACATACTGACTGGCTTGGCAAATCAAGCCGTCCTATACTGCTTTTGATATGCTCATATGAGCATGCGAGAGTTTTGCCGTAAAACAGCCATTTTAATAGTTCACTTTTTTTTTAAAAACCAAGCTGAAACGACGTTGAAAATTTAGACCCACCCTCCTTGAACCTTATAAATTGAGCTTTGTTCCTAAAGAATTTTACCTTCACTCGTCATGGTAACATGAAATACAATGTACATATATACACAATAGAGCCAAAATTCAAACTATGCATGGATAGTGCAGCTGCTACTTGTGAAATATTGCTGCCTGGACCGCACTTCAGTACATCAGCTTTGGATTGCCAAGCTGTGCTCCAGTGATTTTATTAGATTTGATTTTGACTGATAAATAGTTTGGTTGTGTACTATATGTTGTTGTTGTTGTCTGACTTTAAATAAAATGTTGCCATGGCAATTCAATAGAAAAACAAACTCAGTGTTTGTTATTTCTTACAGTGATCAATGGCGTCTGGTCGTATAATTTTTGATATTTGGTTTCAAATCCCTCAGGCAAAGTTGACCTTAGATTGATTTTTCCTATTTTAGGTCCTTTTTGGTCATATATCTTTTCAACTGTTTCGCTTTATAATCATTACATGGCTTTCAAATAATCGGCTTTGAGTATTCTTGGTGACTGTTAGTCCAGAAAAGCGCTTCGGACGCATGAAATTCATTAAGTGTTGTTTTCATTTCTTGGGTAATGTACATCAAAGGAATTCCTTTTATTAAATGATATATTTCATAATGAAAAAAGAATTTAGAATCAGTGTAGTATCGACAGTCTTCCAAAAAAAAAATAAAAGCGCATCAAACATTGCTTTAACGTTTCAACTCAGTGAAAATAGTATAGCTCTTTTAGGGTAATTGTAGTCATAAACAAGACAGCTATGTGATTTTTTTTAACTATACTGCTTAATTTTTTAAATGCATTATTATTATATTGAAACCTTAAGTTAAAAATAAGCTTAATATGACCACTTCTACTATATGCAATTTTAATGTAAAGGTTTAAGAGTTACATGTGGTCCTTTTTTGTTTTGTCAGCTCTACAACGTTTGTATAAGGTTTAGGACTTTCAAATATTTCAGCCTCGAGCATCATTGAAAAGATATAAATTGTCAAAATGCGCATATGATGCAGAACAATTACGTACTGTTAATGTTAAAATACATCTCCTAGGAAAACAGTTATCCTAATGTGCCTTACAGTAGACAAGTTGTCAGATTAAAGTTTAAAGGGTCTAAGGGTGAAAGTTTAATAATGGAATAAACAATGAAAAGTATTGCGAACATACTAGTACTGTGTATATATATATGTAGATGTAACAAGTATTCCATGATAAATTCATACAAATATTTATGCGTTCGGTTAGCAAGGTTGAATTTGGGTGGCTCAAATTTCATTTGTATAATTAGAAAAACTGGATTGCTTACAGATAATGTATTGTTTAATTTTTGCAGGTACTGTTACAACATCTATTGATTTGTGTTTCGTTTGTGTTTTTACTAAAGTTTTGCCAACATACTTTACGTGATAAAAATTATTAATTCTGCATTAAGAGGGCACAGTAGTTCTCCAATCGGATTACCAATCAATTGACTAAAACCTTGTAAAAATTTCGAACGTACTAGTTTTGTGTATATCTCTGTAGATGTAACAATGGTTCTATACCAAATTAACACACACATTCATCTGGCTTGGAATAAAAAAGGAACACGTAAAATACAATTTCTACGACTACTAAAACTTTATAAAGTCTGCTTGTTAATAGGACTCTTTAGAAATAAATGAATAGAGATGTGAGGTATACATCAATGAAAAAGCAACTCAAGACCACAAATTTCTAAAAATTTAAATACATCTATTGATCTGTGTTTCGTTTTGCTTTTACTCAAATTTTACCATACATACTATACGTGACAAAAAGTATTAATTCTGCATTAAGAAAGGCACAGTAAGTCTCCAATCGGATTACCAATCAATTGGCTAAAACCATGTAAAAGTGAGGCGAAAGTATTATATTGCCAATATTATCGATATAATACGTTCATGCTTAAACGAACACAGATATGTCCTTCGGGTCTTTCGTGTCTCATTAGGGACCTCAAGTTGGTTATTTTATCCTTATTCCTTATTAGTTAATGATTCCTTTTTCCTAAATCGTTACTTATTCCTTATTAGTTAATAATTTCTTATTCCTTATTCGTTTCCTATTACGTATAAAAAGCAAATAAGGAACATACGCAACGAATAAGTAACAGGGTATCAGCCAAGCGCAGAAGCAGGTATATATGTGCAAACAGGGTAATTTTACCTCCTCGAACCAATAATCTACAATGAATAAGTAATACAGCATTTCATTGTTTTTTATAGTATTATTAAGCAGCAAAACATAGCTAATGCATGTTAAACCGAAGACACACGCTGATGTATGTTTATGGAATTCGATGCTTCCGAAGCACTTTTCTGGACTTACCTGTATCAGGAACGTTCAATTCCAAAAATTGAAAGCTAGATATATATATATATATATATATATATATATATATATATATATATATACTTGCGAGCTTTATGACCAAAAAAGACCAAAACATAATAGCGTAAAACCTTATAAATCAGCATTACTTGAGGGAGTGGAAACCTTAATTTCTAATAATTTATTAATTCATTAACGAAATTGTTTAGAAATCTTTGTTATAAATCATGTCAGTGGAGAAGCGCTGACTATTAGACTGGTGATACCTTCAACGACTATTTACACTCAAATAAATTTGATTAGGCTCTCAAACGTACAAACGGTGTAACATTTACTTACACATGACATATGCTAAGGAAGAAATGTTTCGGTGTTAAAAATGAAATTAACGGTTGATTTTAACATTTCTTAATTTATTGATGATAAAGGTCATTAACAGGCCCTCGATAGTCACCAATCCAACATGTGTCATTTTTCATGTGGCACTCAAAATTTTCAACCCTTAGTCAGCCGATCTTTGTTCCAGAACTAACGTAATTGATTTATTTTTTTACTAGACTTTTAGCTTCTTCATTCTGTCGACTTCCAAAGGTAAATATAATTATTATACTTCACGTTAAAATGCCTGATTTAGATTGGTTAATACGAGGGAAACAATTTACTTTATCCCATGGCTGAGCGGGAGACAATTTTTTTGAATGTCATCCTCTCGTGCAGACCAATCAAAAATCGATAGTTTAAAGGACAATAAATTGAATTTACATCGAATAAATAAAGACAATGCTCAAGCTTTACGTTTTGGCCCAGAACTTTTTCATAGACTGTCAAATAATGAAAATAAAACCACCTTGCTTCACTTCTGTTGATTTTTCTAATAAATCTTCGCCTCAGTTGGCAATGTTTTCTCGGGATAACAATCTGCTCTAACCCCCTCTCAGCTATGTGTTATTTATATAGTGTCGTAATACACGTGTATTGTTGACTGTATGTTAAAATCTTAAAAAGACATTGTTTTACAAAAACAAAGTGTAATAAAAGTTGTATCGTGTTTATAAATAGTTTTAACTTTGTCAGCGGTTTATTGTAATTTCAAGCCTTCTATGAAAGAGAGATTTGGAGAACCACAATTGTTTTCCCGAACCGATAACAAAGATTGCACAACAGAAAGTTACAAATTGGCACACTTTCCGATTTTCTTTATAAAATTTTATTGAAAACATTTAACCCTAAACGGTGATATATTTTTTATATTTTGGGAAATTGGGAAACTATGCAACTATGAACCATGCTATGGTTATATAATTGATATCATGGATATATATTTCTTCATGGAAATGTAATAAGATTTCAAATCTAAAAGATGATATGTCAACGAAAGCAAAAGTGATACAGGAAAAATCATATACAAATAACACTTGGCGAAGCATGTTGTTATGAGTCTTTAAAATAAGTGAAAAGGAAATCACTGACTGACTGAGATCTCTCAAGAAAATCAATGTACTGTATCCCTGTATCTGAAAAAGGAGGAACTGTATAATGGAATCATCGTATACAAGTGATGCAGCAATACCAACATAATCTTGTATTTATATGTTGCTACTAAGAAAATACGAAAATAATGTATTCAAGATTCAATAATTATATATCAAGTTTTAATAAAGGCAGGCCATAATCATTTTACTTTACTGAATTAAATATGATTTTTATTCTTGTTGTAGAATTTTTGCTATGCCGACAATGTCACCTGACAAATATTTGAGGCAAAATTCTGTTTTTGACGTGATAAAGCGCGTCAAATGCTGATGTTAATGTTACAATATGCTTATTCGCCACCAATATAACCTCATTTTCCGAAGAAAAAGGTTTGTTTTTGTAGATGGAAACAAAAATCGTGCTCTTATATCATTTTATTAGTGGCTAATTAGATAAATCATACTTATCTATGTTAAAATATCAAAACCATATCAAAACGAAAATTTGTTTGATAAATCAAAGGACACATTAGATTTGAAAAGCAGGTTTAGGTGTAGTCATTTGCGAAATGTTGATCATCATTTTTTACTTATAAAGTCTGTTTTGCTCTTTTTTTTCTGTTTGACTGCTCAATTATTCACCAATGCCTTGTATTGCATTAACTAAAACGTACAAATGTCAAACAAAATAAGTTGAAGTAATTTCGTGTAGAATTGTTGCAAAAGCGATTTCTACTTTCCCTTTTCAATCAAAATTAATGGTTTTCGACTGAAATGAAAACATATATTCCGATTCATTGATACAAAAGGACAATATCTTTATATTATTAGTTTTAATAAAGACGAAATATTGAATAACCCGACTAATCCAGTCGTTATATTCCGACTCACAATCGACCGCGTACATTCGAGAAGACACTGACCGATAGAAGGCGCTGAATCATTCGAGTTACATATTAAACAATCTCAAGCAGGAACGTGTGTCACTCTTATTATCAAATGTATGAGTGCTTCAATTGTAAACCTTTGGTATTTATGTCTCTCTCTCTCTAAAAAAAAAATCAAGGAGACATCAATTTTATGTAAACAAAAATCAATTTTACAGTTACAATTTTTCATTTTGTAGCTTTACACTTTGGTCTTTTATGCGTTTTGGAACAATTGAGCCAGTTAACGCTGACGTGATGGCTTTTGGTTTATTTTGCATTTTGTTTTCAAAAAAGAAAATATAAATTGATGGTTTTAATCAAGAAAAATATAAGTATGCCTAGTCTTATTACATTTTTATTTAAGTCATATGAAACCTCAAATTTGAAAGAAAAATTGAATTTGCTATAAAACAAGTGTAAAAGAAAATCCTTTATCTTATCAAAATCTGCAAAAATGTACTGCTATTTAGTTATTGTCTTCCCGTACTCTAATTCACTGATAACTTTTCCGTATATAGTGATCTATCGATAGAAATTCGGCAACCGCACAGCGCAAGTGAAAACCGTGATTAAAAGAATGTAAACAAACGTGCACTGGAAGGTGAATATTGTAAATGATTATGAAAGAAGAATTTAATACTCCACATCATAACGCAACTGTTATGGAAATGTTTAATAAAAAAATGAAAACGCATGTAAAATACAAAAAAAATGAATAACATTGATTTATCAACTCACTTATTTTCACATACTCCATGATTCTCAGTTAATTGTTTATCAATGTCACGATCCATTAAATTTCGGCAACAAACCCGAAGATTAATAATTAGATCCTTTTTCGATCAAAACTAGCTGAATGAAATATATTTTGTCGTATAAACATTATGGGCTCGTAATAAATATAAAAAGTGGCTTAAATGACTTAGGTTAGTATGTATGCTTGCATTGGTTCAATAATTCCATAACATTATATTAACAAGAAACTCGTTTCATGTGACTTTAAGGTTGATCATGTATCGTTATCCAATATGAACATTTGTATTAATACGATACGACATTTCAACGTAAGATATGTAGCACCACTTCAAATATATGAAGAGTTTGGTTTGGGACGATATGTTTTTGTTTTGTTGTCCCAAAGATATGTTATATGTTACAATAAATTTGTGTAACAAGGGATTATGTATAATCCCTGATATTTTCAGGGATTGTGTATAATCACTGGTAACTTTAGTGATTATATATAATTACTAAAACTTTCAGGAATTATGCATAATCACTAGAAAAAATGTCGGGGATTTTACATAACTGGATAAAGAGACAATGAATAAAAGTTAAATAATTTACTCTATAAAATCATCATCAACATTAAAATCTTCAGAACAATAATCTAATACAAATAATTTATGTTTACAAACTGCATTGTTAATTTCGATAACATCAACTATTAGCATTTGCTGTGTTTTTATTGGCAACAACAAAATTTATTTCTTTAAATACCCTTGTCCTTCACATACTGAATTTAATTTTACTGCATGTTGAAAAGAAATAAAGTGTTCATTAGAAACATCCGAATGTGCTAAAATAGTGAATCAGACATCTCAAGTTGATTTCTTGCGTATGATCTGAGCAAAGCTTTGTGTTTCGTCAGCAGGCAAAACCCTT
This sequence comes from Mytilus coruscus, assembly GCA_017311375.1. Lineage (NCBI taxonomy): Eukaryota > Metazoa > Mollusca > Bivalvia > Mytilida > Mytilidae > Mytilus > Mytilus coruscus. The sequence goes on along the minus strand of CM029596.1, from coordinate 88,199,387 downwards.
TTCAGTCCTTTCATGAACTTTTAAGTTCATAAGAAAAAACACTATACAACTACGACCGATTTGTACGGTAGCATAATAGCACCACACATTTTTTTTTATATTTCTTCCTTTGTTTGCGTTATAACGCAAACATTTGTGAAATCACGCAAACCTTTGCGAAATAACGCAAACATAGGAAGAAATATAAAAAAAAAAGATTGTTGGCGCTAATACGCTTCCGTAGATTTGATCCATCGTTTCTGAGACATACATTGATATTTCACTGTTTGATATTTTTCTGTTTCAAGTAAGTTCCAGTGAAAACAAAACTACTATAAACAATTTTATTTTATGTTAATTAATTAATTTGCCACGGTAAACATGTTGTAGCACGTCGTAATAAGAAAAAAACTGAATTTGGCCCCACCTTTTTATTTTTTAAAGCGATACCTATGTTTTAACTTACTATTCTTCCATGCGATTAATTCTCTTCTTTCCATCCCTGTTTAATCATCGGAACAAAACGTTGCCGTGCATTCGTTCTGAACTACTTCCATACATCGGTCTAGAAAAAACTTATCATTGATAAAACGCCTGATGCATGATAGAATTTCTATTTTATACTTCTTTCCAGTCTGATCTTTGTAATTCGACTTAAATGAAACTCCTTTAAATCGTTTTCCTCCCCATGAACTTAAGTCTGTTTGATATCTCAATGATTCCAGAGATTCGGCATTTGAACTTCGTTTTCCACCCCACGGATTAAAAGTATAATGTTTACCCAACAAACAAGTTATTCTCAAAAGTCTGTTATCTTTGGAATTGATACCTGGAGGACAGTCATCTTGACCGATTACAGTTTCACAGAGTATAATCATTATAAGCCATCCGATATATGTATTCCACATCGTCCGTACCGTTCTCCAAGTGAGGAAAGCGAACCAAAAATGACTTATATAAACAAAGTTACGTAAGTGAGAAGTTTTTCAGACACTTTAAAACCACACATGAAAATTAAATTGTACTTGGGATCAAGCTAATCTCTATATGACATTAACATTTTCGTACTTGCGGAAAAGCTTATACTATCATGTTCAATTACATTGTGCTGTTGTACGGAGACACATATTTAAATAAACAGAATAGTTTATTGTTAAATATAACTTTATTTATTGCTAACAAGAGTGAAATAAGAAGAATTATTATTCTATTGGGTAACACATAATCACGTGACATGGAATGATTCAGTTAGTTTTCATTTAAATACCAGGAACCACGCATAACCCTAAACATTTACACCAAGCGATGAACAGCCCTATTATTCACAAGTTAATAACCTTTTAAGCTTCTTGGTTTCTTCACGAGTTATCTCCCATTAAATTAACGTCACAGACGTATGTTAACAAAATGGTAACGGCAAAGATCGTGTGCAAAGATGACGTTACCACTGTTTCGGAGTTCGGATCATGTAACTAGGAAACAAGATCAAACAAGACTGGAAATTCGTCTAGTGTCGAGGATATCTATCAGTCTTAAACGGTTCTTTTCAGGGCCATCAATATTTTACAGAAAGAGTCTACCTTTGTTGTACATAGAGAAATTATTCGCCTCAAAATAATGTCCTAACCGTCGTAAGCAATTTGACTATCTGTAACTACAGAAAGGCAAATGCTTTTCGATGGTTCAAAAGGCTTTTCCACTGTAAGCTCAGTATAATACAACAATTGAGGCACCTTAGCTGCGCCCTCTAGGAAATGACCTTTTAGGGTTGACAATTTTAGATATTCACCTTTTTACGGGCAATAATTGTATGATATAATACTTTGTCGTTTTTGCAGACTATGTTTAATAAATGCTTATAGATACAACACAAACGAGTTATGTGTTTTTATGTGAAAACTTCTAATTATCATTCATTAGTTTTATAGAGATAAATGAAAATAAAATACGTTTTATGCAATTTTCGGTATTCAAAGGAGTTCAATCAAGACCAGAAAAACTATTGCAATAATGTATACTCTACTTCAACAGCGATGACATTTATCGTATTGATCTTAGTTATCTTAAAAAATAGGGTCAGTACAAATAATATGGAATTTAGTACACACAACTTTGATTCTGATATTCGAATAAATTTCGTTTTGTTTGTCTGATTCGATCTTTTTCTGGGAATATTTTTGAATCAACTAGTAGAATTATAATATTTTCAAGAGTTTTGTATGTAAATCCGCAAGGATTTGTATTTATCATGCATGTTGTAGCAGTTTATCGTGATACAATTTTTTTTTATCGCGTGATGAAAAACAACAGTTCTCTGTTTATGGTCAATGTTGCTACACAACCCACAACTTAATCCTATTTGAGTGATCATGTATTATACGAAAATAATCACAGTTTACATTTCCTATAAAATATGATAAACGAAAATCATTTAATTTTATAAACGAAATGTAAAATTATTTTGAGAAAAACAACCGTCCCACCTATGTTCTTGGGCAACCGTAGATGCTATACCTTTAATTCGAAAGATACAAAACATGTTAACGTACTTGATTTTTAAATATTCGTTGAAAATTAACAAAACTTAAAATTAATTCCTTTAAAATCAGATAACCAAAGAACATTTGAAATTTTTCAAAATAATAGGTTTTAATTCACGTTCAGATGCTCTCGATGTCTTGTACTCGTTGCTACCATATCACCCCTCCATCAGTAACATGGCATGTGTCTATCAACAAAACTATATCAGATCGTCCATAATATTTTTATAAGAGCTTCTATTGAGTCTTGATGATAATTTATCTTCAAGTCATAGTCAAATATGCTCGTTATATTTCAGAGCGTGGACAACCGAAGCAAGTGAGATATACTAAAAATGTAATATACAAGACTTATAAATGAGTAAGACAGTCACACATTTCATCTTCATAGAGTCTTTAATTGTGCGTTTATCAATGTGACAGATAGTGATAAGACAAGAAACATTTTTCAATTATTTCAAATAGTTCATCGGTATAAATTTGCACAACCTAAATGATTTGACAAGAAGAAAAACGGCCAAAAGGCCATAAATAAAGGCGACAGTAGTTTACTGAAGTCCAAATCACGTAAATCGACTAGGAAGAGACAAATCTAGGCAACCAACAGAAACAGACACAAAAAAACCTGAAGATTAAGTAATTTGAAACTGGGCCGGGAATGAATTCGGATGCTCTGGAAGGGTAAGTAGTTCATGATCAATAAGTGAAATCCGTCCTACTGCTCGTTGAAAATTAAAAAAATCGGTTATATCACAATCGAGGAAAAGAAGACGAAATTGTGGAAACAACAAATGGAACACAGATATTCCAAAACCGCCAACTAAACCATGATGGAGCCCCTGTAATGTTGCTGACCATAGAAAAATTTGACGAGTAGTAAAAAGTTTATTTTACCCAGAAAACATGTAAATGATAACAAAATTTTATACCGTTTGTGTACACTTAGTTTTTAGAACATGATTCAATTCAAAGTTCTTGCGGGTGATGTTATTGTGAGGGGATTCTGAACATTTACAAGGTACGAAACTTTCATCTCATCGAACAGAAAACTCAAAATTCATTCTTTTTTACTATGGCGACCGTAGAGTCTATTTCTGAGCTGAAGCAGCTTATTATTGGTATAGATGGAACAGTAGGTACTTTATCAAACAAGCTAGGAAATATAGAGGACCGTTTCGCGCGCATGGTAACAGAAATTAAAACTGAGGTAGAGGTAGTAAAAACTGATGTTACAAACAAGAAAGTTGAGCTTAAAAATTACGGGAGGACCATCTTGAGTTAGAAAAAGGTGTCTAATACATAGAATTAGAAATAAATAGGGTAGAAAATAAGAAGTTGGAGCTATTCAGACAAAGTCTAGACAGTAAAAGTGCAAATCTTCAAGAGCAACAGATTTTACTAGAAAAGCATGAAAAAAATACAACGCCCTTGTTTATGGAATACCTGAAAGTGAACACAAAAATATATATGATGTGCTTAATACATTTACAAGACCTGAAAATTGATAAAGATAAGGCTGAGAGCTTCGCTATTGTCAACACTCATCGTATTCCGTCAAGGCAAACATCTGACCAAACTAAAAGGCCTGCTCTTATTATAATTCACTTAATGCACTACGCAGACAAACAGCACGCCATGTCTAAAAGTTATCATTTGTCTGGCAAACGAATGTGTATTGTTGACGATCTACCCCAATCAGGAAAGAATCGAGGCATAGACTAGCAAAGATGGCTTACAAAATTATGCATGAGGAACATCTGCAAACAAGAATCAAGGTTATCGGGACCCGTCTTCTCTAAAACACGTACAAACTCAAAAGATAACTGGTTTCTTAGAAGGGAGGTTCTCTGTTCCTTACATGACTAAGCTTCCATGTTACACCATTAATTTCATTTGTGAAAAATACATTGACTATCTTTGAGATGTATTTAATTAACAAGTATATATATATTCTTTCTCTTGTTATTTCTTTTACTCTTTGAAGTGTTTTCCATCAGCTAGTTTGATCTACAAATGTATATGCATGTTTCTAACATTACATACACATTATATATATTTCAGGTTTTGAAAAAAATACAGTATGTAAAAATGTGTTGAGTATACAATGTGCTAGTTTTTATGTTTTGCATTTGTTTTTTTTTTTTTTTTTTTTTGTGCTTATTTTTGCTATTTGATCATAAATATACAATTACATTTTGACAGTAAAACTTAAAAATGAAAATCACTTGAAGCAACTTTCAACGGTATCAAAATTAAAAATTATTCAAGATTTTAACACAATTTAACTTTTACCAATCAAAGGGAAATAACTCAAAAATATTAATTGCATTTGAAAAAATTTTTTGAAACAAAGAAAGTGCTATATTTAAATTATCAACAAATTGAAATTTTAAAAGAATTATGTGAAGAGTGCAGCTTATTTACTCATAAATCTAGTTATATTTTCCATTTAATGTACATTTCATAATGTTAACCTTTTATCAAACTATTACTCAAACCCCCTCCAGCAGAGCATAAATGGTAATTTCAGCAAACTGGATGACTATGCATTTTGCAGGTATAGATCTTATATTTTTTAACGTACTATTATTTATTATTTTTATTTATTTTCACTCAACTTTTTTTCATTTCCTTTCTTTTCCATGTTTTATTATTTTGTTTATTATCTCATTGGCAAATATAGGTATAGAAACTCATAGCAGCAAGATTGCAGAATATTCATTGTGTTAGCTATTCATTACTTATTGTCAGTTGTGTGGGACATTTTTCAGTCATTGTATATTTAAAAACTGTTTTTGAACTATATGTGTCATGTATTCTTTAAATGAAAAATAATCTTATTCAGATTGTCTCATACAACTGCCAATGACTTAATTAATTTGAAAAACGAGGAGATGTTTTAGATTATCTAAAAGCAAAATATTGTAACTTATATTGTCTTCAAGATACACACTTTTCTGAAAAAGACGAGCAATTTATTAAGAATCAATGGGTTGTAGAATGTGTCTTAGTTCCCTTTCCTCAAAACCAAAGAGGAGTGGCCATTTTATTTAATAATAATTTTGAATATAACATTTTACAAAGTAAAAAAGATCAAAATGGTAACTTCTTGGGATTGTATATTGAGATTGAAGATAACAATGTCACTTTAATTACATTATATGGTCCAAATAGTGATACCCTGAATTTTATGACAAAATTGGTGAAATAATTGAGGAATTTGATAACCAGACTGTCATTGTAACAGGAGATTATAATTTAGTGCAAAATCCGGACCTTGATACTTTTAATTACCGAAATATTAATAATCCAAAAGCCAAAGAAAAAGTTCTAGATAGAAAGGAAATTTATAATTTAATTGGTCCCTTTAGAAAATTATATCCAGAAAGTAAAAGGTGTACTAGGAAGAAACCAAACCCCATAAAACAGACCAAACTAGAGTTTTTTAGTTTCATCGAGTTTTTATCCAAATATAAATGATATAAAGATACAAAATAGTTATAGATCAGATCACTCGCCTATTTTTTACAACTAAAACTTAATAACTTCAGTATTGGGAGGAGTTTGTGGAAATTTAACAATTCTCTTCTGTATGATCTAGATTATGTTCATATTGTTAAAGAGGTTATAAGTAAAACTAAAGAGCAATATGCTTCTCTTGTATATAACAGAGAAAAACTAATTTTAGTAGATTCTAGTGATGAAGAGTTCACAACTAATGATCATTTATTTTTAAAAATATTATTAAATGAAATAAGGGGAAAACATAATCATATGCTTCATTTAAAAAAAAAGAAACAAATAAATTAGAGCATTTACTAGATGAAGATATAAACAAATTGGAACAAATATCTCAAACAGATGAAATTTTGGAACAAATGTCTCAAACAGATGAAATTTTGGAACAAATTGAAAAAAGAAAACAGATTTAAAAATTCTCAGACAAAATAAATTGAAGGGCAGTAAAGAACGTCAAAGACACAATGGGAAGAAAAAGGAGAGAAACCATCAAAATATTTTATGAATTTAAAGAAAAAAAAATATGTTAATAAAACAATTCCTTAATTAATTGATAAATCAGGAAGTATAATTGAAAACCCAAAACAAATACTAACTGAGGCCAAAAATTATTACATAAACCTATATTCCAAAAACGAGACAATACAGTCTATTAATTTGAATAATGCTTTACCCCATAATGATATACCTAAACTATCAGACAGTATGAGAGAGTCCTTTGAAGGGGAAATAACAATTATAGAATTGAATGATGGAATTAAAACAATGAAAAATTTGAAAAACCCTGGATCTGAAGAATACACAAATGAATTTCTAAAAAAGTTTTGGATAGATATAGGTAAATTTGTTCATAGGTCAATAAAATATGGTTATAATCAAGGTGAAATGTCTATTACCCAAAATCAAAGTATTATTACTTGCATCCCAAAAGGGGACAAACCAAAGCAATACATGAAAAATTGGCGTCCAATCAGTCTTTTAAATACTGTTTATAAATTAGCATCACGTTGCATTGCAGAAAGAATAAATTTTTTTTTGTCAATTTTAATTAATAATGACCAGACAGGATTTATACCTGGTAGATTTATTTGTGATAATACCAGATTGATGTATGATTTAAATCACTACACTGAAAAAAAAAGATATCCAAGGCATTCTCCTTATCGTTGAATTAAAAAAGCTTTCGATACAATCTCAATGATTTTCATAGAACATGTTCTTAATTTTTTCAACTTTGGAAATTCCATAAAACACGTGGTTAAAACTTATTATACAAATACCAAATCAGAGTAACACAGAATAATTTTCTTTCAGATTATTTTACAATTCAGAGAGAGGTTGTAGACAAGGAGATCATTTATCTCCTTACATTTTTTTGTCATGTGCTGAAATTTTAGGAATACTACTCAGAAAAAAAAGAAAATATTAAAGGTATTACTATTGATGACTCAGAATTTTTGATATCACAATATGCTGATGACACCACAATTATTTTAGATGGTTCACCAGAATCCTTAGATGCATATCGTGGTGTTTTAGACTTACATGCTGACTGGTCTGGTCTGAAGATGAATTTAGAAAACTCAAAGGTAGTATGGACTGGGAAAAATAATTATAGCCAATATATAATGTGTGTAAAGTGGGGCTTGGACTGGGGTTCCAACAGATTTACGCTCCTGAGTATTAAATATTCGGTTGATTTACAAGAAATGGAAACACTAAATTATTGACCCAAACTTAAAGAGATAGAGAGAACAATAAATAGTTGATCAAACAAACACTTTTCTCCAATTAGAAAAATTACTATAATTAAAAGTCTTATAATCTCAAAGCTTAATCCTTTATTTCTAACATTACCAAATCTTAACCTTGGGTTATTTAACCAACTAATATTAACTGGCAGGAATTTAAAAAAAAACGTATAATATTGATACCAACTTTTTTATATACCAGGGTGTAATTTCAGCAGTTAATTCTTATATGAAAAGTTTTGATATTAAATGTAATCAGATTTGTAAGCTTTGTGGGCCAATTATACCAATTACTATATTTTTAAATTCTACACAAGGATCAAAAGACATGTACAATGTTTTAAAAGATAAAATAACAAATATCACATCACAGGAAAAGTGGTCCTTAATCCTAAATAGACATAATATTATATCGAATAAAGTGTATAGAATGCCATTTTACATAACTAAAAATTCAAAATTACAGTGGCTCCAAGACAGGATCACTCACAGAATTTTGGGGACAAATGAATTTCTCTACAAAATTAAAGGAATCAATAGAAACCATAGAACACATATTCTGGACATGTCCAAAAATATTTGATGTATGGGAAGAGCTTAATAGATGGATATATATATTAAAGTCTAAATTGAGCTACCACTTAACTTAGACAAAGTCTTATTTGGGATATTAGAAAAAACGGGGAAAAAAACTACACAAGAAACTCATAATATTATTAACTAACATTATATATACAGAACAAAAATGCAAAATGGACAAGTAAATATTATAGCTTTAAAAAAATATCTTAAAGAAAATTAGTTTATTGAAAAATAATATTTCATAAAAATAAAGCATTGCAAAGAGTGTACTCCAACTAATAGAATAATTATACTTATAAGTAAATTTTAGGTAATAAAAGATCTTCCTAATCCAGACAGCATAGGTTTTTTTACCATTATTATTTATTTATAAGTTTGTCAAATGATTCAAAAACCAACTCTATGTATTTGTCTTGATTTTGCTGATGTACTATGGATTAATTACCGTAATTATACCATATACTATGATTAATTATATATATAGTTTTGCAAATAAACACATTACACAAAAAATGACGGAGCTTGACTTATTGGAACCTATCCGTAGTCATCTGTTACACGTATATTTCATAATGGCAAACCTAATCATTATGGTGTTCATAAAATCTTCGAAAGGATGACTTCAACTAAACATTAGGAACCATTGGTTCAATAGCTTCTTTGTTTGCAGCAACCTCTATCAATGTAATTATGATAAGAATTTCTGGAAAGGAATATCGTATCTATTTGGTGATACATACTCCGTTTCAAAATACTTGAAGTTTTGTTACTTTTGTTCAATTCGCAACACTGATTTGTCAAGCTGTGAGTACTTCTGAAAATGAATGTTCTTAGAATATAGATATAAGAAGATGTGGTATGAGTGCCAATGAGACAACTCTCCATCCAAGTCAAAATTTATAAATGTAAACCATTATAGGTCAAAGTACGGTCTTCAACACGGAGCCTAGGCTCATAACGAACAGTAAGCTATAAAGGGCCCCAAAAATTACTAGTGTAAAATCATTCAAACGGGAAAACCAACGGTCTAATCTATATAAAAACGAGAAACGAGAAACACTTATGAACCACATCAACAAACGACAACTACTGAACATCAGATTCCTGACTTAGGACAGGTGCAAACAAATGCAGCGGGTTTAAACGTTTTAATGGTACCAAACCTTCACCCTTTTTCTGAAACAATAGTGTAACATCACAACATAGAAAGACACACTATAAAATATCAACTGAAATAGCTTAACTCAATCAAAGGACATATTAACACCATTGAACATACACTGAACAAATAAATTTGACCTATGATACAATGTAAATTCAAAATAAATAAACTAAGGAAAAATAATAAAAGTAACATGTTATATCGCTATGAAATGTTAAACAATTTAAGAAAAACAATATGCTCGAACAAAATATCAGCCATTTACAATAACTTTAAACACAGGAAATAAAATAATTTTGTTGTTAGGTATACGTATACAGTTACAATAGAGAAAGGAAATATTTTAAAAAAATAAATAATTTTGATGTTCATAGTACGAAGTGGAAATTTATATTAGTACCAAACACTTATCAAAGCTGGTATATAGACCAGATATAACCCTGAATAACATTAAATAACAAAAAAAGCATTACAATTAGTATCAACAGGTCAAATAAACAAGAAAGTACTAGTAGAAGTCCGTTTAAACTGCTTGATATTCATGTGCCTCACTGTTGATGTCCGTTACAAATGTTTCACATCTAATTTTAAATCTGCATAAATGAAGAAAACAAACCTCTTTATGATATAATCTTAAGCAAGATCATTTTACATACTAAATTCGATGCCAAACAGTTCTGTCCTAGACATATTCGGACATTTCTTTTCAGGTTTTGAAATTGTTACAAATAAACTCATCATAGATCCCCAATTTAAAATGTTGCACGACAGACGCGCGTTTCGTCTACAGAAGACTCAACAGTGACGCTCGAATCAAAACTTAAAAAATTCCAAATATTGTACGAAGTAAAAGAGCATTCCGGAAGTTTTTGCTAAATACAAATAAGTGCGCTTAAAGTGTGCTTTGAACTCTCACAGAGATAATAGTACCTCATCATAGAAGCACATGTCATTTAGTAAATGTTGGAATTTGAGCTCTACATGTTTATTTTATATGCGTTTTATGTTTGACTATTATCACGAGCACAAATCTTTTTTTCTATTCTAAGTGATTTCTAAAGAAGCCTCTATTTGTTTAGAAAGTCATCAACAAGACGTAATGATCTCCTACATAATTTCAAAGGGTGAATTGATTTAGAAGTTTTTTTTTTCCAAGCCTAAAAGAGTACTATAAAGACATGCAGTTTTTAAAGGATTGTTCTGTGTTATGTTATCAATCTCAATGATTGCTTAACATTTCTACTGAGTATAACATTCATCGCTGATTAATAAAAAAAATTCTTAACCCATCTGAGAAGTATACCGGATTATAGCTTTACTGTGTAATAATATATATTCTGATATTTTAGTACCACAGAGAGGTAAAGATGATATAATCTTGAGCAAGATCATTCCACATACTATCTTATTTGACATGTCATTACCATTAAAGAAAATAGATAGTTGTACATACAAATTTATCTATAAATCTTTTAAATAATTATCCTTTCGTAAAAAAAAGCAGATTGTCAGAATACGCCTTCGCAGTCGTCATTTAAAGTCTGGAAAACTTTTACATTGTTCAAAGGTTATTTTTGAAAAAAAGATGTTTGTATAGGTTTTATAGACTTTTTGACGCATTAGGTCTTAATATTTAATTTTAGTAAATCGCAAGCTCTTAACTTCCTACAATCATACAACTGATAAGGATACACCTCCGACAACAGTTACAGAATACTGAATACTTAATCTCTATAAAAATAAGAGTAAATGTGAGATATAATTCCAACGACACAGTCTCGCTAACAGATACCAATCAGTTCAACATACAACCTCTAGTGGCAGTCATCTCATTTTGTTTGTCCTGTGTATTATTTGGTTTATACGAATTTGCTATCTTATTTAAACATATTCTTTGCTATACAAATTGTCTATATTTTTTTATACTATTTATGAGTACTTATTTCTACGATTTTTGTATCAATTTTACATACATATTCTTTCTATTTGCTATCCAGAGTTTGCTTTCCTTATTAGTATTTGTCATACTTATATTAAACGGTTTTGCATGTACTTGGTTGTGTCTTTCAAGCAAGTGTGAGGGATACATCAAACGGTTATCGAAACTAAGCATGGACATAGCAAATTTTCTTCACAGCAAATATATAATTTTGAAATGAAGGGGTTGACGTTAAGGATGTACTTAGGTCGGGTTTGGTAATTTTAGTCAGATGTTCGGACTGTTTTTTTTTTTTTTTTTTTTTTTTTGTACGATATAGGGTAAAATATTTTCCCCCATAACACCCATTTTTCTTTTCATATAAGACTTCATTCAATAGCTCATAAAAGGTCATTTACCAAAATTTAAGCAGATTCTAGATTTCTTTTCACTCGATTTGAGACCCAAATAATACCAATCGAAATATAAGGTAAAAGTCCGAGTCAGCCTTTTTCCGCCATTTTTTAAAAATTAAATATCTCGAAAAGGAGCTCCATAACCTATCAATACTTTTAGCTTACAACTAATTCTCTTCTGACTTATAGAATCAATTTTAAATTCTACATTTTTTTTTAATTTTACTTAAGAACATTCTTAACAAGTTCTTCATTTGTATGTTTAAAAAATGTTTAAAATTGCATAAAATCATCCTTAAATGCAGTGAATCTTTAATTTTTAAATAAATTGTCTTTTTTGTCATTTGCCGTTTTATCAGTATGTTCAACAAATCAACTGATAAAGACTATTCAATTGTGAAACCATTTTGTGACAATTTTGCCTTGGAAATGTTGTAGATACACTTAGCTCTAAATCGAAATAAAAAAATGTTGAAATTCATTTTAATTGTGATATTTTTCAGAATATGTATGTTATACTAACCAAAGAAGCCAGACTAATAATTTGGTACGCTAGACGCGTGTTTTGTCTTCATAAGGCTCAAATTGGCGCTTGAACAAAACAGATGAAGGTTAATTCAAAAACAAAATTGAAGAGCATTTAAACCAAAAATTCCGAAAAATTAAGCCAAATACGGCTACGACAATATATGCCAATGGTATAAAAACCTTAGTGTTTCGAATAATTCAACATTTAATAAACAGTACAACTAAAGAAATGAACATAAATGATATTTCACGTCAACACAAAAGTGCTGAATAATAATAAAAATATGTTATTACAATGTATTAAAATAATTTGAATATTCCTCATGCAGTATAGACTATTTGCAATGTCTACAAATGAGGACATAATTGCAATTAATCATTTCACGAAATTCAAATAATTAAAACTAGATTCATTGATTGTTAATTGCTTTACGTCCAATAGCCAATATCTATATGTATATTCAGAACAAATACAATTTGAACTGCTACTGGTAAAAGAAGGTACTCTAAGGAGGAGTCTTCGAAAAGCCCATCAACGAATCATTCAAAGAGTTCATGCAAATGTTTGGTAAAGTGCAAAAGGCGGCACCCTCTATAAACGAAGCTTCAGATTTAACGTCCAAATTCCAACCGTATATATGAAATGGAACATGTATCAGCAAACTCCATAAATTTTCTTTTGCCGAAAAAAAAATTGTCTTGCTTCAGTTTGTATGAAATGTTATATCCAGCATTCATACTTCCTGAGAAACAAACAATTAATAGTCAATGACATATATTTTAAATGTATACAATGCACGTAAAGTGTCGTAAATATGCATTCGTTTTTCAATTTAAAGTGTTATTTTTAAGAAAAAAAAAAATGTCCAAGGTTTTTTGTTAAAAACGATAAAAGTTAATATTATTATTGTGTATAGTCTAACTAACTTGATTCGTTTAGAAAGAGTCACATGTTCAACTATATTTTCAAAGGTAGACTGAAAACAGCGGGTAGAAAAGTGATATTCCACGGTTATTTTTAGTAAGTGAGATTGCACAGTTATTTTAAGAATTTCTGACACAATCGAAGCAACCAACCAAATAAATTGGTGCACTACTTTTGGCTTATTGGCAATAATAATATAACAATTGACGCATTTGCATGAGGTCAATATGAGGCTATATCGACTTAAAGAAGTATATCGACCTCGGAATTCGTCCTCAGTCAATATACTTCTTTCAAGTCGATATATCCTCGTATCGACCTCATACAAAGGCTGTAATTGTATATTGCTCAAAATACTCCTGTCTGTTTGTGTTGGTTACACAATTTTGTCAATATAACGGAACAATAAACAAATGTCATACAAATTGGAGGTTTGGCTAGCAATAAAACCAAGTTTAACCCAGCATTTTTTTCTGAAAATGCCTGTTCCAAGTAAGAAATATGGCAGTTGTTTTTCACTTGTTCTATTGAATGATAGGTTTTATTTTGTCAGATTATATGGACTTCCCCTTTTTGAATATGCCTTGGAGTTCAGTATTTTTGTTATACTTTTTTTATAATATAAAATGTATATGGGTCATCGGTTTCATTTCCACACTGAAATGAGTTATTTCCGATATGTAAAAGGAAAAACGTCAACATGACAAACAAAGCATAGTGTCATGACTACATGTGATGCAAATATTGTCTATTGTTAAGATCGCATGTCAGCATCTAAATATAGTTTTTTGTGTGGGTCAATGAGTGACTTTCTATTTGACGCATACTCTGCATCATATTAACATTTTACTACAAAGGGAGGGAAATCACCAGTTAAAATTTTCAATCATCACGTTAATCAAACTACCATATTATCTATTAATGAATGGAGCAGGTTTTGTTTTCCCCAGAAGTGCTCTTATTTCTATTTCAATTAGATAGATTCGACATAGTTAAAAGAATTCAACGACTAGCTAAGCATTTTTCTTAGGTATCACTTACTTACTCACTGAAGTCACATGATTCTGAAATGACCAATGTTTGTCTGAATATTGTCTTGACATCATGAAAAGTATATATCAGGGATGGGGTAATCGTAATCTGATTACAATTTCCCAAGTTATCGACAATAATCTATGTTCGTCAAAATTTTCGATTACATGTAAGCGTAATTTAATCGATAACAGCAAATAATGTCATGTAATTATCGGTTACTTTTCGACGACATTTCGACTACTTTAGCAAGATAGATTTATCAAATATAATCTAGTTTAGATGAAAATAGACAACTGCATGTATATGTTGTGTACAAATTATCATTTTGTACAAATTATAATCTGTACAAAAAAATTGTACAAATTATAATTTGTATTTTGACCAAAAAGTGCTTATACAAATTACCATTTGTACAAAATTTGACTAAAATTCACTTATAACTTGTACAATAATTTATAGCATGGATTTGGTTAAAAAGCACTGATACACTATATAGAATTTTTATTTAATGACCACACAATAAACCTTATTCACAAAATACAAAAATACATGTAGTTCTTAACATTTGTTTGAGCATGTGAGTGAATTATTGCATCGGGAATTGCACATTTTTTGCTTTTTACATTCTCAGAACCCTTGTTGTGAATACACATGTGTCTTTAACAGCTTCAACTTGATTTCTAGACAAATATCCTTTTAAAGTTTCTTTAGCTGTTACCCAAAATCTCCATATTCAACAATTACGCCTAAGAGATTTTGAGGATCAGTTAGCGCAAAATCATACTGCGGAATAAGTAAAAAAAAATGTAAAATGACATTATCCCTCTACAGCAAGTTCTGATAATTTAGGTTCATATTCTTTGTAAAAGAGGGACGAAAGATACCAGAGGGACAGTCAAACTCATAGATCGAAAACAAACTGACAACGCCATGGCCAAAAATAAAAAGACAAACAGACAAATAATAGTACAGATGACACAACATAGAAAAATAAAGACTAAGCAACACGAACCCAACAAAAACTGGGGTGATATCTTTGTAAGATATTCAGCTTGGGTCTGTTGGCAACACAGCGCACACATCCTGGCACGTATGCTAAGCTTGTCCTTGGTGAACATATGATTGTGCTTTGATGTATTATCATCTGCTAGTTTCAGAACTTCTTGGACAAATTTATTCTGCTGAACAACAATGCTGGCCTTGTTTACACTATTACATCAACTGCGTGAATGACCAAAAGAGTGTTCACAAACACCTGGGATATAGTGTATATATTTGCCAACTTATTAAAACACTTGACCCCAATAAAATAAACAGTTGAAAAGTGAACAAGAAGAATTTAATACAAAAATGTTTTCCTCAAGGCAATTAAAATGTATGACTGTAACAAATATATAAAAGGCCACTATTTCTATCATGTTAAATTATCAAATATCCTTTGTACAAATTATAAGTTAATTTTAATCAAATTTTATACAAATTGTAAAGTGTACAGACATTTTTGGGACAAATAACAATTTGTACAAAGTTAACATACGAATTATAATTTGTATAAAATGATAACTTGTACACAACATATACATTCATTTTATGGTACAGATAAAATAGAATGTATATATATGACTTGAAAGTTCTATCAAATGTCTTATTCAGATTTATTTTTGGCTCAAAGCTGTCATAAAAATACTTCAGGATATTTCATATGAAAAACAGAAAAATTCTGTTCTACATTTACATTGAAGGAAAAAGGCTTGATTGTGTTAAATAATTATCAATTGAGTTTTAGCTTTGCAAAGATAAAAACATTTGACCCATCATTACGTTAGGATATAAGGATTAAGAAAGGTTTAAGAAAGTTTACAAAGCCATCTTGACAATGAACAAATGCATCGATATTCTCCTTCAGTAAAAGATACATGTACTTGTATCACATTTTGACACTAAAAATATAATATAATGTTTCCAAACAAAAAATGAATCCATGCATTTATTTAATTTGATGTAATCATGTATCAAATAAGCTAGACAAATTATTCCCCCTTTTTTTTTTAAATTTACACAAAAAAAATCAAACATTGTTACAGTAATGCACAGTATAATTGGTCAACTCAGAATTCAAATATATCTGCCAATAATGAGTTAAACAAGCAATCAAATTTTAGTCAGTATGTCAGCAAATATGTGCAAAATATGGAGCAATTAGACACAAAATAAAAAGTGGTGCATTGGTCGAAGTAAATACAGGAACTATATTTTATCACTCTCTCTTGTTAAAACCCCATATTTCAAGAATGTTGCAACTAATTTGGATCCTCGGTCCAGAAACTACAACTGTTTAAAATATAAAATTTCAAAGCAATGCTTGTGTAAATTAATATCCTAATTTCCACTATAAATACGTTGAGCAGTAAAATTGTGTTAAGCTTCCTTTAGTTAATTTTGTTATTTTAGTAGCATGTAATTAACAGTAATTGAAAAGAAATCAATTAGAGTTTAGTCATTCGGAAATAACATTATTACGTATCTAAAAACAAACAAAATGTAACGTCAACTTTCATTGGCCGAAAGATACTAACAAAACAACAATCGTATTGTGCACTTGAATGGACACAGTTGACGGACAAACATTGAACGTACTATCATGGTTACTACGAAAATAAATTAGTTCAATCAAAGTTTGTGTAATAGAAGGTCGAAATGTAAAACTGGCAAGTATTTTTCTTCTGCATGTGTGGAATGAAAAATAATCACAAAGCGGGATATGAAACACACGTACCACCCACCTATCACACTGACGAAATATTATTATATCCTAGAGATCATAGTCTTGAAATGTCAGTAACATTAGATATGTCTTAGTTTAAAAGGAACAATATAAATATACTGTTTTAATTTAAATGTTCAGTAATTTTTCAGACAAGACAGTATGATATTGAGATGTGTATAGGTAAATAGCAACTACTGAATAGTCTGACTATAGACTGAACAGACCTCATTTGACTGCCAGCGAATTGTCTGAACAGTTTTGAATTTACCGCAGTGGAAAAGTCTGAAAATTGAGTGAAAGGCTGAATATAACTTAATAACTTATTGTGCAGTCTTTTAAGAGCGGTTCAAATTAAAACTTACATATCAAAAGTGGTTTGCTGGTGTACTAACGACAGAATATTTATTTCGAGCAATGTATTGCACAAGGATGTCTTCTGTAAAATCGTACCATACAATGTGGTTGTACTATGTATTTTGGCTCTTTTGTCGTTGATTACGGTCTTATTTACGTTTATCTAACATCACTAAGTCCTTTTATTTCAAATCAAATCAAATATTTTATTGTCGTATAAACTTTACAGTTTGTGACCAATATGTATTAACACAATAAACATATATACATGCATACACAATAAAAACAGCATTGATATTTCATAATTTTGTCTCAATGCAAACGAAAATGTATGTAAAATTACAGATAGAACATGTGCATGGGGTTAATCCAGAACTATTTGAGAGGAGGAAGTTGGACTCAATATTTAGTTGTATAAAACATTAAGAATCTTTGCTTTAAATTCGAAATTCGATGCACAAAATAATAAATATAATAAAATTTACATGTACATGTATATTACCTTGAATTGCCACGAGAGAGTTAAGTAAACAATCGTGTACGCAATGGGCCCTTTGATGCAGATCAATGTTTTTCCAGGTGTACTAGGGCAAGGCTTGAAAGTTTATCGGAGGTCAAAGGTTTGAATTGACCAATGACAACCATCGTTTTATAAGTTTATCTAATGAAAATTGTTTGACTGATTATATCGATAAGCTTGGTCGCAGTTAAGTGAATGTATAGTATAGAAAGGAGATCTGAAGATGAAGTTGGAATAACACACAAAGAGGTATTTATCAGTCATCAAAACGAAGCATGAACTACCAATGCACAACAAGAGATAAATGGTCCCAAAACAGTTTTAGTTAAGATTCCCGAATTATTTCGAATAAAGATAGACAGTCAGAGGAAGTAAAATCACAACAATAAGATTGATAAAATAAAATAGTTCATTTGATAAATGTATTTAATATTGTCTATTTTTCATTTGTTTTGAACGATTTTCATTAGGATTTTATTAGAATGTTAACATGTCTTTTCTCTTATTCTGTGACTACTATAACAAAGTAGTCACAGCATCAATTGATATGGTCATACTTATAAATTGACTGTTTACAAAACTTTGAATTTTTCGAAATACTTAGGATTTTCTACATAATGAATAGACTGCCTTAGCTGTAATTGACAAAACCTCTGGTCGTTTTATTTATTTATTTTTTTTTATTCGATCGTCACTGATGAGTCTTTTGTAGACGTAACGCGCGTCTGGGGTACACAATTGAGTCCTGCTGTTTATGATGAATTCATCTTTAGGTAGATGCATGGTATACCGCCATCTTGGATTGTACAATCGCAGTACAAATCGGTCTAGTTATTTTCCCAAATCTGCAAATATGGAGACAGATTTGCAATTTAATGGTTAGACTGTTTATTTAAATAAAGAAAACTTGGTGATTTATTGTATTAATCAAAATATTTAAACAAATATCAAATTTTGTGTTTTTAGAATCATTTTTTTTCAAATAAGCCATTTAAGGGGAGATAACTCTTTTAGTAAAAAATATATACTGGACTGATAGGGAATTTTCTTATTTTTACTTATAGCAAGAAAACAAGTTCGGTGACACCATTTTTTCTTTTTATTTTCTTAAAACATATTATAAAACCTTCTCACAATTTATTTCAAAATTCTATCTCATGGATTTTTTTTTATGCACACAAATGTGTTTTTTCATGAACAATCTAACCAAATTTAGGCAATTTTCAACGACTCATAGCTTGGAAAATAGCACAGTGACCCATACTTTTTATTATATTTTTGAAAAAAGCATAGTAAAATCTTCATTTTGGCAAAGTATAAGAAAATTCTATCTCAAAAAATAAATACTTATGATCTACCTTAATCATTAAAATGAAAACTTTAAGATAAGCATATTCGTTTCTTCCAATATTTTCGTAGTGCTACAAAACCAAATTCTGTCCAGACAGTATACAATGGATAAGATATGTAAATTTCCATTTGATTATTTTAATAACTGTTTGTTGTATTCTTTTAAACTTCTACATAGACAAAAGTTTTTTTATATTCAAAGTTCATTCATTTGCAGTCGAATGTGAAGGTTCTTCAACAAGGTTTGATAAACACATTCAAAAAGTGTGTGCGAGTACTTATATGACTATTTTAACCCTCCTTTCCAACAACAACAACCACAACAATAAATATACACATGACCAAAGTCATTTCATTATGGATAAAATAGAGTTTTGTAAAATCATAGAAAACATATGAATGACCAATGATATTAATCTAATTATGATGAATGTTCTCCAGATTTCTCATTTTTACTCAGAATATGAAAATCCATAAAATAATAGAAAAGTATTATTCTATGTTGTTTGTTTTCGGTCTTTTCTTTTTCGCCAAGGCGTTGTCAGTTTATTTTCGACTTATGAGTGTTGATGTCCCTTTGGTATCTTTCTCCTCTCTTTTACTTAAATATTCTGTAGCATCCTGAACGAAAGTCTTAAAATGAAAACCTAACAAAGCAAAACAATTGAACAAATTATGACTATATGTTCATCTAATTTTTAAAGTGACTTCATTTCCATGAATAATTTGCTACATTTTCATTAAATTTCTGTCCACTTCAAAAATATTGCATATTTTTTTCATTAGAAATTAAATAAGAGAAAAATATAACAAGGTCACAAATTAATAATTACTGTTAAAAATTTTAAAATATCTATCTGATATCAGACTTCCTACTGGGTGATTATAATAATAACATGATTGTTATTAAAACAAAAGTCATCATACAAAGATACCAGACTTATAATGTTGTAACGCCAGGCACGCATTTCGTGTTCAAAAGATACATCAGTGACGGTCGAATAAAAAAAAAGTCAATTGGCAAAATAAAGTACGAATGCGAAGAGCATTCATTTTAAGATATCAAGGCCAAAAATTGCAGTTAAACTGAAATACTTTTCAAATTTGTACTTTGTTTGGCCATTTTCACTTTTTTGATTCGAGCGTAACTGATGAATCTTTGAAGACGAAAAGCGCGACTGGCGTATAGAACTTCAATCATGGTATCTATGATGAGTTTATTTATTCACAGCATCATAAATGATTAAGTTACTTTTCGAAAAAGGAGTACCTCAGCAAGAGACTCTTATCTTTAAAGCATAAATTTTGCCTTTCTCAAGTGAATATCGTTTTGTTTCTCGTTTCTCGTTTTTATATAGATTAGACCGTTGGTTTTCCCGTTTGAATGGTTTTACACTAGTAATTTTTGGGGCCCTTTATAGCTTACTGTTCGGTGTGAGCCTAGGCTCCGTGTTGAAGACCGTACTTTGACCTATAGTGGTTTACATTTATAAATTTTGACTTGGATGGAGAGTTGTCTCATTGGCACTCATACCACATCTTCTTATATCTATATATTTATCCGACTTGGCATTATACTTAGCATCATATTACTTCATGATCAATCAGCAGTTTTTTACGAACTTTTGTTATTATTGATCACTTTGACTCATTTTGTTCAAATTACATATGTCAAAGGACTTTCCATGTTTCTATACATATATATGCATGTTACCACCAGACATTCTCTATAATATTGATACGCCAAAAACAACAACGAAGGACTCATCCAAAAATAGTCCTGCACTTTAGACATTAGATCATTGCAAAGCACACAAGACAAATATATAAAACTGTTGCTGTTTTCATCAAGGATAAATTTTAGCGTTGTTTGATAGTGTGTTTTAGATAAACTTGCCCCTTTTCTTGACAATGACTGCATGTGTCACTGTTTGCACAACTAAACAACCATGATTTACCCAATCAACAAAAGTTTTAATGTGACAAAATAACAGGTAGTAAACAAACAATATAGCAATCAAAGATGAATAAGTTGCGTTTTTTTTTTGGCTTAAGTGCAGTGGCAAATTTATCATGAATATTCATGACGACAGATGTTGGGCTGTAAGGAGAATAGCACATAAGGACAACAAAGCACAATGATTACAAATTCATTAATCAGAATTTATTTCAACATTCAAAATCATTCGAAGAAAAGTTTTAAGAAACCTTTCATTAGTTGGTAAGTTGTTAAAACTCCAATTGAAACCGTCTGTGTGCATAATTATACATAGTTAAGGTGGTACCAAACACCATGACTAAAATTAATTTGGTTCATTTTATTTTCACAAAATTTTGACAAAATATTTACTTTTATCCTTTGACAAAAATATAAAAATTTCAAAAATCTTTAACCACACACTTTATCGCTATTTTACGAAATTTTCCTTTGATCTTACTGACTGATAATTTCCTTTCTCAGCACAGTAGAGTGATATGAAAAATTATAGCTAGAAACTAAGGGCGCACGTGCCCGTTGTCAAAGAAATTAACAACGTCGTCACAGGTAAAATAGCGATAAACAGATTATCATTGGTCATCTCAACTCGATTGCTTTTCTCACTTTCGCCGTAAACAGGGTAAACATCTTCTGCTTTGCATGCATCATTCCCCATGCGAATCTACATTCAGTTAAATTGTCAACATCGGGAGTGAAACACAATTAGCAAAATTACAGATTATACTACTGTTCTAGTATCTTCTGATCTAAGACTACGTATACTTAAGAAATGATCAAGTATTATTAAAATTGAACAGACGTTAACGCCATTTGAAACCGTCTGTGTGAATAATTATACTTAATAAAGGCAACAGTAGTTTTCTGCTGATCAAGTCTAAAAATAGGTTCAGAAGACAAATCAAGGCAACAAACAAAAACTGAGGGAATCACATGAGATCCTAATTAAGCGGAACTGACTGCGTGGACAGAGTAAGCGTCTTCTGCTTTGCATGCATCATCCCCATGCCAATCTACATTCAGTCAAATTTTCACAATCGGGAGTGAAACACAATTGGTAAAAGTACAGATTATACTACTGTCCTGGTATTTAACGATCTAAGACTGCGAAATCATGTTGCTAGTGCGTTTAGACACATAAATCGTAATCAAAGAATATGATGAGGCGCTTCATAGAATTATATTAATTTCATTCTTATTCATCATATGACAAAGTTGATGAGTTTACAAGAACGCCAAATTCTATGACAATTTTACTATTTTAGGTTCTAGAATGTTAAACAAATTTTCATGACTTTATGCTGATTTCTCAAATGATTTGATACAAAAGGTATATTTAATAAATTAATTGACATTGAGGAACAAATATTTTTGTTTTACTTTCATACTGAGAAAATGTTGCAGCAGAAGGTCAATTAAATGAAATCAAAATCAAAATATTAACAAAAGAAAATAACAATGAATAATCAAATAAACAATGAAATATATAAAGAAATAACCAAAACAAAACAACTACAGAAAATAGACAAAATGTATGTTTGATAACATGTGTGTCGTTTTATTACTTGCTAAAAACAATGATTTGTAAAAAAAACTTGCTATACAAATCCTTGATATAAATAATAACCGTTAATAGATATAAGAAGATGTGGTATGAGTGCCAATGAGACAACTCTCCATCCAAGTCAAAATTTATAAAAGTAAACCATTATAGGTCAAAGTACGGTCTTCAACACGGAGCCTTGGCTCACACCGAACAGTAAGCTATAAAGGGCCCCAAAAAAATACTAGTGTAAAACCATTCAAACGGGAAAACCAACGGTCTAATCTATATCAAAAACAAGAAACGAGAAACACTTATGAACCACATCAACAAACGACAACTACTGAACATCAGATTCCTGACTTAGGACAGGTACAAACAAATGCAGCGGGTTTAAACGTTTTAATGGTACCAAACCTTCACCCTTTTCCTGAAACAATAGTGTAACATCATAACATAGAAAGATACAATATAAAATATCAACTGAAATAGCTTAACTCAATCAAAGGACATATTAACACCAGTGAACATACACTGAACAAATAAATTTGACCTATGATACAATGTAAATACAAAATAAATAAACTAAGGGAAGAATAATAAAAGTAACATAATATATCGGTATGAAATGTTAAACAATTTAAGAAAAACAATATGCTCGAACAAAAATATCAGCCATTTGCATAAACCTATTTTTATTGAAATATCAATAATCATTATCTTTTGATCTTTTAAGCGAATAAAGGACTATATATAAGACTCTTCGTATTCAGCAGTTGGTCATTCGCAAAGGTTAGAACGATGAAGGTCCCCGATAAATTCCAAAGATACGAATGCTTAGACTTTGCGCTTTTTTTTTTTCTTCTTTTTTCAGTTAATAATATAAATGCAGTGACCGTGTTTGATTGAATTTGAAGTATCGTAAGTACATTTTATTACATAAGATATTTTAACAGTTTTAATTTATATGTATTCCTTAGCTGAACAAGAGTGATTGTTTGATTTTCCAAACAACTCAAATGATCAATAAAATGATTAAACTGATGACCAGACCAAGCATTTTCAAGAAATTTGACTACATCAACCAACGGAACGAATGAAAAACATATTCCTGATTTGGTAAGGGCGTTTTTCGAAGCAAATGGTGGGTTTAACCTGGTTTTATAGCTAGCTAAATAGTTCCGTTATATAGACAAAATTAGGTGAGAAACCCGTACACACACAAAAACCTTCTACGTTCATATAGTGAATTTGATTAATGTCATTAAGCATTTGATAGAAAAACCTTTCACCCCAATTTATGCATTTGAATAAAGGAAATAAAGGGACATATCATATTTTTTAAAGGCAGACTGAGTAATGTTCAAACGTTTGTGTAATGTTGAACATTGTATTTTGACTTTCAGATAGTTTTTTTTTTCCTTTAAGTATTACTGTCTTGCTTGGTTTAAAGTCAGATGTCACTCGTAAGTTAAATGATTCCGTGTACAATTTGTGTTTTGCTTTGAATAAATATGTCAGAGACCATATTAATTAATGATTTATATTATCTTTTTATTCAAAATAAATCTTTTTAATCAAGACTAACAAGTGAAATATGTGAAGGGTTATCTAATCTAATATGATTCAATTAAGACTGAATTTTCAGTGACCATTTTCAATGATTACCATTTGACCAGTTACTTTCAGAACATGAACATTATTAAAATGTACGCACTATTCAAAATGGCAGAACAATAAAATATAATGAGGTTTTTTTAGATTGTTTTTTCTAAAGGAATTATTTATTTACAAACTGTCTTCTTCTGATTTCTTCCTGTTTTTACTTAAAAATGAAGTCGGAAAATTACTTATGAAATCAGTAAATAATTTTCAATTTAGATGTAAAGAATATTGAGACATAAAATGTTCAAATAAATATAAGTTTTATTGGGTTGGTGCTAGGGTTCGGGGAATTCTTTGTTGTTTTTGTTCAGAAGATAAACGCTGATGAGGATTTGAAAAATAGTATCGCTGTAAAATTCGACATTTTGTAAAAAGAAAAAAAAAACACCTAGAATTTATAAGATCGTATGTCGCCTTTGAAACTCGATAAATATGAGTACTTTAAAATGTTTCGGACATAAGTTGTTTCTAAGTTTTAAGAACAGCAATTTCACGTTAAATTTCGAGTTTTAAAATTTAGCCATACTATCACCAAATAAAAGTCTTTATTTAATTTGTAATTATAAATCTATTTGCAGGAGTATATCTTTCAAATGCCATTACATAAATCGTGTCTGATTCTAAGAAAATAAAAATGAAACTGATAAGGGTAATTCGAAAACTAATATATAAATTTACAGGCAAAACGGAGAAACTGGTTTGCACTCAATATACTTAGAACTCCATATATCATATTACTTGTACAGCGCACTATTGAAACTCAAAAGTCTAGGACACCTTATCCTAGTAATAAAAATAAAACAGTTTCAAGAACAATTTTCTAAGAATTATTGGTATGATTGATACTTCCCCTCTTACCGTTTACAATATTAAAATACATCAATTGCCTAAATTGCGAACATTTTTATCCGTATATCGGATTTAAATTCTTTTTTTATATTTTCAAATTGGAAGATTTTTCCAGGATGCATTTCCATAGCGAGTTATTTTCTCATTGCATGATGTTTCATTACATGAGCAAAAATCATGTGCCGCGACACACTGGATTTTCGTTCTGAAACATAAATTGCATTTTCTAGTGTATCACTGTAGGACAAATAACTTTGTCTTGTACGTTCTAATTCACCTTGTTCACATGCTTTGGTCGTTACATGCTATGTAGAACTTTAGCTCTTTCTATTAATGATTATCGTTATTATGAGATAAAATTACTAAATACTACAAATTGAAAGATTTTGGAAAATCTCATATTTAATTTACAGAATTGTTCACTATACATTTTAATACCATATCCAGCAGAGTGTCTAAACACATACGGCATTTTTACTCACATTGAAATAAAAAGGCATGATATTTCTTTTTCATGAAACAGTTTTTACTCCCCTCCCTTTCTTTAAACGTTATTTTATCACTTACTATCCTCCCCAAGCGGAAAATTCTCTTCTTTGCACACCTGATAGATCTTCGGAACAATCATTTGTCTTGCATTCGTTCTGGACTAGTTCAATACACCGCGCAAGAAAAAACTGATCATTGGTAAAACGCCTCATGCAAGATAAAATTTCACTTTTATATTTCCTCTCAGACTGATCTTTGTCGTTCGTCTTCAATGAAATTTCTTCAAAACGTTTTCCTCCCCATGAACTAAAGTCTCTTTGATATCTCGATGATTCCAGAGATTCTGTATTAGAACTTCGTTTTCCAGCCCATGGATTAAAAGTATAACGTTTACCCAACATACAAGTTATTCTTAAAAGTCTGTTATCGTTTGGTTCCATATCTGGTGGACAGTCATCTTCTCCAATTACAATATCAAAGAGTATAATCATTATAAACCATCCGACACATTTATTCCACATTGTCCGTACCGTTCCAGAAGTAACGTCAAGCAACCAAAAATGACTTATATAAACGAAAGTGATATTAGTGGGAAGTCTTTAATCAATCAGCATTATAAAACCACACAGGAAAATAAAATGTCATTTGGGAACAAAGTAATCTCTATTTGTCATTAGTATATTCGTACTCAAGGATGGGCTAATTCTATCACGTTTAATTACTCCGTACTGTCATACAGTGACAAGCATTTCAATGAAGATTATTGCTTGTTTTTATTGACAACAAGAGTGTAATAATAAGAAATATAATACTTTGTCGTTTTTGAAGATCACTTCTGAGAAAACTTAAGACTCTTGATACAAAATATGAATAAATTAACCTTCGATGAAAAAAATATAGATAAGGTGGAAAATCAGATACGGTCACAAGAGTACACTCAATCATACACTTGATCTTTAGAAATAAATACGTTATAAATCAACTACACTAAAAATTCGTTTGCTACAGTAAAGACACTCAAATGTTATTTTGTTTTTGTTTTAGATTAATAAGTTTTTTCCTTCGATTTTAAAATATATTCTCAGTCTTGCTTCCCATTTATACTGGTTTATTTAACACGTCAAATGAGTGGTACTATAGCAAAGCCTTTAGAACCAAGCACTAAATTTGGTATATGTATTTGTAGTAAAATGGGTTTTTTTCAAACCTTATTCACATTCTGATTATAATTCATTCATTCGTCAAGTCGAGACGACATCAAATTAATCCAATAAATGTTAATGGCCTGAAAATGCGATATTGTTTGACTCAAATTTGATGTTATAAAGTTATGAAACTTTGGTAATCATTCGAAATTAAGGAATATATTTCTCAAACTCTGGTTTATTGTTATGATTTGGCTATACTTTAGGTCCTTTTTGGTTTGATAAGCTTTACAATCATGACTTTTCTGTCTTCTTAGTATAAAACGGTTTCCATTGATGAGCACAAGATTGTCAGAATAAAACATTGAATAATTATAAAGCATATATAATTTAGTTGGTGGTTACAAGTAACTTAAATGAAAAAAAATACAAATACCTTTTTTGACTGGTTAATTTTAATATTGAATAGTGCTGTTTAATTTCTTCAAATCTAATACTTTTGTTATTTTCTCACCTCTCACACCTACATGTCAATAACCAAGTGCGGTTGGTGGTTACAAGTAACTTAAATGAAAAAAATTACAAATACCTTTTTTGACTGGTTAATTTTAATATTGAATAGTGCTGTTTAATTTCTTCAAAGCTAATACTTTTGTTATTTTCTCACCTCTCACACCTACATGTCATCAACCAAGTGCAATAACAGATTCAATCAAGTAAAGAAACGTGATGTGGTATGATTGCGAATGTGACAACTTTTCACACGGAAAGCCTCTTTAAATAGAAAGATAATGTAACGATGAGATTTAGAATAAAATATAATAATATACTTTCAGGTTAAAAAAAAATGGATTCAACGTACTCGTTTTCTTGCTACATGACACAGTAGGCTTTTCTAAACATTCCTTTATAAAACATTATTTCAGTCATTATCTCCACTAAAATTGCAAAGTTTAAAAATTTTGAATCAATAAAAACAAACATTTTACAGTACAATAAATCATTAAAACATTGGTCATTTAAATGAAATGTCCGACAAATAAATTCCATACGCGCTTGATAATTTCGGTAAAAATCTAAACCGATCATTTGCAGCTATTTGCAATAAAAGATTTGTTGGCCCTAATCTATGGTACTTTTAATTCGTTTACTTCCAAAATAGAAGGTTATCAGTTGGTATTTTCCTGACAAGGAATTTGTCAATTCCCTGAAGAATTGAAATCTTTCAAAGGAGTAAAGTATCCTTCAGGAGATTCATAAGTGTGTTTATATGGTCAAAATTGCTGTGTACTCTCTGGTCTAATTGTTGTTGTATTGTCTTATGAAGGAATTTGTTATCCTTTAAGAACTAGTCCTTCGCAAAAAGAACTTTATGGTTTGGAGAATATAGATTTCGGCGGGCTTGTGATGTGGTTTTTTATCTCAAATTTTTCTTGGTCCGCCTTTTGGTATTTGTTAGTGTGTGTACGTCCTTATCTGATGATTAATGTTTAGTGTCTATTGTTATGTTTATAGAATGAATGCTGGGTTGGGTTTTTTTATTTATACAGAATGCAAACAAATGTTCATCATAACGGCATGAATCGTCTAATTTTTATATTTACGGATATTCGAAATAAAAAAATATATGTTATTCACATATTGAATCTGAAAGTTAAACTTGTGGACATGAATCATCATTGATATGGTCATTATTATAAGTAAACTGTTTACAAAACTTTTTCAAAATACTGAGGAATAGATTACCAAAACCTTTCGGAATTTCGCATCATAAATGCCCTTTAACTTCGTACTTTATTTGACATTTTTACTTTTTTAATTCGAGCGTCACTGGTGAGTCTTTGTAGACAAAACGCTCGACTGGCGTAAAAAAATAATCCTATTAACTCTAATGAGTTCTCTTTATATACAAAACTTTGGCAAAATTGTCTAGTGGAAGAAAAGCAATATCAGTCCACATGAAATCAATTATATTATGGCATATAGCAAAAAATTTGCATATGAAGATTTCGATTTCAAAGTAGATAGCTCGTAAAATATTTATCAAATTTCAATCACTATTGTACATGTTTATCATCTTTAAGAATAATAAATTGTTAAAACAGTTGGCAGGCCAAATCAAAGCTGAGAGCATTGAAAATCGTTTTTTTTTTTTTTTCTTCTTTTCGAAATGTTATGCCAATTACGGCTAAATATATATTATCCTGGGGGTTAAAAAAAAACATTCGTTTCAATGTAATAATTCAACATTTTAAAAAAAGTGAATTTTCAGAAAATGAGCAAATCATTTATATTTTATGTCAACCCAAAGTGCTGACATGTTATGACAGCTGGTTCAACGCCAATTTAACTACTATTAATTGATTAATTGATTTGTGTTTAATGCCACTTATTGCTTTTTCATTGCGGTTCGCATTTATTGGTGGAGGAAACCGGAGAGAACCACCGACATACGGTAGTACAGCAGTTGGACTACCTTTTCTTTTGATCAAATTTTATTCAAATATGTACAATAAAAATTCACCAGATAGTATTTGATATCACAAACAAACAGTTACATGAAGTCAATAAAAACAATAACAAAATCAATTCAACAAAAGTTAAAATGTGAAAATTCCATTACATATTAACTAGTAAAGTTTAGAATTAATACACTATTTCTGCATGTCTGGATTAGTGCTTGATAATGTTGTAATATATAATCCGATATTATATAGTACCATAGAGATGTAAGGATTGTATAATCTAGCAAGATAATTTCACATACATATAGAGTTATAGGAATGATATAACTTTTAAGAACTTACAATCGTTTTACATACTTATAAATGTATCGTATACGTCCGTGAAACTTTAAATTAACTAAATAAATTAACCGTTTGTGAAACTCAAATTTTTCGAAATACTAATGATTTTCTACCCTAGGAATAAATTACCTTAGCTTTATCTTGACAAAATCTTTAGGAATGTTGAGTCCTCAATGCCCTTCAACTTCATACTTTATTTGGCCTTTTAAATTTTTTGATTCGAGCGTAGAAGAAACGCTTGCCAGGCGTACACAATGTTAAGCCTGGCATCTATCGTGTCTATGATGAGTCTATTTATTATCAAGCAGTGTGTGTTTGTTATTCAAGTTTACATGTACTCAAATATTTTTCCCTCAAGATTTAAACAGTATTACAACCGCTATAATTATTATTCATATCATTATAAATATTTTTACATTTGTTCTTATTATCAATTTAATCATGCATCTGATCATTACTAGGTATATGATATCCTAAAACAAATAAGGACCTCTACGAAATCTACAGAAACCAGATGTTACATGATTTTGAAAATATTTCTAAACTTCGATGAATTTTGAATTAATTGTTTTAATTATATTGAGATGAAAATTTCAAAAGTATTTATTCTGCATTTGGTTATTTGATAACTTTATATTCTTGCAATTTTTAAAAAAATAGATGTACATTTGTTTATTTCCTTTCATTGAAAGACAATTCAAGTTCTTTATATCTTGTACTTTAGATCCTTTCGATCCGTCGGGAAAACAGGTTAAACATCGTTAGTGGTAGGACTGTTCTATCCATAGTGAAGTCCTTCTGGTGATGTTTGTTGCCCATTGTTTTTATTCTTAATTTTTTATCAAAACAGAAAACTTGACCAAAAATAAATAATAATAATATTAATCATTCGATGTGTCAAGAAATGATGGTACAGTCCTTGGGTGGTGTAAACTTCCCACTAACACCATACACCATAACACCAATCACCATACACCATTACACCATTACACCATTACACCATACACCCTGTTCTATTACACCATACACGTTACACCTTTGCACCATACACCTTACACATTACACCATAATGCAATTTAATTTCAAAGAAAGCGTGCGATTTCAAAATCATTTATTTATTTTAAAAAACGAATTTTGATCACAATATTGTAAATATAATGTATAAAATCATAGTTTTAAATGTCGTACACCATTCATTCACACCATTCGCGATCGCACGTTACACCATTACACCATTCCCCTTACACCATACACCATAGCACCATACACCTTCTACCATTGCACCATATGCTATACACCATTAAACCATACACGTTTTTTTCTGGAAGTTTACACCATCCAAGGGCTGTATTCATCAATATTAATAGTTGAGTACCCTAAGCTGCAATCAAATTTGGTTTTTTAAAAATTGCAAAAAAATGGTTTTTGGAAGTTCGACATGGATAATTGTCCAAAGATTAGATTTGCCGGAAAGAGTTAGAAACTATTTGTGTTTAAGCAGGTTCATTTAGATTTGCTAAAAAGTCGTCCCTATGCGGATCGTTTGAGGAGGATCATAATTTGTAACAGAAACGTATAGTTTTAATCTTTCAAATATTAATTTTGCAACCTTTTGACATAATGAAATTCAATATCTCTGCCATAACAAAAAATAAAGAAAAAAAATCCTAAAAGCATTTAAGCAATTGTAAATGTCCAAAATACATTACCTGAAAAATAATCGTTTGTCAAGAGAATTTATTGTTTATAACTTTGAGTGCTATGATTTGCATAAGCAAATCGGATCTTATCAATTCCAATTTTGTAACTGAAGTTCGTTGAACTTTGTACGTAAGAAAATTTCTTTAAAAAAACTAAGACTATTGATTGAGTCTGTTGCATGTAAAATAGTTTAAAAAGTCTGAATTTCAAGGATTAGATTTAAGATCCTCAAATAAATAATTAAACATGACGTAACATTTGAATTGTTTTAACTTTGTACTGAATGGTGAATTCAATATTAAATATGAGCCGCAATAAAACGCTGTACTTTTTCTTATGGCTATTTTGAGTTCCGTATAGGATTTTGTGTCTGGATTTGAAGCACCATAACCCGTCTTTTCAATTGTAATCCTTTAATTACTTCATGGATATTACTTTAACGATTTATTTCAGTTACTATAAGTGAAACAGTCATGTTCGAGGTCAAATCAAAAAGTAGATGAAACTTAGTCGAAACAGAATATCAAATAGTCTAAATCTAACTAAACTTGGCCACAATCATCTTTGAGGTATCTAGTTTACAAAAGTGTCCGATGACCCGTTTGCCAAATAACATGGCCGACATGGCTAGAAATATAGCATAGGGGTAAAATGCAAGTTTTGTTCACTATTTTGAAAACCGCTATGAATAGAGAAAATCTGACTGGACAGAATGTAGATATCTTTCTGCTGTCTCTTTACGTCAAAACTGTCAAACTTTTTCTTATAGGAGTTATTGCCCATAAATGTCAAATTTTACCAATTTATTTTTCACTATTATTTTGAAAACTATAATAGATAAAGAGAAACTTTAATATGGAAAATTATCAGCAAGACAAGATCTACAAAAGGTCAAATGGCCGAAATCATTAGAGGACTCGCTATTGGAATTATTGCTCTTAAATGAAGATTTTAACCATTGTTGTTTGCATTTTTCCCTATTATCTTGAAAATTATGATAGATATATAGAAATTTAAATAGCATAAAATGTTGATACAGAGTGTCTCGGGTTTTGTAATTTCAATTGTATAATGTAAATGTTAAAATAAAAATGGATATATTTAAACATGTAAACTATGCAAATCATTCAAATTCAATGAACCATGACTGAAGGTGCCTGCCCAAATAACCTCCATGGAAATGTTTACAAAAATGTATACCAAAAACCATCGACTTATTATAAGTGGTTCCCTTTAAACTTACCTAAAATAAACTTTGATTTGGTAAACTATGTAAAAGTTTCAAAGTCAATGAACCATGATGAGGGGATGGGACTCTTATAATATCCATTGAAATGAGACTTGCAAATGCCATTAAAACTGCATTCCAAATGTCATTAACTTAACATTAGTCGCTCATCTTAAACTGATCTAATAACAAATCACTAACGTTAACATGTAAATAATGCAAAACATTCAAAGTCAATAAACCATGACTGAAGGGGAGCCAAACAATCTCCGTGGAATTGATGTGCCAATGTTAATTCATGTGCACATCAAATATCACTTGACCTTCCACTTATAGTTCCTTAAACTGACCTAATTACAAACTAATGCATGTTAACTAATATATGTTAACTAATACATGTTATGCATGTCCTTTTGTTTCTGTTGACAGTTTTGACTTTTCAACTCTTTACACTACACTTCCACATAATCTTATCAAACAAAAGTTTTCCTATTTAATTAATTGGTCGTTTGATAAATCTGATTGCAACTGTATTTACTGCAACTCATTTAAAGCCTTCTTCTCTAATGAGAAAGGTTAATATGCTAGATATACTTACTGGAGGTGTGATGAGATTATTTAAGCTGTTAAGTTTCTCCTTGACAATATTTACGTACGTTTCGACAATAAAGTTTATCGACAGGTTGTAGGTATTCATATGGGCACCAATTGCGCCCCTTTGATAGCAGACTTGTTATTGTACTGTTATGAATCACAGCTTATGACCAAACTCAGTAAAGACCCGTCTAAATTGCATTTAATTGACAAATTCAACAACTTACCGTTTTCTTGATGATATTTTTCGATAAATAATCAAGATTTTCTAAATATACTGCCAAAGTTTACCCAAAGAAACTTACTTTTAATAAATCAAGTATAAAGGTTATAACTGTCCTTTCCTAGATTTAGATATTTCAGTTTTACAAGGGAACTTTACACAAAATTTACGACAAAGGGACAATTTTCCTTCCCTATTGTTAATTTTCCTTCTTTGGACGGTGATGTTCCTTTGGAACCATCTTACGGTGTTTATGTATCAAAGCTCCTTCGCTATGGCTGTGTCTGTAGTGAAGTTTTGGATTTCAATGAACGTAATCTATATATTACTGATAAATGATTAAGTCGGTGATTTCGTTACCATAAATAACTTAAACCCGTTACTAAATTCTTCCGTAGAAACAAATATTGGTTTGGAAGTTTGGCTGTACCTGTAGAAAACTTATTTTAAACTTGATAGCACATCCTAATTTTTACGGAGATGTTGTTAACCGAGCCCGGAAATTTAGATACGATCCGGGTACACTTATCGATCCTTTAAATAAACTTATTCCGAAAGGTTACCAATCCAATACTGTAATTAGATATTTGAATATTGTTTTTATTGGTATAGATATTGATTTTGTTATCAGTAAATTAAAATCAAACTAAATATTATTTTATGTAAATATGCATATTCATGGCTCTACAATCTGTCGATACCTATATCTTGGCATTGCACAAGGTCTTGTTTTTCCTGACTGTTAATGACGTTTTTACACTAAATCCATTGGCTGTTGGATGTGTACTGATTGACATTTTTGTCGTAGATGCATGATTTTTTGATTAGTTGTTATTGGCTTTGAACTAGCTGTCAGTAACTGCGAGTACTCTCAGATCTGTACTTAGTGTCTTTTCAGTTGTGGGGATGTATAAATAACCTGTCACGTCCGGTCGGTGATATTGTTAGATGTTTTTCTGCTTTGTATCGATCTGATGAGTTAAGCCCTTTTCAATTGATTTTGGTAGTTTGTTCTTATGTTGTACTGTTACACCACTGTCCCAGGTCAGAGGAAGGTTTGGCACAAGCAAACTAGTTTAACCCCGCCACATTCTGTATGTACCTGTCCCAAGTCAGGAGCCTAGAAGTCAGTGGTTGTCGTTTGTTACTGTATATCGTGTTTGTTTTTGTTCATTGTTTTATACACAAATCAGGCCGTAAGTTTTCTCGTTTGAATTGTTTAATATTTGTCATTTCGGGCTATTTTATAGCTGACTATGCGGTATGAGTTTTGCTCATTGTTGAAGGCCTATAGTTGTAAACATCTATGTCATTTGGTCTCTGGTGGAGAGTTTTCTCATTGGCTATCATACCACATCTTCTTATTTTTATACTGCAGAAGGATTTAATATATGAATATGGTTGCCTGGTAAAAGAGCTGAAAATAGGCATGATTAGCGACTGATTAAAATCAATAATAATGCCCTCTCTTCCCTTCCCCATCCTTCATCTATAAATTAAACTGACCACCACGGAATAGCCCAATAGTGTTGAAAGTAGTGTTAAACACCAATCAATCAAAATCCCTTCCTAGAATATCAAATAATCGTCCCTTAACTGTTATTGTTCGTGTAGTTCTTATATTTATCCAGCTTATCGTCCTATAGGGATATCCTACTAAGGCTGGCATACCATAAAAACGTTTATAACACAGCTCACATTCTAATATATCAGCATTCATAAATTTATTAAAGTCATTTAGACTAAACGACGCCATGTTTGTTATGTGCCTCTGATGTCTAAACAACCAATCAAAAAAGAAGAGGTGGAAGAGAGCCAGAACATCTTCCCAATACAAATCAAAGTACTGAACATCGGATGACTGCAAGTTCTTGTGGATGGTTAAAAGCGCTTGTCACAGAAAAAGATCACATCTCTATACCTGAAACTGAGGTAAATGTACAGAGATATATTTTTTTCTGAGACAAGTTCGTGCGTGGATGATGAATAAATGACATGAAATTCAACCGCACAGTAATAACTATTATATTGTGGTGATACAAATCAGTATACACTGGTTTGTTGTTATATATTATATTAATATAACAGTTACATGTATATATAATTTTCATCCATTTGTATATCATTCTATTCAACTATTCTAATAATAGTGCAGTGCAAGTGCATGGTGGACACTCTTCTGTAAAACTTCGATTTTTCTAAAAGATATATTGGATATGAGTAGGCATTCATATTTTCCCGTAAAAACAATTACAGAGTTACCGGTCCTTGCCGGGATTGTCGCAAAAACGTTCTTGAGATATTCTTCCGCATGCTTTAACACAATTTTTAGGTACGTGTGCATAGATATTATTAATGATTTTTTACTTATATATAATAA
Source organism: Mytilus coruscus (assembly GCA_017311375.1). Classification (NCBI taxonomy): domain Eukaryota; kingdom Metazoa; phylum Mollusca; class Bivalvia; order Mytilida; family Mytilidae; genus Mytilus; species Mytilus coruscus. Next base: position 88,163,421 of record CM029596.1, on the reverse strand, counting down.
ATATATATATATATATATATATATATATATATATATATCTAACGACAAAACATTTTCATATTATTAATTTATGTTATAAACAAAAATATTTTTATCAGTATTCATTGCAGAGATGTATTTATAACAAACGATAAGGAATGTTAGTTTGCACTAGTTAAATTCCGCGTATTTATCATGTTTATAGATCGGTTACAAACCCAAAACGAAAGTTATGTGTGCAAATCTAGGCGATAGCAATACATCGGAATACCCTCACGGTTTTCTCGATGTAAAAACAGAAATGAACTTCTTCTGGCTCACTACCGAAGAACAAACAAACGCGCCCTATTAATATGTTTTAAAAACGCCTTGTCCCTACCCTTTTTTTCCAAAAAAAATGGCATTGTTAAATATATATACATATATATAATCATCATTAAAATGCTATTGTATTTTATAAGACCGGTCTACTTTATTACATGATCTGGGACTAATGACATCTATCTATAAGTCCAAGCATACAGTTAATTATTATAATATGAATATGTTTCTTGTTTTAATAACCGCATATGATGCTATGCATGAGTCACCATTTATCAGGACAGGAATTGGGTTTACATAGAGATAATAATGTGCAAAAGAAGGATAAGGGGCGGGACCAAACCTGTAGACAACATAATAAAAAAATGATGAAATATAAAGAATACGTTGACTGTTTTTTGGTTACCTTATGTCCAGTGGCAAATATTTCACGCATGTTTAAGACAAATATAATAGAGATCAAAGGATAAAGAAAAGAGTGAAATGGTAAAAATTAAAAGATATAGAATTATAGAAACGATCTTTGATCTGACCCCCCTCCTCCCTTTTCCTCTCACACACACCATGACCATTACTGCCAATACTCGCATATATACATCTCTATACAAATATCTAAATCTGAACCCCTCCCCACCCCCTAGACACAGAGGTTCTGGATCCGCTCCTGTTAAATGTATCTTATTATATACATTTTGTTCGGGTCTAGATAATAGGTAAACGTACAATTCTATAATTTGTTGGATACAAAATTACAAATCATTAGAGATTTGTATCTAATTATATTATATACTGTGTCACAAAATAAACTTGTATAACCCCCTTTTCCCAATGCAGCATTGAAAAGTAAATCATTTAAAAGTCCTGAAGAAAAATATGTTTTGAAATATGCCCTGCATACTTATTTATGCAAAGACATATAATAATTATTGAACTACTGTGGGGCTTGAAAAAAATCTATTTAAGGATTCGGAGATGGGAACAGTAAAACATACTCAGCAACGAATCCTAAATGTAAATGATTTGCGGCATATGACATGAGAGCACATATTATAGATAGTCCAAAATATGAAGTTCACGCCTTATACAGTGTACGTCCTATGTCATAGGACTATTGTTGTAACATGGGTTAGTTACTGGTTCCAATTTATCCCGAATTGTCTTTATTAAAGAATTAGTTCCGGAGTATCACAGCTCAGGTCTCTTCTTGTGAGTCTCTGGTTCTGCTGTCGTAATTAGGTGATTTTTTTTCTACAAGTAGCAAAAAAGAGGGGGCTTAGTCCAAATAATTATAACGTCCTGGAAGGCTTTTTATTCTTTTTTATGTTTGCCTTCCTGCAACGTCTCTGAGGATCAAGAAAAGTAAAAAATGATATAGCATCAGAGAACGTCATGATTACATGTATCTGAACTTAGAGGGGAAGAGAGGGGGGCTAGCTATGTTTTTTTTTACTTCAATGTGTAGACTGTAAGGGAGTTTCTTCAGAAAGGGTTTTCATTGGATGCATTTTTGCCATGCACGCAGGCATCTGTTTCTATCCATGAACAGGTTGTGTGTCAAATTAATTATTATTACTTGTCAAATTAATTATTTTACTTGTCACTCACATTTTTTGCTCGACCTGGCCATTATTGGCATTAACAGCACGAACGCCAAATTTAGTTAGAGGGGCGATATTCCGACGCTTTTTTTTAATTCTTGGTCACTCATGTTTAGAAAGAAAGGGGAGAAATCCAAACAATTACCGACCAATCACAAACGTTGTTGCAAATTTGACCTTGTGACGTCAAAAAATTACCCATAATGCAAATATTGCATATAAATAAAAAATCTACTATACCAATTGAATAAAAAATATTGCATTTGAATGACAAATTATACCATTTGAATAAAAAATATTGCATTTAAATGAAAAAATATACCATTCAAATAAAAAATATTGCATTTGAATGACAAATTATACCATTTGAATAAAAATATTGCATTTAAAAGAAAAAATATACCATTCAAATAAAAAATTATTGCATTTAAATGAAGAAATATACCAATTAAATTAAAAATATTGCATATAAATGAAAATATCAAATTTTGCAACCAATATCATGCCATATAAAAGCATTTAAGCAATTGTAAATGTCCAAAATACATTACCTGAAAAATAATCGTTTGTCAAGAGAATTTATTGTTTATAACTTTGAGTGCTATGATTTGCATAAGCAAATCGGATCTTATCAATTCCAATTTTGTAACTGAAGTTCGTTGAACTTTGTACGTAAGAAAATTTCTTTAAAAAAACTAAGACTATTGATTGAGTCTGTTGCATGTAAAATAGTTTAAAAAGTCTGAATTTCAAGGATTAGATTTAAGATCCTCAAATAAATAATTAAACATGACGTAACATTTGAATTGTTTTAACTTTGTACTGAATGGTGAATTCAATATTAAATATGAGCCGCAATAAAAACGCTGTACTTTTTCTTATGGCTATTTTGAGTTCCGTATAGGGATTTTGTGTCTGGATTTGAAGCACCATAACCCGTCTTTTCAATTGTAATCCTTTAATTACTTCATGGATATTACTTTAACGATTTATTTCAGTTACTATAAGTGAAACAGTCATGTTCGAGGTCAAATCAAAAAGTAGATGAAACTTAGTCGAAACAGAATATCAAATAGTCTAAATCTAACTAAACTTGGCCACAATCATCTTTGAGGTATCTAGTTTACAAAAAGTGTCCGATGACCCCGTTTGCCAAATAACATGGCCGACATGGCTAGAAATATAGCATAGGGGTAAAATGCAAGTTTTGTTCACTATTTTGAAAACCGCTATGAATAGAGAAAATCTGACTGGACAGAATGTAGATATCTTTCTGCTGTCTCTTTACGTCAAAACTGTCAAACTTTTTCTTATAGGAGTTATTGCCCATAAATGTCAAATTTTACCAATTTATTTTTCACTATTATTTTGAAAACTATAATAGATAAAGAGAAACTTTAATATGGAAAATTATCAGCAAGACAAGATCTACAAAAGGTCAAATGGCCGAAATCATTAGAGGACTCGCTATTGGAATTATTGCTCTTAAATGAAGATTTTAACCATTGTTGTTTGCATTTTCCTATTATCTTGAAAATTATGATAGATATATAGAAATTTAAATAGCATAAAATGTTGATACAGAGTGTCTCGGGTTTTGTAATTTCAATTGTATAATGTAAATGTTAAAATAAAATGGATATATTTAAACATGTAAACTATGCAAATCATTCAAATTCAATGAACCATGACTGAAGATGCCTGCCCAAATAACCTCCATGGAAATGTTTACAAAAATGTATACCAAAAACCATCGACTTATTATAAGTGGTTCCCTTTAAACTTACCTAAAATAAACTTTGATTTGGTAAACTATGTAAAAGTTTCAAAGTCAATGAACCATGATGAGGGGATGGGACTCTTATAATATCCATTGAAATGAGACTTGCAAATGCCATTAAAACTGCATTCCAAATGTCATTAACTTAACATTAGTCGCTCATCTTAAACTGATCTAATAACAAATCACTAACGTTAACATGTAAATAATGCAAAACATTCAAAGTCAATAAACCATGACTGAAGGGGGGAGCCAAACAATCTCCGTGGAATTGATGTGCCAATGTTAATTCATGTGCACATCAAATATCACTTGACCTTCCACTTATAGTTCCCCTTAAACTGACCTAATTACAAACTAATGCATGTTAACTAATATATGTTAACTAATACATGTTATGCATGTCCTTTTGTTTCTGTTGACAGTTTTGACTTTTCAACTCTTTACACTACACTTCCACATAATCTTATCAAACAAAAGTTTTCCTATTTAATTAATTGGTCGTTTGATAAATCTGATTGCAACTGTATTTACTGCAACTCATTTAAAGCCTTCTTCTCTAATGAGAAAGGTAAATATGCTAGATATACTTACTGGAGGTGTGATGAGATTATTTAAGCTGTTAAGTTTCTCCTTGACAATATTTACGTACGTTTCGACAATAAAGTTTATCGACAGGTTGTAGGTATTCATATGGGCACCAATTGCGCCCCTTTGATAGCAGACTTGTTATTGTACTGTTATGAATCACAGCTTATGACCAAACTCAGTAAAGACCCGTCTAAATTGCATTTAATTGACAAATTCAACAACTTACCGTTTTCTTGATGATATTTTTTCGATAAATAATCAAGATTTTTCTAAATATACTGCCAAAGTTTACCCAAAGAAACTTACTTTTAATAAATCAAGTATAAAAGGTTATAACTGTCCTTTCCTAGATTTAGATATTTCAGTTTTACAAGGGGAACTTTACACAAAAATTTACGACAAAAGGGACAATTTTCCTTCCCTATTGTTAATTTTCCTTCTTTGGACGGTGATGTTCCTTTGGAACCATCTTACGGTGTTTATGTATCAAAGCTCCTTCGCTATGGCTGTGTCTGTAGTGACGTTTTGGATTTCAATGAACGTAATCTATATATTACTGATAAATGATTAAGTCGGTGATTTCGTTACCATGAATAACTTAAACCCGTTACTAAATTCTTCCGTAGAAACAAATATTGGTTTGGAAGTTTGGCTGTACCTGTAGAAAACTTATTTTAAACTTGATAGCACATCCTAATTTTTACGGAGATGTTGTTAACCGAGCCCGGAAATTTAGATACGATCCGGGTACACTTATCGATCCTTTAAATAAACTTATTCCGAAAGGTTACCAATCCAATACTGTAATTAGATATTTGAATATTGTTTTTATTGGTATAGATATTGATTTTGTTATCAGTAAATTAAAATCAAACTAAATATTATTTTTATGTAAATATGCATATTCATGGCTCTACAATCTGTCGATACCTATATCTTGGCATTGCACAAGGTCTTGTTTTTCCTGACTGTTAATGACGTTTTTACACTAAATCCATTGGCTGTTGGATGTGTACTGATTGACATTTTTGTCGTAGATGCATGATTTTTTGATTAGTTGTTATTGGCTTTGAACTAGCTGTCAGTAACTGCGAGTACTCTCAGATCTGTACTTAGTGTCTTTTCAGTTGTGGGGATGTATAAATAACCTGTCACGTCCGGTCGGTGATATTGTTAGATGTTTTTCTGCTTTGTATCGATCTGATGAGTTAAGCCCTTTTCAATTGATTTTGGTAGTTTGTTCTTATGTTGTACTGTTACACCACTGTCCCAGGTCAGAGGGAAGGTTTGACACAAGCAAACTAGTTTAACCCCGCCACATTCTGTATGTACCTGTCCCAAGTCAGGAGCCTAGAAGTCAGTGGTTGTCGTTTGTTGCTGTATATCATATTTGTTTTTCGTTCATTGTTTTGTCCATAAATCAGGCCGTAAGTTTTCTCGTTTGAATTGTTTAACATTTGTCATTTCGGCGTCTTTTATAGCTGACTATGCGGTATGAGTTTTGCTCATTGTTGAAGGCCTATAGTTGTAAACATCTATGTCATTTGGTCTCTGGTGGAGAGTTTTCTCATTGGCTATCATACCACATCTTCTTATTTTTATATATAAGCAAAAGTTTCAAGTCAATATACCATGACTGAGGGGCAGGGCCAAAAAATATCCATGGAAATGAGATGTGCCAACGTTTATACAGCTGCATACCATATACAATTGACCTACCACTAGTGGTTCCCCATAAACTTGACCTAATCAGAAAATAATACATTGCTAGCTGACTCCGCCGACGACGCCGCCACCGGAAAAAGCACGCCTGAGTCCCGCTTTTTAGACATCGTCGATGCTAGACAAAAAATGATCAGCAATACAAGATATACAAATAAGCCATTATGGCTTAAATTTTTTAAGTCGACTCGTGTATGGAGTTATTGATATATAACTGATACAAAAGTAGATAAAACGTTAAAAATCAAAAATGATCAGCAGGACAAGATCTACAAATACGTCCACATGACTGAAATTTTCAGTTAACTCTTTATAGAGTTATTGTCCTCTCATGATGATATTTACCAAAAAGTGGCCATTGTTGAAGATGAAAGTGTGAGCCTTTATTTATTCCTTTTTGGATAAAATTCAAATTTTCTAAAATCTATTCAAACTGTACTTTAAAGACATCTTTTACGCATTTGTATGTTGAATGCAACAACCTCTAAGTTCATATATCAAGCTGTAATTCTGATAATTTTAGTACGGATAAGATTTTTGAAAACGGCTCTTGTGTGAAATGATTAGTGACAATTGGCACTATCTTTAAATTCATGTTTGCGTTGTACAAGTCTTGCATGTGAACTAAGGACATTGATCAGATTCATTTTGGCAGTCTGTCAATCTCTAGATGTCTTTTCGGTTTTTGTCGTTTATTTGCTGTCTCATTGAGGAATATCCCACTTTTCTATTTATCCATATTCTAATTTGATCAGAAATAAGTTAATAGTAAAATAGCTGCTTTTTTAGGTATGTATAGTTCAGAGAAATGACCAACACTAAAAGATTAATAAAATTTCTTCTTTAACCCGTTCGTGTGTATAATTCTGCTTTCTTCATTCTTTTAACATTCCAAGTCCCTGAGTTTATAAATGTATGTTAAAATGATTAAGTATTTCTAGCACTTCCGTAGACAAAAGGCTTACTCCAGGGGTTCGTAGCCCCTTAAAAATGATTAAGTATTTCTAGCACTTCCGTAGACAAAAGGCTTACTCCAGGGGTTCGTAGCCCCTTAAAAATGATTAAGTATTTCTAGCACTTCCGTAGACAAAAGGCTTACTCCAGGGGTTCGTAGCCCTTAAAAATGATTAAGTATTTCTAGCACTTCTGTAGACAAAAGGCTTACTCCAGGGGTTCGTAGCCCCTTAAAATGATTAAGTATTTCTAGCACTTCTGTAGACAAAAGGCTTACTCCAGGGGTTCGTAGCCCCTTAAAATGATTAAGTATTTCTAGCACTTCTGTAGACAAAAGGCTTACTCCAGGGGTTCGTAGCCCTAAAAATGATTAAGTATTTCTAGCACTTCCGTAGACAAAGGCTTACTCCAGGGTTCGTAGCCCCTTAAAAATGATTAAGTATTTCTAGCACTTCCGTAGACAAAAGGCTTACTCCAGGGGTTCGTAGCCCCTTAAAAATCATTAACACTATTCTTTTATGTTTTTCAGAAAATTTGAATTACTTCTAGAAAAAGAATATCGTCTATAGATTGATGGAGGAAGAAACTTTGTCTTTCCCGTGGCTTCCCGTGAACCTTTTAAAGAATTGTTTTTTAACGTTCAAAGAGTGTAGCTCCTCAAACATCATACCTATTCCAATCGGACCCGTATAGTTTGTATTGTTGATGAAGATTTATTATTCTGTCAGTTTAAAGAGCAGAACTTAGAAGGCTTATATTTGAACTTTGTCTCATCCAACATAAGAAAGTCTGTCGGGTGGAATTTGTTACAGAAAGATGCATATTATTAAAGATGTAATACACATTCTTTAATGTTCAACAATCCAATTTCAAATTCAAAATTTCGTGGACATTTTAACATATCATTGTGGATGCCTGAGCACAGAAAAAATGTTCCAATCAGTAATTTTATTTAATTTTTTTTTTATTTATCAGTTTTGATGCTAATATCACACTACCACAGTACTTTTGAATAGAAAAAATATATGTATAGGTCATTTGAATCTTATGAAGTTTCTTAAATGGATTGATCAAAAATCAGATTTAAAAAAAGGTGCTTATTTTACAGTATATATTTATCTTTGTAACGTACAACGATTTTTGACATTTTGAATTTCCAATTTTTCTTTAGTACGCGTAATTAAATTTGTCCATTTGCATGCTCCTATGTTAAAATTTTATTAACATGGTAAAAGGTGAATGAACTGACCCTGGCAGTAACTGGTCACGTGTTCTATGATTCATAAATCTATAAAATATAATTAAAATATCGAAAGAAATCATCTTTTTCGAGAATCTTTCATTTGTTCTTGAGTGAACGGAACTGTAAGTGACAATTGAATGGCTGTTGTTTTCGTAAACTGAATCTCAATCTGTAAATCTTTAATTTGATTGTTAAATACATATTTACATTAACTATAGACCAAGTGAGTAACTATCTTATCCATTAACCAAAGCAAACAAAATATGGCAAAATTTGTTACGAGTTCGTATAACAATAAGAAAAATATGAGATGCAAATTCAGCTATCACATATGAAATTTGAATTCTTGATAATATTGATTTTGAAGATTTATCAAACTCATACGTACTATATATACAATTAAAAAGGTCAACTTTGGTTTCAATCATTCATATTCTAAACATTCTTCAATTTAAAACGAACGGAAATTATCAAGATGGCCGCCGTATTGGCTAAATCATTTTCAGTAACCCTTACTTCATTTGAGATTTTTCAATGATCATTAAAAATTAATTATGTCTCAAACATTTTATTACATCAAATATTAAAATATGTCCAAAACGTTTTTGACGCAAACTTGATAGTTTTTATAATGTTCATTTGTTCTGTATAAAAAGGTGGAACCTTTAAATGCGTAAGATGCATATATTATGCGACTCTTGTATTCGTCCTTTCAAAATTAAATTATTGCTTATTTCTGATACAGAATACAATAAATTGCTTTCAGTAGATAACTTTTTCATAAAATATGTACAACTACAAATATATTTAAATGTTAAAAGACAGCATTTTGCAAATTCAAATTTAAATTAAAATATTTGCCTTCTGGATTTCCAATGCATGATTACATATCTAATGCTTGAATCAACTCCCATTGTCGAATTTTTTTTTTTTTCCTGTCTAAATTTTTGCATCGAAATCCGAGAGTATTTTTTTTTCTATAAGTAAATTCGTCTCGAAATAATAGTCCATATATATTGGTTTGTACAAGTCTTAAAACAGTTAGTCTTTTGACTGTTTACAAAATAATTATATTACTGTCAAAATAATTGATTATTTCTTTCTGTTCTTCCGGGATGTACTTATAGGTGGGATAGGGTCTGGAGTATCTTGTAGAGAATGAATTTGTTCCTTTGCACACAATCTCTGTAGATTAAAACCGGCAAATCCAAAAGCCATCTGTATTAGATTTATCCCCATATCAATCCCTGTCACTATCTCTAGAGCTAGAACTACAGGCTCATCCTTCTTTGTTGAAAAGAATAACATGAAAAATACTATCGCTGCATTCACCGCTGCAGTAAACTTGAAATATCCCATTATATAAGGTATTTTCTTGTATCTATTTAACCTACCATCGGTTCCAGGACCACTTAATACCAGACATATCATTAAAAGTGTAATTAGAAGTGCCGAAAAACCGAGAAATCCCACGTAAGCGTGAAACATTATTCTCCACAAGTCTGAAATCCATAACATTTCAACGTGTATCCACAAAAAAGCAAATTCTCCAGCATCGAAAGAATAACCGACCCACATTCGAGCCAGGAAAAATCTAACGGCTTTTCTCGGAGTAAATCCTAATAATTTCTCTCCTATAATTGTAGAGAGATCCATGGTGTTTTGGCTATATTTTTCTTGTGAACATGTAGAATTTTTTACACTAATTTTACAAAATGTTATGTTTTTATTTACCGGTATGTATAGATACACATTGTTTAATTTAATAAAAGTGTTCATCAAATGGATCATTAGATACTTTCTTAATCGTAACTTGGCGGTTGAAAATATTTAGATACGAATTATATTATAATCAGACAAAACATGTATTCATGCTTATAATTTAAAATTTATTGTTTAAAACGCTTACCTTCCCGGTTGAATAATAGACTGAGGTCTTGATCAAATTTCAACAAAATGGATTTTCTATAGCTTGATCATGTTGATAGCATATGTCGTGTCAGTAAATTGGATTTATTCACGAAAAAAAGTACTCGTCATAAATATCTAAAACCTTGGTCAATCAATCAGTCCCTTCCTCACAGTTCATGCTTACTGTGACTAGACACAAAGTGTCAATACCCCCGATGTACTAGTCTTATAAACATATCAAAGGTATGGCAGACATAGAAACCTCGCAAATGAACGCAAAAAGCATGTTTTAGAGTTATCTTGATCATGACAGCCTTTACAACTGTAAGTGCAATAGTGTGATATATTCTATGATTGTTTTGAATTAAAAAAATCAATATTGATTGATTTTCTGGCCATTTTTTCATTTTGTGTCCGCACGAAATAGCTATTCGAAGACGATAGCGATATGTTCAGTTGCCATTCGGCCTTTCTTAATTTTAACAGATCACCTACATTAATTTTAGCATTGGATATTAACGAATTAATGTAAGGTCTTATATACGTTTTTATTTCGATTTTACGTTTGATGCTTTTCGGTTATCGGCTCCTCGGCCTTAATTTCTTATGTATCGGTTCCAAATGCTTAAGTAATTTTCAGGTGTCCCTAAGGATATTTGTTGATTTTGTGTATATGTACATCTTATCTAAAACTATTATCTTATATTGAGAGAATAGACGGGCATTTAGTCAGTTTTCAATTTCAGACAAGTATTAGTTGTTTTTTTTTTTTTCTTTCTATGTTATCCGAATATCATGTTTATATAAACCAGCTGAATGTTGAATGTTTACAACTGCAACGAGAATCACTGAAGAAATAAGATTGAAATCATCAGGGTACAGACACAATTTCATTAGATAATGTATTTATTGTTTGCGAAACATAACAAGGACAAACAAGTCATTCAAACTTAACAACGTCTTATCCTAAAAAAAACCCGATACCAATTACAAAGAAATGAGTTAGAAAGGATATGATATTTCAAATCATGAAACAATATCACAACATCCTTTTATTGCGGTCCTTCTTCATCTCAAAGTCCAAGTAACTACTCCAACATGGGGAAAACTTCTCCAAGTTGAGACGAGCGCCAGCATCGGTCTGAGTGATATTGCATGATGTCAATCACGAATCATGTTCACGTATCGCGTTTTGTAGGTATTTATGTAACTTGGTTTGATTGATTGAAATATGATTTACTACTTACATCCGTTTGACTATACAAATGAATCGACACTCCATAGACTAATTCTCAATATGATAATGCGCGCTGTCAAACGTATACAAGGAGAGCATAATCAAAAACCACGCCTTCCTATTACTTTTCAAGTACTTGGGAGAATTTGCAATTCTCTTAGAGCAGGTGTTTTCTCTACCTTTACTGATTGTATGCTAGAAACGGCTTGTAAAGTAGCCTTTTTGAATTTCTTAGATGTGGCGAATTTACAGTTTCAAAACATTTTGATTCTACTGTAAATTTAAGTGTAACAGATGTTGAGATTCTTGATTCGTATGCTATTCTACACCTTAAAACCTCTAAGACAGATCTTTTTCACAAAGGTGTCAGTATACAGCTTCACAAATCTGATACTATTTGTCCTTTCTCTGCTATCAAAAAGTATATCGCAATCAGGAAGGGTAGAGAAGCATCTTTTTGTTTTGTCCATTGTTTGTCAAAGAGAATGGTAGCGCTTTAGACAGGAACTTTTTCATCAGAAGTTTAAAACATGTACAAGATTAATGTGGGTACTGCTCTAGCTTACAATGGTCATTCCTTTAGAATTGATTCTAGTACTTAATATTCAAGACCACCTTATCAAACACTTGTTCGTGTTTGAAGCTTTTACAATGGTCATTCCTTTAGAATTAGTGCTAGTACTTCGGCAGGATCTGTTAATATTCAAGACCATCTTATCAACACTTGGTCGGTGGACATCGGACAGTTATTGCCGTTATATTCAGATTTCCAAGGACACGATGCGGAAAGCACAGAAGTCTTTTACATTGTCTAGTAATGTCTGAGGCATTATAGATATGTGGAAATAATCGAACTTGAATGTATGTTCTTTTCCAAACAACAAATGTACTTTACTTGTGAACTTGTGACCATAATTGAACTTTATATAAACTTTAAACTTTACTTGTTAAGAAGTATTCAGCCATTTCGAAGAGTTGCTGTTTTTTTCGCGATACACTTGGACATATCTTTATTGTTAAGAAGTATTCAGCCATTTCGAAGAGTTGCTGTTTTTTCGCGATACACTTGGACATATCTTTATATAATATCGTTTAGCAAAAGAAACAATGTATTTTAACTTTAAGACTAATCTATAGTAACAATTATCTGATTCGGATTAACCTGGTTCATAGAATAATCAGCCGTGTGAAGAGTTGCTGTTTTTCCTTGATACACGTGGACTTATCTTTTACCATAATTTATTGAATTCGTATCATTCGGTTTTGCCGAGAAATGTGTATTTCAATTTAGAGCCTGCAGCAAACGTGAATACTGCAAGAACTATTATGGCAACCATGTGACCATATGCATTTCAATCATCGTTATTTTTACTACATAAAGCTTTCTTTGCAAAGTAAATGCTATTATTTCGGTAATTTCCGGATCCGATATAATTACATAGCTTTTTGTAATTATACACAGTACATAAATGGATGATTTTTGAAAATGCAGACTCTCTTGTCGTAAGCACCAAAATTTGGGTTGTACGTTTTCACTACCATGGATCTACCGCTGCCGTTGTGGACTCGGTTTTTTCAAATGATACATTTTGTTTGCATATTCTCTCAAGCTGTTTAGATTTTGTTTTACTAACTTTTGGGATGAGAGAATATTCATAATGTAGTAAAAATAACGATGATTAAAATGGTCACATGGTTGCCATAATAGTTTTTGCAGCAAAATTCGTGTAATGAAAATCTGTATTGCTACGTCATGTATTAAGTCCAGAGGGTACCTTCCATCCTGTATCCAGTATTTCCGGTAATTGCATGATTCAAATTCAGTAGCAAGACAGAAATCTCTTTGGACAAAAGAAAAGAGAAAAACACTAAAACATGAGAACGAAAAACACAATGAAGAAATTTAATTTAACCCCACCAAAACCAGTACTCCAGTGGCGCCCATCATATTACATGTATAAAATATCATGTGATGACGCTATTAAGGAAAGGAGGGCCGGATTTTTCTTTGACAGGCGATCATATATACGTGGTCATCTGGAAACAGAAATTCCATATACTTCATAAGAAGGTTCTACTGGAATGTTGCTACACACATATGGGAAATTTGAAATCATCTCTTTTGTCGAAGAGTTTAGCTCTAAGACGATTCCTTCTGTCAATTTGCACATGTAAACAAAATATGAATTCGATCTTTTGAATTGTTTTGTCGTGAATCAGGTCGTTGGTTTTCTTGTTTGAATTATTTTACATCTTGTCATGTCGAGGCCTTATAGGCTTACTATACGCACGGGTGTTGTTCATTATTGAAGGCCGTACAGTGCCCTATAGTTGGACTCTGGTGGATAGTTGCAACATTGGCAATCAAACGACATTTCATTATTTTTATACGAACAGTGACTAGTATCATTTAGTTCAAGTTCGATGCGAAACCTTGTATTTTTCAATAAGAGGACATTTATTTATCTATAATGTTATTCAAGGATAATGCTAGTTCCTTTGTATTCTTCTTGAAAGCCATTATATTATGTATACGCATGAGGAACAAGTCGGCGAGAAGTTGGTGTCTATAGGAATGCATGCCGACTATCTGAAGAAAAAACGTCCACAAAAGGTAACAAATAGGTTGTCAATAGAGAAGTATTTACAAGGTAAAGTATATGCCTCTTCCTAAAACATGATATTTGTATCCACATTGTCCATTCTGATTAATAAAACATAGTTGGGCTAAATATGACAATCTGTCTTCAACTTTAGAATAAAGCTTCGAGAAATCAATGTATATGTATATGTATATATTCTGTTAAACAAGGACAGTCAAAGGGAGTCGAAAGTGTTATTCTTATAGATAATCAACAGATAATAACACTATCTTTAAATTGAAATCTTACGAATAACTAATTACATGCATATTTCCTAACGAATCCATATTGCGATTTATTTTAAAAAATATCAGCTTACAAAATTAAAAGAACACTTAATAAATTTGTTGCATCCGAATCGCTTTCTGGATTTACTTTCATCAAAACGCTCAAACCAAAACAAAATAGAAGCCAATGATGTACAAGTACTGAATATGTGAGGGCTTTATTACCAAAATAGACCGTTACACTATTGTTTCAGGTTAGGTGAAGGTTGGCGCCTATAAAACGTTTAAAACCGCTGCATTTGTTTGCACCTGTCCTAAGTCAGGAACCTGATGTTCAGTGGTTGTCATTTGTTGATGTGGTTCATAAGTGATTCTCGTTTCTTTTTATATAGATTAGACCGTTGGTTTTCCTGTTTGAATGGTTTTACACTAGTCATTTTTGGTCCCATTTAGCTTGTTGTTCGGTGTGAGCCAAGGCTCCGTGTTGAAGGCCGTACTTTGACCTATAATGGTTTAATTTTACAAATTGTGACTTGGATGGAGAGTGGTCTCATTGGCACTCATATATACCACATCTTCTTATATCTGCTTAAAAGAATGCTGCAACGTGTAATCTCCAAAATGGCAATATCTAAAGTATATACACATTTAATCCAGTTTTAAAGTGGATCATTTTATTTAAGCAGTGTAATAATTTTATTCATAAAATAATAATGTACATCAAGATGATACGGTCTATGATGAAAATTTATCCTTTGATCAGCGGCAATGTCTTTATACATGTATAAATAATTTACTGGCATATATGTAATAAATATTATCAAAATGTCATACAGAATGGTCTATTCTACATTATTATATTTTGTGTTTGTGAACTCGACATGCACTGAAAACCAAAACAGTATTTTAATACTTCTTTCGTGGTGGTATAAACTCAACTATGGGTGTTGGATCGATCTGTACCTGTCTTTTCCCGATTTTTTCTGAATTTAATCCAGCAAAGCCAAGTCCCATTTCAATCAAATCGAATCCCATATCTATTCCAGTGAATACCATTAAAACTATTACAACAGCATAGCGGTTCCCTGAATTCCAAAGCTGGAAAAATACAAAACCCGCATTTACCGCTGATGATAGTTTAAAGTATGCCATTACATATGGAACTGCTTTGTATCTTCTTAAATCCGTTCCTATTATACATTGTATCATTATAAACGTCAGTAAAAGGGCTATGAAGCCTAGAAAGCCGCAATATCCATAAAACACGTACCGCCAGATGTCGCTGATATAAGAAATGCCAATATATATCCAGAGAAAGGCAACTTCTCCTGCATCAAAACAATAACCAACCCACATACGGAGAATGAATATCCGTACTATCATCTGTGGCTCTTTGCCAAAAAAACGTTCTAAGGCAAGAAAGGATAAATCCATGGTTTATCACGTGTGCACTTGCCAAACTGTTTATGAAAAAAATAAGCAGCTTCAATTTCCTGGTATTAAGTTTTTTGTTGACCTCTTTCTCGAATAAAAAAATATTTACAATAAATATTCACGCAGCGAATCGGAGCGGAATAACATGGTAACAAAGCAACTCGGATAAATATCTTTTGTTTTAGCACATGATTTTCATAAAATGGAACGTTGCTCTTTTGTGAGGTCTAACACTTAAATATTTAGAACAATGACAAATAATAACGCAATCCTTCCACCTGTGGTTTATTCATAAAAGTAGGTAAAAGTTTAGTAAGAATATTAGATAAAACCACCATTTCATTTAAATGTTTAAATTCATATGATACTTCAAATTTGAAAAAAAGTTGGATATGTTTTATATACTTGAATGGTTAAGTTTTACTTTAAAACACGCGTACATGAACTTTCTTTTAACGAAAATCCCTTATCTTCCGAATTGTATTGCTATAGATTTATTGTCTACCCGCCGGTAGCTTTTCCGTTTGCAGTTACATTTCTCGTTAGTTCTTCGACAACCGCTCAGCGCAATTGCGAGGGAAAAGGTGATGAAAAAAAAATGTAAACAACCTTGGAAGTCAGATAGTATTGATTGATTCTGAAAGAACAAAAAATAATACGCCATAGCATTTAGAAATGGTATGACAAATTTTATTTAACAAATAGAAACGCAAGGAAAATATTTTTAAAATATAATATTTAACGGGCTCCATGATTCTATGTTGCTTCGGCAATAATACACGAAAGTGAATTACCAGACAATTTGTTCACTGAATAAAATATTTTTTTGTCAATTATATGTTATGGATTCGTAATAAATGTAACAAAAATCCAGCATATTGGACTAGAGTATAGTATAAACACAGGCATTGGTTCAATATTTATACTTAACATTATAATTTTAAAGAAACTCGTTTCATATGAATTTAAAGAGACTTATATCAGTTTAAATAGTTTATTGTCCTTAAAATATACAGTGACTGACATTTCCATAAAAAAGCAAACTAAGAAAATCTATCTCCATTTGATGTTATATCAAGCATACATTTAAGGGTCCCTTGTCTGGACTTTTTTTTAAATGAAAAACATTTTTTTTTAATCTGTTTTACATGGCCAATAAAGTAAAGATGTTGTGTCATTTTTGAGAGCTTGACATTTTAGGAAGGTTTTTAAAATATCTCCCGTCTTCTATAAACAAGGATTACTAATCTAGATTTAAGTTGTCTTAGTTGTAAATCAAAATGATATGCTTCTATAGATAACATAAGTAACGGATTTATACATAAATTTGGTTGACTTTTATAACTAGAGATCAGCTGTGATTTTATATTTTGTAAGTGTTTCAAATCTTTTCAATTACGGGGTCTCTCTAAATTGGTTTATCCATCGGCAACTATACTTATGATATTGCGATTTGTATTTCCGCATTCTGTTGGTAGCTGCAATATACAGGTTTTTATTTAGTGTTTTACTTTTACGACATCTGTTCTTTCTTATGTAGACAAGGAGAGTGCACGCACGTGATTTAATCCAGTGATAAGAACAACTTGTTGTAGGTGTACAAAGTCAGTGACTTGTTCTACTTCTTGTAGGTGTACAAAGTCAGTGACTAGTAGTACTTGTTGTAGGTGTACAAAGTCAGTGACTAGTACTACTTGTTGTAGGTGTACAAAGTCAGTGACTAGTACTACTTGGTGTAGGTGTACAACGTCAGTGTCTAGTACTACTTGTTGTAGGTGTAAGTCAGTGACTAGTTCTACTAATTGTAGGTGTACAAAGTCAGTGACTAGTACTGCTTGTTGTACGTGTACAAAGTCAGTGACTAGTACTACTTGTTGTAGGTGTAAGTCAGTGACTAGTACTACTTGTTGTAGGTGTACAAAGTCAGTGACTAGTACTACTTGTTGTAGGTGCACAAAGTCAGTGACTAGTACTACTTGTTGTAGGTGTAAAGTCAGTGATTAGTACTACTTGTTGTAGGTGTAAAGTCAGTGACTAGTACTACTTGTTGTAGGTGTAAAGTCAGTGACTAGTACTACGTGCTGTAGGTGTACAAAGTCAGTGACTAGTACTACGTGTTGTAAGTGTACAACGTCAGTGACTAGTACTACTTGTTGTAGGTGTAAAGTCAGTGACTAGTACCTCATGTTGTAGGTGTAAAGTCAGTGACTAGTACTAGTTGATGTAATTGTAAAGTCAGTGACTAGTACTACTTGTTGTAGGTGTACAGAGTCAGTGACTAGTACTACTTGTTATAGGTGTACAATGTCAGTGACTAGTACTACTTGTTGTAGGTGTATGAAGTCAGTGATTAGTACTACTTGTTGTAGGTGTAAAGTCAGTGACTACTACTACTTGTTGTAGGTGTTAAGTCAGTGACTAGTACTACTTGTTGTAGGTGTACAGAGTCAGTGACTAGAACTACTTGTTGTAGGTGTACAAAATCAGTGACTAGTACTACTTGTTGTAAGTGTACAAAGTCAGTGACTAGTACTAATTGTTGTATAAGTGTAAAGTCAGTGACTAGTACTACTTGTTGTAGGTGTACAAAGTCAGTGACTAGTACTATTTGTTGTAAGTGTACAAAGTCAGTGACTTGTACTAGTTGTTGTAAGTGTTAATCAGTGACTAGTACAACTTGTTGTAGGTGTACAAGGTCAGTGACTAGTACTACTTGGTGTAGGTGTACAACGTCAGTGTCTAGTACTACTTGTTGTAGGTGTCAGTCAGTGACTAGTTCTACTAATTGTAGGTGTACAAAGTCAGTGATTAGTACTACTTGGTATAGGTGTAAAGTCAGTGACTTGTACTACTAGTTGTAGGTGTAAAGTCAGTGACTAGTACCTCATGTTGTAGGTGTAAAGTCAGTGACTAGTACTAGTTGATGTAATTGTAAAGTCAGTGACTAGTACTACTTGTTGTAGGTGTACAGAGTCAGTGACTAGTACTACTTGTTACAGGTGTACAATGTCAGTGACTAGTACTACTTGTTGTAGGTGTATGAAGTCAGTGATTAGTACTACTTGTTGTAGGTGTAAAGTCAGTGACTACTACTACTTGTTGTAGGTGTTAAGTCAGTGACTAGTACTACTTGTTGTAGGTGTACAGAGTCAGTGACTAGTACTACTTGTTGTAGGTGTACAGAGTCAGTGACTAGAACTTCTTGTTGTAGGTGTACAAAATCAGTGACTAGTACTACTTGTTGTAAGTGTACAAAGTCAGTGACTAGTACTAATTGTTGTATAAGTGTAAAGTCAGTGACTAGTACTACTTGTTGTAGGTGTACAAAGTCAGTGACTAGTACTATTTGTTGTAAGTGTACAAAGTCAGTGACTTGTACTAGTTGTTGTAAGTGTTAATCAGTGACTAGTACAACTTGTTGTAGGTGTACAAGGTCAGTGACTAGTACTACTTGGTGTAGGTGTACAACGTCAGTGTCTAGTACTACTTGTTGTAGGTGTCAGTCAGTGACTAGTTCTACTAATTGTAGGTGTACAAAGTCAGTGATTAGTACTACTTGGTATAGGTGTAAAGTCAGTGACTTGTACTACTAGTTGTAGGTGTAAAGTCAGTGACTAATACTACGTGTTGTCGGTGTACAAAGTCAGTGACTAATACTACGTGTTGTAGGTATACAACGTCAGTGACTAGTACTACTTGTTGTAGGTGTAAAGTCAGTTACTAGTACCACTTGTTGTAGGTGTAAAGTGAATGACTAGTACAAGTTGTTGTCATTGTAAAGTCAGTGACTAGTACTACTTGTTGTAGGTGTACAAAGTCAGTGACTAGTACTACTTGTTGTAGGTGTACAATGTCAGTGACTAGTACTACTTGTTGTAGGTGTACAAAGTCAGTGATTAGTACTACTTGTTGTATGTGTAAAGTCAGTGACTAGTACTACTTGTTGTAATTGTAAAGTCAGTGACTAGTACTACGTGTTATAGGTGTACAAAGTCGGTGACTAGTGCTACGTGTTGTAAGTGTACAACGTCAGTGACTAGTACTACTTGTTGTAATTGTAAAGTCAGTGACTAGTACTACGTGTTGTAGGTGTACAAAGTCAGTGACTAGTACTACGTGTTATAAGTGTACAACATCAGTGACTAGTACTACTTGTTGTAGGTGTAAAGTCAGTGACTAGTACCACTTGTTGTATGTGTAAAGTCAGTGACTAGTACTAGTTGTTGTAATTGTAAAGTCAGTGACTAGTTCTACTTGTTGTACGTGTACAAAGTCAGTGACTAGTACAACTTGTTGTAGGTGTAAGTCAGTGACTAGTACTACTTGTTATAGGTGTACAAAGTCAAAGACTAGTACTACTTGTTGTAGGTGCACAAAGTCAGTGACTAGTACTACTTGTTGTAGGTGTAGTCAGTGATTAGTACTACTTGTTGTAGGTGTAAAGTCAGTGACTAGTACTACTTGTTGTAGGTGTAAAGTCAGTGACTAGTACTACGTGCTGTAGGTGTACAAAGTCAGTTACTAGTACTACGTGTTGTAGGTGTACAACGTCAGTGACTAGTACTACTTGTTGTAGGTGTAAAGTCAGTGACTAGTACCTCATGTTGTAGGTGTAAAGTCAGTGACTAGTACTACTTGTTGTAATTGTAAAGTCAGTGACTAGTACTACTTGTTGTAGGTGTACAGAGTCAGTGACTAGTACTACTTGTTGTAGGTGTACAATGTCAGTGACTAGTACTACTTGTTGTAGGTGTATAAAGTCAGTGATTAGTACTACTTGTTGTAGGTGTAAAGTCAGTGACTACTACTACTTGTTGTAGGTGTAAAGTCAGTGACTAGTACTACTTGTTGTAGGTGTACAGAGTCAGTGACTAGTACTACTTGTTGTAGGTGTACAGAGTCAGTGACTAGAACTACTTGTTGTAGGTGTACAAAATCAGTGACTAGTACTACTTGTTGTAAGTGTACAAAGTCAGTGACTAGTACTAATTGTTGTATAAGTGTAAAGTCAGTGACTAGTACTACTTGTTGTAGGTGTACAAAGTCAGTGACTAGTACTATTTGTTGTAAGTGTACAAAGTCAGTGACTTGTACTAGTTGTTTTAAGTGTTAATCAGTGACTAGTACAACTTGTTGTAGGTGTACAAGGTCAGTGACTAGTACTACTTGGTGTAGGTGTACAACGTCAGTGTCTAGTACTACTTGTTGTAGGTGTAAGTCAGTGACTAGTTCTACTAATTGTAGGTGTACAAAGTCAGTGATTAGTACTACTTGGTATAGGTGTAAAGTCAGTGACTTGTACTACTAGTTGTAGGTGTAAAGTCAGTGACTAATACTACGTGTTGTCGGTGTACAAAGTCAGTGACTTGTACTACGTGTTGTAGGTATACAACGTCAGTGACTAGTACTACTTGTTGTAGGTGTAAAGTCAGTTACTAGTACCACTTGTTGTAGGTGTACAATGTCAGTGACTAGTACTACTTGTTGTAGGTGTACAAAGTCAGTGATTAGTACTACTTGTTGTATGTGTAAAGTCAGTGACTAGTACTACTTGTTGTAATTGTAAAGTCAGTGACTAGTACTACGTGTTATAGGTGTACAAAGTCGGTGACTAGTGCTACGTGTTGTAAGTGTACAACGTCAGTGACTAGTACTACTTGTTGTAATTGTAAAGTCAGTGACTAGTACTACGTGTTGTAGGTGTACAAAGTCAGTGACTAGTACTACGTGTTGTAAGTGTACAACGTCAGTGACTAGTACTACTTGTTGTAGGTGTAAAGTCAGTGACTAGTACCACTTGTTGTATGTGTAAAGTCAGTGACTAGTACTAGTTGTTGTAATTGTAAAGTCAGTGACTAGTTCTACTTGTTGTAGGTGTACAAAGTCAGTGACTAGTACTACTTGTTGTAGGTGTACAATGTCAGTGACTAGTACTACTTGTTGTAGGTGTACAAAGTCAGTGATTAGTACTACTTGTTGTAGGTGTAAAGTCAGTGACTAGTACTACTTGTTGAAGGTGTAAAGTCAGTGACTGGTACTACTTGTTGTAGGTGTACAAAGTCAGTGACTAGTACTATTTGTTGTAGGTGTACAAAGTCAGTGACTAGTACTACTTGTTGTAGGTGTACAAAGTCAGTGATTAGTACTACTTGTTGTAGGTGTACAAAGTCAGTGACTAGGACTACTTGTTGTAAGTGTACAAAGTCAGACTATCGGGACCATGTGTTGTTGGTTTTTTTTTTTCGTTACTATCTTTCTTTGTACATCTGTTTTTCGGTGAATCGGGTGTTGATGGTCAGTTGTACTACCCAATATGTTTTTTTTTTCAGTTCCTGTTATTTTTTTGTATTTATTTTGGCATTTATGTCACATGAATAAGTCTAAACCAGTCTCACAGGTCTAATAAAACAGATTATTTTATTAATGGATTCAATTGTGTCGTAAACAATCTGACAAATATAAAATATAAAATACTTTGCATTTATATATATTATTGACAATCGGCAATCTTCGGGTGAATCCGCTACTTTGAGAGGAACGGTATCGGTCGAGTTTAGACGAGTGATATTATTCAATTGGAAGTCTTCCTGTTTGCGTAAACCCCTGAGGGTTTACGCAGTATATATTGGACGACCTCCGTAGTCTTTCGGAACACCGGAATTCTTTTTCGGAATACATCTGTTCTTTTCAATGACCACCTGCGTAATAGGTAATTAATTGATCTAATGAATATTCATTACCGTTATACCGTTGTTGAAGAGATAAGTGTTTATCGAGACTTTATATATATATTTGATATCCTCTGGGACTATTATTCTAATATATTTTCTCACAGATATCCTAAATCAGTAATTAATTGATAGAATTAAGATGATGCTGTGCTCCCATATGGGATAAGATTTTAAGCGAAAAAAAGTGACTGTCAGTGAATAGATAGAGCGTTTTTATGATTTTAAAATTTGTCCATTTTAGCGAAATAAAAAGAAAGAGCACAGTCCATTTAATCAGCCTTTAAATTCTTAACAGAATAAAGTACGGCCATACGGTTGCCAGTCATTGCTCACCTCCACTTCATTTGAACTCTAGTGGATAGTTGTCTCTTTGGCAATCATACCATATGTCCATATTTTTTATCAATCTTATATGAAAACAATGCCAGTTAACCCTTGAAATTAAGGCGAAATTAAAAAGGCACTTTTTGGGTGTGTTAAATCAGTGAAATATAATACAGTATTATAAGTGTCTGGCCAATTAAATGCAAAATTATGTCATATCAAAGCAGTTGATTGATGAATACTCGCTAGACTAAGTCCTTATAATTATTTTTTAGATCTATATAAAACGATTCACGAACACTGAATTCCTAATTCTTTAAAACTTATGGTCATTGCGATAAACAAAAAATGGGGTTTGATATATTCCTTGATGTTTGCCATCGAAACTATTGTAAATTACTACCGGTATGTGTTTTTTGAGAAAAAATTAGCAATATTGTTTACGTACTTATTTAGTGATGATTATCTTATCAAGTCAGAGATCCATTTGTCTTCTCTTTTGTTTTGTTTGTTTTTTTGTTTTTTTTTGGGGGGGAGGGGGGAGAGGGTGTGTTTTCAAACGGACACTGACCTGTGTCGACTACCATCTCCAAAAAATATAGTTATAAATGGAAAAATCCATTCTTTTGTTTTTGTCATGTGAAAGCCTCCCCAAATAAAGTTGCTAAAACATAATGTAGCAGGTGCACAGCTTTGTGTCTTATAAGTCTTATAGATGACGTTTTGGGAATTCCGTCAATTCATTTACAAGGAGTTTCGGCAATCTGTATTCATAAGTCAAGTCGGAGGGTCTAGTTGACAGAGGCCCAGAGCATGTTTGGCGAAAAATTAGGACGATATGTTATAAGCAAAATAAAAACACACATAAAAACCCAGCTTAGTACAATTTATTTTTCTAAAATGAAAATCAATATCCATATTAAACGGACAGGCGATTGCAAAAATAACATTTTTTTTTAAATTGCGTACTGAACTACGTGTATACTGCATTGGCCTCTTCATTCCTGCTTCCTTCTCAGTTTCTATCACACAGCCATATAAAAACAGCAAAGCCACCGCTTCTTTTTATTTGGGCTAATTTTCAAAAGGACAAGCTAGAAATAAAAAGTGAGATACGTTTGAAAAAGTATAAAGTTCCGGTTTCAAACTGTTTCACCTAAAAGCTTGGTTTGAGTTTGTTGCCCGTGCATTGTATTGATAAATTGATCAAAAATATCGTAAATATGACCTAGCCAATGACCAAACAACAAAACAAAACCAATATTAAAAAAAGAAAACATAAAACTATAAGTATTTCGGCGAGGAAAAAACAAAAATTTGCTTCCGTAATTTGCAGATTAAACATTGTTGTTATGATATTTAGAGTAATTCTATGTATATAAACCATTAATATATATATAAACCAGTTTGAAACGTTTTCTAAAAAGAAACTGGTTTTAGTTTGGGATTATCAAAAAAGAATGCAGCTTAGAATTTTTTTACTATTTTCAAACTGGCTACAAAAACAAATAATCATGATTAATTGATTAAATTTCTTCACATTTGCTTTTGAACTTTAGCCTGAATACTAACTCTTATCTAAAAAAAAACCTTAGAATGGAACATCTAGTGGGTGACTTAGCATGTTGTCTTTCGGGAGAGAGGAGATACAAAAAATGATTCCTTAACAAGAATATATTTCACCCCACATTGAACAGTAGATACATTAACAATCAATGTCAGTTTCAAATTCTTATACAACAAAAATAATGTAAAACAATACACCTTTATTAAAAAAATATCTGATATTTAATGCCACACAAGCATTTAGGTTTACGATTGCATTTCTTTTTTTTTAAGAAAGCAACTTGTTCTGTTCTATTTATTAAATTGAAGACGTTTTTCTTGCCCAAAAATAAAACTACAAGAGTGCTTATCATCATGAAATATCGAATCTTGTGAGATGTGACTTTTGTATTTAATGCGGAATTAGTGTCTAATTATCGTTTGTTTAAGATTATGTAGGAAGACTGTCTATAGATATAAGAAGATGTGGTATGAGTGCCAATGAGACAACTCTCCATCCAAGTCAAAATTTATAAATGTAAACCATTATAGGTCAAAGTACGGTCTAACCCACATATTACATAATTCATAGAGAAGAGGAAATCTCCGTACATAGTTTTCCAGATATAAACAGCACATTTTTTCTCTTTTCTTTATGGCTTCATTTGCTGTTTAAAGATTTCAGCTGTTCTGTGATTTACCCTAAATCCAGACTGGCAATTCTCAAAGTCCTATGATACTTTAAATTCATCAGAATTTTATATACTTAAATGGCTAGTTTTACTATGAAAAACTTGTACATTGTTTCTCTTTTTTTTAAATCCTTTATTTTATTCAAATTTTCATAAATGTACTATTGAGTATTGTCTTTCCGTACTCTAATTCTCTCAACATATACCTACTATATTCTCTGGTATATATTTTTTTAGGTTTTTTTTCCACTTCTTATTTCGTCTTTTCCAAATTATGCCCGATCTTTAATTTTTTCGTTGTTTAAATTAGTGGTCATCATGTTGGTAGCTATTCTGTGCAGAATTTTTATTGTGTGTTTTAACTTTTACTACATACGGTCTAGCTTTACAAGGGGTTGGGTTTGCGCGCACGTAAAACAGATCGAAGCCCACCACATGTTGTGCCCTTTTTCCAAAGTATGTACTCTTCATGTTAGTGGTCATCCTGTTGGTAGCTATTCTGTGCAGAATTTTTATTGTGTGTTTTAACTTTTACTACATACGTTCTAGCTTTACAAGGGGTTTGGGTTTGCGCGCACATAAAACAGATCGAAGCCAACCACATGCTGTGCCCTTTTTCCAAAGTATGTACTCTTCATGTTAGTGGTCATCCTGTTGGTAGCTATTCTATGCAGATTTCTGTTGTGTGTTTTTCTTTTACGACACACGGTCTAGATAGACAAAAAGGGGATGGGCGCACGTAAAACTGGTCTTACCCCACAGGCGCCTAGCTGTCTCTGAATAAAATTACCTATATACTTTTATTCTATTACATCAATACGAACCTTGCTTTGTCCAACACCATATGCCGGATTTTTAACATGTTAGTTAAAAAGAATGAAAACCACACTTTATAAATCATGCGTCCCAAGCGTTGTTCTGGCTTAATCTTCATCTTCGTAAGAACCGAAACAGCTGAAGAGCTGTATGACCAAAAACGACATAAAATAATAACCAAATCCATCTAAAGTCGTCTTTGCTTGATGGAATTGAAATCTTTACTTCTTAATAATTTATAAATTTATAAACGGACAATTTAAGGAAGATTTTTCTAAATCATGTCCTTACCAAAGTACTGACTACTGAGCTGATAATACTCTCGGTAACAGTCAGCAGGAAATATTACCCTACCCGAACAAAATAATCTAACTCCGAGTCGAACAGTCTTTGCTCCTACTTCTTAATAGAATGCTTAGCAGAAAATCAGCAAATACCAATTTTCAAGTCAACCGGGTATCAAACTAACGACTGTCGATTCGATGCGACGTTGCTACCACGAGACAACCGAGGCGGTATATTGTTACTTTTTAAAGTTTTTTTTCTTTTCCTGTTTTATGTTTTGTTCTTGTTTTCATTTTTGGGTCTCATTTACAGTTCCATTCATGACTATATTTGTATCCCTATTCACCTTCTTCTCGTCTGTAAATTAAAATTGAAAAACATTTTATATGTCAATGTTCCCTTTATAATCACTTGAGAAAAGAGTTATATGATAACATTTTGATAAGTTGTAAGAATTTCAAAATGTTAGTCGCAAGTGTAAAGTTTCATTGGCTTTTTATTCAAGAAAAATCCTAGAGGTATTGAAAATTATTGCAATTTATTTTAATAAATGTTTTGAACTCAGAAAACAGTCAATATAGTACAGATATGTTTACATATAATCCATTAAGAATATTTGCCTGATAATATTATATATAACTGTTATGTTTTTTTACTTGTATGCTTATGGCTCTGGTCTGGCTGTGGTTTAAGATCTTAGAATTGAGATGATTATATATGAATAAGAAGATGTGGTATGAGTGTCAATGAGACAACTCTCCATCCAAGTCACAATGTATAAAAAGTTAACAATTATAGGTCAGAGTACGGCCTTCAACACGGATCCTTGGCTCACACCGAACAGCAAGCTATAAAGGGCCCCAAAATGACTAGTGTAAAACAATTCAAACAGGAAAACCAACGACCTAATCTATATAAAAAACGAGAAACACCTATGAATCACATCAACAAACGACAACCACTGTACAACAGGCTCCTGACTTAGGACAGGTGCATAAAAATGTAGCGAGTTTAAACGTTTTAACAGGCGCAAACCTTCACCCTAACCTGAGACAGTAGTGTAACATTACAACATGAAAAGACACATATGCATATTTATATATGATTATCAAAATCATTGTAATAAATTACTTAAATTTGCTCTTCATGGGCCCTTTAATTGGAATAAAAATATCTTATCTTATCTTGCTGTTTTCTATTTTGCTTTGTGTCCCATTCACAGTTTCATTCATAGTTGTATCTTGCTTTACCTTCTTCTAATCTGTAAACTGATACTTGTTGCTTACTGTTTTATTTTGTGTTTAATTTAGTCCATTCACAGTTTACTTCTTCTAATCTGTAAACTGATATTTATTATTCACTTTTTTCTTTTTTTTATTTTTGTGTCTCATTCACAGTTTCCCTATTCCCAGTTTCATTCATGACTTTACATGTATCCCTGTTTACTTTCTTCTCATCTGCAAATTGATATTTATTACACTTGCTGTTTTCTATTTTGTTGTTGTGTCCGATTCACAGTTTTCCCATTCACAGTTTCACTCATGACAGAGTTTTTATCCCTGTTTACCTTCTTCTCACCTGTAAACTGATTTTTATTACTCTTGCTGTTTTCTTTTTTGTTCTGTGTCCCATTCACAGTTTCATTCACGACAGAGTTTTTATCTCTGTTTAGCTTCTTCACATCTGTAAACTGATTGCTATTACTTTTGCTGTTTTCTGCTTTGTTTTTATTGTGTTTTTGTGTCCCATTAACAGTTTCATTCATGACTATATTTGGTTCCCTGATTACCTTGTTCTTAATTGTATACTGATATTTATTGCTTACAATTGTTTATGTGACCCATTCACAGTTTCCTTGAATCCCTGTTTATCTTCTTCTCATCTGTAAACTGATATTTATTAATATTGTTTTCTATTTTGTTTTTTGTTTGTTTTTGTGTCTCATTAACAGGTTTAACAGTTTGGAAAATGTCATCTGATATATCACTTTACTGTTATCATCAAGTGTTTTGTTTGTCAGAAGAAAAACCGATCAAACTATTTTTGGAGTGAATCAGTGTTTTTTTTTTTTTTCTCTTTTTTTTCTTTATTATTATTATTGTTAATATGAACTTTGATGTTTTCGGACGCTACAGACGGTTGCTTGTTAATATTTAACAGTATTCTCACTATAAAAATATATTTATTGATTGTTTGTTGCTTAACGTCCAGTTGCAAATATTTTGTGCATGTTCAGGACGAGAACAAATTAACAATAAATCCAATAGGTATGTCTTTTACTAGAGGCCGTCCGGGTTACAGGTCGGGAAAATTTGGACTGCCACTGTGGCACTCTCTTTGCACGAGAAATCGGATGTGGGCGTCTCCATTATGACTGGACGTGGCTGCGTATACTTGTACAACTCGCATAGCCAAACAGACACGACACTTTAGCTAGGGTTTTACTGTCGTCGGAAGAAGACCTAAGTGACCATATTTCTATTCCACAGTCACTCTTGGAGCGTAATGATAGAAGTTTAAAATGTAAATATTAGCCTAAATACCACCGTTCGCAGTTGAGAACATGCGAGTACATTAAAATTGAGAATGGAAATGGGGAATATGTCAAAGAGAACAACCCGACCAAAGAGCAGACAACAGCCGAAGGCCACCAATGGGTCTTCAATGCAGCGAGAAAATCCCGCACCCGGAGGTGGTCCTCAGCTGGCCCCTAACTAAAATTGTGTGCTAGTTCAGTGAAAATGGACGTCACACTAAACTCAAAAACATATAACTGAACTCAAATTAAAAAACATACTAGACTAACACGTTTAGGTTTAATAAAAAAAAATTGATTCGTGAACGTTCTACGATGACCTGTAGTTGACTACGTGCTTGTCCTTTGATCTTTGGTGAAAAGCTGTCTTTCGGCAATCATACCACATCTTCTTATTTTGATAATGATAAACAATACCGTATAGAAAAATATGTTTACGGTCACTAAAATCAACATCTATAGTACTAAATCTGCTGATAGGAAGAAAAACCGTCATTCGTCTTATATCGGTGACTGGACTTTTGAGTTGATTATATCAACACCATAAATGGTACAGGAAGATACGATCTTGTATCTTTAATGCATGGAACAAATCTCCAAATGATTTTAATGCAGAAAAAATATGTACCTTGTCTCAAATTAATTAGCAAAATGATGTTCTTTATGGCGTGTTGCAATTTTCACAAAGAATAAAATACATTTTCATAAAAATAAAATATATATTCAAAAATCTAGATATGTGTTCATAAAAATAAAATATAAATGCATGAAAATAAATACAAGTTCATATAATTATATGCATGAAAATATATATATAAGTTCATATAATTAAATATCTTTGCATAAAATAAATATATGTCCATACAAAATAATTGTTCATAACAATTAAGTATGTATTCATAAATACAAAATTGTTTAAAAATCAAGATATGTGTTATGTGTTAATAAAAAAAAAAAACGTTCATGAAAAAAATATATATGTTGGTTACAGACAAAAATATATGTTCAATAATTTGCATCATGGATGCCTTGTATGAAGGGCTGCGAGGGTACATTGGAATCCGTGTACTCTATCTATAAGGATTAACGGAGTTTAAGTGTCACTAACTTTTTATATACAACCCACCACCACGGACAATCTCTAACCCAGCACCATTTGAGTGTAAGGACACCAGGATGTCTGTTATTATCGCGGAGGAAGCCGAAATACACGGAGAGAACCACCGGGCTCCTCAGCGGAAACAGGCAAACCAAAGAGATATCTGCAGATTGATCTCCAGGTCAAACCTGAAATTTCAAGCGCCCCGAATCAGGATTGAACCTGGGACGTTCAGTACTGTACCCGACTATCTTATCCGCTGAGCCACGCCTTGTGTGGGTGCGCTGGAAATTTAAGCACATTAAAAGAAAGGTGATTTTCACCCTCCAACACACATCTCTGGTACCCAGACAGGAGTTTAAATTAGAATGGGTACTTTGGAGCCTCGAATGGTCAAATTGGCCCCTGGCTTTGACCTGGAGATCAATCTGCAGATGTCTCTTCGGTTTGTATGTTTCTGTTCAGGAGCCCGTGGTTGTCTTTGAGTATTTCTGCTTCCTCCAACATAATAATAGACTTCCCGATTTCCTAACACTCCCTTGGTGTTTGGTTTGATATTGTTCGTGGTGGTGGGTTCTATATAAGTAAGTGACACCGTTGGCATCTTCATTAATCCTTATAGGGAGACTGCACGGATTCTACTTTACCATCGCAGCCCTCGAGGGGTGCCTTGCAAGTAAACAAATGAATTTACGTTCATACACACATGCAAGGCATCCCATGATTCAAATTATTGAAAGTATTTTTTTTTATGTCACCATCATATATATTTTTTCATGAACATATGTTTTATCGAATGAACATATGTTTTATCGAATGAACATAAATTTTATCGAATGAACATAAGTTTTACAATAAAACACGTGTACATAGACTATCTTTTAAAAGAAAATTCTTTATCTTGTGCAAATCTTCAGAAATGTACTGCTATTGAATTGTTATCTTCCCTTACTCCAATTAGCCGATTCTCTTCTGTAAACATTGACCTTAACCATGAGCATGACCTCTCATTAGAACTTCGGCAACCGCATAGTGCAAATGCGAAGGAAACCCCGTGGTGAAATAAAACAAGTGGAATGCAGATAGTGCAAATTGATTCTGGAAGAAAGATTTTAATACAATAAATCATTTAACAACTGCATTGTATGACAAAGTTTAATTAACAAATAGAAACGCATGGACATATAAAAAAAATTCATGACACCTCGCATTAGAACTTCGGCAACCGTACAGTGAAAGTGCGAGGGAACACCCGTGATGAAATAAAAGGTAAACACGCGTGGAATGTAGATAGTTTTAATTGATTCTGAAAGAAAAATTTTGCCACGGTACACCAAATCTTTTAACAACTGCATTGTATGAAAATGTTTATTTCACAAATAGAAACGCATGGAAATATAGAAAAAAAACCATGACACCTCGCATTAGAACTTCGGCAACCGCACAGTGCATGTGCAAGGGAAAACCCGCGGTGAAGTAAAAAGTAAAAACACGTGGAATGTAGATAGTGTTAATTGATTCTGAAAGAAAAATCTTAATACACCAAATCATTTAACAACTGCATGGTATGACAAAGTTGATTAAGAAATAGAAACGCATGGACATTTTAATTTCATAGGACTTTAAACAAAAATTTTCAATATATTTTCAAAGTAGGTCCAACATTTAATTCTGCAAAATGGGACCGTTTTGTTATATATTTGATTTGACCTTAGTATTGTGGACAAAATAAAGGCACAGAAAATGAAAAGTTCGACCCTGATGGGACTCGAACCCACAATCTTCGGCTCCGGAGGCCGACGCCTTATCCATTAGGCCACAGGGTCATCGCATTGTGAGGAGGATATTATTTATAAGAATGTCAGCTGGTCACGACATATTAAACCGAGATATTCTATTGCGCTGGAAGAGTTTTTCGCTGTTGAATAGCTTTGGTAATAAGTCAAATTAAAATTATATACATGTATTGACCATTCCACTAATTGATTTGAAATAGCGAACTTACAATAAAAAGTCCCGAAAAGTCCGAAAGTAATTTTAATACATTAACTCGTACCCAAAGAAGTCCTCGACACTATTTTTTTTTATATATATTATATTATCTTTAAACTTTAATTGACCCTAACAAAGGGGTCGTTGCTAGCATATGCAGAGAAAATGAATCTGATTCGGGCACACTTGCAAATCTTTACATTACTGAGACATTTATACAAAAAAGTAAAATAACAAAAATACCGAACTCTAGGGAAAATTCAATACACTTACTAACATGTATAAAGAGAGATAACTCTAATTTGATGATAATATTTATACATGAAATAACAAAATTATATTAAGCATAAGAATAAATGAAGATAACTATTTAAAAATGGGATTAATTAGTCACAAAAATTAAGGATCAACAAATTATTTTCATTGGACATAATCTATATTTATAAATTTATTTCACTTGACTTTCAAGGGGGATTTCCTAAAAATTTCGCATAGAAATTTCTTCCTCACATGGATATAGACAGGATACTCAGGAAAGGAAAACAGAAAATGAGTCTCATCCTCTATTATGATATGGTATCGATTTTTTCTAGGTTACACTGATACTAATATTTTTTTGTTGATTATTACACAATACTTTATATGTCTCTATGAAAAATGTTTCCTTGCAAAAAATAATATACTTCATTCTTGTCTGTCATTTTTTTTTTTTTCAAAAGAACATATATTAACCATGATCTAGTTACTATTACTGAAAAATAATTATTTGCCATTTATTATTTACAGAATATGTAATGATAGTGTCGGAGAAAAAGTATCCAAGAATTAAAAGAATGGTGATCATCTAGTCTACAAGATCATGTGTTGCAGCGGATCCAGGGAAGTTTGGTCGGGACCCCCTGGAAATGTTATGATAAATTTATGAGTAAAATTTGGAAACATCAGTTAAATTTTGTTTACATAGCATTTATATTAAATTTTAGTGAGCTACAAAAAAGTAGTAATATGGGGTGCATTGTATTTTTGAAAATGAAGTATTTCATTTGCGCCACAAGGTTATTTTCATTTGTGCCAACAAGAAAAAAAATAGCCATTTTCCAGGTAAGATAAATGACGTTTAAAGATTGTTTCAAATTTTTTAAAAGGTGTTTCCTAAATAAGAGGCTTGTAGAAGAAATTTTGTAGAGTAATCCCAAGGTATTTAATGGAGTTCATACTTATTTCTAAAACATTATTGAAACTCACTTAGGTATAAAATTCCCATTTTCGACTGAGGTGACAAGATGGACATAATTCCGTCTGAAACAAACAGAGGAAATAAGTCCGCTTTTTATTTTATGACAACACATACAGATTATCCTGTGTTTTTGAAGACTATAAAACAAGTGTTATATATGCAAAGAAGAATCCGTGAGGCAGTAGACTGGCGTTTTATAATCTATATCTGATAATCAGGTGTTCCAATCATTAAAGAGTCAAAGAATGAAATTCTGGTTTCGTCGGACTGTTATGATTGTGATATAACTTAAGGTTATTTTTAAAACATCAAAAATACACAAGAACTGAAATAAAAATAACGTTTACTGATCTGTTACCCGGATGAAAAAAGCTAAGATTTATGTGAATGATTTTCTATTATGACCTGAGTTTGAACATATTTTTCTAATCAAATAAACCACCTCGGTCAGTGATCTTGTGAAAGTGTGTCGCCTCGAGTGTGGTTGGTTGTGTGTTTTGATCAAAGACTTGAAAATTTGTATGTGTAGACTTTCTTCAAAGCGCGAGGCATTTAGTAGGAAGAGCAAATACTGGTCGGCTTGGAGTCGGAATAATGTTTCCAGTAGGGTGGTAGGTCTTCCTGCGGAATGTTCCCTTGTGCACGGTGAAAATTCAGTTCGGCGTATTGGTATAGTGCAAAGCATGGTTCATATTCATATTACATTTAACAACATGTCATCGTCCTGATAAACATCAAATAGTTGCCACTGGACGTTAAGCACCAATCCATAATAATCATTATATTGTGAAGTATTTTTATCTATCTTTTTTTTTAATTCAAGTTACTTGCTATTTTGATAAAGGGTAATACGCATTCGAAAAAGTATAGAAGGTGAAAAAGTGAACGAAAGAAGGTGTGTGGTAAATGTCTAGGAGACCATGGGAAAATCCACGATGTAACACAAACCCAACGCATGAAGCTCTGGGTCCGCTTCTGCTCTGCATAATGCAAGATATGTATTTTATAAAAACTTGCTGTCATTCATTTTATCAAACAAGTGCATATGAATTTATCAAATTATTTATTTTACTCAATAGGTATACCAATGTTATTTATGACTTATAAAAGTGTTATCTAACGTCTAATAGCAAGTCAGTTTCCATAAAGTAAACACATGCTATTTAATTCAAAATAGCTTCAAGGTATTAAAAATCAATTATTATTGTTCACATCTTTTTCCTTTGGTCTATGGATAATTGTCTCGTTGCCAATCACACTTTGATATCATTAAAAAAATCAAATATTTCAAAGGAACCAAAACAAAACATCCTGAATTGATAATTGCATGACTAATAAAAATACACACAACTTCATCAAATGAATTTGAGGTTCAATATAGTTCGGGGAAAATGAACTAAAGCAGGTTCAGCTGGTTATCAGTGTAGTGACGAAATTGAAAAGGGCCGAGTTTGTCATAAACGATTTTCGGATGTCTCTATGTTTTTCATTGTTCGAACCTTTGAACCAACGCCTGATCGGTCCAGTTACTGTTTATCACTGTTTATATAAGAACATGTCGAAGAACCGACTTACTGTTGTGAACAAGCACATTCATGGAAATGCAAGCCATTGTTACAGCTTGACTCCATGCAATGGTACAGAAAAAAACAATGTTCCAACACAAAATGAAGCCCCGTCAATGCCAAAACGCCGGTACGTGACATAACACAAGCATGGACATTGTTCTGCTCTTGTTAGTTATTAAAAGAATGCATGGTACACGTTACCAATAACACAAAAAAGTTATAATAACCGGTATGTGATATAATTTTCTAAATGTGGCATTTATTTGTCATGCAAAATATCATAATAGTAATTTATTATTTTTTTATTTCAGTAAAAAAAAAATTTAAGTTCATACAATATACATTATATAAGCAAGGATTTGTATAGTACACATGTATACTATACAAATCCTTGATATAAGTAACTGTTGGTGAAGAACTTCTTGGAACTGATATTCCTTAAACACTTTGTCAGCAAAGTTTTCTGATTAAACATTGTGTCGTACACTGTATTTTTCCTTTACATTGTGCAAAAAATTTCAGAAAACGTCAAATGAACTGCATTTGTATCTGTCATTATGATGTTATCAGGTGCGGATCTAGGATTTTAAAGAAAGGGAAAAACCCTTAGAAAGCCAATGTTTGCAGTGATATTTTACAAATGATTTTTTTTCCCTCTCAATCTTCTTGTGGACAGTTTTAAAAACCAGTATTAAAAACATAGAGACAGATAAACTGAGAAGCCAGGGTTCAAATTAACATTAGGTACTGGAAGGTCCAGGACCTTTGACAATCCAAACTGAAAGGTCCACAACCTAAATCCCAGGTCCTACTTTTATATGAAATTATATGAATAACTCATAAACTCGTCTTGTTTCTCATATAATGGACTATCCAGCGTATAAACAGTTTACAACCTCCAATATTGAAGTACTGCTTACCAATATCAACATCATTTTTGCTATGGATTTCAAGGATAAATTCATAGTCACTGAAGGGTTTCCCTTTTTTTGCAACACTGTATGCAGTGTTGAAGAGAACCTTATATCTATTTAACTGATCATGCCTACATTGCTGCTTGAGAATACATTGTCCAAGTTTAGTGTCTGACAATAAATCTTTAGACTTAAAATTTTGATCACTTTCCTGGATCCACTGCTTTAAACAAGATAAATGCTGGGGTGTCACTTTGTGTATTTTTATTGGGTCTATTTTAAGATTTTGTGTTCCCCTGACAAGTGCACTTTCTTTTTCTGAACGGGTGGGGAACTTCTGGCAGTATGTACACGACATTAGACCAGTCAATTCATCAAAAATAGCCACGGTCGATCGATTTTCCCGAGGGGCTTATATTTCCGTTCCTGTTTTTCACGATTGTCTTTTGTGAGATCTTTATTTCTTTGAAACAGACTCACTTTGTTCAAAAATGTTTAAATGATTTGTCACGTGACTTATCACAACTATTTATTACCTTGTGTTTCCAAGAAATACAAGGTTAAAAACAACTTGTATCACTCGTCGGCAAGGTCAGGGATGAAACATTTTATTATCTCAGTTTCAATAATAATATGGCTTTGAAATGACGATACTGATGGTTAAAAAGGTCGGCAAAGTTAATTTTTATTTTCTTTCAAATCGAATGTCCGTCGGGCGTAGCTAGTAACCAAATCGAAAGTCCGATTGCAACAGTGAAAGGTCGCGGACCTCGGACCACCGCTAATTTGAACCCCTGGAAGCTCAGAACACTAAAATTCAAACCTTTTGGCATGACCGTAATTAGTGCATATGGGTGAAGTTTAGGCCTTCTTTCAAGTTAGGGCCCCAACCCATATAGAGCTATACTAAACTACTTTAACCTTATCCTAACACTAGCCCTAACTCTAAAACCTAACCTAGAACATACATGTACCCTAACCATAAATAAACCCTAATTCTAAAATGTAAGAAGCCACTAAAGAATAATTTAAAGACTAAAGTTAATGAAGTTCATTTTCATGTAAGCTGAGGAACTGTTGTTTCAATTTTCCTAAAAGGTTTCTATGTAAAATTTGAAGTCATACTAAAAAGATGATAATGATTGAGGAGTATTTATAGCAAGGCTTGCAAGTACAGGATTAAAAACATATCAATTTTTATGGCCCGCAACAAAGTTGTTGGAGCCATATAGTTTTACCTTGTCCGTCATTCCGTCATTCTGTCATTCTGTCGTTCTGTCATTCTG
This sequence comes from Mytilus coruscus, assembly GCA_017311375.1. NCBI lineage: Eukaryota > Metazoa > Mollusca > Bivalvia > Mytilida > Mytilidae > Mytilus > Mytilus coruscus. The sequence goes on along the minus strand of CM029596.1, from coordinate 88,126,757 downwards.
TCATTCCGTAACAAACCATTATACGGCATTTTTTCTAAACGCCTTCAGATATTGGGCTGATTTTGGTATGTGAGTTAACCATGATAAGTTACAGATCAAGTTTAAGTTTCGTTCTGCTCTGCTAATTTTTGCCGAAATTACGGGCTTTGGACTTTGATAAATTGTTGAAAATCACAGTTATACAGACTTTTTTTCTAAACGCCTTCAGATATTGGGCTGATTTTTTGGTATGTGAGTTAACCATGATGAGTTACAGATCAAGTTTAAGTTTCGTTCTGCTCTGCTAATTTTTCCCGAAATTAAGGGCTTTGGACTTTGATATTAAATTGTTGAAAATCACAGTTATACAGACTTTTTTTCTAAACGCCTTCAGATATTGGGGTGATTTTGGTATGTGAGTTAACCATTATGAGTTACAGATCAAGTTTGTTGCGTTCGCTCCGCTAATTTTGCGAAATTAGGGCTTTGGACTTTGATAAATTGTTGAAAATCACAATTATACGGACTTTTTCTAAACGCCTTCAGATATTGGGCTGATTTTGGTTTGTGAATTAACCATGATGAGTTACAGATCAAGTTTAAGTTTCGTTCGCTCCGCTAATTTTTGCCGAAATGAAGGGTTTAGAACTTTGAAAATTGTTTAAAATCACAGTTACAGTACTACCTGTGACATCTCATTAATGGTGGCCATAAAAATATGGTCGCCATGATGGCCCTAAATGTCCATCATTATACCTCCTGTTGCTTAATAAATTCACAAGGTATTAATCAAAAACTGGTCAAGGATAAAGGAAATCATGACTGCATTGAAGCGTTAAAATTATATAACTTACAGGTAAAGTGTCTCAGGTAAAATATATGTGTTTGTCAATTTAATAACTGTGATTATGACAAGAAAATTCTAAAATAAAATGAAATAATAATACTAGTTGAACATATAGCTGCCTAACTTTTTTATTTGTAAAATTTTCTGATGACTGTTTATTTTGATGTTATACCTTTTAAATAATTCTATCAATTTAAGTTATTTTTACATGTATTTTTGGCAAATGAATAATAAATGAATATCATCTTCTAATATAATGCAAACTTTCACAATGCCTGCCTTTTTCCATTGAAAAGGTGTTTCTCAAATTAATTTTCTAAAATCAAAATTGTTTAAACTTACTGCATTTAACATGGTTTAACAAATGTTTAAGATGATCTTTAGGACTTATTCTAAATAAAATTTAGGCGATTCATTATTTCTCTATTGAATAAATACATGTATATTCAAAATATTCATTACAGAAAAATTTGATTATATTTTTGTTGTCATATAAACATATTACAATTTAATCAAGTTTCTGACAAAAAAACCCAAAACAATCATTATAATGCAAAGAAATAACAATTTTGAAAGAAACCAAAACACATTATTAGGTTTTGCCCTAAGTTCTAATGACTTTTTTTATAAAGGAGCCAATATTTTAAACATGTTCCATGTTACAGAGGTTTAGCATTTCTTTTACTTTTTGTTCTTGGTTAAGATTTTATTCATAAGATTCAAGATTTTATTCATAAACTGGTCAGAGACATAATAATGAGAAGGTAAACCATTTTCAAATAGAATATCTCTAAGTTGTTATGTTAATTTTACAAACAATTCTATCCTTTATAGTAATTTTTATCCACCATTTTCTATTTCTAAATTATGACCACTAATTCTTTACTGAGTGAAGCATTTGAGTTTACTGTTTTCATCATAAGTTTTATTTTATTTTCAAAATATTCTTTTTTTTTCTTAAAATTCATTTTTAATCAAGGGCTTTAATGAATCTTATTCATTCAAGTCCCTGCAATTATTAACTTTATCTAAAAGGCCTGAGTTGAGTGAAATATTCTTTGCAAATGTATACCAAGAATATGTATAATGCATATGCCAGTCCTGCAGTTTCAACAATATAATACACAGAACAAAAGTGATTTAATTAATAGACCATAAAATGTCACAATCTATTTAGAAGTGTACTGTATTTTTCTGGAGACAAATTTTGCCTTTTAACTGACAAAATTAGCCAAACTGAAGATAACATATTTGATAAGTTTACAATTGTTTCAAAAGCAAGACAATTTTTTCTTTAAATAATTTCTTTTCATCAGATTTACTTTATTCAGATCAATATAGAGATAAGAACATTTTTCATTATGATTAGCATTTATCAAAATTTGATGATAACTAGGTAGCCATTTTGAAAATTTAACTCTCTAGTGATTCTTCATGCACAACTCCAGTTTTGAGATTTGGAAAATATAAAAGATAACAAAATAGTTTATTCCTATACTATATGATATTTTTGTTTTCCTGAATGATAATCATGAAAATAGATTGTACAACTTTGTTAACAAAATTTATTGTAAAAGGATTGATATTGATCATTTTATTTTGTTAAGAAACAGGCTTGTTAAATTACTTGCTTCATGGTTCCTTTAAACATATCATTTGCATGATTATAAGTTATAATTAATAATAATTCATTTAATAATGCAAACAAACAATTGAATACCATGTACATCATGTACAATAACTATTTTTACTGTAAAATAATTTAAAGGATTCTCTGTTATGTTTTCAAATGCTAGTCAATAACTTTAACTTATCTTTGAATTTTGTCATTTCTACTCAAGATTCTTTCCAAGAAGAAATTAAAAGAATAAGAAGCAAAAAACAAAAATAAAAATAAAAATAACATTATAAAAAAAAGGAAAAATGTAAATATAAAGACAGAAAAATCAACAAATGATATGAATAAACAAAGACTAAAACAACATTCTATTCTACATTTTAAAGAAAAGGTGATATATGTCAATTTGGGAAGAAAGCTGAGTTACCTGTACAGGTAAATTTTAATGAAACATACAAGCTGAAAACTTCAACCCTGATTGATTTCAACAGGTAACATAATTAGATAAAACATTAACCTATGTTTTATGACCCCAATAAATGACCAACATCTCAAGATTGAATACCCCAATAAATAGCCACCATTCGATGGTGACCATACAAGAGGGTGGACATAACTAAGAGGAAGTCACAGGTTGTACTGTGTACAGACTTTTTTCTATACGCCTTCAGATTTTGCACTGATTTTTGATATGTGAGACTACCATGATGAGTTACAGATCAAGTTTATGTTTCGTTCCGCTATGCTGATTTTCATGTCGTTTCAACACATCTTGTTAGATCTGCAGTACATCCACTTCCTGTTTGCTGATAGTTTGAAATTTAATTTCTCATTGATCAAGGAAAATTTTCATCAAACTAGTATTGGTCTTGAGAGCTTGATACTATCCATGCATGCTTGTGTCCACATTTGTTGTTGAAATTGCAGATTTTTCAACTTTTTGAGACGGGGCCATTCGTGTTGTTCCGACACATCTAGTTTAAACATATTTTTAAAATAATTTATTTTACTTTCAGACAAGAAGTATTGAAGTGGAATGGTTGGGGATACAAAGATTCAAAGTTCAAGGTCAACAAGGATGGACAAGTAGAGTTCACAGGAGAAAGGTAAACATAATTTAGATGTACATTGTGTACATATGCTGAACATAAATGGTGATTCAGTTAATAATTCTCTTGGAAGTTGATTCTTTACAGTAAGTACTAGTGATTGATTTTGGATGATTAAGTCTTAAAATATCTCTTTGTAAATTCCATAGGTAAAGTATGACAGGATCACATATCAAAGTGTTAACAATTTCAATCACCATGTTTCACAGGGATTGACTTTATCAAAAGAGATTGATTTTTAACTACTCAATTTGTTTGAACTGTAGGTTAGGAATACAGAAAAGGAGGAGGATTTACATGTACAACCAAATCCATTTCTTTAGAAACAAAAATATATCCTTCTCCTGCGGGTTTGGTTGAGACATGTTTATTACATGTATCATGATTGTGGTAGAAGTCCAAATGTTTATCACTGACAATTACAAAAAAAGAAATAAACAACTTGTGGTTATCAAAACCAAACTTTGTATTGTACAACCATTGGTCGACTCTTTGGGAATTAGCTATTTATGTTTTTTTGGGTAAATTGAATATTCCAAAAAAAAAAAAAAAAAATATAACACTTTACCATTGCAATTTTCCCATAAACTTGCTATAAATGAAATGACAAAAGTTGAAAAGCACAACCCGTCAAATATCGCATGCACCTGAAAAATGGATGTTCCTATACTGGATTTGAATTCTTTGAGTTTCTGTTACCTGACTTCTCTCTTAAGGTGATTCTGAAGATTTCAGATTTGAACTAGCCATTTGTTCCAGTTAATTTTCAAACAGTTCAACAATTTGTAATCTTCAATCATTTAAAGCTGAAACTACATCTGAAAAAAAAATTAAGAAAACCATACTGAACTTTCACTAGTGGTTCTAATGGTACTGAATGTTTCTCAGTGTTGGATAGACCTTTCAGATGATTGCAAATACAATGAGTTTGACATCTTAACATGCTTAACAACCTAGAATATAAATTTGTACTAAATCCAACATGTGAAAATGAAGAATCTGTAGACAATGTCAATATATACATTCTTCTTTCATTTGAAATTTCTACATCTAAAAATTAAGTAACAAATAAATAAATAATTGTTTATTGGTTCATTTGACAATTTTGGTATAATCTGGTGTTTTCATTGTGTATTTCAGATACAAACTTAGTGGACAAACCATGCCTATGTTAAAAGAATGGATGATGGCTACAGTTGGAATAAGTCTAGATCATAAAACACCTGCACAGGTAGTTTGTCAATAATATATACCACAACTGCAATAGTTGTAAATGTATGGGCAACAACTTTGTAAATTATTCTCAGATTTTTCAGCTAGCGCTCAAAAGGAGATTCATTGGAAAGTCATTCTTGGTGGTGTGGTTGCTTCTAATTTTAAGTGATTACATTTCGATTAATTACCAATCTGTATGAAATATCAATGGAGAGTATCACAAAAGCCATGAAGTTTTAAAATGACATAAGATAGTTTATAGACGAGAAATCTGAAAAGCCAATGAATCAACGCTTATCCAAATAATCTGAAAAATTGTCATCCTTTCGAACTTAAATATACTGTACTTCATACTGTTCGGTGCCATTACTGGTGGTATGTCAGTAAGGAGATGTGGTATGATTGCCAATTAGACAACATCTCACCAGACCAAAGGATGAATATGTAAACTACTGTAGGGTGCTTTACAGCCTTCAATAATAAGGAAAAACCATATACTGTAAAGCAAGCTGTAAACAATTAAATTTTTATCATTCCTTTCAATAGGAAATCTAAAATAAAATACAACACTGTCATTATATTTGTTACACCTTAATATTTATGTATTCTTGATAACAAATGTGGCTGTGCAAATTATGAAATTTGTATTTCATTTTAGCCTGAATTAACTGCTAAAGATATACAGGCACCTATCAAAGTTGAAAATTTTATGTCAGACCTGAGACGTACAGGGATAAGTAATACAGACGACTGCCAAGACAGACTTTTCCGAGCTCATGGTAAGATTATTTACTGTGAATTCATTATTATTCCTGGGATACCAATTTTCGTGGATTTTGTGGGTATAGGTGAACCACGAATTTGAATGTTTAACGAAATACAAATTTTCTATAGGCTTGTTTGCAGACTTTGGCAAAACTATGAAATCAAATATCCACGAAAAAACATTTTTGTCTCAATCCACTAAAATTGGTACCCATGAAAAGAAATAAATCAACAGTACAAATGTACTTCATACACAAAATTAAGTCTTCATAATGGTCTTTTTTATTTGTGGATTGTCAGTCTAATGGATGGTTGATAGCTTAACTTCATGATCGTGATTTATAATAATTTATATACTCATGAATGACAGTCGATATAAGATAAATAATTTTGAGGTGTTTCATTTTTAGGCAAAAAGGTTTTAATTTGTGTAAAACGAAAGCACCACAAAATCATGTGTTTTAGTGTAAAATTAATTTATGGATATTTGCAAAAATAAACTTTTGAGTCTTCAATATATTATGAAAATTTAACAAGATTTGAAGGTCAAAAGTTAGCATATATTTACTTCTAATTTTAATTAAAAAATCCATATATGTATCTGTTACTCATGTTAGGGGGAAATTTTGAATATGTGAAAGAACCAAGGCAATATTTATATGAGAGGTTTTGTACATAAAGACCCAAAACTATTGTATCATTTACCAGTTGTTTATTCTAGCATGCACTTTATATTTTCTGTTAAAAAAAATATGAAAAACCATCAAAATTTATGTATTTTTTAGGAAAATCGGAATTTCTAAAAAATCTTCAATAAATATATCAAATTTCAGTTAAAATAAGGCCCTTTTATCACCAAGTCCTTTTTGTAGTGGAAACATCCCTATATATCCTATAAAATATACATATAAAATCGATCTCATTATGAATTAGGCTATGGGCTTTTCCCTTAAGACTTGCATGGTATCAAAGGAGGGAAAGGAATTTCAAAACAGGGTAACAACCTTTAGAGGCATTTATAATTCCACTTTCATTTTACTGCAAAAAAAAGTTATTTACACCCACCAATTGTTGAGAATTTTAAAGTGCCTTCCCTTGGTCCCATGTATTTTTGATGGAACAGCCCTTATGAATAATGCACTTGTAGTCACTTTGTTTAGAATAAAGAATTAAATTTGATTTAGATTCAAAAATGGCAAGCTTGCCACTTTTAATACATAAATTTCATAGAGTCATTTTTATGTTTTGAAGGTCATACCTTACATGAAGTGTTTCTTCTACGAGAAGGGAAATTTAAGAGAATTCCAGATCTTGTGGTGTGGCCAAGTAAGTACACAATTTTTTTTTATCATTTGCTGTATGTAAAAATTTCCTCAAGTGACAATCATTTTATACTTATAATTAAAAAAAATCATGAAAAGTATTTTGTTTGTTGCAGAAGGTGTGAAAATAATTGGGTTGAATCTTAGAGATTTCCCCCACAGATAACACTTGTATTGATTGTTATTGACAATATAGGGACAACAGATATATGCACAACAATATATGATATAAATACTACAAATGAGTGGACAGTATCAAAATAAATTTCGAATATTTGCTATTTTTAACCGTCTTCTGCAGTGATGAGAAAAAATTATTCTGAAAATCTTAAAAAAGATTTATTTTTTCTGAGACTCAAAATGCATATAGCTTTTATATATCTAGGTGCTGCCAGGTCTTAAAACTTTTCCAGTTGCACAGATTTGTCTATAGTCAGAGTAATTTGGAAATGCGCACGTTAATTCTTGTTTTAAAAAGTTGTCATTTGCTCGCTTACACTTGCAATTCATCACAATACATACATTAAAAATATCAACATGGTATAATAATTGTTTTGAATGCTTGATCATCTCAGAATGAAAAAAAGAATGCCAATTAAGTAAAAACTTTATCTTCATATTTTAAGGTTTACATAGAAATAAGAACATGTGGTATGAGTGCCAATGAGACAACTCTCCACCCAGGTCACAATGTGTGAAAAGTAAACAATTATAGGTTAAAGTACAGCCTTCAACACGGAGCTTTGGCTCACACGGAACAGCAAGCTATAAAGGGCCCCAAAATGACAAGTGTAAAACAATTCAAACAGGAAAACCAATGGCCTAATCTATTTAAAAAATGAAAAACGAGAAACACTTATGAACCACATCAACAAACGACAACCACTGAACCACAGGCTCCTGACTTAGGACAGGTACAAACAAAAGCAGCGGGTTTAAACCTTTTAACAGGCGCCAACTTTCACCCCAACCTGAAACAGCAGTGTAACATTACAACATAGAAAGACACACTATAAAATATCAATTGAAATGGATTAACTCAATCAAAAAGACAAATTAACAGAAACAAGTAAACATACACTGAACGAATAAATTTGATCTATGACACAATATAAATACAATCTATACTACTAAAGGAAGAGACCGATTTCTTTGAGCCGCAACTCCTCTGAAACCATACAAAGTCGGAAATATTTGTGATATGACGTATAAATGTAGTGTTTTGTACTTCCTAAATTTGTCTTTGAAACAATCTTTTTTTCCACAGAAAACACCAATTTTTGAGAAAATATCCAAATTCGGAGACTGTTATCTATCTGTAGTATTTGTTATTAACGATGCTGAATTAATACCAATTGTCGAAACTAAAGTCATAAAATGGTTTGCACATATTTGTTGCAATTAACAGATATTAACATGTAAACCGGGTGCTGGATTTTCTCACTGTGTTGAAGACCGATTGGTGGCCTTCGGCTGTTTTCTGCTCTTTGGTCGGGTTGTTGTCTCTTTGACACATTCCCCATTTCCATTCTCAATTTTACTTGTGATTTTCACAATAAACAACTTATCACTTTCTACATTATTTGCCCTCGAAATCCAAGTGAAAGTAAGAAGGAAGGACAGTTAGGCCTATAAGGATCCTGTATTGTATTGTAAGTGCATCATTTTGCTAAATTATATGACATCCATCCTTTTTACTCAGGTTCAGAACTGTCCAAAAATGAAATGAGTGTTGAACATGTCAAAGTGATCCTCCCCCCTTTTTATGTGTAAACACAGCCACCCGACGTCCAGACTCCTCCCCCCTTTTTATGTGTAAACATAGGCACCCTTGACACTCTATGTTTCAACACTTGCCCAATTGTACCGCAATTTCGGGGGCATCTTCTAGTATTAATTAAAAAAGGGGATGTAAAACTGTCAAAAAGACATCTCTAACCTGGGACAAAATGGTGTTAAATAAAATAACGTACACAGGTAAATTCAAATATAATAATTTTGTTGTTAGGAGTACGGAAATATTATGCATGCCTTGTATAAGAGTAACTCATTGAGCTTTTTGCTCACTTAATTTTGTGTATTTTTTTTCAGCTAGTCATAACGAAGTTGTAAAGATTGTTGAACTTTGTTGTAAACATAATGTTGTGTTGATTCCTTTTGGAGGTAAGATAAAAATCAGTTTGAATTTTGACAAACTTTTTTTTTGGACAGGTTTGCCACTCTTAATTTGAAGTAAGGAAATAAAAGTTCTGCCTTTCCCATCTTCAATTTTACCTCTTTGCTTCATTTCAAAAGAAAGTTATGATCTGAAATGAAGCTTCCACATGTTCCAAGAAAAGCAGATATTTGAAGAAAAAAGTGTGTTCATTTCAGACTTTAAAATTTTTGAGTTTGTGTTTAATAATTTCTTTCCTTGAACATTTCTTATTATTTTTCATATAAATATTTGAAACGGTAATTTGAATTCACCAACATTTATCATTTTTGTCAAAACTATTTTGTAGGTGGGACAAGTGTATCGTCTGCTTTAGAATGTCCAGCAGAAGAACAAAGAATGATTGTCTCCCTTGACACATCACAAATGGTTTGTGTTACCCTCACATTAGGAGTAGGGCTATATTGCAAATACCTTGTCTGTTGTCAAACAAATAATTTAGACATCCTTTTCTCTGGAACAAAAACAGAATGACTTCATATTTGGTAGTCAGCTTGATAGTGATGAGTTATAAGTTATATCATGTAAGCACTTTTAAGATGTTTCAGGCATCTGCTACCTGTTTGCTGATGCTATGAATAACAAATGGGGTATGCTTCATTAACAATGCATGCAGCTCTTTGTTGAAATAACTGTACTGGGGTTGAAATACACTTTATGGCTGTAACAATACTTAAGGGAGCTAACTCTTGAAGTCATGAGAATGTTTTAACAGTTGAATGGTTCATATTGTTTTTTTAAATACAACATGTATTTAAAAAACCACTTTTAAAAATTCACCTAATAAAAGTGCTCTTTCTTTTGTGGAGTAAAATTATTAAGTTTTAAAATGTCTGTGAATGAGTACGACTAATTCCAGAATAGAATATCAACAGTAAGAAATGAAATTAACAATTTTATATAATTTTATCAACAAATAAAAAACAAAAATAATAATTTTTGTTTAACCTTTGTAGGAGAATTGTGATTAAATTATTTCAAATGTGTACATTTTATTGTGAAATTTAGGTCGGATTGGGTGGCTTTAGGCAATATACAGTCACTGACTGTATATGACATAAAAATATAGTCAACCTGTTTCGACTGCTCAAATAGAATGATTGCAGTATCAAATATAGACAAAGCTCATGAATCTTATGCCTTTTTCCTTTTTTCAGAACAAAATACAATGGGTTGATGAAAAGAATTTAACAGCATGTTGTGAAGCTGGTATAATAGGTCAAGATCTAGAACGAAGGGTAAGTCATGGATTGTGGTTTTGATTTAAATTTGCAACAAATTGGCAAAATCATTCTCATTTCAATAATTCCACTATTATTTTGTACAAGTCAAAAGTGAAATTTAAATAAAAATTTTTCAGACATTTTTCTTATTTTTTTATGAAACTTTCCCCAATGCACCAATATATTTTTTTACATAATTTTGGAGATCATCAAGAATTCATGAATTTTTTAAATATTTTATTATCCTGATAAACCATCAATTATTCTGTTTGTCATGTTGAAATTTTGTTCAGAATAGGAAATTGACTGTAACTGATAGAACTAGCATATTTTGATAGCTTTCAATTTTGTAAATATTTTGTTATTTTTAGTTATCTGAAAAAGGATTTTGTACAGGGCATGAACCAGATTCTATGGAGTTCAGTTCTTTAGGTGGATGGGTAGCTACCAGAGCATCAGGCATGAAAAAGAATATTTATGGCAATATAGAAGATCTAGTAAGATTTTTTATGGAAGATTAGAAAAAAATTTAAACTCTGGAGTTACTTTCATTTATTTTCACTTTAAATATCATGCTCATTGATATTATCAGTTATGTTTTTTTCCAACAACAAATCTGTTCAAGTTCTCATGGAATAATCTATATATTTCATGATTAAAATGATTTTGATTGATATCTGTTCTTTTATTATACCTTTATTATAGTAAAGGTACTGATTTTTTTGGAAGGGGGATTTAACTGATGATCATTTCTAATTTAGCATTTTATAGGTTTATAGGTTTATATTGTGTTATAATAACATTGCAATATATTTCTACACAAAAGTTTTAAAATCACCACAAAATTTAATACTCTTACAGTGAGAATGTGGAGTCTTAACATTAATTGTCAGCAAAAGAAGTCAAATTTTATGTGTGAGTGGGTTCTGCTATATTATATTATTAGGTTTAACACAGTGCAGTTTCATAATTTGACCAGACTTGTAAATCTGTGCATTTAACAATTGTTTCATAATATGTGCAAACTTATTATAGAATTAAATTGCCGGGCTTTACAGTCCAGCTATCGCGGATTCACCAAAACACGCGATTCCATGATGGAAATTAATTAAAGATCGTGGAATTCGTGATGGACGATTTAAAAGATCGCGACCTTTTACCTAAATAATATCCAAATCTGGTCCGCTGAAGTCCACGATGACAGTCAATTTACAGGATAAAACAATTCCTTTACTGATGCTAGCTGATACAATGTAGCTGTCTTAATGTGAGTGCAATGAGATAAGACAACGAGGTGTAATTGGGTCTACGTGCATAATAATAACCAAAAATGTTTTAAAGTTTTTTATTCATTAAGCAAATGTATGATGTGATTACTAAATACTTCTTATTCTGATTCACCAATAAAATATTTTAATTTCATCCTCCCGAAAAAGCTTTAAATTGTTTATCAAATTTGACACAAGCTACCTTTGTCGTACCTTAATTTGGATCTTGTTGTGAGTTCAATATATAAGCAACAAGGTCTGGGTGTACATTTAGAATAAAAATATATTTGTTTTTAAAAGGCTTACGTATTCATAAAAATATGTATGATGTGATAACTCATTTCTTTTTATTCTGATTAAAAAATAGTTTTAATTTTATCCTCCAATAAAAGTGGTAAATTGTTTAATAAATTTAAAACATGCTACCTTTTTTGTACCCCAATTTGGAAGTTACAAAGATTACAATGCCTGTCAATCATTACCCCAATGAAGGTTAATAAACACATGACCTGTGTCGGCCAACAGACACCTGCTGTTACAAAAAAATGTATAAACAAGTATGTGTCCGGTTTATATTTCAACAGGTAAACAGGAGTTGGTTAATATAAATTGATAGCTGTTTTTATTAAATTGTTGAATGATAGTTTAAACCAAGCTTCACATGTTCTTAATTGAGTCTTTTATGCAAACATTTATTTCAGGAGGATAATACGTCACTTGGATCGTCTGATTATTGTCTTTGATTTCATTTGAATAAAGTACAGAATTTAATCCATCAACCCTTTCAATCTTTTTGCAATAGAAAAAAAATACTGGTTGTTATTTGATATAAAATTTTCAGCTTTTTAGGCTATAATAATTAAAATATGACCAAATTATTAAACACAATCTTTTTACTCATTTTGGACTGGTTGGAAGTTGGTTGTACAATGTCCAGTGACAAATATCTCGTACATTGTCGAGCAATTTCTTTAAGGGCTGGTTAGCACATTTATTGAATTAATGCCCCGGTCAACATACCCGTCTTTAAAATCCTGTGACTGTTAGAGAACAGGAGAGTTATGAAATAGAGTTTAATGGCATTTAGTATACATACAAAGTTGAGCACTAAAACATGGTTTAGACCCAGGGTTAATACTTATATGATGCAATGGACAGACTGTAAATTTGGATAATTATTTTCTGCATGAATAAGTTCGTGTCATATTGGATGATAACGGTTTAAACATTATGTATATATAGAATAAATATATAATTTTTACTCATTCTTTTAAACTCCGCAGTCTTCTGTGGCTTTATAGTATTTTGGGGGTACAAATGTATTTGCATGAATAAAAAGACGTGTGATACGCTAGTTTTACACCTGAATTAAAATATGCCTTAATTATGACTATAAAGATTATTATAATTATTCTATATCAAAACAAATTTTCTCTTCACAACAATAGTATTCAAAAATAAATTTATTACTTCATTAGTTTTCTGTCAAACTGGATTTCTATTCAATTTGACCATTTCGCTTATTTCTGGGGCAGTATATTGTCATTTGCTGGTATATTGTGCAACAGGGTTTTATGGCTTGATATTTCTCAAGTTTACCACCTAAAGAAATTTATGAATTCGATGTCACATGTTGATTTCTTATTAAAATACCAACTGTTTGATGAAAATTATCAGTTTCCTTGTAACAATGGGCAGAGTAGACGACAAAATCAAACAAGAAATCGCAGTACTGAGAAAGTCGGGCAACACCATCCAAGCAATTTTAAAATTACGATTTTTTTCTACGGTAACAATAAAATAAAAAATAATTAGTCACAGGATTTTAAACTAGAACTACTACAGTCTCATATATTTTATAAAACTGTCTGTTGAACTTTTTTTATTGATAATTAATAACTTGTAACATTAATGATTTTACTGAATCTCAAACAATTTTCAATTTACAGATTTCTAAAGATAATATGTTCAAAATCAGTCAATATAATGTAGCTCCTCCTTCCACATTCGATTATTACCTGAACACCCGTTCATTGGTTTAAACTTCTCGTATGACTTTTGTGTATTTTCCTGCAGGTATGCATCACCACACAAATTAATGTAGCTCCTCCTTCCACAATCGATTATTACCTGATCACTCGTTCATTGGCTTAAAACTTCTCGTTTGACTTTTTTTAGTATTTTCCTGGTATGCATCACCTTTCAGACAAAAGTACAAACGAAAGACCGCCCCATGTCAATCAAACTTTACCTGAGCTTGAATAGAAATAACAACAGGACAAGAGGAGTAATTACGGGTCAATGTGATTTTAAATAACAATACACACAACCAATAAACTGACAAATATATTGTTTTCTCGCTATTAGCTTTTACCGCCACAATTAATTCTCATTCACATTCATTGTAACAATATTTAACGTTATAAAATTCTGCGTTATTACAATAGATATTCTATTGATTTCCACGAAGGTCCACGATAAAAAATTGACTTGTCCGCGATCATAATGGACTTTTCGCGGCATATTATAGATAAAAATATAATTTCCCCGTCGCGATAGTCCGCGTCTTTAGATGGACTTTATGGAATCATCTTGTCGAGTGTACAAGGATAATATATGCATCTAATTTCATATGATTGCACATATTCTCTTTTCTTTTCAGGTCGTCCATATTAAGTTTGTAACACCTAAGGGTGTAATGGAAAAGAGTTGTCAAGTCCCTAGAATGTCATCTGGGTTGGATATCCATCATTTCATAATGGGTTCAGAAGGTCAGTCAGAAAATTTTTTCACTATGATATAAGTATAAGAAATGAATAATAGTTTGTTAATGGAGAAGTATTTCCACAAAAGAATATCACAACAAGAAAAAGCATATGCATTGATGAAATAAATTGAAAATGGCTGATATCCAGATGTTTTTGGCAATATTTTTGTTATGTTGGGTTGCTTGTCTAACTAGCATATACCCACATATTTTTATTCATATTTTGGTGAAGACTATGATGTGATATCAATCTTGCTAGTTTATACATTATCATATGAATTTAAACCTAGTAAAACACAAAGTAAGGTAGAAAACAAATGCATATTAGATATTCAGATTATGAATTAAATTTCTGAAATCAATAAAGAAGTGTAATGTTTAATATTGAATGGGTTATGATTAAAGATTGTACATTGCAATTAAAATATGAATTTAGAAAATACAGTCAGCTGTATAAATAAATAAATATTGAAAGTGAAAATGTCTAAACTAAACCAAAAATCTGTCTATAGAGAAATTTTAAGGTAGGATATACAAAGAATAACCTTAAGCAACCAAACGTGTAAATCTGTTTTATATGAACAAAATCTTCAATTTCAAAAAGATTACATTTAGACAGGCTTCACTGTAAATGATACATGTATGTTTTTATGCCCCACCTACGAAGTAGAATGGCATTATGTTTTTCGGTCTGTGCATCTGTTCGTTTTCCGTCTGTCCCGCTTCAGGTTAAAGTTTTCGGTCAAGGTAGTTTTTGATGAAGTTGAAGTCCAATCAACTTGAAACTTAGTACACATGTTCTCTATGATATGATCTTTCTAATTTTAATGCCAAATAAGAGTTTTGACCCCAATTTCATGGTCCAATGAACATAGAAAATGATAACGCAAGTGGGGCATCCGTTCTATGGACACATTCTTGTTTAAAATTTGTTTTATGAAATTAATTACTCCTTTGTTTTATGAAAGTTATAGATCTCTCTTTCTACTGACTACATGGCCAAGTAAAAATAAAAGGAGTAACAGTAGAATAGTTGGTTATATAGTTGTTTTTTTTTGTAGGAACATTAGGTGTAGTAACAGAAGTAACCTTGAAAATCCGACCTATACCTACATGCAAGAAGTATGGTTCTATTGTGTTTCCACAGTTTGAGAATGGAGTTAATTGTATGAGAGAAGTAGCCAGACAGGTAAGTTGATGTACATTTATGAAAAGACTATAAACATTTTGCTCTCAAAAATTATTATTTCCATTGATAGATTCACCTTAAAAATTGACTTTCCTTTTATAGCATGTATAGGTTTACCTTACAAACTATTTTCCTTTGATAGTTTTGCCTTCCCTTCAGAACTTACTTCCTTTTGATAGTTTTGCCTTCCCTTCAGAACTTACTTCCTTTTGATAGTTTTGCCTTCCCTTCAGAACTTACTTCCCTTTGATAGTTTTGCCGTCCCTTCAGAACTTACTTCCCTTTGGTAGTTTTGCCTTCCCTTCAGAACTTACTTCCCTTTGATAGTTGTCCTTATTAGCAATTGTAAAACTATTGGACAATAAAACTCTGAGTATCGTGGGATTTGAAAATCAAAATTGGAATACAAATATTTGCTCAAACCATGAATAACTCTTTCAATTTAAATATATGTAACAACTTTCCCGTTAAATGTTGTGAAACCAACCGATTGAAGATACAAAGTATTTTGTTTTTAAGCCAAGACTGATATATATCAAAACAAAATATTATACTTTTCTAAGAATTTTATCAGAAAGGACAGTTAATCCTACAAAAATGGCTGAAGCTTTCATTACTTTTGTATGATGGTCCAGACTATTATCTAGAAAATTTATTATGAAAACACTAGTTTGTAGGATATAAAAGAAAACCCTAGCTGAAGTATCTGGGGGAAAAAAACTCCAAAATATTGACAATCAACTACTCAAAATTCATGATGACCTGTAATTTTTATGTAGAGAATACTTTGTCAGTTTTATAAAATACTGAAATAGAGACAGTGATGATCTAAAACACTTGTTATAAACAGGTTCACAGAACTTAAGGTTTAAGCTATCACTTTGAAAACTTAATGTTGAATATTATTTATGTCCACTCAGTGGCTGAAACTGTCCTGGTGTTTAAGTAAAAACAGATGAAGTGTTGAAGCAAATAAAATTATATATTTTAAAAGAACTAGTATTTGTGATATTCGCTTGTAATAAAAGTTGTGACTATCTTTGATCCACATCAATCAAAGATGGCTGCCATAGCTTCTGATTTGTGGAAATATTGCTAATTTATACTGTATTTGTTTTAGCGATGTGCTCCAGCATCTATTAGATTAATGGACAATCAACAGTTCCAGTTTGGTAGTGCTTTAAAACCAGAGAGTAAATCACTCTTACAAAGTTTTATTGAGGGAATCAAAAAGTTTTATGTTACAAAACTTAAAGGATTTGATCCACATAAGTTAGCAGTAGCTACTTTATTGTTTGAAGGTACAAATGAGGTGAGTGGACTCTATTGCCAAGACATGTATATTATTAACTAATTCAAAGACATGAACATGAAAAAAAGAGAGACATTCCTGAATTTCAAAAGATTTTTCTGGTTTCCCATAGCAAAACATGGCTTTGCTTGATCTATATAAGGGGCAGACATGTTATATCCACAATCCTTAAAACAACTATACCTTATTTCATTGAACTTCTATTGAAGAAAACCTCAACAAAATTGATTCTGTTTAAACTTCTTTCATGCTTATGCATCCATTTCAACACTTTTTATCTTGAACAAATGTTGAAATAATGGACTTATAAAGCCCTTCTCCTTTGAATGCAAGTTTTAAAAATGCGTTGTTGTGAATTGCACTTTCTATTTTATAGCTTGACATTGTAAGAAGTGCACCTTTTAAACTATAGTCATTTGTCTCATTACAGGAAGTTGCTGCACAAGAAAAAAGAGTATATGAAATTGCTGCACAATTTGGGTAAGTTATATAAACAATGTGAACCACATTTTTTATTTAATTTTAATTTTTTTCCCTTATAGATTTTATACAAATAAATAAATTTGCGGAAATACAGCAATCTATTTTTATTGGATTTTTTTTTTTATTTTTAGAAAGTCTTAAGTTAATGCTTAGAAAACTTTTGAAATATATTCTTATCCATAAGTAGTACTGTTTGAAAAATCTATGATTTTCAAAATAATTGTTTATATTAATATAAAAGATATAACATTTTCGTTTTCATATAAACAGCTTAATAGTAACCATTGAATATACTTTATAATATTATTTTTACAGAGGTCTGCCTGCTGGTGCTGAGAATGGAGAGAGAGGCTATATGTTAACATTTGTAATTGCATATCTTAGGGTAATTATATATAATTTGAACTAGTTAGTACTGAAATTTAAAGGGAATCAGAGTCTTTTTCCAGGAACAAATTATGAAAATTAGTATTGCTAGACATATTACAGTGAATATCATAGTATTATACGGTCTTCAGTTTTGGGAGGGACAGCAAATCTCTGTTCATAGCAAACATGCATTAGTTAACCAACAACCAGATGAGTAGAAATATTTCTTTGAAGGACTATAGTTGTAAACTTCTACGTTCTTTGGTGGAGAGTTGTCTCATTGGCAATCATGCCACATCTTCTTATTTTTACATGTATATTGAATTTGAATTTTGTGTCTGTACCTTATATCTTTTTGGTCCTGTGATTTATGATTTGAAGTTGAACAGTTTTTCTTTGTATGGTTTGGGATATAAACTTTAGTAGATGAAATTTTCTATCCAAGTTGGCACTTGAATAAACTATAGCTATAAAATTAATACAGAACTTTTTTCATCTGTTTGCAGGACTTGGGATTTGAATATTATATTGTAGCTGAATCTTTTGAGACATCTGTACCATGGGACAGGTTAGTTTTGATATAGCAAGCTTTAATATAACTTTCTTGATATTTTATTTGTTTAGATGTATGTATGAAAAAGTGACTACATGAAATGCATTAAAGTGTCTATTTGATAAATAATTGCATCTTTTTGATTTTTCGTTTTAGCTGTACATACATTTAAAACTGCAAAATAGTGTCATGATAGATGTAAAATGAAAATTTCTTTCATGTAACGTGATGATTTCTTTTGCATTGAAAGAAGCACATGTCAAAATCATCAAATGAAGTACCATCGAAAAAGCAACTTTTCTTTGCATTTCTTAAAATGTAAAAATTGGTTTCCTCAAAAAACTTTTGAACCGTAAACAATATTTTTACCAAACCAGGGTTTAATACCTCTATTTATATTCAGGTCAAAGGACAAGGTTGCAGCAGTTTTTGATAAACTAGAATTTTGGGCAAAATTTTGGAAGACTGAAATCTGGGCAAATCTGGGGCTTTTGTAACTCTTCTATAATTTTACAAAAATATGAGGCATGTGATTAAAATCCACAGAAAACAAGAACTCCCAAAAGATGAAGAACACATGTTGACCTCGAAATGTCTTTGATTTTAATGTGTTCTTTGTTACATATGCCACAAATGGTGACACACCTCGTTCATTCATTATCATATGTATAATACATTTTACAGATGTTTGGACCTGTGCAATAATGTAAAGGATAGACTTTATAGAGAATGTAAAGAATATGGAATACAGTTTCCACCATATATCACTTGTAGGTAAGAATAAGTAACTGTATACAGTAGGTAAACTCAAAAACAACTGAATTAAATTTATTTTTTATTATGCCCCCGCCGAAGCGGAGGGGGCATTAAGTTTTACCCTTGTCCGCCTGTCCGTTCGTCCCGGGAGGCATTATGTTTTACACCTTGTCCGTCCGTCCATTCGTCCCAAAATTGGTTTCCGTTCTCTTAAGTTTGCCTCAACCAAATGTTATCAAACTTATACACAATGTTTATTGCCAAAAACACAGATCAAGTTTAAATTTTGGTGGTGTCACTTTAACCATTCTAGAGTTATGCCCTTAATAAATGTTAAATTTTCATTTTTTCCCAAAAATATCAAAATTGAAAATTTTATTATTTCCGTTCTCTAACTTAAGTTTGCCTCATCCAAATGTTATGAAACTTATACACAATGCTTATTACCACAATACACAGATCGAGTTTGAATTTTGGGCAAAAGGGCCCAAATAAGTGTCACTGTTACTGTTCTAGAGTTATGCCCTTTACAAATGGTTAAAAAAATTGCAGTGTTAAGGTAATCAATTTTCATGTTTTTTCCCAAAAATATCAATGTCATTATTCAAGTAAGTTTTTATAATGACCATGACTGTAAAATTATTTATAAGAATTTGTGGTGGAATAAGGAAAGGGGTTGAAAAAAGTTGGGGTGGGCTACAAATTTTTTCTCATTTCAGAAATCAGAAATTAAAAGAAAATTTCTTCAAAAATTTTTTTTTTTGAGGGGTTAATATTCAACAGCATAGTGTATTGCACAAAAGCAAAAAACAGTTAAATTTTTTTTAGGGGTGGGCAATCGCAACAGCATAGTGTATTGCACAAAAGCAAAAATTGAATATAACTTCAAATCAGATAACCAATTTTAAGTTCTTTGACTACATTTATTCTGTGTCAGAAACCTATTATGTGTCAAATATTTAATTACAATCCAAATTCAGACCTGTATCAAGCGTGAATAATGTGTCCATTTTGGTCGCAACTTTTCAGGGTTGGACATATGCAGTTGTATCCAGCTGCGCTCAGCGAAGCAATTTACTAAAATTGAGTTATCTTCCTTTGTCCATGATTATAGTTAAATCAACTACAATCAATGCTTTATACAATGCAATGTTTAATTTTACCTTTCACTGATAAAACACAGATCAAGTTGAATTTGGGTAGTGTCACTTTTACCATTATTGAGTTATGCCCCTTTATAAATCGAAAAATTGCAAATTTTTAGTTTCCATTCTGTAACTTAAGTTTTCCCCAACCAAACATTATGAAACCTATATGTAGATGAGAGTGAACCAACGTCTGGTAAATCTTTAATACAATAGAATCCCAAAAGTGGAAACATTGATTATGTAGGTTTGTTATGAAAAAAACACATGAAATGTAAAGACTCTTAAAGCAACAACACTTTAGTGATTGTTGCATAAATTAAATGAGATCCACATATGCATGTTTCAGTGCTCATCAGAAAAAACAATACAGAAAACCGTACTTAAATACACAATCGGAAGTAATGATGAACTCTTCCAAACTTCACCATCATAACTGCAGAATTCTCTAATTTGTGTATGTTATAGTTATTTTATCTACATTGTTTTAAATTCTACTTTGAAATTATGGCTTCACAAGTTGGCAATATTTTGTTATATGATGTCCATTATATACAGGCTGGCTAATTGCCAAGTTTGTAAAACTCAATTATTAAGATGCTTATGGATATTTTTCTATTTTACCCTGTTTGGAAACTGTTGAATATTAATATTGAAAAAAATTGCCTATTTAAGGAGAGGCAAAATATACCAAAGGGATATTCAATGTTGGAAACAAACTGACAATGCCATGGCAAAAAAATGAAAAACAACGAAAAGACAAACAACAGTATATAAAACATAACATAAAAAACTGAAGACTGAGCAACACAAACCTACCAAAAACGTGGGGTATTCTCAGGTGCCCTGGAAGAGTAAGCAGAATAATGTGCAGATAACTCCTATTGTTTTTTGTGAGAGAAATTCCAATTAACACTTTTTAACTTGAAACTTGAAACAAATATTTTGCCTTCCAAGAAAATTGAATGCCTGAAAGAAATATAATTTTAATTGAACCCTCTCCTCCATACATCCTATTTTTCATGAAACTTGCAACAGCTGTCTTGTGGTACTGTGCTTGCCTTAAGAATGGTAGGTAATGGCTTCAATTTTCTGTCAAATTGAACTAAACACTTCAAAAATTGGTATTCTGACACAGTTTATATGCCAAGCATACGTCACAAAGGAGTAAAACAAAAACTGCTCTGAGTTGGGTAACATATTTTCCTGTGGACTTACCTTGTAAACTAACAGATTAAAAATCCAACTCAGCATGTCAGTGTAGTACAAAGCAGGATATATTCATATAACATTTACATATTTATATTAGCCTGGAACATTGTTATACTAAAATTATATATCTTTTTTCTATTTATAGGGTTACACAGACATATGATGCAGGTGCTTGTGTGTATTTTTATTTTGGCTTTAATTATAGAGGCATTTCTAATCCTGTTCAAGTATATGAAGCAATAGAGGTATGTTATTATCTGTTATCAATAATGTCTGTTTTATGTAAACAAATCTTATGACAAAAACAATACAGACAGACATACATGCTGTATGAAATCTAGTTGAAAGTATAGCTGCCAGTAGAAGAGGGTAAGAAGACAATATTTTTGTAGCAGTAAATTTAAGTACCGTCTTTAGGTGTGTACAATATGCAATTTTTTTTACCCCAAAAAAGTAGTTGGTAGAGGGAGTGCGTATTATACACAACTATAGACGTTTTTTTTTTTTTTTTTTTTTTTATAAAATGTGGTTTTTCTCCATTATTGTATAAATCTTATTATTTTTATCTTTCAATAGACTTAAATGAAGATTAAATACATGGTTTAATTGTTCCTATTAACATGATTTAAGGCTTTTTATAGTGAACTAGACTTAAAAAAAAAATATTTACTTTCTGTTTTACATTTCTATTTTTATTTATTTTTTTTTTAACTTTTTTTTCTTCATGTTTTAAAAACTTTTTCACGATTTTTGGAGGGATGGAATGGGTGGTGTGTATTATACACAACCGCGTACTGTACACGGCTAAATATGGTACTCTCAGCTTGCTTTCAGTAAGTGCAAGCTTTGATGTGATTTTATTTAGTATTCCTCTACTGGTACCTGCAGTGAAGCTGTAGCAACAAATAGTATTCACTTCTGTTGTTTTGTGTTGTTATGCACAGCTGACTTTATTTGTCAACAACCCCTCAAAAGCCACTTTACAGACTTCAACCAAACTTGATTCTTCTTAGAACTAGAATTTTGAAATTCTTGTCTTATCAGTCTGACTAAATTAATTTAAAAACCTGCTCCATATTTGTATAACCGTGAATTAAAGTAACAAATGCAGGCATACAAAGTTCTATTGATTAAGAAAAGGTGTTAATTAAAATGATATTAATTATGGTATACCAACAACTTCTGCAAATTGGGCTTAAAATAGAGATTGTATAGATGTTTTAGCAAGTTATGCCTAGGCTACAATAAATACAGGGATACAAACTTTTTGTTTTTTTTACAGAATTTAGCGAGAGAAGAGATCTTAGCAAATGGAGGAAGTGTTTCACATCACCATGGAAGTAGGTGTATAATTAGTCAATTTTTATAAATCAACAGAATTATTAGAAAAATTCTGGTTTGATCGGTAATTCAATATGGCTGCTAGTATCAAGCTAGTTAAATATTATTTTTTGAATACTAGAATCTATTCGATTGAAATTGATGTAAAATTTCATATCAGAATATAAGATTATACATTGCAGAACACTTATTATTTTTTGGTATTTTGCAGTCAAAGGGAATTTTCAGCTCAAATGCATGAAACTACCAGAAATATTGCCATCACTTAGCATCTGTGAAAATTGTGTTAGTTTTAGTATATAGTTGGATAAAAAAAATAAAGAAAGAATACATTTAAGTTTCTTTTCACATCAGCTATATATTTTATACCTAATAACAGCCTTCTGATGAAAATTTCTGCTCAAATGTCGATTTACTACTACGGATATTTCCTAAATACAAAACAACTGATCATGACTTATTTATTATTGTTCAGTCTTTTAAGATCAGTTCAGATCAAATGGCTGTGTTATTCAAAAATCAATTTACTGATGTATTTCAGTAAATGATTAAAATTTTATATTAATACATAATCATCTTGTGTTTCAGTTGGAAAGATAAGAAAACAGTTCTTAAAACAGACAGTTGGTGATATTGGAGTAGGAACGATGAAAGCCATAAAGAACTACATTGACCCTGATAACATATTTGGAAATGATAATTTAATGATTGGAGACCTTTCTTCTAAACTGTAGACGCTGGGCTATTTAATTTATAAACTATCTGTGATATCACTCTTCATATTTCTATTTTTTACATGTCGAACATGATATCATGCCATTCATAATCGCTTATGCTAGATTAAAGCAAATTTCTTTTAAGGATTTCTCAAATTATTTTTGTTCTTTGATGTAAAATATTTTGAAATACACTGACAAATGTTGTAGACATATTAATTTTCATAGCTGCAATTCACAAAATTATGTGTCTTTTAATATAAGCATATTTTTTGTTGGGTGCAAGAAAGTAGCAAAAATAGTACACATCTAATATTGCTTTAACTCTATTCTGTCAGTGGGACCTTTTATAAGAAGGTAACATCAGGAAAAATCCTTCAGAAAGAACTATTACAACTTGAGAATCTGAAAACATCATTAGACTTGAACATACTTGCAGCATTCATAATAAGTAAACAAGATTTACAAATAATTTTTATTGATTGGTATTGCACTAAATTGTAATATAATAATACAGTATAATTAATATTTATATCATGTATTTCATAATTATGTAGATCTAGAAAATAATAAAATTAATTCAAACATAAATTTGTTTTTATTCTATATATTTGGCAGTTGAACTAATATTTCAAGCATGGAAGTTACTGGAGGAAAAAGGATATAAGATTTAAGTTTTACTGTGAGATGCTAGGGAAATCTATATATATTACATTCTGATCGCAGCATCCTGATGATTATAGAAACTTTGTCACAACAGTATCAACTCTTACCAT
Source organism: Mytilus coruscus (assembly GCA_017311375.1). Classification (NCBI taxonomy): domain Eukaryota; kingdom Metazoa; phylum Mollusca; class Bivalvia; order Mytilida; family Mytilidae; genus Mytilus; species Mytilus coruscus. The sequence goes on along the minus strand of CM029596.1, from coordinate 88,102,577 downwards.
ATATCTAACATAATTAAGCTAATAATTGAACTAGAAGTGTTTAAACAAAGCCATATTTGCAAAAGTTGTATGTATGAAGATACCAGTCTGATGTATGAATTCACTAAAAGTTTTATAGAAATGACTGCTAACATCTGATTTTGCACAACTTCCATAATCATGCATAAACAAATCCAGAACCTTCCCATGATGCAATAGTATTTCTAACGGGTTGATAATTAGTTCAAATTGGTAGATGAACCTATATTTATGATCTTGGTAAAGTCAAGACTATGACAATAGGAAGTACTTTGTGAAACAAACATGAAATACATACATTTCAGTATTCTACAAAAAGGCTCAATATTTTATTGGTGACGTCATCATAAAAAGGTGTTTCAACATCATATAAAGGTGTTTCAACATGACATGAAAATTTATACTACTGAGATTCTAAGTTTAGTAATATATGATCATAAATACAGAAGAAAATTACACTCAACTCTAAGTTTAAACTTTGATATACTGTGGATTCATTACTATTTGTGGTGTACAATTTTTCTTGATTTTTTAGGGAGGGGGTAAAGTTATCAATTAACATAATACAAGTTTCCTATAAGCCTGTGTGCTGATTTTTTTTAAAACACAAAATCAAGTTTCCACAGGAAAAAACAAATTCAATCCATTAAAATTGGTACCCATGAAACTATAGGAATCAAAAGTATATGAAATTCAGTTAAAGTAGCTTCTGGAAAAAATAGTCTCTCTGTTGCATTATGAACTTAAAATTTAAAATTTGCATTGTATTAAGCAATGGAACATATTTAGGCGGTATTTGATTTAGACTTATCTTCATACTCCATGCACTACTTTCTGCAACTTAAGTAATATTTAATAGAAAAGTTTTCTTGACAACTAATGTTAAATACATACATACACATCATTTTGTAACTTGAATATCTAAGTTTATAAATAAATTGGTTGACATTGGCATAGATAAGATCTAAAAAATGTTTTATCACACTGCACTATGTTGTGTGTACTCTCAAAAGTAGAAACAAGGCTTGAAATTTAGCTAAATAAAGCTATCAAGCCAGTGACATGGGATTTTGATTGCACCTTGCAATCTTTCCCACAAAAATTTGCAATCTTTAGCTGTTTAACATATTGTTGAAAATTTGGAATACTTATATAAAAGTCATGCTTTTACATGTATATTGTGTTTAGTAAACGTGATCTCTTTTGGTTAGCTGTTTAACATATTGTTGAAATATGACATGATGTTGAAATATGACATGATGGTATATCACAAAAGGCTATATTTATTATAAAACAAATACTCTTTTAGTTCAGTCAAACAATGAAATTTCCAAAAAAGTATTTTTAAATCCATGTATATTGTGTTTAGTAAGCATTTTTTAGTGATCTCCTTTTGGTTAAAAGATCTAATTATTTTTCACGGATACTTTTCACATGCAAGGTTCAACATAGCTTCCTGGGAAAAGTCCTGTAACACCATTACATACACCCTCGTACCATTCATCATCATTCTTCTTTAAAACATAGACAACTGAGTTCTCACTAAAGGAGAGTTCATCTGGTTTGTCAGCATCATAGTCATAAACAACAATAACTGTAATGAAATACATGTAGAAAGAAGTTTTTTAATTTATTAAAGTTTTTAAGGTATTCTGTATTATCCCCAAATAATAAGACTGAACATTCAATGTTTAAATAATTACAAAATAACAATAATATCCAAGGAACACAGTTTATTGCAATTTCTTGTCTTGAGTTTTTACATTTTCTGTGGTGAACTTATTGCCCACATCATAAAGCAGGCCATGAATATTCCTAGCCTCCAATCAAACTGTAATTGAAGACATTCAACACCTCATATGTTTCTTTGAAGGAACAAATCAAAGAGAAACAAGATTTCACATATTTACTGGTAATTCTTAGATAAACAATAGCATGATTCTAAACATTATAAGAAGGTATTAAACAAAATACAAAGGAGCTGCTCTATAAAAAGTTTTTTTTATGGATACTGTTGATTCATTATTATTCGTGGGATATCAATTTTCATTGGATAAGGCAAACCACGAATAGAAATGTTCAACAAAGTCCAGCTTATATAAAAACTTTGAAAAACCAAGAAATCAAATCTCCACAAAAATACAATTTTCTTCAATCTACGAAAATTGGTATCCATGAAAATAAGTGTTCCACATTAACTTAAAATAAAGTGTTGAGAGCTATAACTCCAGTAAAAAATAAGCCAGTGTAAACAACATGTACAATAGAAAAGATGTATTGATTACTTTTAAGTTCTTGATGCCAAATATGAGACTTATTGAACCAAAGATCTCAGAGGTGTTCACAAAGAATTATTAATTGTACAGAAATGTCAAACAGTAAGGCCACAACTGCAAAAATCCTTGAATCAAAGCTATCTGAGCAACAGTTATAGAGAAATTTGAACACAAACTAGTTGTACAAAACGACATTTGAGAACTATTGTCCCTTCATCACAATATAAAAGGGAAATAGAAATGTGTAAATATCAATGTAAACATACATCATCCAGTTGCATTCTTTATGTGCCTGTCTCAAGTCAGGAGCCTTTAATTCAGTGGTAGATGTCTTTTTAACAATAATAAAAACATGATTCATTTTGATTGATTGATTGATTGTTTGCTTTATGCTGGTGAAAAATGATTAATTTAGATCAAATATCATTTCAACAATACACAAAGAAGCTGGAATAGTGTTTATACTTCACATGTCAACTTAAAACATTCAGTCCTTGACTGTTATATGCATACCTTTCTCCAGATACTGGTAAGGTACCCAATCTTGTGTCAGCAAATTAAGAGGTCCAGTTGATGCATATGGGTCCTCTGGTGGGTTATCATCAACATCTGTAAATTGTGGGGGTGGAGGTGGCACTGCTGGGTAATCAAAGTTTAGGTCTGTTGATGGAGGGGGTGGCAATGGTGGAGAAGCTGCAATATACATTCATTTGTTGCATTCTGGGTAATATGAGTTCACATGTTTAAAAGAAACATATATGTAAAAACCTGCAACTATTTTAGAAAAAAAAAGTAATTTAAAATACAACTTTGATTTAATTTTTCTATGAATAAACTACAACATTCAGTTCATTGTACAAGAATGTATTTTTTAAAAGGCTACATTGAAATTTTGCAAAGTTGCCACACAAGACAAAATACGATGCAACAAGTTGCACTTCATTTATAGTGACCAGTATCCCTTAAGCTTTCAAAAGGTGTTAGAAAGAATCAATTTATTCTGCAATAAGTCAACTATTGTACAAGTAACAGGTGTGCAAATAAATGGTTTGCTTTTTTTGTACTTGTACAAATAAAGTCCTGTATTATCCTATCTTGAGTTAGAAGTTAACATAACAATTGATTGGGTCCTTTAACTAACAACAGATAACAACAGGTCGCAATGTACATGTATATCTAGAAGTATTTATTCATGCATTGGTCACAATAAAAATCTTCTACGAACAGAATGTAAATGAGACTTTGTTTACAGCTTCATCGATTTTTGATAATATACAGGAGTAACAAGCCGGCTTTGCATCAAATGCAAAAAGAGATTGCCATGTGAATAATGGGGTCACCTGTCACCAGTTTAACTCAAAAAAGTAAAACTGCAATGAAAAGTAAACTTTAACTTCACCCAAAGATGTAAATAATCATTAAAATCACATGCACACCTTCCAGTATATCGCTGGTCCTGGTATTACCAGGTATCCCGGGAGACGGCGGTGGTGGTAAAGCATCTGAAAAAACATCAAACATTCATGCATGACTACCTGTCATAAAGCCATTCAATTAATGCAACATATACATTCTACCATACATACAAACAAACAAAAATGAGAGCTATTCATTATCTTTTTTTTTTTAACGTAGATTTTTTTCTCCTAAATTTCTGTGCAAACCTTTGGATTTCCATGAAGCTCACCCAAAGAAATAAGAGCTTAAGACATTTTAAAAGTTTTATTGAAATTATGATAAAGTGGACTTTTTAATGTAAATGACCTTAGTCTGTCTAACAAGAACATTTGATGTTCTGGTTTGTCTTTAAATTGAACTTTACTGCTTGTTTTACAAAAATAAATCAAAAACTGAAAATTCAGAAATTATTGCAAATGTGAGATAAATTATTGTGATTTCAAGTTGTTATACTAGCACTTTTAATAAATACATTTAAAAATATTACCACAAATATTACTACAGAATATTTCCTGTCTTCTAAAAAAAGAGGAAAGGCATGTACCTTAAGTACACATTGCTTTTATTTACAAATTTTGTGGTGATTTGTTTGTTGTTAGTTTTAGGAATTTTGTGGGAAATTTTCAGTAGTTGGTTCCTTTCTAAATGGCAGATGCCAATACCTGAAATGGAATACCTTAAACTAGTCACTTATTTTGTCAAAACACAAACAATTGAAATCCATAAGTTTTTCCAATACAAGGTTAATCTTTTTTATACATAATGATAAAAATAACCTCAGCAACTGAAAGCAAGGCCTTGAAAAAGAATAAGCACATGTAGCAATGTACATAACTAAAAAATAAGCATTAGATCTAGCATTTGGAATTTTTTAAAAATGACATAATTGACTTAAATTATTGCAAACCAAATGAAACTTTTCCACAGTCTTCTCCTCTTGGTCAAGGTATTTAAACTTTTGTCTGTTCTATTGTCCCATTGAAAAAAAACACAATAGCTATTGATCTCTGTGTAGTTTATTCACTGGGACTTTTAAATTTCTTCTATGAGAAATTTATCACTCATTGATTAATTAACATGAGAAAACAAAGTCAATCCTAACTATCCCTTTGTGGTATGGAAACTTGTGGTATAATTTCAGAGAGATCCATACACTGTTCCACAAGTTATTGTCATGAAACTAGAAAAATGCTTATTTGGGACCCTTTTTTGGCCCCTTATTCCTAAACTGTTGGGACCATAACCCCCAAAATCAATCCCAACCTTCATTTTGTGGTTATAAACCTAATGTTTAAATTTCATAGATATCTTTTTACTGATACTAAAGTTACTGTCCGATTTTTTTTCTTTCTTTCGTGTGTTTGACAAAATTTTCTGCGGTCGTATAAAAACTGCATGTGATGTATTTATTCAATATGAATAATATATTTTCAATCTGTTCAATGTAAACTCTGATTCAAACCATATAAGTTGATTTCTGACAAAATTTTCAACATTGTTCAGTTCCTATTCAGGCTACTGATGTTTTTCTTCTTTCGTGTGTTTAACAAATAAAAACTGGAAAATGACGATGTTTAAATTAAGGCCTTCTTAAATGTATTCTATAACTAAACAAAAACAAAAAAAGGCTAATTTCAATAGGAACAATGCTAAAAAAAAAATTCAGAAATCATGCTTAAATCAGCGTTTATATTGAACAGACTGAAAATATATTATTGCAGTTTTTTGAGTTCATACATGTATTTTCATCTACTTAGAAGATAATTTTTTTTATTCAGGTAAATTAATCAAAGAGTGATGGATTTCTCTTAGAAGAAATTTAAAAGTTCCAGTGAATAAGCTACATAGACAACAATAGCTATTGTATTTATTCAATGGGACAATAGAACTGACAAAAGTTTAAATACATTGACCAAGAGGAGATGACTCTGTGGAAAAGTTTCATTTGGCTCGCAATAACTGCTGTTATAGCTTATCATTCTAAGAAATGATTTTTGGTTCAGTTCAACTTTTTACTTTTTTTAAATAAAGTCCCCTGTCCCAAATGATCAATCGTGGAACAGCCCTTTGTAGAACAGATAAATCCAGTATGGTTTTATTTTACTATTTAAAGCAATGTGGCTTCTTAGAAATGTTGTCTTAAAATAAAACACTAACAAAAAATTTGTCTTATATAACCATACCAAGGAAAGTAAAATGACACTAAGACACAAACCAAACAAACATGCAAAAACAAATGTATAAAACATGCATAAAAAGTATCATGTCTGAAATGTTTTTTGATAGTAGCTGTGTTATTCTTTTATTGGAAAAATTTAAGTAAAACATTTGCATTGAAGAATATGTAGATGTTTAGAGGCTTTACCTCTTGCATTTCTTCGCCTGGATCCTACAACACAAAACTCTTACATGTATACATGATCTTCTATATGAATTTTTAGGTATTTTGTAGTTAAAGAATGTTTGCTTCCTGTAATGTAAGCTTTATATGTTGGAAAGAATGTTTGCTTCCTGTAATTTATGCATAATATTTTGTAAATAATGTTTGCTTCCTGTAATTTTACTATTTATATTTAATATTTAATGTTGTAAAGAATATTTGCTTCCTCTTCAGGTAATTTAAGCTTAATATGTTGTAAAGAATATTTGCTGCCTGTAATTTTAGCTTAATCTTTCGTAAACCCACTTCCTTTTACCTTGGCTATGTAATGAAATTTTTTCCAGCAAACCTGTCTTTCTCTTTTCCATTTTGATGTATTATATATCATCAATGTCATGAAGTGAGGTCATGAAAATGTTGTTAATTTTGAATTTCAGCAGTAAATATTACAAACTAAAGAGATTTGTAATATTTCAAATTACAGAGTCGAAAATTCATATTTAGACGAAAATATATAAGCAATTTTACTGATTGATTCTCAACTAATCAATCAACCTATTATAAATACTGTCAAAAATTTGGTCACTTTTATATGTTTATATTTTTTCTGACTTTACAATTCGAGAATACCAGCCACATCAGCATCAATATCTGAAAAAATATCTTTACCACACATCTGCAAGATTCACAAAACCAAAGGAATACTGTTATGACATGCTTTATTGTGTTGTGTATGGTGTTTATACCCTAAATTAAATAAGGCAAATTCACTTACGTCATTAAAATATTCTATTAATCAAAATTACTGTCCATCCCAATGGCAGACATTTTCTGCCCCATGACAGTTGCAGGCAATTGTTTCTAACAACAATTCATTGCAGGGTTTCCACTATTGCCATTTTTGCATTTTGCAAAAAAAAAAAAAACTGTGGCGATTAAAATTCGTTATTGGCGAAAGAATTTTGCAAAAGAAATATAACGTTTCCACTTCGTCTATCTTGTTTACTTTTTTGGGTTTCTCAGACTTTTTCCCTGATCAGACAATACTGGGAATTCACCTTGAACTCGTTACTATTTTGATAGAAAATCAATAATTAGCTGATTGCATTTTATAGCTATCGGCAACAATGGATTATAATTAAAAAAGGTGTTGATTGTATTGTTTAATGAAATGCTTGTGGTTAAGTGGCATAACATGTCACTTAAAGGATTGTTTTACAACTTTGATGGAAATAATTGTTTTGAAGTGGGTACTTCAAAATTGTTTAAGCGAGACACATGATTTAATAAGGCATAGTTTTACGTCCAAACTTTTTCTTTTGACTATGGTCTGGAAATAGAAAACTGTTGTCATGACGAAAAATGTTCAAAAGTGAGAAAAATCTCTGACTTTAAATTTTATCCAGAACTTTCATAGAAATAATCTTTCTAAAGTTGGTACTTCAAAATTGTTTTAGCTACGCACATGTTTTAATGAGGCATAGTTTTACGTCCAAACTTTTTCTTTTAATGATGGTTCCGGAAAAGAAAACTATTGTTAAGAAGAAAAAATATTCAAAAGTGAGAAAAAAAAATCTGACTTAAGTTTTTATCCTTCACCTAGACGGGAAGCAGCCAATAAATATATTGTAGATGAATCCCATGTTCCTCGGCGGAGATAAATAAACTGCTTCACCAATCGCAGCTGGATACGACCGCAGAGGTCCAACCCTGAACAGTTGGGGCAAAAATGGACACAATATTCAAGCCTATTACAGGTCTGAATTTTGATTGTAATTAAATATTTGACACATTATAGGTTTCTGACACAGAATAAATTGTTTTTACCCCTCCTCCCCCTCCAAAGTAAATAACATTTGAAAAAATTCTGTTTTTGTAAAATGTACAATTTAAGAGACATCACTACACTTAAACAAAAGATATTGTCTAAAACTAGAAAAATGCTTGTTTTAGACCCTTTTGGGGCCTTATTCCTGAACGGTTTGGGCAATTACCCCCAAAAATGAATCTTCTACTTGTGGTATTGAACCTTGTGGTACAATTTCAGAGCAATCAAAATACTTATACAGAAGTTATTGTCCTGAAACTAGAAAAATGCCTGTTTTGGGCCCCTTTTTGGTCCCTAATTCCTAAACGAGTGGGACCATCACCCCCAAACAAAATCCAAACCTTCCTTTTGTGGTATTGAACCTTCTGCTTAAATTTCATAGAAATCTGTACACTAAAACTAAAGTTATTGTCCGGAAACCAAATGTCTTCGGACAAGGAATACGACGCAGACGACGACGTGATAGCAATATACAACCCCCAAATTTTTTTTGCAGTCGTATAAAAATAATGGTTTCATGATTTATTTTGCAATTTAACAGTATCTTTTAAAAAGTAAATGTTTGTTATTTTTTAGTGTTTATTCATTACAATTTAGATTAAACAATAGATATTAAGAATTATAATAGACAACAATGTGACAAACTGATTTTTTCTTATTGGAAAGAAGGACAATTTTAGACGAAAAATATGTTTATGTTAGTTGGCGGAAAAAAAATTGAAAGTGGCGAAAAATATATTACTTTGTTGACAGAGGTGGAGAAAAAGAAAATTGACCGAGGGGAAACCCTGCATTACAAACATTCATCCTGAATTATTTTTGTTGTTGGTAACTACATAATTAGTGACTAATTTTTTCCTCATTTCTGAACTGTTTTTATTCATTTATCTAAACAGAGCAGTCCTTTAAAGTTCTCATAAGAAAGCCTTCAAACCCCGCCAATATTTTTGTTGTCTGTCCAAAGTCAGCAACATCAACAGTGGGTGTCTTGTGATAATCTTAATTTTTTTTTTTTAATTTGGAGTTGATGCTTAATTTATTTGCAACTATTAAGAGCTTAATATTTAGTATTTGTAGACACAAGTATATTGTTCTAGAATGTTTGTTACTCTCTAGATGTATTTTGGTTACTTGTGTTGTACAGTTCCTGTCTCATTGACATACACCTCAAATCTCCTTTAATTCATACTGATGTTCACAGTCTGTTGGAGTCAAAGGCAGTAGATAAAAGCTGCAAAGGACTCACATATGACATCAGTTATTCCTAAATAAAATATGGACTGCCTAAAGAAGGGAACGACATTATTGTAGTTCCAAATAATCATGCCTTCATTACCACTAAAATAGTGCATGATAAGTACTCTGAGCCCTAACATCTATATTTGATCTGTAAAATGACTTACCGATAGAAGTTTGCGATATAACTTGAGAAGGTCTGGTCTGAGGATGTGCCATTCCTACGGGAGGTTGTCCCTGTTGGCTATATCTTGTTGCACTTGCTCTTCTCTGACCTTCTTGGTGTTGTGCTGTAAATTATACTTGTATGTAAAATGGTAAATAAAAGGATGCAATCTTAAAGTACATTACAAAGTTAATTGTATTTTTTGTTCATGCCAACAGAAGACTAGACGACAAACAACGTCTGTAGTTCTTTGTAATAGGTTTTCATGTGCTAGCCTATGTTTTCATTGGTTTTTTTTTTTGTAATTTGATTTACAAATAATTTAACATTCTCTGAAACTTTTATGCATATTGACCAAAGGGCATTTGTTTAACTTGTCATTTTCCAGATCATTTTTCTGTTTATCAATCAATATTTCTTAAGTACACTGGATATTTAAAAAAAAACAACAATGTTTTTAGATACTGTGGATTCATTTATTTTCGTGGGTACAAATTTTCATGGATGAAGGAAAAGTTACATGTTCGTGGATATCTGATTTCGTGGTTTTCCCGAAGTCTGCATACAAGTCTTAAGAAAATTTGTCATTCGTTGAACATTTAATTTCGTGGTTCAATTGTACCCAAGAAATCCACGAAAATTGGTATCCAACGATTAATAATGAATCCACAGTATACTACAAAGTCTTTTTGTAATTTTTTTTTTTTTTAGCCTTCTGTCAATTAAAAGAGTCAAGAATTTTTCCACTAATTTTTACAGTTGGATTATATGTTGTATATTGATAAACATAGTTTCACTGAATATATTTTACTTACTATGCTGTCCAGGTAAGGCTGATATCTGTCCCATGGAATAATTGCTAGCAACAACACTGTTAAATGGTCCAGCACCCCCAGCCATTGGTATGGAAGGTGGAGCCACTGGTGGTGCAGGTGTCCTGTAATGACCCTGAGCCTGACCCTTCACAGACGGAGCAGCTGTCTCTGGTGGAGTTGGTGGCCGTGCTGAAGGAGGAGGAGAAGCATGATGCCAATGTGAACTACTTACTGATGGAGTACTGTTTAGGCACACCTCCAGTCTAAAAAGAGATTAAAATACAAATGTTCTATAGACATAATATTTAATTGAAAGCTTATAGAATAGTAAGAAGCTGGGGCACACTTTGAATCTGGTAAACGATCTTAGATCCCATTCATGCAATATGCCTGAAAAAGAAAAGCTATTAGAAGATTTTCTTCTGGACAAAGTCACACATAAAACACTGTTCATGTACCTTTATTCATGAATATCTTCTTTCTTGTTTTACAGCTTTGGTTCAGTGTTTTTCAAAGTTGAGTTTCTTCAAAATCTGCATTAAAAATCAATGGAAAAATGACCTTGATGTCTTTGGATTATTTGTGTCATTGGGTTTGCTGTCTCATTGCAATTGATGTAACTCCCACATCTCCTTTTATTCAACTTAAATTACATATCAATTTTCCTCATTTTTTTACATGCTTTCACAGAACAATAAATAACCATAAATTAGGTATGCCATAAGCATGAACATGATGAATAAAAATACTATCATAGTAGTCTTAAATTGTCTCAAATTGTTTTCTCTGACTACAATAAATATCCAAAATGGCTGTGTTGAGAAACAAATGAAACCCATTTTTGAAAAGTAAACAGCCAAGAAGAAATTATTGAAAAAAACAGACAAAATAATTGAAACACTATATTCAATAGCCCGCTTGGAACAATATTACAACATGTACAATGACTGTATCCAACAAATTAAGTATCAAGACAAGGAACCAGATTCACAATACAATAAAATAAATCAAGACTTGAATTGAAAATCAGAAGCAATTATCCAGACGAACCAGTATCAGAATTCATAATGTTCCAGTCCCATTTGATGGTCAAGGTATAATCCTACACCCAGTTAACACTGATCAATAAATACTTGAAATCTGTCAGAATGTAATGAATCTAAAGATTAACATCAGTGACATTGGCAGGACCCATGAAATAGGGAAGGCACAACATGAAAAATCCCAAGTTATTGCCAGATTTGTTTCGTACAGGAAGAAAATTCTGGTCTATTCCAATAAAATGTCATGTCTTTCAATTCTTTTGAGGTAAAATCATATTGAGGTAAATGTATTATTTGTATTTGTATTTTCACCATACATTGTATTTCATTTTATTCATTTATCTGAAATCCCATCATATGACTTCCTCACCTCACCTTTTAATTTTATCTCCTTTATTGTGACTCGACTATAGGTATTGTCCTTTACAGATACCTATAGTGCATCCAGATTGTAACATTGACAAATTATACAATTGAGACATTTAAATGAACCTGTTGGTATTGTAAGAGTTGCTGAACGGGTGATCACACATGCATTTATAGTCTTCCCTTGTATCCCATAACTTTAACTTTTCAATTGTCACAGGTTAGGGAAGATCTCATAAATAGGTATTATCCCCATGTTTGGGTATTATAACCTAAAACAGATATCAATTTTTAGTGATAAGAATATAAACTTTAGATTTCAAGATATTTGTTGTCATAGCTCAAACATTCATGTAAATGACAACAATTTGCCAAAAGACACCATGATTGAAATTAAATATCATCTGAATAAAAGTTAATAGCCTTGAAAAAGTAGGATTTTTGGAGGCCATTATCTTTGTATTCAATTCTCAGTTGAACTATGGTCTCAAAGGGGAAAATAATGCCATTTATATTCATGAATATTTGCGCTATGACAGCCTTTATGATGAAATACAAAATTCGAATTTTTAATCACTGTGAATTGATACCAGATTTTGGGTATAATACCCTTAAATGGGGATAGTACCTACTGTAACGTTTATGGGTCATCATAAATTCCCCTTTTTCTATTTTTAGATATATATATATATATATATAACTTGTTTGTCCGTTCACTTTTCGCTGGGATCGTTTTTCTCGTGCTTGAGACTAAATGTCCAGACTTGGATATTTAAACCTCGTCTGGACAACATTTCTTTAGATTGGGGAAAACTTTCGTACTGGTAAGTCGTACTTTAAATTTCATTTTATTCGTTTTTCCATGTTTGACTTAAATATTTCTTTCTTTACATTTGATATTTATTTTCGGTTTTAGAGTCAAACATTTCTAAATTTTAATTTACGTTTCCGTTCCAAAATAAATAAAAGGAATTGTACACTAGCTAGACATTTTATGATTTCAGGTTTATAAAGAGTTGGGGTTCATTTTGATAGCGATATTTAGAAAGATGGATAATCCGAGGGATATTTTAGAGTAACGGTCGTAAATTTTCGGAATTGTTCGTGCCTTACTCTGAAATAGAATTATGTATTATCGCATGTTTTGTTTAAGGTCTTGAACTGGTCAATGATATTGAAAAATGTGTTTCAGACATTGCTCTGGTTGGACCGAGAATTAAACGGGAATAGAATTAATGCGATGTTTTTTTTTTTACTGGATTGATTTTGTTCTCTAGTACATGGAATTACGAGGTTCATGTTCTAGTCTAACAAAGTCGGTGGGAACCGGTGGGTATATTTATTTTATCTCGGAAGGTGGGACGTCACGAACTTGATTGATTGAATTAAGTTTATTGTTTAAGACGACTAGTGTACAGCTCTCAATATTTTAAGTAAACGGACACCTCTAAAATACTAGTATCTATTATTTTATCGATTAGATAGCACTAAGGCCAAACCCTTCCTTGAATTGGTTAATTGACAATTGGTATTTTTCAGTGCAAATGCATCGTTTTATCTTAAAAGGGGAGGTTCGAAAATGTATTGAAATTCTAAAGAATTTAAGGATAAATTTTCACATGGAGATACCGCGATATTTATGTATTTCTTGTCTTTGTCTATTAAATATGAAACTGTTTTATGAATCTTGGTTATTTGTTATATGAGCAAATGCATTGATTGGCAAAATCGTCATCTCTGGTCGATCCTTTCTAGGTTTCTTATACCTGCCATTTATTGAATTTATTGTTTCTTTGTATTGTCAGTATGCTGTCCGAAGTCCTGGAGCGAAAGCACAGGCCGAACCCTCTCTACCAGTAACGTAAACGGCTGAGCTAGCGGGGTATAATGTCATGAGACAAATTATGAAAGGAAATCAGTTTACACACATGAAAACCCGTTTACTTTGCACTACTAATGAGGATCCTCCCAAAAGAATGGTTTACTTGTGTCCAATCCATTTTACTTTGAGTAAATAAAATATGTTTAAACTAAGTCCAAAATGGCAAAGACGTTAATCCTGACTTCTGAAGTGTGGCAAGCTGTGCCATTTTATCTTTCTTTGCAAGCTTAAATTAACTCTTGTTAAAAAATAGAAAAATAAATGTGGATAGTGTCCACATGTGGACACAGATGATGCCCCCGCTTGCATATCATATAGTTATAAAGGGACATAACTGAAGAACGGTAAAAGTGACGCTACCCAAATTTGAACTTGATCTGAGCATAATTCTAGAACGGTTGTGTATAAGTTTTATAACATTTGGTTGAGACAAACTAAAGTTAGAGAACGGAAACGAAAAATTCAGTAATTTTTATGTTTATAAAGGGACATAACTCAAGAATTGTAAAAGTGTCGCCACCAAATTTCGTACTTAATCTGTATTATGTAGTAATAAGCAATGTGTATAAGTTTCATAACATTTGGTTGAGGCAAACTAAAGTTAGAAAAGGAAACAAAAATTTGTACTTGATCTTAGTTTTGTGGTAAAAGTTACAGAATGGAAGTTACAGAATGGAAACTAAAAATTTTGCAATCTTTCGATTCATAAAGGGGCATAACTCAATAATGGTAAAAGTGAAACTACCCAAATTCAACTTGATCTGTGTTTTATCAGTGGAAGTCAAAATTAAACAATGCATTGTATAAAGCATTGATTGTAGTTGATTCAACTATTATCATGGACAAAGGAAGATAACTCCAATTTTAAAAATTACTTGATATTTAGAAGAAAATTAAAATTTTGCAATTTTTCCATTTATAAAGGGCATAACTCTAGAACGGTTAAAGTGACGGCACCAAAATTCAATCTTGATCTGTGTTTTGTGGTAATAAGCCTTGTGTATAAGATTCATAACATTTGGTGGAGGCAAACTCAAGTTAGAGAACGGAAACCAATTTTAGGACGTACGTACGTACGTACAGACGGACAAGGGTAAAACTATATGCCCCCACCGCTAAGGCGGGGGCATAAAAATTTCATAGAATATTGATTATTTCAGTGGGGACTATATATATATAATAATGAGCTTACCTTGACCCCATGACCTATTTCATCTTACACGGAAAAGTCAATTGCTTTCCGTTGATATTTTGTTGGTTTCTCTGCTTGTTCAGGAAAAATGATTCCATTTTTCACACACAAGGGCCTGGTAGATGATTTGTTAGTAGTCAGAACACCAATTTCTCTCCTAGCAACTTTTTCTTTGTGTATATTTACTGTCTCCAAAAAAAATAAGATACTAATAATGATAATAGTGGCATATATGAATTTCATTTCGTTAGCAGTAGATTTCATGAAATAAATTTAACAGAATCCATGAAGGTACATGTAATGTTAACTAGAAAAAAATCAAATTTCATAAAAACAATTTAACAAATTTAATGAATATTTCTCCTTCAAAAAAATTAAATTCCTTTTAATTTTTATGTATTTTCAATGCATACGGACACTGAAAAATCAAATTCTAATAAAAACAAACCAACATCAAAAGCATCTACATTTTTTATTATGTTCAGCACAATTTCATAGATAATGGTAACATCCAATATCAAAATAGCAGGTGCAAAAATTCATGTCCTGCAGAAGACTCTTCAAGTTTGGCTTAACTCTGTCCAGCAGTTTCCAGGGAGTTGCAGATTAATAAACTGATACAAGCAAAAATGGTTAATTTTATGTTTCTGTATTGAAAACCCCCAAAAAGCCACTTGGACCTACAGTACCATTTAAACGGATCGATTCGAGATCGGTTTTTTTTTCCGATTTCCGTGTTTTTCGGATTCACACCGCGTACCGCGGATTTCACTCCTAATTTCCTCCAAAGATTCTCTCCCAACACCGCGTGGCTGTTAATTGATTTATTGCCAATCGGATGTACTAATAATTAACGACGCGTGACAACATAATCGGATTAGCCAGATCATTTACCTATGTACATTTAATCGATATTGATTGCACCTTTGTGTTTTAAAATCACGGTATTAAAATTTTAACAAATGTTTTCCTTTCTTTGACAGATAAAGATGTGTCATTATCATTTAGAATAAGATAATTATTCTTATGTTTTTGCCCCATGTCATTGTCATTTGAAATAAAACGTACAAACGAATAAACATATGAAGAAAAAACTTGTTATTTTGTATTTCTATTACAGTCCGGTCAGGTCATACTTTGTGTTCTTTTAACAAAGACGATTTTACCACAATTATAATCTTTTATGACTTACTCAATAAGCAATATCCCATGCATTAATTGTTCATTATGTAAAAATCAACTGGCTTATAACAAAATGTTGTTTTTACGGTAACTCGTCCATCTAAACCACAGAGTTAATTTATCGGATCAACAAGTAAACTCTATTATTTTCAATTTATTTGGAATGTAAAATATTATGTTTCACTACCTCGGTACATTACCGACTTATTTAAATTATTTAAATTCCGAAAAGAAACTGTAAAGTGACAATTCTGTTGAACAAAGGTAATAAGGTTTGTATGCATGCCCTTTATTCATAAAGACAAAACACTGAGGGAAATTCCCCGCCCAGGCACAACACAACATTCACAACTTAATTAATTATATGAAAAAAAATCATGCGTTTATCTCTGTTATTGATCTTTAATTATTTAAAATAAAATTGGATGAGCGCAATCCGTATTTTACTGCTCGTTAAAAGTCCTTGGCGAAATGAATAAAATGAATTATTTCAACAATTACTATAGAAAAAAATCAAATGTATCTACGAAAAATATTAAAATGAAATTATATTTGTACCCAGATGCTACAAGAAAAAAATAGTGAAAAAATAAGTGGACAGGATTTTAACGATCTGCACATTTTCACAGAGGATCTCTATTAACGCCCAACTGAACGACATGCATCGTGTTTTCATCAACCGTCAATTTATATTGTTGACCATGGACGTATAAATAATGTTCAGGTCTACGTCTTGTTTTGACTGATAAAACATAAAAAATAAAATAGTTAAAGAAGACGTGTGTTCGTTTATTCGGAAAAGAATTATATTTTAGATTCCGGTTAATCAATTGTAAAAGTACCTTCTAGAGCCTCAATACTAACGCACAAAAATGTCGTTCAGCAACTTTAAAAACCTGAATGAATTTTCCTACGGTCGTTCAGAAAGGTCATGATCACCTGAGTTTACTGGTACGTGAAATTATTTCCCGCCAAATAAAAATCTCGTGCTGTGGATAAAATCGATGTCAGCTATTTCTAGAATTTAAATATTGTGAGCGAAGTTAAGTTAAAGGTCAACTGATCACTGAGATGTGTATCGTGGAATTGTCTTCCCACGGCAAATTAATTTCTTTTAAAATCTTTTAAGATCACTGTCCAAAATAGAACACACAAGTTTACATTCATTGTGCGTAAATAAATATTATGCACAGACGAGTTAATGCAGCTGTGGAAGTATTCCTGTTGTATCCGAAATGTATTATTGCTCATTATTATCCTCAACTAATGCCAACAAATCGTAAAAAGAAAATGCCGTAGACTTATTAAGCATTACGAATGGTGAATAATATTTCCTTTTTTACTTGCATATACAAAACTTTGAGAAACGTAATTTTCTTTAAACTGCTCACATTTAATCAGCGGAAGTTTCCGTTTATTTTTACACAACGACAAGTATGTCACTTTTCGTAAATAAAATATTAATTTACCGGTGCAAAACAACGAGGTCAAAATCAAGTATAGTTTTTTTTATAAAACTTCAATGCAATTGAAAGAATTAACAACAACATTTTGCTTTTAAATCTTTTATTTGTTTCAAGCAATTATATAATCGTAAAAAGAAAATGCCGTAGAGTTATTAAGCATAACGAATGGTGAATAATATTTTTTTTACTTGCATATACAAAACTTGGAGACACGTAATTTTCAAAATGCATGAAAATTATTGAGACTCTAACTTTGAAGTGGAATTTTGCGGTTTTTTTTTCCACATTTTCCACAAAATTTTATAAACTTTTTTCGGTAATGTCTGTTTTTTTAAGCACGCAAGTCCATTTAAATAAAGATATTTTTAGATTAGCAAGCAAGAAATACGAAAATATTTTAATTTATTTTTAACACAAAAATTAAAATTAACCAATATAAAAAGACATTTAAAATTATACACTTGTTTGACACTTAAACTGGTACAGTAGACCGGAAATATAATGTTTTATTACATCAGGTAATCCAATTACCCTATCAGTCGTGTGCCGGCATAGGTTAAAGTAGGATTAGGGCAATTAATTCCTCGGTGTTGGGAGTGAGCTCGCTATTACAATTAACATTTACGCAATTTTGGGAGAGATTACTCCTAAATTCCTCCCAACATTTTGGGAGGAATATCGGAGTTTCTCGGAATGACTCCGACATTTTCCTTGGTGTAGGGTGTGGGAGAGCTGGTACGTTTGAATGGTACTGTAATATTAACCTATCAACTGGCATGGGCCATTAAGTTATTTATTTAAACTTGATGCAAACCATGTACAAAGGTCATGTTAAAATCATTGAGGAATTAATAAACACAGATGTTGAGTAAATGATGTCAAGCTCTAAATCATTCTAGAAAAGTTGTGAATAAAGGAGAATGACAAGGTCACTAACATTCAAAAATCAAATGGTATTATTAAACTATCAGATAACATCCTTCACAAATCATTAGTTTGTCAGATATCAATAATTTTCAAACTGTGTTGTATTTATTTGTTTAACTTTATGGGCTTCAAACTTCTTGCAATTAATGAACAATTTCAGTAACTTTGATAGTAATATTTGTACACAGCATTTCATAAATATACAATAATTAAACACGCATTTGTGTTGTCAAACAATAACACAGACTACGCAATAATATACTTGATATATGCATGCAATAATTTCTGAATTTACAGTATTTTTGTTATTTCAAGGGTCAAATGGTAAATAAAGTTCTTCAAAAAGATTGTCCTTACAGGGAACTTTGTCTACCATGTCTACCCCTGTCAATTAACATTTAATTCCAAATTCCACAACAAGAAATTTTTTACACATGCCTGTGATAAGTAGTTCACACTGGACTCCATCTCAGAGACAACATTTTGCTGCAGATCTAATAACTTTAGAAAGTTTGTAGCTTAACTATTGGTCTGGTAGGCAACACTGGCTAGAGAATGTGTTGTGTAATTCTTTGTTTCTTCTAATGCTGCTTTCTTGTCTGGTGACTAAAACATTTACAGAAAATCAATATTCAGTCAAATTTAGTTTTGATAATTCAAAATTTTTCTGTTACTTTTCTTCTCTTTTTTTTTTTTTTTTTTTTAATTCTGAACAGCATTCCATATCATATTTTTTTTATAGCTTTTCCAAATATCCAGGCGCCTATCCAGGATTTGATCTCTGAATTTGCACCTGATGAATTCATATTAAATTTATTTTTTAAAGTATTTTTATGTCAATCATACATGTAGAAGATTTTTTGTTGTCCTTAATGCATTTTATTTGGCTTTTTAAATCTTTCGATTCGAGCATCATTGATGAGTTGTTTGTAGATGAAATGCATGTCTTGTGTATAAAATTATAAGCCTGGTAAAGTGGTATCTTTGATAAAAAAAATTTCTATAACAATAAATTATCACACCTGTTGTAACTGTTATTTTGCTAGGGGTCGTAAACTTGTCATCATCATAATATGCATGTCACCAGGTAAAATTTGGAACTATTTTTTGTTTGATACTTTCGTCATTTTGAAAATCGTGTCAAATAAAAAGCGCTAGCAAAATCACTGTTCCACCTTCACATATGAACATCAGACATATTTTTGAATGCTTTAGAATGAATTATAGGTGTTCTCTGACGAAATAAAAGCCAGAATTGGTACCTTCAATGTAACAATACAGATTAAAATTGGACAAAAGTAACGTTTTTGTAGGTGATGTGAATATTTCATTTAGGGATTATGTAAGAGAATGCAAAGCAGTGGTCTCGTTAGCCCAAAATAGAAGGGCGCCGCGCACTGGGTGCCTTCACCCGCGCCCTTCTGCCCTGACGCCGTTTTCAAAAAAACCTTGTGCCGTTTTAGTAAAATTGCCTTTTGTTTCATTGATTTCTTATCACGAAGTTAAATTACATATATGATACCTGGTGATTGTCCCCAGGTTAATCATGTCATTACAATTAATTACAGTGAATAAGACTTCAAAAGTGTCAATAACCAGGTAATTTAATTAAGACAATGTACCTCTTTTTGTCATAAAATTGATGAATGTGTCAGCAAGTGTTTTTAGCTTGGTCGGCATTTACGATCTCTAAGTCACAATGGAAGAGTGTATAAATGAAGACTTTCATGACTTTAGAATAGAATTCAAGTCATCAAAATACAACTATGCCTTCACAGAAACGCCGTCCATCTCAACTTGTGAGCGACAAGCAGACAGTTGTTAATTAACGTAAACATGTTGGAAATTAAGTTTGGAGTTACTTCCCCTGTTTTGGCTTATTACAAATTTGTGCTCCTAAAATATTATCTAGTAATAAAAATAGGAAAGAATAACCAATTGAATACAAACTATATAAGAAAAAGTAAAATCACAAAAATACTGAACTCCGAGGAAAATTCAAACAGGAAAGTTCTCAATCAAATGGCAAAATCAAAAGTTCAAACACATCAAACGAATGGATAACAACTGTCATATTCCTGACTTGGTACAGGCATTTTCTTATGTAGAAAATGGTGGATTAAACCTGGTTTTAAAGCTAACTAAACCTCTCACTTATATGACAGTCGCATCAAAGTCCATTATATTGACAACGATGTGTGAACAAAACAAATAAAAACAATAGGTAAAAATGTCACAAATAGGGGTAAATAGTCTAATTCGGTAGGTCACATTCGTGAAAAGGGAACGGGATTGTAGTTACGACATAAGGAACATATCCGATATCATCTGTGAAACGGATATTCCATAACGGTCAACCAACTCGTGATTGCGTCCGTAAATTAATAAAGTGATGATTTCAACTTCACCATTTGGAACTCTTGGTTTAAAAATGAAAATCCACAATTGGGAGGCGGAAATCATCTCTTTTGTCGTAAAGTTTTGTTTTCAACTGACCCTCATAGTCAATTTCTAGATATAAGTCATAATCAAATGGCAAAATCAAAAGCTCAAACACATCAAACGAATAGATAACAACTGTCATATTCCTAACTTGGTACAGGCATTTTCTTATGTAGAAAATGGTGGATTAAACCTGGTTTTATAGCTAGCCAAACCTCTCACTTGTATGACAGTCGCATCAAATTCCATTATATTGACAACGATGCGTGAACAAAACAAACAGACACAATAGGTTAAAATGTCAAAAATAGGGTTACAGCAATCAACATTGTGTTACCATCTTAATCACTATAAAACAAACAAATGTAACGAAGAAGCACAAAAGGCATACAAGGACATCATTCGTAAATATAGCTCAACAAGACTTCTTATACGTTCAGGTATTTCACATCCAATCTTTATGGTAATATTCTTTATAAAGCACTAAAATGTCAGTATTCACCTCAGAAGCTAACAAAACCTTTAAATAGACTTATTAAGAAGGGATATAGTTACGATACTGTTGTCAGGTCATTAAAGATTGCATATTTTGGCTTTAATATTGATTCACTTATAGGGTCTTTGCATCGGAACTAAACACATTTATTTAAAACCAGTTGTTGGCATGACACGGGTTATGCTCATCTCATATATTTTATGATGGTATGATACTAAACCCTAACGGAGGGTTTGTGCCTGATATTCATATGATGAAGACATAATCTTTCAATCAGTTTAATTGAGGTCTGAGCTGGCATGTCAGTTAACTGCTAGTAGTCTGTTGTTATTTATGTATTATTGTCATTTTGTTTATTTTCTTTGTTACATCTTCTGACATCGGACTCGGACTTCTCTTTAACTGACTTTTAATGTGCGTATTGTTATGTTACTTTTCTACATTGGCTAGAGGTATAGGGGATGGTTGAGATCTCATAAACATGTTTAACCCGCCGCATTTTGCGCCTGTCCCAAGTCAGGAGCCTCTGGCCTTGTTAGTCTTGTATTATTTTTACTTTTAGTTTCTTGTGTATAATTTGAGTTTAGTATGACGTCCATTATCACTGAACTAGTATATATATTTGTTTAGGGCCAGCTTAAGGACGCCTCCGGTGCGGGAATTTCTCGCTGCATTGAAGACCTATTGGTGACCTTCTGTTGTTGTCTGTTCTGTGGTCGGGTTGTTGTCTCTTTGACATTCCCATTTCCATTCTCAATTTTATACATCAAATTTAACATTCTCATTATGCTTATATTATACGATTTTATTTATCTATGTAAAATCCACCTATAAAGGATGGAAGGTTTTAGTACTGGCGTAAAATCGCGCGTTTGAAATTCGCACAGGTAGATATAAAATAATTTTGTCGTTTAAGGTATGAAGAGATACATAAATACAGAGTCACGTTAAATGGGTATCACAAAAAACAGACTTAACAGTAAAAGTAATATTAATAAATAAAATAATAGTGTGGTTCAAAGTATGACGGGATACATAAGCACAGAGTCACGTCAAATGGATATAAAACCGAACTTAACAGTAAAAGTAGTATTAATAAAGACAAATAAAAGAATACTATAACACGTTATTAAGATGATAAACAACGTCAGTTCGCAAAATCTATACTTCAAGACCATCGTGTATTATTTGTGAAGTTGATACAGAATATTTATCAACAAGTTCTTGGTACCTTCCGATAAACTTTTTTAGAAAAAGGACAAGACGTTCTTTAACATACCCCTGGTTCATCAACTTTCTGCTCAGACACTGGTGACGTTTTACAAAGTCTGAGTAGGAGCTGCAAGCTCTTGAATACCGAATAAGTTGGGAAATGTATATCCCATATGCAGGTGAAGTTGGTATATTGCTACTAAAGTGGGGGAAATTGATAATATCAAAATTAAAATCGTCTCGTTTGTCATAGATTCTGGTACTGAGATGACTGTGTATGTCAAATTCGAGGTATAAGTCTAAAAATGAGGCGGAGGAAGCCGTGTCTGTTGTTTCTTTAATTTCTAGTTCTGGTGGATATATTAATTGAAACCCAATCAGAAAAGTTCGGATTGTTAATGGAAAGAACATCATCAATATATCTGAAAGTGAAATTAAATAAGAAGTTAGTTTAAGGATATTAAGTGTCTTTGAACATACCGAAAAAAAATATATTGCAATTTATGTTTGATAATCATACTTTTAGCAATCCATGTATGTTTTATACATTGACAAGTTAGAAATTTATCAGGGTAACTGATAAGATGATGTTAAGCTGTAAACCTACAAAATTGATTAGTGTGAAGTTAAACTATCATGACAGATCAACTTGATGAAGCTATATTAAGTAATTCCTAAACACCAGCAATAAAAAAGATTTGAGGGCCAAACTCTAGCTGAAAATTTTGAAATAAGACAACTCTGATTAGGTAAAGTATGACAGGATCACATATCAAAGTGTTAACAATTTCAATCACCATGTTTCACAGGGATTGACTTTATCAAAAGAGATTGATTTTTAACTACTCAATTTGTTTGAATTGTAGGTTAGGAATACAGAAAAAGGGGGAGGATTTACATGTACAACCAAATCCATTTCTTTAGAAACAAAAATATATCCTTCTCTTGCGGGTTTGGTTGAGACATGTTTATTGCATGTATCATGATTTTGGTAGAAGTCCAAATGTTTATCACTGATAATTACAAAAAAAAAAAAAATAAACAACTTGTGGTTATCAAAACCAAACTTTGCATTGTACAACCATTGGTCAACTCTTTGGGAATTAACTATTTATGTTTTTTTTGGGTAAATTGAATATTCCAAAAAAAAAAAAAAAAAAATATAACACTTTACTATTGCAATTTTCCCATAAACTTGCTATAAATGAAATGACAAAAGTTGAAAAGCACAACCCGTCAAATATCGCATGCACCTGAAAAATGGATGTTCCTATACTGGATTTGAAATCTTTGAGTTTCTGTTACCTGACTTCTCTCTTAAAGTGATTCTGAAGATTTCAGATTTGTACTAGTCATTTGTTCCAGTTAATATTTAAACAGTTCAACAATTTGTAATCTTCAATCATTTAAAGCTGAAACTACATCTGAAAAAAAAAATTAAGAAAACCATACTGTACTTTCACTAGTGGTTCTAATGGTACTGAATGTTTCTCAGTGTTGGATAGACCTTTCAGATGATTGAAAATACAATAGGTTTGACATCTTAACATGCTTAACAACCTAGAATATAAATTTGTACTTACTCCAACATATGAAAATGAAGAATCTGTTCATATACATTCTTCTTTCATTTGAAATTTCAACATCTAAAAATTAAGTAACAAATAAGTAAATAATTGTTTATTGGTTTATTTGGCAATTTTGGTATAATCTAGTGTTTTCATTGCGTATTTCAGTTACAAACTTAGTGGACAAACCATGCCTATGTTAAAAAAATGGATGATGGCTACAGTTGGAATAAGTCTAGATCATAAAACACCTGCACAGGTAGTTTGTCAATAATCATGATAATATATACCACAACTGCAATAGTTGTAGTTGTATGGGCAACAGCATTTAAAATAATTCTCATATTTTTCAGCTAGTGTTCTTAAGGGGATTCATTAAAAGTCATTCTTGGTGGTGTGGTTGCTGCTAATTTTAAGTGATTACGCTTCAATTAATTACCAATCTGTATATAACTCTATGAAACAAAAATGGAGGGTATCACAAAAGCCATGAAGTTTTAAAATGACATAAGAAATGCATGGTTGTTTTGATACTTTATAGACAAGAAGTCTGAAAAGCCAATGAATCAATGCTTATCCAAATAATCTGAAAAATTGTCATCCATGTAGAACTTAAATATACTGTTCTTCATACTGGTTAGCGCCATTACTGGTAGAGAATGTCATTAAGGAGATGTGGTATGGTTTCCAATTTGACAACTTTCTACCAGACTAAAAGACGAATATGTAATCAACTATAGGACACTTTACAATATTCAATAATAAGGAAAAACATACTGTATAGAAGCTATAAACAATTGAATTTGTATCATTCACTTCAATAGGGAATCTAAATTAAAAGACAACACTGTCATTATATTCGTTTCCCCTTAATATTGATGTATTCTTGATGACTAATGTAGCTGCACAAATTGTAAAATTTGTATTTCATTTTAGACTGAATTAACAGCTAAAGATATACAGGCACCTATAAAAAATGAAGATTTTATGGGAGACTTGAGACTTACAGGGATAAGTAATACAGACGACTGCCAAGACTGACTTTTCCGAGCTCACGGTAAGAATAGTTACTTCATAGGCAAAATTAAGTCTTCATAATTGTTTTTGTTTTTTTTTGTGGATTGTCATTCTGATGGAACTGTTGATAGCTTAATTTCATGATCATGATTTATATACTTATGAATGGCTGTCAGTATAAGATAAATGATTTTGAGAGTTTCATTTTTAGGCGAAAGGATTCGAGCATAAAACGAAAGCACCACACAATCATGCGATTTTAGCATAAAAATAAATTACAGGTATTTGGGGAAAAAAATTTCAGCCTTTAAAATATTATGAATATTTAACAAGATTTGAAGGTCAACAGATGGCATATATTTATTTTTTTAAATAAAACAAAATCCATAGATTTGACACATATCTCTAAGTGGGATATTTTGAATATGTGAAAGAACCAAGGCAATATTTATATGAAACGTTTTGCACATAAAGACCCAACACTGTGGTATATTATTTACCAGTTGTTTATTCTAGCATGCACTTTATATTTTCAACCGAAATTTATGTATTTTTAGAGAAAATGCAGAAAGGAATTTCTAAAAAATTAAATTAAGATATAAAATTTAGAAAAAAAACCCTTATATTACCAATTTCTTTCTGTAGGATAAGCATACCTAATCTGTTACAAAATATATCAGACAAAATTGTTCTCATTCTAAAGAAATAAGGCTCTGACAGGGTTTTACCTTTAAAACATGCATGGTACCCAGAGAAGACACTTTCAAACGGGGTAACAACCTTGAGAGGCAATTTTAGAATTTCACTTTCATTGTAACTGTAAAAAAAAGTAATTGACACTCACCCATAGTTAAGAACTTTAAGTGCCTTAGCTTAGTCCCATGTTTTTATTTTTCTATGGAATAGCCAATATTATCATGGTTATGGAGGATACTTTTGTAGTCTCTTAATTTATAATAAAGATTCAAATTACATTTGATTTAGATTCAGAATAAGTGGTAAGCTTGTCACTTTTGATAGATGAATTTTTCATATTGAGTCATTTATATGCTTTGAAGGTCATACCTTACATGAAGTGTTTCTTCTACGAGAAGGGAAATTTAAGAGAATTCCAGATCATCTTGTGGTGTGGCCAAGTAAGTGCACAATTAATCTTTTTTAGTGTTTGCTGTATTTCCTCAAGTGAATTAACAATTACCAATCATTTTATTCTTTATATAATTAAAAAAATCTTGAAAAGTATACAACATTCATGATAAATATTTGACAATAGTTGCAGTGTGGACATCACAAAATGTACACTGAGTGCAGACAAACCTGTTCAATTGAAGAAGTTAAACAGCTGACAGCCCTAGCTAGTTACTGTAAATTCAAAAATTACGTGCATTTATTATTGTGATTTTTGAGGAATTAACAAAAATATGAGTTTTATTATTGCGATTTTTGGAAAAGCTACATACAGATATATATATTTGATAGCAGAACGCGAGTTCTTATTATTGCGATAATCAAGTAGTTTATTATTCACAGTATGTGTGTCTATACTCAGAGGTAAATTGGAAATGCACAAGTTATTCCTTGTTTTAAAAAGTTTGTCATTCGTTACACTTGCGTAATGTGTCGGAGGACATAAATTCCCCCGTTCAAGCTTGCTTATAATATGTGAAAATACGTTTGGGACAGACGGACAGAAGGACTGACGGTCAAGGGTAACACTTAATGCCCCTTCACCTAGCGATAGGGGCATAAAAATATCAGCAGGGTTTAATAATTGTTTGATCCCTTGATAATCTCAGAATGGAATATAAGTGCCAATGAACATGATGAAGTAAAAACATTATTTTCATATTTGAAGGTTCACATGCATGCCTTGAATTGAGCTTTTTGCACACTTAATTATGTATTATTTATTTTTCAGATAGTCATAAAGAAGTTGTAAAGATTGTTGAACTTTGTTGTAAACACAATGTTGTGTTAATACCTTTTGGAGGTAAGATAAAAATTGGTTTGCATTTTGACAAACTTTTCTTTTTGGGGACAGGAATGCTGCTTTTAAGTTGAATTAAGGAAATAAAAGTTCTGTCTTTCCCATCTTCATTTGTCACTCTTGTTGTGTTTTTGAAATGAAGCTTCCATATGTTCCAAGGAAATAAAAAGTTCACCGTGTTTATATCAGACTTCAGTATAAAAATGACATAGTTAGTGTTTAATCATTTCTTTTCTGAAACATTTCTTTTTATTCTTTACAAGATATTTTTTAAAAGGTTATTTAAATTCTGACACCAACTTTTATCATTTTTGTTCAAACTTTTTTTCAGGTGGAACAAGTGTATCGTTTGCTCTAGAATGTCCATCAGAAGAACAAAGAATGATTGTCTCCCTTGACACATCACAAATGGTATTTGTACTTAATTGAAATGAATATTTTGGGGTCAAAAGACAATTAAGGAGTGTGCAATACTTATGGGAGTTAACTCTTGAAGTCACAAGAATGTTTTATGAATTTCAACCATTCTAGACATCTGCTGTTTTCCTTGTTAAAAATTTTGTATAAAATCTATTTGCCCAATTTTCCTAAAATTCGGAAACTTGTTCAGTTGAATAGTTTATATTATTGTGATAAAAGTCAGGAAAATAAAACAATGGGAATAGAAGTAACAAGATGGTGAGTACTCCTCACTTAATAGAATCTATTAGGATCTTATTGAATCCTTATTGCATTAGCAAAACATTGCTTTTACAAAATAACAAGGTATATACATATATGACAAATATGACAGAATACAGAGAACAATAAGATAATGCAGAGATAACTTGTAATAACACACATATTTGTACAACATATTAACTGATAATTTGCGATCTTAATATCCATGCCGCTTTTAAATAATTACATAGTTTCTTTATAACTTTATGCCTTATGAATATTTATAGTTTCAGATTTCATAAATAATTAATGTAAATGCACAAATTTATAATTGTCTGCTATAAATTGAGGAATTATCAATAAATGAAAACTTGTTACCTATGTTATCCTGCAGTTTTATTAAGGCAAAATAGCCTGTATTATTAAAGTGTTTATATTGTACTGTAGCATATTTGTTACACAGCAGATTTTAGATTTTGTCAAAAAGCAAAGATTCTTGATTTTTTTGTTCTCAAAAACAACTGTAATTTTGTGCATTCTTTGTCTGGGTATAATCTAAATAAAACTCATGAATCTAATGCTCGTTTCTGTTTCAGAACAAAATACTATGGGTTGATGAAAAGAATTTAACAGCATGTTGTGAAGCTGGCATAATAGGTCAAGATCTAGAACGACGGGTAAGTCAGGTTTTCAATTTGAGATTTAAAATCTACCGGTACACCAAAAAAGTTGTTCCCTTTTCAATTCAGTCTGCTATCATTTTCTACAAGTCAATACTGAATTTTCAAAAATTGTTTTTCCAAAAATTTTCACCATTAAACCAAAGAATTCTTGTGCTTTTTTATATACATTTTTTTTTTTTTCTAAGTTCATGAATATATGAATTCATCAAAAATTTTATATTTGACATCATAAATTTCTATTGACATATAATGGCAAATTGTAACATCAAATGTTGAGTATATTATATGTAATGATCAATAGTAAATTTTCAAACAAAATTTAATTATCCTGATAAACTATCAATAATTCTGTGTGTCATGTTGAAATTTTATTTAGAATAGGAAAGAGTCATTGGCTCAAACTAATAGAACTTGCTATTTTGATAGCTTTTAATTTTTTGAATATTTATTGTTTTTAGTTGTCTGAAAAAGGATTTTGTACAGGGCATGAACCAGATTCTATGGAGTTCAGTTCTCTAGGTGGATGGGTAGCTACCAGAGCATCAGGCATGAAAAAGAATATCTATGGCAATATAGAAGATCTAGTAAGATTTTTATGAAAGATTAGAAAAAAATTTAAACTTTGGAGTTACTTTCATTTATTTTCACTTTAAATATCATGCTTATTGATATTATCAGTTATGTTTTTTCCGACAACAAATCTGTTCAAGTTATTATGGAATAATCTATATATTTCATGATTAAAATGATTTTGATTGATATCTGTTCTTTTTTTTTTTATTGTAAAGGTATTGTTAACAGATTTTTTTTTGGAAGGGGGGTTTTAACTGATGGTCATTTCTAATTTGTGTTATCACAGCATATTTATAGGTTTATATTGTGTTATAATAACTGTACAGATCACATCAAAGAAAGTCGAGTATGCGGTTAGAATTATACGTATCTTTATTCATCAAAATTACATTTGGCAGTATATCGTAACAACCGATTCTCTACAATTAAATACAAATACACATTAACATACATCGTAAGTAAAAATATAAATTATACCACTAAAACATAATACTAAACAAACAATAGGAATCACTTTCTTTCATGCTTCATAAATAACGTGTTAAATTAAAAGTTAATTGAAATAAATATTAATTTATAAGTTCTTTTACATTTCTTTATATTTCTTCTTTAAATAAATATTGTTCTTAAAATGTACATAAATATCTCTTACCGATTATAATCTTTCTATACAAAATACTGATGTGTCTCCGAATAATAAATAACTTGCAATGACTAAAACTCTAGACAACATAACGTACGTCAAAGGCGAAACGTCAGAAAACTTAAAAATGGGAAATATTACAATTTATATGAGCGCAATGTTACATATGTGCAAATACTCAAAAAGTATCTACAAGTATTATAAATAAAATAAATAAATTCAGTAACAATAAATGGAAGAAACCCCACAATTTGGAATAACATTTCAAATCTAACAATAACATTGCAATATATTTCTACTATCAACTATGCAGTTTTAAGTAGCAGTTATCATTTCATAGGCTTTTTATAGGTTTCACAAAAAATTTTTTAAAATCACTACAAAAATTTAATACTTTTACAGTGAGATTATGGAATCTTAACATTAATTGTCAGCAAAAGAGGTCAAATTTTATATGTGAGTGGGTTCTGCTATATTATATTATAAGGTTTAACACAGTGCAGTTTCATAATTTGACCAGACTTGTAAATCTGTGCATTTAACAATTGTTTCATAAAATGTGCAAACTTATTAGAGAATAAAATTGCCGGACTTTACTAATCATATGTAATCATGTGTATCATAATAATATATGTCTAATTTCGTATGATTGCACAGATTCTCTTTTTTTCAGGTCGTCCATATTAAGTTTGTTACACCTAAGGGTGTAATGGAAAAGAGTTGTCAAGTCCCTAGAATGTCATCTGGGTTGGATATCCATCATTTCATAATGGGGTCAGAAGGTCAGTCAGAAAACTTTTTTCACTATGATATAAGTATAAGAAATAGATAATAGTTAGTTAATGGAGAAGTATTTCCACAAAAAGAATATCTATTACAGAAAAAAACAACAAGAAAAAAGCATATGCATTGATGAAATAAAATGAAAATGGCTGATATCCAGATGTTTTTTGGCAATTTTTTTGTTATGTTGGGTTGCTTGTCTAACTAGCATATACCCCACATATTTTTATTCATATTTTGGTAAAGACTATGATGTGATATCAATCTTGCTGATTTATACATTATCATATGAATTTAAACCTAGTAAAACACAAAGCAAGGTAGAAAACAAATGCATATTAGATATTCAGATTATGAATAAAATTTCTGAAATCAATAAAGAAGTGTAATGCTTAATATTGAATGGGCTATGATTAAAGATTGTACATTGCAATTAAAATATGAATTTAGAAAATACAGTCAGCTGTATAAATAAATAAATATTGAAAGTGAAAACTGTCTAAACTAAACCAAAAATATGTTTAAAGAGAAATTTTATAGAAGGATATACAAAGAATAACCTTAAGCAACCAAACATGTGTAAATCTGTTTTATATGAATAAAATCTTCAATTTCAAAAAGATTACATTTAGACAGGCTTCACTGTAAATGATACATGTATGTTTTTATGCCCCACCTACGAAGTAGAATGGCATTATGTTTTTCGGTCTGTGCATCTGTTCGTTGTCCGTCTGTCCCGCTTCAGGTTAAAGTTTTCGGTCAAGGTAGTTTTTGATGAAGTTGAAGTCCAATCAACTTGAAACTTAGTACACATGTTCTCTATGATATGATCTTTCTAATTTTAATGCCAAATTAGAGTTTTGACCCCAATTTCATGGTCCAATGAACATAGAAAATGAAAGTGCAAGTGGGGCATCCGTGTACTATGGACACATTCTTGTTTAAAATTTGTTGTTCATGAAATTAATTACTCCTTTGTTTTATGAAAGTTATAGATCTCTCTTTCTACTGACTACATGGCCAAGTAAAAATAAAAGGAGTAACAGTAGAATAGTTGGTTATATAGTTGGGTTTTTTTTGTAGGAACATTAGGTGTAGTAACAGAAGTAACCTTGAAAATCCGACCTATACCCACATGCAGAAAGTATGGTTCTATTGTGTTTCCACAGTTTGAGAATGGAGTTAATTGTATGAGAGAAGTAGCCAGACAGGTAAGTTGATGTACATTTATGATAAGACTATAAACATTTTGCTCTCAAAAATTATTATTTCCATTGATAGATTCACCTGAAAAATTGACTTTCCTTTTATAGGTTT
Organism: Mytilus coruscus; assembly: GCA_017311375.1. Lineage (NCBI taxonomy): Eukaryota > Metazoa > Mollusca > Bivalvia > Mytilida > Mytilidae > Mytilus > Mytilus coruscus. The sequence continues at coordinate 88,070,961 of CM029596.1, read as the reverse complement.
ACCTTACAAACTATTTTCCTTTGATAGTTTTGCCTTCCTTCAAAACTTACTTCCTTTGATAGTTTTGCCTTTCCTTCAGAACTTGCTTCCTTTTGATAGTTTTGCCTTCCTTCAGAACTTACTTCCGTTTGATAGTTTTGCCTTCCTTCAGAACTTCCTTTGATAGTTTTGCCTTCCTTCAGAACTTACTTCCTTTGATAGTTTTGCTGTCCTTCAGAACTTACTTCCGTTTGGTAGTTTTGCCTTCCTTCAGAACTTACTTCCTTTGATAGTTGTCCTTATTAGCAATTGTAAAACTATTGGACAATAAAACTCTGAGTATCGTGGGATTTGAAAATCAAAATTGGAATACAAATATTTGGCCAAACTATGAATAACTCTTTCAATTTAAATATATGTAACAACTTTCCCGTTAGATGTTGTGAAACCAACCGATTGAAGATACAAAGTATTTTGTTTTTAAGCCAAGACTGATATATATCAAAACAAAATATTATACTTTTCTAAGAATTTTATCAGAAAGGACAGTTAATCTTTCAAAATGGCTGAAGCTTTCCTTACTTTTGTATGATGGTCCAGACTATAATCTAGAAAATTTATTATGAAAACACTAGTTTGTAGGATATAAAAGAAAACCCTAGCTGAAGTATCTGGGGAAAAACTCCAAAATATTGACAATCAACTACTCAAAATTCATGATGACCTGTAATTTTATGTAGAGAATACTTTGTCAGTTTTATAAAATACTGAAATAGAGACAGTGATGATCTAAAATACTTGTTATAAACAGGTTCACAGAACTTAAGGATTAAGCTATTACTTTGAAAACTTAAAATGTTGAATACTATTTAGTCCATTCAGTGGCTGAAACTGTCCTTGTGTTTAAATAAAACAGATGAAGTGTTGAAGCAAATAAAATTATATATTTTAAAAGAACTAGTATTTGTGATATTCGCTTTTAATAAAAGTTGTGACTATCTTTGATCCACATCAATCAAAGATGGCTGCCATACAAGGTTTCCTGGGTCAGTTTTCTTTTTCGCCACCTCTTTCGCCAAAACAATATATTTTTCGCCACTTTCAATTTTTTTCGCCAACAAACAAAAACATATTTTCGTTTAATATATCCTTCTCTAACAAAAAGTTAGTTTGCCACATTGCTACTAGTATATGAAAATAAGAAGATGTTGTATGATTGCCAATGGGATAACTCTTCACAAGAGACCAAATGACATAGAAGTTACCAAACTATAGGTCAGTGTACAACCTTCAACAATGAGCAAAACCCATACCACATAGTCAGCTATAAAAGGCCCGAAATGACAAGTGTGAAACAATTCAAACGAGAAAACTAACTATGTCTTTTATAATTCTAAATATATATTTTTAATCTCATTGTCATAAATAAACACTCAATAATAGCAAAAATTTAGTTTTAAAAGATACTGTAAAATTGCAATATAGAATTAGATCATGAAATCATCATGTTGACTTCTGCAAGGGAGCACGGGATTCATCTATAATAGTTTATAAGATACTTCCCGTCTAGTTGAAGGATAAAATCAGAGATTTTCTTACTTTTGAATATTTTTCTTAATAATAGATTTCATTTCCGGACCATCATTAAAAAGTTTGGACGTAAAATTATGCCTCAAACACGTGCGTTGCTAAAACGATTGTAAATTACCAATTTCAAAGAGTTATTACTCTCAAAAGTTATAAAATTTAAAGTCAGAGATTTTTCTTACTTTTGATCATTTTGTCATAACAACAGATTTTGTTCCAGACCATCGTTAAAAGAAAAGAGGAGACGTGAAATGTGCGTCGCTAAAAGGATTCTAAAGTACCCTCTTCAAAACAATTATTTCAATCAAAGTTGTAAAATATCCTTTAAGTGACATGTGAAGCCATTTAACCACACCATTTCACGAAACAATACAATCAACACATTTATTAATTATAATCATTTGTTGACATGGCTATAAAATGCAATCAGATGATTATTGTAGTAACGAGTTCAAGGTGAATTCCCAGTATTGTCTGATCAAGGAAAAGTCCGAGAAACACGAAAAAAGTAAACAAGATAGATGCAGTCGAACAGTTATATTTCTTTCGCCAATAACGAATTTTAATCACCACAATTTTATTTTTTCGCAAAATGCGAAAATGGAGACCGCCAGCGGAAACCCTGCTGCCATAGCTTCTGATTTGTGGAAATATGGCTAATTTATACTGTATTTGTTTCAGCGATGTGCTCCAGCATCTATTAGATTAATGGACAATCAACAGTTCCAGTTTGGTAGTGCTTTAAAACCAGAGAGTAAATCACTCCTACAAAGTTTTATTGAGGGAATCAAAAGTTTTATGTTACAAAACTTAAAGGATTTGATCCACATAAGTTAGCAGTGGCTACTTTATTGTTTGAAGGTACAAATGAGGTGAGTGGACTCTATTGCCAAGACATGTATATTATTAACTAATTCAAAGACATGAACATGAAGAAAAGAGACATTCCTGAATTTCAAAAGATTTTTCTGGTTTCCCATAGCAAAACATGGCTTTGCTTGATCTATATAAGGGCAGACATGTTGTATCCACATCCCTTAAAACAACTACCTTATTTCATTGAAATTCTATTAAAGAAAACAACAAAATTGGTTCTGTTGAAACTTCTTTCATGCTTATGCATCCATTTAAACACTTTTATCATGAACAAATGTTGAAATAATGGACTTATAAAGCCCTTCTCCTTTGAATGCAAGTTTTAATAAATGCGTTGTTGTGAATTGCACTTTCTATTTTATTGCTTGACATTGTAAGAAGTGCACCTTTTAAACTATAGTCATTTGTCTCATTACAGGAAGTTGCTGCACAAGAAAAAAGAGTATATGAAATTGCTGCACAATTTGGGTAAGTTATATAAACAATGTGAACCACATTTTTATTTAACTTTAATTTTTTCCCTTATATATTTTATACAAATAAATAAATTTGCGGAAATACAGCAATCTATTTTATTGGATTTTTTTTAATTTTAGAAAGTCTTAAGTTAATGCTTAGAAAACTTTTGAAATATATTCTTATCCATAAGTAGTACTGTTTGAAAAATCTATGATTTTAAAATAATTGTTTATATTAATATAAAAGATATAACATTTTGTTTTTATATGAGCAGCTTAATAGTAACCATTGAATATACTTTATAATATTATTTTACAGAGGTCTGCCTGCTGGTGCTGAGAATGGAGAGAGGCTATATGTTAACATTTGTAATTGCATATCTTAGGGTAATTATATATAATTTGAACTAGTTAGTACTGAAATTTAAAGGAATCAGAGTCTTTTCCAGGAACAAATTATAAAATATAGTATTGCTAGACATATTACAGTGAATATCATAGTATTATACGGTCTTCAGTTTTGGGAGGGACAGGAAATCTCTGTTCATAGCAAACATGCATTAGTTAACCAACAATCAGATGAGTAGAAATATTTCTTTGAAGGACTATAGTTGTTAACTTCTACGTCATTTGGTCTTTGGTGGAGAGTTGTCTCATTGGCAATCATGCCACATCTTCTTATTTTTACATGTATATTGAATTTGAATTTTGTGTCTCTACCTGATATCTTTTTGGTCCTGTGATTTATGATTTGAAGTTGAACAGTTTTTCTTTGTATGGTTTGGGATATAAACTTTAGTAGATGAAATTTTCTATCCAAGTTGGCATTTGAATAAACTATAGCTATAAAATTAATACAGAACTTTTTTCATCTGTTTGCAGGACTTGGGATTTGAATATTATATTGTAGCTGAATCTTTTGAGACATCTGTACCATGGGACAGGTTAGTTTTGATATAGCAAGCTTTAATATAACTTTCTTGATATTTTATTTGTTTAGATGTATGTATGAAAAAGTGACTACATGAAATGCATTAAAGTGTCTATTTGATAAATAATTGCATCTTTTTGATTTTTCGTTTTAGCTGTACATACATTTAAAACTGCAAAATAATGTCATGATAGATGTAAAATGAAAATTTCTTTCATGTAACGTGATGATTTCTTTTGCATCGAAAGAAGCACATGTCAAAATCATCAAATGAAGTACCATCGAAAAAGCAACTTTTCTTTGCATTTCTTAAAATGTAAAAAATTGGTTTCCTCAAAAAGCTTTTGAACCATAAACAATATTTTTTACCAAACTAGGGTTTAATACCTCTATTTATATTCAGGTCAAAGGACAAGGTTGCAGCAGATTTTGATAAACTAGAATTTTGGGCAAAATTTTGGAAGACTGAAATCTGGGCAAATCTAGGGCTTTTGTAACTCTTCTATAATTTTACAAAATATGAGGCATGTGATTAAAATCCACAGAAAACAAGAACTCCCAAGAGATGAAGAACACATGTTGACCTCTAAATGTCTTTGATTTTAATGTGTTCATTCATTATTTGTTACATATGCACAAATGGTGACAGTTACTTTTTTATTATGCTCCCGCCGAAGCGGAGGGGGCATTAAGTTTTACCGTTGTCCGCCCGTCTGTTCGTCCCGTAATTGGTTTCCGTTCTCTAACTTAAGTTTGCCTCAACCAAATGTTATCAAACTTATACACAATGTTTATTACCACAAAACACAGATCAAGTTTAAATTTTGGTGGCGTCACTTTAACCATTCTAGAGTTATGCCCCTTTATAAATGGAAAAATTGCAAAATTTATTATTTCCGTTCTCTAACTTCAGTTTGCCTCATCCAATTGTTATGAAACTTATATAAATTCAAATCATATAACCAATTTTGAGTTCTTTGACTACACTTATTCTGTGTCAGAAACCTATTATGTGTCAAATATTTAATTACAATCCAAATTCAGACCTGTATCAAGCGCGAATAATGTGTCCATTTTGGCCGCACCTTTCAGGGTTGGACATCTGCGGTCGTATCCACCTGCGCTCAGCGAAGCAATTTATTAAAATTGGAGTTATCTTCCTTTGTCCATGATTATAGTTAAATCAACTACAATCAATGCTTTATACAATGCAATGTTTAATTTTACCTTCCACCGATAAAACACAGATCAAGTTGAATTTGGGTAGTGTCACTTTTACCATTATTGAGTTATGCCCCTTTATAAATCGAAAAATTGCAAAATTTATTATTTCCGTTCTCTAACTTAAGTTTGCCTCATCCAAATGTTATGAAACTTACACACAATGCTTATTACCACAATACACAGATCAAGTTTGAATTTTGGGGGTGTCACTTTTACTGTTCTAGAGTTATGCCCCTTTACAATGGAAAAATTGTTAAATTTTTCATTTTATTCCCAAAAATATCAATGTCATTATTCAAGTAATTTTTATACGACCGCAAAAATTAAAAATTTTTTGGTCGTATATTGGTATCACGTTGTCGTCGTCGTCAGCAGTGTCGTCCGAAGACAGATGGTTTCCGGATAATAACTTTAGTATAAGTGAATAGAAATCAATAAAATTTTAACACAAGGTTTATAACCACAAAAGGAAGGTTGGGATTGATTTTGGGGGTTATGGTCCCAAAGGTTTAGGAATTAGGGGCCAAAAAAGGGGCCCAAATAAGCATTTTGCAGTTTCAGACAATAACTTGTGTTGAAGTGTATGAATCTCTGAAATTATACCACAAGTTTCCATACAACAAAGGGATGGTTATGGGGGTTATGGCTCAAACCATTTAGCAATTAGGGGCAAAAAAGAGGGAAAAACAAGGGTTTTTATGGTTAAAGGACAATTTAAAAGCAGTGTAAGGGAGGTAATCCAATCCATTTAAAGAATACTGTTGTATATATGTTTGATTATCTCCTTTACACTGCTTGTAAATTATGTATTAAGAAATGATGATTGTCTTGAGATGATTAGCTGTAAATTTATTTTTCGCAACAGCATAGTGTATTGCACAAAAGCAAAAAATTGAATATATATTCAAATCATATAACTAATTTTAAGTTCTTTGACTACACTTATTCTGTGTCAGAAACCTATTATGTGTCAAATATTTAATTACAATCCAAATTCAGACCTGTATCAAGCGCGAATAATGTGTCCATTTTGGCCGCAACTTTTCAGGGTTGGACATCTGCTGTCGTATCCAGCTGCGCTCAGCGAAGCAATTTATTAAAATTGGAGTTATCTTCCTTTGTCCATGATTATAGTTAAATCAACTACAATCAATGCTTTATACAATGCAATGTTTAATTTTACCTTCCACTGATAAAACACAGATCAAGTTGAATTTGGGTAGTGTCACTTTTACCATTATTGAGTTATGCCCCTTTATAAATCGAAAAATTGCAAAATTTTTAGTTTCCATTCTGTAACTTAAGTTTGCCCCAACCAAACATTATGAAACCTATATGTAGATGAGAGTGAACCAACGTCTGGTAAATCTTTAATACAATAGAATCCCAAAAGTGGAAACATTGATTATGTAGGTTTGTTATGAAAAAAACACATGAAATGTAAAGACTCTTAAAGCAACAACACTTTAGTGATTGTTGCATAAATTAAATGAGATCCACATATGCATGTTTCAGTGCTCATCAGAAAAAAACAATACAGAAAACCGTACTTCAGTACACAATCGGGAAGTAATGTTGAACTCTTCCCAACTTCACCATCATTACTGCAGAATTCTCTAATTTGTGTATGTTATAGTTATTTTTATCTACATTGTTTTAAATTCTACTTTGAAATTATGGCTTCACAAGTTGGCATACAATATTTTGTTATATGATGTCCCTTATATACAGGCTGGCTAATTGCCCAGTTTGCAAAACTCAATTATTAAGATGCTTATGGATATTTTTCTATTTTACCCTGTTTGGAAACTGTTGAATATTAATATTGAAAAAAATTGCTTATTTAAGGAGAGGCAAAAGATACCAAAGGGATATTCAATGTTGGAAACAAACTGACAATGCCATGGCAAAAATATGAAAAACAACAAAAAGACAAACAACAGTACATAAAACATAACATAAAAAACTGAAGACTGAGCAACACAAACCTACCAAAAACGTGGGGTATTCTCAGGTGCCAAGGAAGAGTAAGCAGAATAATGTGCAGATAACTCCTATTGTTTTTTTGTGAGAGAAATTCCAATTAACACTTTTTATACAACCGCAAAATTTTTGCGGTCGTATATTGGTATGACGTTGGCGTCCTTGTCATTGTCGTCGTCCGAAGACATTTGGTTTTCGCACTATAACTTTAGTATAAGTTAATAGAAATCTATGAAATTTAAACACAAGGTTTATGACCACAAAAGGAAGGTTGGGATTGATTTTGGGAGTTTCGGTCCCAACAGTTTAAGAATTAGGGGCCAAAAAAGGGCCCAATAAGCATTTTTCTTGGTTTTCGCACTATAACTCTAGTATAAGTTAATAGAAATCTATGAAATTTTAACACAAGGTTTATGACCACAAAAGGAAGGTTGGGATTGATTTTGGGAGTTTTAATCCCAACAGTTTAGGAATTAGGGGCTAAAAAAGGGACCTAAATAAGCATTTTTCTTGGTTTTTGCACAATAACTTTAGTATAAGTAAATAGAAATCTATGAAATTTAAACACAAGGTTTATGACCACAAAAGGAAGGTTGGGATTGATTTTGGGAGTTTTGGTCCCAAAAGTTTAGGAATTAGGGGCCAAAAGGGTCCAAAATTAAACTTTGTTTGATTTCATCAAAAAATGAACTATTGGGGTTCTTTGATATGCCGAATCTAATCGTGTATTTAGATTCTTAATTTTTGGTCCCGTTTTCAAATTGGTCTACATTAAGGTCTAAAGGGTCCAAAATTAAACTTAGTTTGATTTTAACAAAAATTGAATTCTTGGGGTTCTTTGATATGCTGAATCTAAACATGTACTTAGTTTTTTATTATGGGCCCAGTTTTCAAGTTGGTCCAAATCAGGTCCAAAATTAAACTTTTTTGATTTCAACAAAATTGAATATATGGGGTTCTTCGATATGCTGAATCTAACCATGTATTTAGATTTTGATATTTGGGCCGGTTATCAAATTGGTCCACATTGAGGTTTAAAGGGTCCAAAATTGAACTTTATTTGATTTCATCAAAATTGAATTCTTGGGGTTCTTTGATATGCTGAATCTAACCATGTATTTAGATTTTGGATATTGGAATACCACAAAGGGATGGTAAGAATTGTCTTTGGGAGTTATGGCTCAAACCGTTAAGGAATAAGGTGCAAAAAAGGGGGGAAAAGGGTTTCCAGGTTAATGGACAATTACTTAAGTACAAAACATAATTTAAAAGGCAGTGTAAGGTTTGTAATTGAAACTCATTTGAATATCTCACCTAAACTGCTTTTAAATTATGTATATTGGAAATTTGCCAAAAACTTTATTATTAATAAATTCCATTGGAAATTTGCCAATAACTTTAGTTTAATGAACTTCATTGGAAATTTGCCAATGTAAAATGTTGCTGATGAAGCTTTTTTGTTTGTCTCACCTAAACTGCAGTATTGTGCAATAGCAAGAAATCTTCTATTGCACAATAGCACAGTATTGCGCAATAGCAAGAAATCTTCAACTGCACAGTATTGCGCAATAGCAAGAAATTTTCAATTGCACAGTATTGTGCAAAAGCAAATAATCTTCGATTGCACAGTATTGCGCAATAGCAACAAATACAAATGTTTTAACCAATTTCGATGGGATTAATTAAGTCTTTAATTTTTGGGGGTTCTAACCTTGTATATTTTTTTTAGATATTGGGCCCCATTTTCAAAATTTTTAAATTGCGGCTGTATGATTTGCTGAATCTTATTGTGCATTTAGATTTTTATTTTGGGCCCTGTTTTCAAATAAGTTCATATTAAGGTTTGAAGGGTCCAAAATTAAACTGTTTGATTTCAACTAAAATTAAATTATTGGTGTTTTTATATGCTGAATCTAACCATGTTGTTAGATTTTGGATATCAGACCATTCTAGGTAAATTAAATGTCCCATTTCAAATTTTAAGATCTTTAATTTGACCACATTTATTTTGTGTCAGAAACCTATATTATGTTAAAATTTAATCACAATCCAAATTCAGACAGTATCAAGCTTGAATATTGTGTCCAAACTTGCCCCAACTGTTCAGCTTTTCGACCTCTGCTGTCATATCAGGCTGCGCTCAGCGAAGCATTTTATTAACTTTAAACTTGAAACAAATATTTTGCCTTCCAAGAAAATTGAATGACTGAAAGAAATATAATTTTAATTGAACCCTCTCCTCCATACATCCTATTTTTCATGAAACTTGCAACAGCTGTCTTGTGGAACTGTGCTTGCCTTCAGAATGGTAGGTAATGGCTTCAATTTTCTGTCAAATTGAACTAAACACTTCAAAAATTGGTATTCACAGTTTATATGCCAAGCATATGTCACAAAGGAGTAAAACAAAAACTGCTCCCAGTTGGGTAACATATTTTCCTGTAGACTTACCTTGTAAACTTACAGATTAAAAATCCAACTCAGCATGTCAGTGTAGTACAAAGCAGGATATATTCATATAACATTTACATATTTATATTAGCCTGGAACATTGTTATACTAAAATTATATATCTTTTTTCTATTTATAGGGTTACACAGACATATGATGCAGGTGCTTGTGTGTATTTTTATTTTGGCTTTAATTATAGAGGCATTTCTAATCCTGTTCAAGTATATGAAGCAATAGAGGTATGTTATTATCTGTTATCAATAATGTCTGTTTTAGGTAAACAAATCTTATGACAAAAACAATACAGACAGACATACATGCTGTATGAAATCTAGTTGAAAGTATAGCTGCCAATAGAAGAGGGTAAGAAGACAATATTTTTGTAGCAGTAAATTTAAGTACCGTCTTTAGGTGTGTATAATATGCAATTTTTTTTACCCCAAAAAAGTAGTTGGTAGAAAGGGTGCGTATTATACACAACTATCGACGTTTTTTTTTTTTTTTTTTTTTATTTAGAGTGGTTTTTTCTCCATTATTGTATAAATCTTATTATTTTTATCTTTCAATAGACTTAAATGAAGATTAAATACATGGTTTAATTGTTCACTATTAACATGATTAAAGGCTTTTTACAGTGAACTAGACTTAAAAAAAAAAAATATTTACTTTCTTTTTTACCTTTCTATTTCTATTTATTTTTTTTTTAACTTTTTTTTTCTTCATTTTTTAAAAACTTTTTTCACGATTTTTGGAGGGATGGAAAGGGTGGTGGTGCGTATTATACACAACTGCGTACTGTACACGGCTAAATATGGTACTCTCAGCTTGCTTTCAGTAAGTGCAAGCTTTGATGTGATTTTATTTAGTATTCCTCTACTGGTACCTGCAGTGAAGCTGTAGCAACAAATCGTATTCTCTTCTGCTGTTTTGTGTTGTTATGCACAGCTGACTTTATTTATCAACAACCCCTCGAAAGCCACTTTACAGACTTCAACCAAACTTGCATAGATTCTTCTTAGAACTAGAATTTTGAAATTCTTGTCTTATCAGTCTGACTAAATTAATTTAAAAACCTGCTCCATATTCGTATAAGCCTGAATTAAGGTAACAAATGCAGGCATACAAAGTTCTATTGATTAAGAAAAGGTGTTAATTAAAATGACATTAATTATGGTATACCAACAACTTCCGCAAATTGGGCTTAAAAAAGAGATTGTATAGATGTTTTAGCAAGTTATGCCTAGGCTACAATAAATACAGGGATACAAACTTTTTGTTTTTTTTACAGAATTTAGCGAGAGAAGAGATCTTAGCAAATGGAGGAAGTGTTTCACATCACCATGGAAGTAGGTGTATAATTAGTCAATTTTTATAAATCAACAGAATTATTGGAAAAATTCTGGTTTGATCGGTAATTCAATATGGCTGCTAGTATCAAGCTAGTTAAATATTATTTTTTGAATACTAGAATCTATTGGATTGAAATTGATGTAAAACTTCATATCAGAATATAAGATTATACATTGCAGAACACTTATTTTATATTTTTTGGTATTTTGCAGTCAAAGGGAACTTTCAGCTCAAATGCATGAAACTACCAGAAATATTGCCATCACTTAGCATCTGTGAAAATTGTGTTAGTTTAAGTATATAGTTGGATAAAAAAATAAAGAAAGAATACATTTAAGTTTCTTTCCACATCAACTATATATTTTATACCTAATAACAGCCTTCTGATGAAAATTTCTGCTCAAATGTCGATTTACTACTATGGATATTTCCTAAATACAAAACGACTGATCATGACTTATTTATTATTGTTCAGTCTTTTAAGATCAGTTCAGATCAAAATGGCTGTTTTATTCCAAAATCATTTTACTGATGTATTTCAGTAAATGATTAAAATTTTATATTAGTACATAATCATCTTGTGTTTCAGTTGGAAAGATAAGAAAACAGTTCTTAAAACAGACAGTTGGTGATATTGGAGTAGGAACGATGAAAGCCATAAAGAACTACATAGACCCTGATAACATATTTGGAAATGATAATTTAATGATTGGAGACCTTTCTTCTAAACTGTAGACGCTGGGCTATTTAATTTATAAACTATCTGTGATATCACTCTTCATATTTCTATTTTTTACATGTCGAACATGATATCATGCCATTCATAATCGCTTATGCTAGATTAAAGCAAATTTCTTTTAAGGATTTCTCAAACTATTTTTGTTCTTTGATGTAAAATATTTTGAAATGCACTGACAAATGTTGTAGACATATTAATTTTCATAGCTACAATTCACAAAATTATGTGTCTTTTAATATAAGCATATTTTTTGTTGGGTGCAAGAAAGTAGCAAAAAATAGTACACATCTTATATTACTTTAACTCTATTCTGTCAGTGGGACCTTTTATAAGAAGGTAACATCAGGAAAATCCCTTCAGAAAGAACTATTACAACTTGAGAATCTGAAAACATCATTAGACTTGAACAAACTTGCAGCATTCATAATAAGTAAACAAGATTTACAAATAATTTTTATTGATTGGTATTGCACTAAATGGTAATATAATAATACAGTATAATTAATATTTATATCATGTATTTCATAATTATGTAGATCTAGAAAATAATAAAATTAATTCAAACATAAATTTGTTTTTATTCTATATATTTGGCAGTTGAACTAATATTTCAAGCATGGAAGTTACAGGTGGAAAAAAGGATATAAGATTTAAGGTTTACTGTGAGATGCTAGGAAAATCTATATATATTACATTCTTATCGCAGCATCCTGATGATTATAGATTATTACTATTTGTGGTGTACAATTTTTCTTGATTTTTTTGGGAGGAGGTAAAGTTATCAATTAACATAATACAAGTTTCCTATAAGCCTGTGTCCTGATTTTTTTTAAAACACAAAATCAAGTTTCCACAGGAAAAAACAAATTCAATCCATTAAAATTGGTACCCATGAAACTATAGGAATCAAAAGTATATGAAAGTCAGTTAAAGTGGCTTCTGGAAAAAAGTTGTCTCTTTGTTGCATTATGAACTTAAAATAAAAATTTGCATTGTATTAAGTAATGGAACATATTTAGGCGGTATTTGAATTAGACTTATCTTCATACTCCATGCACTACTTTCTGCAACTTAAGTAATATTTAACAGAAAAGTTTTCTTGACAACTAATGTTAAATGCATACATACACATCATTTTGTAACTTGAATATCTAAGTTTATAAATAAATTGGTTGACATTGGCATGGATAAAATCTAAAAAATGTTTTATCACACTGCACTATGTTGTGTGTACTCTCAAAAGTAGAGACAAGGCCTGAAATTTAGCTAAATAAAGCTATCAAGCCAGTGACATGGGGTTTTGATTGCACCTTGTGCAATCTTTACCACAAAAATTTGGAATACTTATATAAAAATCATGCTTTTACAAAATGTGCTCTAGCTGTTTAACATATTGTTGAAATATGACATGATGTTATATCACACAAAAAGGCTATATTTATTATAAAACAAATACTCTTTTAGTTCAGTCAAACAATGAAATTTCCAAAAAAGTATTTTTAAATCCATGTATATTGTGTCTAGTAAGCACTTTTTAGTGATCTCCTTTTGGTTAAAAGATCTAATTATTTTTCACATACACTTTTCACATGCAAGGTTCAACATAGTTTCCTGGGAAAAGTCCTGTAACGCCATTACATACACCCTCATACCATCCATCATCATTCTTCTTTAAAACATAGACGACTGAGTTCTCACTGAAGGAGAGTTCATCTGGTTTGTCAGCATCATAGTCATAAATAGCAATAACTGTAATGAAATACATGTAGAAAGAAGTTTTTTAATTTATTGAAATTTTTAAGGTATTCTGTATTATCCCCAAATAATAAGACTGAACATTCAATGTTTAAATAATTACAAAATAACAAAAATATCCAAGGAACACATTTTATTGCAATTCCTTGTCTTGAGTTCTTTACATTTTCTGTGGTGAACTTATTGCCCACATCATACAGCAGGCCATGAATATTCCTAGCCTCCAATCAAACTGTAATCAAAGACATTCAACACCTTATATGTTTCTTTAAAGGAACAAATCAAAGAGAAACAAGATTTCACATATTAACTGGTAATTCTAAGATAAACAATAGCATGATTCCAAACATTATAAGAAGTTATTAAACAAAATACCAAGGAGCTGCTCTATAAAAAGTTTTTTTTTTGATGGATACTGTTGATTTATTATTATTCGTGGGATATCAATTTTCATTGGATAAGGCAAAACACGAAAAGAAATGTTCAACAAAGTCAGGCTTATATAAAACTTTGAAAACCATGAAATCAAATCTCCACAAAATACAATTTTTCTTCAATCTACGAAAATTGGTATCCACAAAAGTAAGTGTCCACATTAACTTAAAATAAAGTGTTGAGAGCTATAACTCCAGTTAAAAATGAAAGAACCTTAGTGAGCGCTCATATACCCCACGTCCCCACATTGTCATTGGAGAAATAAAATAAGTGTAAGAAAAAAAAATTGTATCAGAAAAAAATTGAATCATAATTTCCTGTCAATATGCACATCTACATAGTATGTTCTTATTATCTACACAGTTTCATGAAATTCTGTTGTGTGGTTTGAGAGGAGTTGCGATGACAAACTGTTGCAGAAGTACATTGAAGCAAATAAGTTCAAAGGGGCATAACTCCTGGAAAAAAAATTGAATCGTAATTTCCTGTCGATATGCACATCTACGTAGTATGTCCTTATTATCTGAAAAGGTTTCATGAAATTCTGTTGTGTGGTTTGAGAGGAGTTGCGATGACAAAAGGTTGCAGTAGTATATTGGGCAAATAAGTTCAAAGGGGCTTAACTCCTGGAAAAAAAATTGAATCGTAATTTCCTGTCAATATGCACATCTACATAGTATATGTCCTTATTATCTGAAAAGGTTTCATGAAATTCTGTTGTGTGGTTTGAGAGGAGTTGCGATGACAAACTGTTGCAGTAGTACATTAAAGTAAATAAGTTCAAAGGGGCGTAACTCCTAGAAAAAGAATTGAATCGTAATTTCCTGTCGATATGCACATCTACGTAGTATGTCCTTATTATCTGAAAAGGTTTCATGAAATTCTGTTGTGTGGTTTGAGAGGAGTTGCGATGACAAAAGGTTGCAGTAGTATATTGGGCAAATAAGTTCAAAGGCGTAACTCCTGGAAAAAATTGAATCATAATTTCCTGTCAATATGCAGATCTACGTAGTATGTCCTTATTATCTGAAAAGGTTTCATGAAATTCTGTTGTGTGGTTTGAGAGGAGTTGGGATGACAAAAGGTTGCAGTAGTATATTGGGCAAATAAGTTCAAAGGCGTAACTCCTGGAAAAAAATTGAATCGTAATTTCCTGTCGATATGCACATCTACGTAGTATGTCCTTATTAACTGAAAAGATTTCATGAAATTTTTGTGTGGTTTGAGAGGAGTTGCGATGACAAACTGTTGCAGTAGTACATTAAACAGTCAGAGCTCAGACATAAATAAGTCTAAATCTGCTTTTGACTCATAGAGGTCTAAATTTGAAGGTTTCAAGATTTGTCTCCCTTTAATTAAAGACAAATTATGACTTCAATAAGTCAATTAGTGTTAAGCAAGAAATATTTGACCTAAATTAAAGAGTTGCAAATATTGACTCTTACAAGTCAATAAGTTACCAAAATTGGCCAACTTCAAGACCCAAGCATATTTATAAAAGGTCATGCATCTACATGATATTATGACAACATTGAAAGACAATGCTTTGTCTTCTAAGGAAAAATATGCATGAGAGTCTAAAAAATCGGAGATAATGTTTATTTACTTTACAATGCAACCATCTGTAATCACACAAAATGAGGAAAATAATCTATGTTAAGTAAAAATGTTCAGTTAGATAATTAAATATAGATAGCTCAGGTCATTGTGAACTCTCACACAGGTTTATGATGTCATAGGTGGTGCACTTTGGCCACTAATTAGAATTAAGTCTTTTCATAAACATAAATAGACCTAAACAAGTCTGTCAT
This sequence comes from Mytilus coruscus, assembly GCA_017311375.1. Classification (NCBI taxonomy): domain Eukaryota; kingdom Metazoa; phylum Mollusca; class Bivalvia; order Mytilida; family Mytilidae; genus Mytilus; species Mytilus coruscus. Next base: position 88,055,382 of record CM029596.1, on the reverse strand, counting down.
TTTCTGACTTAAATAAGTCTGAAAATGAAAGTACATTTTATAAGAAATACATTTTTGACTTATGTAAGTCAAAACAAAAATCAACTTGTTTATGTCTGAGCTCTGACTGTTAAAGTAAATAAGTTCAAAGGGCATAACTCCTAGAAAAGAATTGAATCGTAATTTCCTGTCGATATGCACAACTACATAGTATGTCCTTATTATCTAAAGAGGTTTCGTGAAATTCTGTTGTGTGGTTTGAGAGGAGTTGCGATGACAAAAGGTTGCAGTAGTATATTGGGCAAATAAGTTCAAAGGCGTAACTCCTGGGAAAAAATTGAATCGTAATTTCCTGTCGATATGCACATCTCGTAGTATGTCCTTATTATCTGAAAAGGTTTCATGAAATTCCGTTGTGTGGTTTGAGAGGAGTTGCGATGACAAACTGTTGCAGTAGTACATTAAAGTAAATAAGTTCAAAGGGCATAACTCCTAGAAAAAGAATTGAATCGTAAATTCCTGTCGATATGCACAACTACATAGTTGTCCTTATTATCTAAAAGGTTTCGTGAAATTCTGTTGTGTGGTTTGAGAGGAGTTGCGATGACAAGAAACAGGACTGACGGACGGACGGACGGACGGGTCAAAACATTATACCCTCCGCAACTCGTTGCGTGGGGTATAATAAGCAAGTCTAAACAACATGTACAATAGAAAAGATGTATTGATTACTTTTAAGTTCTTGATGCCAAATATGAGACTTATTGAACCAAAGATCTCAGAGGTGTTCACAAAGAATTATTAATTGTACAGAAATGTCAAACAGTAAGGCAACAACTGCAAAAATCCTTGAATCAAAGCTATCTGAGCAACAGTTATAGAGAAATTTGAACACAAACTAGTTGTACAAAACGACATTTGAGAACTATTGTCCCTTCATCACAATATGACAGGGAAATAGAAATGTGTAAATATCAATTAATGTAAACATACATCATCCAGTTGCATTCTTTATGTGCCTGTCTCAAGTCAGGAGCCTTTAATTCAGTGGTAGATGTCTTTTTAACAATAATAAAAACATGATTCATTTGGATTGATTGATTGATTGCTTGCTTTATTCCGGTGAAAAATGATTCATTTAGATCAAATATCATTTCAACAATACACAGAGAAGCTGGAATAGTGTTTATACTTCACATGTCAACTTAAAACATTCAGTCCTTGACTGTTATATGCATACCTTTCTCCAGATACTGGTTAGGTACCCAATCTTGTGTCAGCAAATTAAGAGGTCCAGTTGGTGCATATGGGTCCTCTGGTGGGTTATCATCAACATCTGTAAATTGTGGGGGTGGAGGTGGTGCTGCTGGGTAGTCAAAATTTGGGTCTGTTGATGGAGGGGGTGGCAGTGGTGGAGAAGCTGCAATATACAATCATCTGTTGCATTCTGGGTAATATGAGTTCACATGTTTAAAAGAAACATATTTGTAAAAACCTGCAACTATTTTAGAAAAAAAAAAAGTAATTTAAAGTACAACTTTGATTTAATTTTTCTATGAATAAACTACAACTTTCAGTTCATTGTACAAGAATGTATTTTTTAAAAGGCTACATTGAAATTTTGCAAAGTTGCCACACAAGACAAAATACCATGCAACAAGTTGCACTTGATTTATAGTGACCAGTATCCCTTAAGCTTTCAAAAGGTGTTAGAAAGAATCAATTTATTCTGCAATAAGTCAACTATTGTACAAGTAACAGGTGTGCAAATAAATGTTTGCTTTTTTGTACTTGTAAAATAAAGTCCTGTATTATCCTATCTTGAGTGAGAAGTTATGTTAACATAACAATTGATGGGGTCCTTTAATTAACAACAGATAACAACAGGTCACAATAAAAATCTTCTACGAACAGAATGAAAATGAGACTATGTTTACAGCTTCATCGATTTTTGATAATATACAGGAGTAACAAGCAAAAAGAGATTGCCATGTGAACAATGGGGTCACCTGTCACCAGGTTAACTCAAAGAAGTAAAACTGCAATGAAAAATAAACTTTAACTTCACCCAAAGATGTAAATAATCATTAAAATCACATGCACACCTTCCAGTATATCGCTGATCCTGGTGTTACCAGGTATCCCAGGAGACGGCGGTGGTGGTAAAGCATCTGAAAAAACAACATCAAACATTCATGCATTACTACCTGTCATGAAGCCATTCAATTAATGCAACATATACATTCTACCTTACATACAAACAAAAATTACCAGATATGTAACTTTTGTGCAAAATTTCCACTTATTCTGAAATTGAGAGCTATTCATTATCTTTTTTTTTACGTAGTTTTTTTTCTCCTAAATTTCTGTGCAAACCTTTGGATTTCCATGAAGCTAACCAAAAAATAAGAGTTTTATTGAAATTATGATAAAGTGGACTTTTCAATGTAAATGACCTTAGTCTGTCTAACAAGAACATTTGATGTTCTGGTTTGTCTTTAAATTGAACTTTACTGCTTGTTTTACAAAAACAAATCAAAAACTGAAAATTCAGAAATTATTGCAAATGTGAGATAAATTATTGTGATTTCAAGTTGTTATACTAGCACTTTTAATAAATACATTTATAAATATTACCACAAATATTACTACAGAATATTTCCTGTCTTTTAAAAAAAGAGGAAAGGCATGCACCTTTATAAGTACACATTGCTTTTATTTACAAATTTTGTGGTGATTTGTTTGTTGTTAGTTTTAGGAATTTTGTGGGAAATTTTCAGTAGTTGGTTCCTTTCTAAATGGCAGATGCCAATACCTGAAATGGAATACCTTAAACTAGTCACTAATTTTGTCAAAACACAAAAAATTGACATCCATAAGTTTTTCCAATACAAGGTTAATCTTTTTTATACATAATGATAAAATAACCTCAGCAACTGAAAGCAAGGCCTTGAAAATGAATAAGCACATGTAGCAATGTACATAACTAAAAAATAAGCATTAGATCTAGCATTTGGAATTTTTTAAAAGTGACATAATTGACTTAAATTATTGCGAACCAAATGAAACTTTTCCACAGTCTTCTCCTCTTGGTCAAGGTATTTAAACTTTTGTCTGTTCTATTGTCCCATTGAAAAAAACACAATAGCTATTGATCTCTGTGTAGTTTATTCACTGGGACTTTTAAATTTCTTCTAAGAGAAATTTATCACTCATTGATTAATTTACATGAGAAAACAAAGCCAATCCTAACCATCCCTTTGTGGTATGGAAACTTGTGGTATAATTTCAGAGAGATCCATACACTGTTCCACAAGTTATTGTCATGAAACTAGAAAAATGCTCATTTGGGCCCCTTTTTGGCCCCTAATTCCTAAACTGTTGGGACCATAACCCCAAAATCAATCCCAACCTTCCTTTTGTGGTTATAAACCTTATGTTTAAATTTCATAGATATCTTTTTACTAATACTAAAGTTATTGTCCGATTTTTTTTTTCTTTCGTGTGTTTGACAAAATTTTTGCGGTCGTATAAAAACTGCATGTGATGTATTTATTCAATATCAATAATATATTTTCAATCTGTTCAATGTAAACTCTGATTCAAACATTAAAAGTTGATTTCTGACAAAGTTTTCAACATTGTTCAGTTCCTATTCAGGCTATTAATTTTTTTTTTTTCTTTCGTGTGTTTGACAAATAAAAACTGGAAAATGACGATGTTTAAATTAAGGCCTTCTTAAATGTATTCTATAACTAAACAAAAACAAAAAAAAAGGCTAATTTCAATAGGAACAATGCTAAAAAATTTGTCAGAAATCATGCTTAAATCAGCATTTATATTGAACAGATTGAAAATATATTATTGCAGTTTTTTCAGTTCATACATGTATTTTCATCTACTAAGAAGACAATTTTTTGTATTCAGGTTAATTAATCAAAGAGTGATGGATTTCTCTTAAAAGAAATTTAAAGGTCCCAGTGAATAAGCTACATAGAGAACAATAGCTATTGTATTTATTCAATGGGACAATAGAACTGACAAAAGTTTAAATACCTTGACCAAGAGGAGATAACTCTGTGGAAAAGTTTCATTTGGTTCACAATAACTGCTGTTATAGCTTATCATTCTAAGAAATGATTTTTGGTTCAGTTCAAAAAGAGATTTTTTTAAATGTAAGTACTGATTTCAGTAAAAAGTTATATTTTCCAAGACTGTGTAAATATCATTACAATGGCCATGATGGAGAGTATGATAGACAAAGACCACTTTTCTCTATATACTTATATATTTTTTTTAATAGGTAAGCAAACTGCATTGACACATGTTTGGAAAAATGATACAATCTTTTCACAAAAGCAAACATTTTCTCTTCAATGTCCGTGTTACTGGTGATCTATTAGCTCTCTATATATAAACTCTATATATGCCTTTTTTTAAATTGATTAATTTATTTTTTTGTTGTAATTAAGTGTTCGTGAAGTGATCTTTAACTAAATAGCTTGGCAAGGGGAAGTTAGCTTTAAGACAAGTTTTAGATTGCAACAATGACTGAGCTCACTTTTTAGGCAATACCTAAAGTTCATATCAGGCAAATGTTAGACAAGAGTTGTAGTAAACTTCTCTTTACAAGAGATAAATCAAACACAGAACCATAAAAATATGGGCTTGGGCTGCTCCAAAATTAAGGCTGGGAGGGAACTTTTTTTATAACCCATGCCACCCACTATATAACGTTTTTATACTTTTATTTAATTCATAGAGCTAGTGTCCAGAATTAAACAACTTTTAATTTTTTAATTAAAGTCCCCTGTCCATAATGATCAATCATGGAACAGCCCTTTGTACAGTACGCACAGAGAGTTTGTAATCGCGAACTCTAATCACCGATTCGAGTGTAGCGGTGTGACACCGCAAATCACGGATTATACTCCCAATTTCCTCCAAAGATTCTCTCCCAACACCGCGTGGCTGTTAATTAGTTTATTGCCCATCGGATGTACTGAAGATTAATGACGTGTGACAACATAATCGGATTAGCCAGATTTATTACCTATGTACATTTAATCAATCTTGATTGCACCTGTGTGCTTTAAAACACGATATCAAAATGTCCTTTCTTTGACGGATAAAAATGTGACATTATCATTCAAAATAAGATAATTATTCTTGTATGTTTTTGTCCCATGTCATTGTCATTTGAAATAAAGCGTACCAACGAATAAAAATACGAATAAAACACTTATTTTGTATTTTTATTATAGTCGATCAGGTCATGATTTGTTTTTTTCAACAAAGACGATTTTACCACAATTAGTATCTTTTATGACCTACTCAGTGAGCAATATCCGGTTCATTAATTGTTCAATATATAAAATCAACTGGCTTAAAACAAAATGTTGTTTTAACGGTAATTTGTCCAATCTTAACCCAAGAGTTAATTTATCGGATCAACAAGTGAACTCTGTTACTTTCAATTTATTTTGCAATGTAAAATATTGTTTCACTACCTCCGTACATTACCGACTTGAATTATTTGAATTCAGAAAAGAAACTGTAAAGTAACAACTCTGTTGAACGAACGGAAAACGTTTTGTATGCAATGTGCCCTATATTCATAGAAACACAACACTAAGAGACATTCCCGCCCAGACACAACACAATAATCACAACCTAATTAATTATATGAAGAAGAAAAATCATGTGTTGTTTATCTCTGTTATGATCTGTTATTGATCCTTTATTATTTAAAATAAAATTGGATTTTAAAGTCCTTGTCGAAATAAAAAAAAAAGTATTTCAACAATTACTATAGAATATTAAAATGAAACTATATCGTGAAAGAAATACGTGAAAAAAAAAAATGTGGATCGGATTTTAACGATCTGCACATTTTCACAGAGGATCTCTACCAACGCCCAACAGGAACTGAACGACATGCATCGTGTTTTCATCTACCATTAATGTATATTGTTGACCATGGACGTATAAATAATGTCTAGGTTTACGTTCTGTGCTGACTGAGAAACGTAAAAATAAAAGGCTGGTGTTCGTTTATTCAGAAAAGGATTATATTTTAGATTCCGTTTAATCAATTGTAAAAGGACCTTCTAGAGCCTCAATCTTAACGCACACAAATGTCAATCATTACAAAGCAAATTTAAACCCTGAATGAATTTTCCCATGGTCATCCAGAAAGGTCACCTGAGTTTACTGTTACGTGATAATATTTCCGCCAAATAAAAATCTCGTGGACAAAATTGATGTCACTATTTTAGCATTCAATAATGTGAGCGAAGTCAAGTTCAAAGTTCAACCACGCACTGTTGATCACTGCGATGTGTATCGTCTTCCCACGGCAATTAATTCCTTTAAAAATATTTAAAGATCAATGTCCAAAATACAACACAAAGTTTACATTCATTGTGCGTAAATGAATATTATGCAACGACGAGTTGATGCAGCTATAGAAGTATTCCTGTTGTAGCGAAATGTATTATTTATCCTAAAGTAATGCTGACAAATCGTAAAGAGAAAATGCCGTAGACTTATTAAGCATAAAGAATGGTGAATAGTATTTTCTTTTTACTTGCATATACAAGTTTTGAGACACGTCATTTTCTTTAAACTGCTCACATTTTATTTTCAGTGTTAGTTTCCGTTTATTTTACGCAAGTATGTCTCTTTTCGTAGTAACATAATTTACCAATAAAAAAACGAGGTCAAAATCAAATATAGTTTTTTTATAAAACTTTAATGCAATTGAAAGAATTAACAACAACATGTTGCTTTTAAATCTTTTATTTTTTCAACAATTATGTAATCGTAAAATGAAAATGGCGTAGACTTATTAGCATAACGAATAGTGAATAATATTTTCTTTTTACTTGTATACAAAACTTTGAGATGTGTAATTTTCTTCAAACTGCCCACATTTATTCAGCGTAAGTCTCCGTTTATTTTTACACAATTATATCTCTTTTGTAAATTAAACATTTATTTACTGACAAAAAAACGAGGTCAAAATCAAATATAGTTGTTTTTAATAAAACTAATTTTAAATGTTCAGTGTAATTGAAAGAATTAACAATAACGTTTTGCTTTTTAATCTTTTATTGTTTCAAGCAATCAGATATATAACCTGATTATCAATAGACAGGAAATACAACTGTTTAATTACATTAGAAATCTCACATACCTTGACTGTCATGTGCGGCATAGATCAGAAGGATTAGGGCAATTAATTACCTGGTGTGACACGCGTCACACGGACTGGGAGAGATGTCGCTAATACAATAAACAAAAGGTAGCGAATTTACGCGAAGTCGGAGGGAATACTCCCAAATTTCTCCGAGAATTTAGGGAGGGATGTCGGAGTTTCCTGGTGTCACACCAGGAATAATTATGTATGGAGTTTGGGATTACAAACTCTGTGTGTACTGTAGAACAGATAAATCCAGTATGGTTTTATTTTACTATTTAAAGCAATGTGGCTTCTTAGAAATGTTGTCTTAAAATAAAACACAAACAAAAAAATTGACAATATAACCATAACAAGGAAAGTTAAATGACACTAAGACACAAACCAAACAAACATGCAAAAACAAATGTACAAAACATGCATAAAAAGTATCATGTCTGAAATGTTTTTGATAGTAGCTGTGTTATTCTTTTATTGGAAAAATTTAAGTAAAACATTTGCATTGAAGAATATGTAGATGTTTAGAGGCTCTACCTCTTGCATTTCTTCGCCTTAATCCTACAACACAAAACTCTTACATGTATACATGATCTTCTATATGAATTTTTATATATTTTGTAGTTAAAGAATGTTTGCTTCCTGTAATTTTAGCATAATATTTTGTAAGTTATGTTTGCTTCCTGTAATTTTAGCTTAATATGTTGTAAAGAATGTTTGCTTCCTCTTCCGGTAATTTAAGCTTAATATGTTGTAAAGAATATTTGCTTCCTGTAATTCTAGCTTAATCTTTCGTAACCCCTCTCCTTTTACCTTGGCCATGTATTGAATCTTTTTTCCAGCAAACCTGTCTTTTTTTTTTCTATTTTGATGTATATATCATCAATGTCATAAAAATGTAGTTAATTTTGAATTTCAGCAGTAAATATTCAAAACAAAAGAAATTTGTTTTAATATTTCAAATAACAGAGTCTAAAATTCATATTTAGATGAAAATATATAAGCAATTTTACTGATAAATTCTCAACTAATCAATCAACCTGTTATAAATCCTGTCAAAAATTTGGTCACTGTTATGTCTATATTTTTTTCTGACTTTACAGCCACATCAGCATCAATACCTGAAAAAAATATCTTGACCACACATCTGCAAGATTCACAAAACCAAAGGAATACTGTTATGACATGCTTCATTGTGTTGTGTTTGGTGTTTATACCCTAAATTAAATAAGGCAAATTCACTTGTGTCATTAAAATATTCTACTAATCAAAATTACTGTAAATCCCACTGGCAGACATTTTCTGCCCCATGACAGTTGTAGGCAATTGTTACTAACAACAATTCATTACACTGTTTCTGCTGGCTGTCACTATTTTTTCATTTTGCGAAAAACTAAAAATTGTGGCGATAAAAATTCATTATTGGCAAAAGAATTTGGCGAAAGAAATATAATGGTTCGACTTCGTCCATCTTGTTTACCTTTTTGGGTTTCTAGGACTTTTCCCCTGATCAGACAATACTGGGAATTCCCCTTGAACTTGTTACAATTTTGATAGAAAATCAATAATCAGCTGATTGCATTTTATAGCTATCTGCAACAATGGATAATCCTGATTATAATTTAAAAAGGTGTTGATTGTATTGTTTAATGAAATGGTGTGGTTAAATGGCGTCACATGTCACTTAAAGGATTGCTTTACAACTTTGATAGAAATAATTGTTTTGAAGTGGGTACTTCACAATTGTTTTAGCGACGCATGTGTTTTAATACGGCATAGTTTTACGTCCAAACTTTTCCTTTTAACGATTGTCTGAAAAAGAAAACTGTTGTTATGACAAAAAATGTTCAAAAGTGAGAAAAATCTCTGACTTTAAACTTTATCCAGAACTTTCATAGAAATAATCGTTTTGAAGTGGGTAATTTGCAATTGTTTTAGCAATGCACATGTTTTAATAAGGCATAGTTTTACGTCCAAACTTTTTCTTTCAACGATGGTCCGAAAAAAGAAAACTATTGTTAAGAAGAAAAATCTTCAAAAGTGAAAAAATCTCTTATTTAAGTCTTTATCCTTCAACTAGACGGGAAGTAGCCGATAAGCTTATTGTAGATGAATCCCGTGTTCCCCTGCAGAAGTAAAAATTAATGGTTTCATGATCTATATTGCAATTTAGAATTTATGTACATGTTATAACTGGGTTACCTACATAGAAAAACGAGGAGAAACATGCTCTAATGCACATAATTATGATTTATTGGTGCCTGTACCATACCCAACTTTCTTGTCTCACTGTGGTTTAGTCAATTTCTCCAAAACAGGAGCGGGAAAATAGAAAAAAACATTAATCAAATTGGTGTGGCCTTATTATTGAGTGTTTATTCATTACAATTTAGATTAAACAATAGATATTAAGAATTATAAAAGACAACAATGTGACAAACTGATTTTTTCTTATTGGAAAGAAGGAAAATTTTAGATGCAAAATATGTTTATGTTAGTTGGCGAAAAAAAAAAATTGAAAGTGGCGAAAAATATATGACTTTGGTGACATAGGTGGCGAAAAAGAAAATTGACCGAAGGGAAACCCTGCATTACAAACATTCATCCTGAATTATTTTTGTTGTTGGTTACTATATAATTAGTGACTAATTTTTTCATCATTTCTGAACTGTTTTTATTCATTTATCTAAACAGAGCAGTCCTTTAAAGTTGTCATAAGAAAGCCTTCAAACCCTGCCAATATTCTTGTTGTCTGTCCAAGGCCAGCAACATCAACAGTGGGTGTCTTGTGTCATATCCTAAATTTTTTTTAAATTTGGAGTTGATGCTTAATTTATTTGCAACTATTAAGAGCTGAATATTTAGTATTTATAGACACAAGTATATTGTTCTAGAATGTTTGTTACTCTCTAGATGTCTTTTGGTTACTTGTGTTGTAGAGTTGCTGTCTCATTGACATACACCTCAAATCTCCTTTAATTCATACTTATGTTAACAGTCTGTTGGAGTCAAAGGCAGTTAGATAAAAGCTGCAAAGGACTCACAGTTGACATCAACTATTCTTAAATAAAATATGGACTGCCTAAAGAAGGGAACGACATTATTGTAGTTCCAAATAATCATGCCTTCATTACCACTAAAATAGTGCATGATAAGTACTCTGAGCCCTAACATCTATATTTGATCTGTAAAATGACTTACCGATAGAAGTTTGCGATATAACTTGAGAAGGTCTAGTTTGAGGATGTGCCATTCCTACAGGAGGTTGTCCCTGTTGGCTATATCTTGTTGCACTTGCTCTTCTCTGACCTTCTTGGTGTTGTGCTGTAAATTATACTTGTATGTAAAATGGTACATGTTGTAAATAAAAGGATGCAATATATTTTTTGTTCATGCAAACAGTAGACTAGACGGCAAACAACGTCTGTAGTTCTTTGTAATAGGTTTTCATGTGATAGCCTATGTTTTCATTGTTTTTTTTTTGTAATTTGATATACAAATAATTTAACATTCTCTGAAACTTTAATGCATATTGGCCAAAGTGCATTTGTTTAACTTGTCATTTTCCAGATCTATCTTTCTGTTTATCAATCAATATTTCTTAAGAACACTGGATATTTAAAAAAAAACAACAATGTTTTTAGATATTGTGGATTCATTTATTTTCGTGGGTACAAATTTTCATGGATGAAGGAAAAGTAAAATGTTCGTGGATATTTAATTTCGTGGTTTTCCCGAAGTCTGCATACAAGTCTTAAGAAAATTTGTCATTCGTTGAACATTTAATTTAGGGGTCAATTGTACCCAAGAAATCCACGAAAATTGGTATCCAACGAATAAAATCCATAGTATACTACAAAGTCTTTTTGTAAGGTTTTTTTTTTTTTTTTTTAGCTTTGTGTCAATTAAAAGAGTCAAGAATTTTTCCACTAATTTTTACAGTTGGATTATATGTTGTTCATTGATAAACATAGTTTCACTGAATATATTTTACTTACTATGCTGTCCAGGTAAGGCTGTTATCTGTCCCATGGAATAATTGCTAGCAACAACACTGTTAAATGGTCCAGCACCCCCAGCCATTGGTATGGAAGGTGGAGCCACTGGTGGTGCAGGTGTCCTGTAATGACCCTGAGCCTGACCCTTCACAGACGGAGCAGCTGTCTGGGGTGGAGTTGGTGGCCGTGCTGAAGGAGGAGGAGGAGCATGATGCTGATGTGAACTACTTACTGATGGAGTACGACTTGGCTGCTGTCTAGGCACACCTCCAGTCTAAAAAGAGATTAAAATACAGATGTTCTATAGACATAATATTTAATTGAAAGCTTATAAAATAGTAAGAAGCTGGGGCACACTTTGAATCTGGTGAACCATCTTAGATCCCATTCATGCAATATGCCTGAAAAAGAAAAGCTATTAGAAGATTTTCCTCTGGACAAAGTCACACATAAAACACTGTTCATGTACCTTTATTCATGAATATCTTCTTTCTTGTTTCTTGTTTTACAGCTTTGGTTCATTGTTTTTCAAAGTTGAGTTTCCCCAAAATCTGCATTAAAAATCAATGGAAAAATGACCTTGATGTCTTTGGATTATTTGTGTCATTGGGTTGCTGTCTCATTGATGTAAATCCCACATCTCCTTTTTTTATTCAACTTAAATTACATATAAATTTTCCTCACTTTTTTACATGCTTTCACAGAACAATAAATAACCATAAATTAGGTATGCCATATGCATGAACATGATGAATAAAAATACTATCATAGTAGTCTTAAATTGTCTCAAATTGTTTTCTCTGACTACAATAAATATCCAAAATGGCTGTGTTGAGGAATAAATGAAACTCTTTTGAAAAGTAAACAGCCAAGAAGACATTATTGAAAAAAACTGACAAATAATCGAAAACGCTATATTCAAATAGCCTGCTTGGAACAATGTTACAACATGTACAATGACTGTATCCAACAAATTACATGAATTAAGTAACAAGACAAGGAACTAGATTCACAGTACAATAAAATAAATCAAGACTTGAATTGAAAATCAGAAGCAATATTCCAGACGAACCAGTATCAGATTTCATAATGTTCCAGTCCCATTTGATGGTCAAGGTAAAATCCTACACCCAGTTAACACTGATCAATAAATACTTGAAATCTGTTAGAATGTAATGAATCTAGAGATTAACATCAATGACATTGGCAGGACCCATGAAATAGGGAAGGCTCGACATGGTAAATCCCAAGTTATTGCCAGAGTTGTTTCGTACAGGAAGAAAATTCTGGTCTATTCCAATAAAATGTCATGCATGTCATTCAATTCTTTTGAGGTAAAATCATATTGCGGTAAATGTATTATTTGTATTTATATTTTCAACATACATTGTATTTCATTTTATTCATTTATCTAAAATTTACAAAAGTTAAAAGTAAGAAAGTTGTGTAAATGCCTCCATCATCCCTTTCATCATTGTTAATATTGTGTAATTTAAATATAAAAATCCCATATATGACTTCCTCATCAATTTCATTTTATCTCCTTTATTATGACTTGACTATAGGTGGACTTGATTATAGGTGGTGTCCTTTACAGATACCAATAGTGTATCAAGATTGTAAAATTGACAATACAATTGAGACATTTAAATGGACCCGTTGGTATTGTAAGAGTTGCTGAACGGGTGATCACACATACATTTATAGTCTTCCCTGGTATCCCATCACTTTAACTGTTCAATTGTCACAGGTTAGGGAAGATCTCATAAATAGGTATTATCCCCATGTATGGGTATCATACCCCAAAACAGGTATCAATTTTCAGTGATAAAAATATAAACTTTAGATTTCAAGATATTTGTTGTCATGGCTCAAACATTCATGTAAATGACATCATTTTGCCAAAAGACACCATGAATAAAAACTAAATAATTATTATATCATCTGAATAAAACGTCGACAATAAAGACAACAACACTCAAGTTTTTACCGCAAAGTATCTGTTTATTTGGTCGACATGTTTCGCCAACAAGCGTGGCGTCTTCAGGACAATATTACATATGAAATCAAACAGTGAAGTACAAATTTTGCGGTTGTGTGGTTCGCCGAAAGTAATGTAACAATAGAGGTTGTTATGAAGACGTTATAGATATAAATAGAAAGTGAAAGTAAAATAAGAATCTAGTAAAGTTAAAAGTGAAAGTTAGTCAATAAAGTTATTAACGATGTGGTTAGCTGCTATTCTTACACGTCTGTGTAGTTGTTCTCATGGAGGTTTCTAGTGGTAATATTGTAGAAATGATGAAAGTTGATCATAAAATGTCAGTTCATTTCCAAATTGGACAACACCCCACTGGCCATCCCGTACAAATTCAACTGGCTTCGCTCTGAGGGAGGTACTGCTTCCAATAGCGTAGGTAATAGGGTGAAGTGTATGATCGCCGCAATTTTGGGAATTGTAAATCTTGGTAGATTCGTTCATAAAAATTTACTTTGCTAATAAAGTGTCCGTGGATCAAGCTTTTCTTTATGATCAAGATTCCGCACTGTCCAAGAAGAGAAGGAGAGAAGAAGAAACCGCTACAACCACTGAAAACACAAATAAGCCTACTGTATATAGTCCATCACTGAAGATTAACATACCATACATAAGTACACAAAGTCAAAATAATTCAGAATACCAGGCATTTTACTTAGAGAAAAAGGAAGGAACCAGAAATGAAATGAACCACATAAACCACAAAAACATATTAATAAAGAAAAGCTTGATCCACGGACACTTTATTAGCTAAGTAAATTTTATGAATGAATCTACCAAGATTTACAATTCCCAAAATTGTGGCGATCATACACTTCACCCTATTACCTATGCTATTGGAAGCAGTACCTCCTCAGAGCGAAGCCAGTTGAATTGGTGCGGGATGGCCAGTGGGGTTTTGTCCAATTTGAAATGAACTGACATTTTATGATCAACTTTCATCATTTCTACAATATTACCACTAGAAACCTCCATGAGAACAACTACACAGACGTGTAAGAATAGTAGCTAACCACATCGTTAATAACTTTATTGACTAACTTTCACTTTTAACTTTACTAGATTCTTATTTTACTTTCACTTTCTATTTATATCTATAACGTTGTCATAACAACCTCTATTGTTACGTTACTTCGGCAAACCACACAACCGCAAAATTTGTACTTCACTGTTTGATTTCATATGTATTATTGTCCTGAAGACGCCACGCCTGTTGGCTAAACATGTCGACCAAATAAACAGATACTTTGCAGTAAAACTTGAGTGTTGTTGTGTTTATTGTCGACATATTCATTTTTTCAAGATGACTGTGAATATCTAGCAGTATCCACTTGTTTTACCCTACCGCACAATCACCACTTCAGAAGTTGGTTGACTTATATTTTTTCTGTTTAACTATTCACTGTGAACCCGTGCATCCACAAGGATACACCTCGCCACACTTGCGTTGTACCTTACGACCAACAGCATGGATTATACCACAGACCAATACCAAGATTCCCGATATTTTCCTGAAAATGATCAAGATTCCGCACTGTCCAAGAAGAGAAGGAAAGAAGAAGAAACCGCTACAACCGCTGAAAACACAAATAAGCCTACTGTATATAGTCCATCACTGAAAAATAACATACCATACATGAGTACATAAAGTCAAAATAATTCGGAATACCAGGCATTTTACTTAGAGAAAGAAGGAAGGAACCAGAAATGAAATGAACCACATAAACTATAAAACATATTAATAAAGAAAAGCTTGATACACGGACACTTTATTAGCAAAGTAAATTTTTATGAACGAATCTACCAAGATTTACAATTCCCAAAATTGCAGCGATCATACACTTCACCCTATTACCTACGCTATTGGAAGCAGTACCTCCCTCGGAGCGAAGCCAGTTGAATTTGTACGGGATGGCCAGTGGGGTGTTGTCCAATTTGGAAATGAACTGACATTTTATGATCAACTTTCATCATTTCTACAATATTACCACTAGAAACCTCCATGAGAACAACTACACAGACGTGTAAGAATAGCAGCTAACCACATCGTTAATAACTTTATTGACTAACTTTCACTTTTAACTTTACTAGATTCTTATTTTACTTTCATTTTCTATTTATATCTATAACGTCGTCATAACAACCTCTATTGTTACGTTACTTTCGGCGAACCACACAACCGCAAAATTTGTACTTCACTGTTTGATTTCATATGTAATATTGTCCTGAAGATGCCACGCTTGTTGGCGAAACATGTCGACCAAATAAACAGATACTTTGCGGTAAAAACTTGAGTGTTGTTGTCTTTATTGTCGACATATTCATTTTTTTCAAGGCGACTGTGAATACCTAGCAGTATCCACTCATTCATTTTTTCAAGATGACTGTGAATACCTAGCGGTATCCACTCGATTTTACCCTACCGCACAATCACCACTTCAGGTGTTGGTTCACTTATATTTTTTCTGTTTTTCATCTGAATAAAAGTTAAAAGCCTTGAAAAAGTAGAATTTTTGGAGGCCATTATCTTTGTATTCAGTTCTCAGCAGGGCTCACACTACTTCAAAATCATAGGGAGAAGTGACTTCTCTTTTTGAAACTGGTAGGGAGAAGTGGTGAGATTTGAAAGAGAAGTGCTCATTTGCTCACGGCACTACAATGTTTGGTTTTTACTATAATATAAAGAGCCATACGTATCTTTTTTTTATATATAGGTGTTCAATTCATACCTGAGTCAATTAAAGTAACAGTTGTTTCAGTTTATGTCTTAAACAGTCATTTATAGTTGCATAATTATATATATATTAGTCCTCTTGTCAAAATCTACCAGCTACATTTAAATATCTAGCACTAAAAGAACTTTTTATATCAAAAGGAAAAGAAAGTATCATATATCAATTAAAAGCAATTAAAAACTATTCTGTTTATCATCTTAATGAAATTCATTGTTTCTCATTAAAAGATATATAAATTTAACAAAGATAAGTAACTTTAATCAATAAATTGAAACAATGCATTTACATGGAAATATATTTTATAAAAACTTATTTTGCGAAAATCAGAATGTTTTGATGTACGATCTCGAGTAACAAGTACAGGAAGTGAAAGAAAATACTTCATAAAAGTTTTTTTTAAATAACATACAACCAATCTGTAAAGTCAATACTTTCACATCTTTCTAAAGAAATAAAATTGAGAATGGAAATGGGGAATAAATAGTTTATGTCTTTGAATTTCTTCACTTTTAAATGAAAATATGCTGTTTCATTGACTTGGTAAATAAAACTGCTTCGCTGAGCGCAGCTGGATACGCCGCAGAGGTCCAACCCTGAACAGTTGGGTCAAAATGGACACAATATTCAAGCTTGATACAGGTCTGAATTTGGATTGTAATTAAATATTTGACATATTATAGGTTTTTGAATACATGTAGTCAAAGAACTTGAAATTGGTTATATGAATTGAATTTATATTCAATTAAAGATTTCGCTGTTATGCAATACACTGTGCTGTTGCACAATACATATATAGTAAATCTGTTGTCAGACTATAAACAAATAAAGTTCAATTTCTTCTCAATGTCATATTTGAAATTTTGAAAATCAATAGGAGATTACATCAATAGCTATAAATAATTCATCAAAGTTTCATGAGAACTGCTGAAAGCTATTTTGAGTTATTGTCCAAAACTTGAAAATCCCCTTTTTAATGAATAAAACCCCATAACTCAGAAATGTAATATCTAAAATTTATAAAAGTCTAAAGGAGCTTACATCAACAGATATAAACAATTCACCAAAGTGTCATGAGAACTGCTGAAAGCATTTTTAGTTATTATCCAAAACTGGAAAATCCCTTTTTATGAATAAAACCCTGTCCCTTTTTCATGAATAAAATCCTGTAACTCGGAAACGTTAAATCTAAAATTTATAAAAATCCAAAAGGAGCTCAGTCAATAGATATAAACAATTCACCAAAATTTCTTGCAAGTTGGTGAAAGCGTTCTTGAGTTATTGTCGGAAAACTGGAAAATCCCCTTTTTAATGAATAAAACCCCAAAACTCGGAAACGGTAAATCTGAAATTTCTAAAAAAACGAAAGGAGCTCACGTCAATAGATATAAACAATTCACCAAAGTTTCATGCATATTGGTTATGAGTTAATGTCCGACATGTTGACAACGGACGGACGGTCAACGGTATACTATAATACGTCCCGTAAACGGGCGTATAAAAAGGGAAATTGCCGATGACGAAAGCGACTGCAAGCGACTATTGTGAACACCAGGGCCACTAGATATCGCTTTTGACGGTCGTGCAAAGCGAAGTGACGGATGGGAAAGCGACTTTTTCACCCCAGTCGCCTGCTAGCGTGAGCCCTGCTCAGTTGAACTATGGTCTTAAAGGGAAAATAATGCCATTTATATGAATATTTGCGCCATGACAGCCATTATGATGAAATACAAAATTCAAATTTTTAATCACTGTGAACTGATACCCGATTTTGGGTATAATACCCTTAAATGGGGATAGTACCCATTAATGAGGATCCTCCCATAAGAATGGTTTACTTGTGTCCAATCCATTTTACTTTGAGTAAATAAAATATGTTTAAACTAAGTCCAAAATGGCAAAGAAGTTTCTCCTGACTTCTGAAGTGTGGCAAGCTGTGTCATTTTATCTTTCTTTGCAGGCTTAAATTTATTTACATAATTCTTCTTAAAAAAATAGATAGAAAAAAATTTCCATAGAATGTTGATTATTACAGTGGGGACTATATATATAATAATGAGCTTACCTTGACCCCATGACCTATTTCATCATACACAGAAAAGTCAATTGCTTTCCGTTGATATTTTGTTGGTTTCTCTGCTTGTTCAGGAAAAATTATTCCATTTTTCACACCCAAGGGCCTCGTGGATGATTTGTTAGTAGTCAGAACACCAATTTCTCTCCTGGCAACTTTTTCTTTGTGTATATTTACTGTCTGCAAAGGAAAGATGATACTAATAATGATAATAGTGGCATATATGAATTTCATTAGCAGTAGATTTCATGAAATAAATTTAACAGAATCCATGAAGGTACATGTAATGTTAACTAGAAAAAAATCAAATTTCATAAAAACAATTTAACAAATTTAATAAATATTTCTCCTTCTTCAAAAAAATTAAATTCCTTTTAATTTTTAAGTATTTTCAATGCATATGGACACTGAAAAATCAAATTCTAATAAAAACATCAAAAGCATCTACATTTTCCATTATGTTCAGCACAATTTCATAAATAATGGTTAAGTCCAATATCAAAATAGCAGATGCAAAAATTCATGTCCTGCAGAAAAATCTGCAAGTTTGGCTTAACTCTGTCCAGAAGTTTCCAGGGAGTTGCAGATTAATAAACTGATACAAGCAAAAATAGTTAATTTTGTGTTTCGGTATTGAAAACCCCCAAAAAAGCAAAATTGTCAACTGGGCCAGTACATTTTATTTATTTAAACATGATGCAAACCATGTACAAAGGTCTTGTTAAAATCATTGAGGAATTAATAAATAGAGATGTTGTGTAAATGATGTCAAGCTCTAAATCATTCTAGAAAAGTTGTGAATAAAGGAGAATGACAAGGTCACTTAAATTCAAAAATCAAATGGTATTATTAAACTATCAGATGCATGTCACATCCTTCACAAATCATTAGTTTGTCATTTATTAATATTTTTAGAACTGTGTTGTATTTATTTGTTTAAGTTAAGGGCTTTAAACTTCTTGCAATTAAAGAACAAATTCAGTAACTTTGACATTAATATTTGTATGCAGCATTTCATAAACTTGCCATAATTAAACACGCATTTGTGTTGTCAAACAAAAGCAGACTAATCAATTAACATATGCACGTAACAATTTCTGAATTTACAGTATTTTTGTTATTTAAAGGGTTGAATGGTAAATAAAGTTCTTCAAAAAGCTTGCCCTTACAGGGAACTTTTTCTAACAGTGAATTCAAAATTCCACAACAAGAAAATTTTTACACATACCTGTGATAAGTAGTTCACACTGGACTCCATCTCAGAGACAACATTTTGCTGCAGATCTAATAATTTTAGAAAGTTTGTAGCTAAACTATTGATCTGGTAGGCAACACTGGCTAGAGAATGTGTTGTGTAATTCTTTGTTTCTTCTAATGCTGCTTTCTTGTCTGGTGACTAAAACATTAAAAATCAATATTCAGTCAAATTTAGATATTTTCAATACTAGATCTGCATTATGTCCATTGAGAGCGTATAGGAATATGTGTAAATTAATTCCTGCCGACGGAGATAGCCCGGCTTTTCTATTTCCTAGTAAACACAAGTTAGTTCCTGTGACTTATATAGATTTTCAGCAGTATATTAAGGAGTTTATTATTAAGATAGGTAGGAATCCACGACTATTTTCTACACACAGCTTCCGTCGAGGGGGTGCTACGTTTGCCTTTGAATCTAAGGTTCCTACGGAGTCAATACAAGATCATGGCGATTGGGCAAGTGATGCCTATAAATTGTATCTTCAATTTTCTTTATCAGAGAAAGTCTCCGTTGCTAAGGCTATGACTAAATTTATCCCTTAATTGCAGTAATGAAGAAGACGGTGTTGATCTTGTGTGATTCTATCGGGAAATATTTGGATGGGATAAAAGACACGGTAGTACAGAGTTTTAGTGGAGCAAATTTAGGTTACATTAAATATATTATTGATAAGGAGAATTTGTATCTACACGATTTTGATAGCTTTTCTCATGTTATTTTACATTTTGGTACCAATGATGTAGAGAATCATACTCTAGAAATTATTTTATGTAAATTTAGAAATTTGATCTATAGTATAAGAAAAAGAAATAGAGACATAAATATATTGATATCTTCTATTCTACCGCGACCAGTTGATTTTGTTCAGTTAGGAAGTAAGGTTGTTGAGATTAATAAAGCCTTAATTGGTATTTGTAAAGATGAGAAAATAAGTTTCATTAAGTCTTATAGAAGATTTTTATTAAAGGGTGCTCCAAAAAGAGATTTATATGCTATTAAAGATGGAGGTTTGCATTTAAATGAAGCTGGAGTTTTCCAGCTTAAAATGTGTTTAATTCATGTCATTACGCATTTGTAAATTGCATATGTTTAATTATATAGTTGTAGTTTGTTAACTTTTTCTTTTTTTATATTTTTTAGATAACCATTCAAGTAGGTAGCTTACAATGGAGTTCGTTATTCATTGAGTCAGAAGATTTACAAAGAAGTAACATATTCTTTGGATCTTCAGTAGGAGATTTACAATAAAGTATCGTATTAATTTTTTGAGTCTCTTCAGGCTTACACAAAAGTATATCAGTTTGAGTGTCTGATTGATTACTATTCTATAATATTGCTTTATCTGTTTTGGTTTGTTTTTTGCAGGCTTGTTTAGCGAGTTATTTTTGTAGGGCCCACAATTTTGTATACTATATTTTATGTATATGTATAAATTATTTGTTCAATGAACTTGTACAATAATTTTCGGCTAAAATAAAAGTATTATTTATCTTGTATTCTATTCTAGGCCAGAGATAATTGTAGTTTTTAATTCTAAAAACGCATAATTATATGCGAAGTTCGTTTCTTTCAACATTTCATAATTCTGTATTATCAACAGTACCTGTTCAGTGAGTACTATTAAGGTATTTTGTATTCATTATTAGATATATTTTCGATGTTACCCTCCTGCCCATCCCTAATCTTTAATTATTGTACTAGTGAGTGTAGATTTAACTTATGCGGGTTTTTGTCATGTTTGTAGGGCCCGCAATATTGTATACTCTATTTCATGTTTATGTATAAATTATTTGTTAAATGAACTTGTACAATAATTTTCGGCCAAAATAACAGTATTATTTATCTTGTTTTCTATTCTGAGCCAGAGATAATTTTGTCTGGTTACTAAAACATTAAAAATCAATATTCAGTCAAATTTAGTTTTAACAATTCAAAATTTTTCTTTTTCTTTCGTTACTTTTCTTTTTTTTTTTATTTTATCTCTTAACATTCCATATTTTTTTTTTTTAGCTTTTCCAAATATCCAGGTGCCTATCCAGGATTTTATCTCTGAATTCGCACCTGATGAATTCATATTAAATTTATTTTTATAGATCTTTTTTGTGTCAATCATACATGTAGAAGAATTTTTTTATCCTTAATGCTTTTTATTTGGCCTTTTAAATCTTTTGGTTTGAGCATCACTAATGAGTTGTTTAAGGGCCTCGGTGGCGAGTGGTCTAAGTAGTTACTACTGTAATCACTAGCCAGTCAACACTGAGGTTGTGAGTTCGAACCCGCTCGTGCGGGTGCACTCGACTCAATCTTAATTGACTAGGATTGTCAGTTTTCCTATCGAAGGTCGGTGGTTTTCTCCGGCACTCCGGCTTCCACCACCAATAAAAACTGGCCGCCACGAATAGCCCAAAAGCGGTGCTTAAAAGTGGCGTTAAAACACCAAAATCAATCAAAAATGAGTTGTTTGTAGACGAAATGCGTGTCTTGTGTATAAAATTATAAGTCTGGTATCTTTGATGATTTTTTTTTTCTGTAACGATAAATTATCACACATGTTGTAACTGTTAATTTGCTAGGGATCATAAACTTGTCATCATCATCATATGCATATCCCCAGGTAAAATTTGGTACTATTTTTTGTTTAATATTTTCGTCGTTTTGAAAATCATGGATAAATATAAATATAAAAAGCGCTAGCAAAATCACTGTTCCACCTTCACATATGAACATCAGACAAATTTTGTGAATGCTTTAGAATGGATTATAGGTGCTCTATGACGAAATAAAAGCCAGAATTGGTATCTTCAATGTAACAATACAGATACTGATTAAAATTGGACAAAAGTAACGTCAGGGTTCGACGGGTCCTTGAATCCTGGAAAAGTCATGGATTTTATTTTTGGGAAAAAGGCCTTTAATAGTCATGGAAAGCTATATTTTAGTGAAAAGTCCTTGAAAAGTCCAGGAAAGTTATTATTGTTTGAACTGTAAACTTTATTAGGTGTCTATAAACATTTTACGTAGGTTTTGTCGAAACTATTTCCTCAATATACCTACAAACAAGGTGCCAGTCTTGGTTAATGTAAAATTAGGATTTAAAAATTCGTTTCTTCATAATTTTTGGTGAAAATATATGACTGAATCTGGTTCCCATAATTGTTGCAGTTTGCTTCTTTCAATAACATTATCAGTATAAGAAACCAGTTTAATATCGGAATATTTTTTAAAAATGGCTTGTCGTTGATCAGTTGATACAAGATTAAAATGCCAGTTAACTGTGACTTTCTACAGAGGAAGTTATGAAAGTGGAAATATACTGGGCTCTGAATACAGTTAAAAATCATTTTTCCTTAAAGAGTTGTGAGGACATTGTGACAGTTTTCAAAAACATGTTTCCAGACAGTGCAATAGCCTGGAAAATGCCACTAGGGGAGTCTAAATGTCGGTACATAACAGCATTTGGACTTGATCCTCATTTTATGGACTTAAAATGAAAACTTATGGACTTATGAAAAGAACAATTAAGAAGGGAGAGAAATATTTTTTATTGTTTGATGAATCTCTAACCAGCAACTGCAGAAAAAACAACTAGACACATAAGACATTCATGGCAGATTCTGGAGTGGTTTCAAGGTAAGTTTTAATAATTTTTAACTCTTTTATTTTGCAAAGAAGTATGTTCCTTTAGGTATAAGGGGGACTGTCCACACTTCTTTGTGGTATATTTCTCTCTTTGTCCAAACATTAAGCCTTGGGTAAGTTGGTTTGGAGGGGAAAAAGCTTCTTTTCTGGGGACCGTGCTGCCCATTTTTTTTTACAAATCTGGACACTTTTTTTTCCAGTGAGTTTCTGAACAGGGATTTGAAGAAAAAAGGTGTACTTCATTTTCTATCTTGATTTAAACTTAATAAATGGCTAGGTTAATTTAAATTATAAGAAAGATGTAAAATGTACATGTAGAAAGCGGTTACAGTAAAACACAGATCAATGACCATGACTTAGAAAGTGTCTTGTTTGTACAAAATGAAATTTTGCTTTATTTTTGTTGCAGCTTTCAAGCAGCTAAAAAAAGGAGAAACGGATAAAGAAATGGACAGCCTTCTACAAGCAAAATACAAAGAACTCACCAATTAAACACTAAGAACTTTACTTTTACTTCATTATTCAATTGATTAAAATATTCAAAACTTGAATAAATACTTTTATAATGATGTGTAGGTCATCCTCTTTCAAAGAATCACTATTTTACCCTTTGGTTTCCTGTTTTTGGGTATGGAAATTTCATAAAACATCCTTGAAAAGTCATGGAAAAGTCCTTGAAAAATGGAACAAAAAGGTGTATGAACCCTGTAACGTTTTGTAGGTGAACATGTGAATATTTCATTTTGGGATTACATAAGAAAATGCCTTGAGTGTAATGTCAACTTAGAAAATGCACTGTTGGTGTTCATTTGGCTTGTTTTATTATCACTCTCTTCCTTGTTATAGTACCAACTTCTAAAGTTAATAAATTATGGGGCCAGAGGCAGTGTCAGTGAGAATATAGGAAGCTGGGATCTTCGTTGTCAACTGGCGTTTTCGCAGAAAGGACTACCTTTAAATAATTGTCCCTACAATACTGTGCAACTTTATCGAGATTGATATAACTTTCTTGCAGATGTTGGCGACCTTCTGGAATTTCTTGGTCAAGAAGATGCGTTACTTCTGCCATTTCTACTACTTCCTGTTTTTATTTAAAGGTTTATTTTGTTTCAGTCTACTTTGGCGTGCGCCTATACATTATTACCGGCGCGTGTTATATAGCGACAGATTCGTCACATAAAATGTTCGTCCCCTGTGTGTACGAATTTGGGAAATTGAAAAAAAAGAACAAGAGTAGATGTATTGAGACAGGAAAATATCAAAACGAGGGTTAATAATTATACAGTACTGAAGAAGATATCGCCAATCTAATGATAATACGCCAGATGGTGGACTGAACTGTGCTTTCAGTGAAAAAAGATTTAAGATAAATCCTACGATTGTTGTGCAGTTAGGTGTATGATTTTATATGCAAAATATCAACCAAGAATTTGTTACTTTTTCAATGAAATCTGAACCCAAAATATGATAGATCATAAAAACCAACTTACTTTCCGATTTAATCGTTATTGTTGTTGTTAAACTAATGGATGTCTCTTACATTTTTTGTATAAGACTACTTCTGCTTCTACTTTGTAGTGACCGCCTTCAACACATTGAAATTTATGTCACTTGTACTGCGCATTGCTTTGTGGAGATATATACAGTGAAAATTTAACAATTTTATAATTATAAACAAAATTGATAATAACATTAAGATAATACTATTTACACATGATGAATTTACAGACTGTAGGTGTAGGCTGAGATGGCTGTTTTGAACGACTCTATAGAGTCGCTCATCACAATACTCAGAGGAAGACTGTTCCAGTTTTTAATTGTTCGTGGAAAAAATGAGTATTGGCGTATTTGTGTTCTGCAGGATGGAATTTGGTATGAGAGTGTGTGCATGTTCCTGGACTGTTTGAGCGGTTGTATTAGTCTGTCTGTTTTTGTGATTGCGATGAGATGATATATGATTTTGTAAAACATGACAAGGCGTGCATCTGTTCTTCAATGTACAAGGTCTCTCCATTTTAAATGATCTATCATGTCATAACACTTGAGGTGTTTCTGTGTCCATAGGCGGATCCAAAAGGGGGGCTGGGGGGCCCGCCCCCCCCTTTTTGTGGGAAAAATTTGGTTGATTATATAGGGAATCACTGAAGCATGACTGGAGCGGGGCCCTCCTTAGGTCAGTTAGCGGCCCCCCCTTATGAAAAGTTCTGGATCCGCCACTGGTGTCGGTTAGTGACAAACCTAGCAGCTCTTCTTTGCGCCTTTTCTAGTTTGATTATATCCTCAAGAGTCCCATACTGAACAGGCATATTCTAGTGATGGTCTGACTAAAGATTTATATGCCTGTTCCTTTACTGAGGTGGAACTGATGTTAAGATTCCTTCTAAGAAAACCGAGTGTACGTGTACTATTAGCCTTATTGCAGATGGTGTTTATGTGACTGTGCCATTTTAGGTCTGATTGAATTGTCACGCCTAGGTATTTTGCCTTGTCAACATGTTCAAGAACTTGGCTGTGTAGAGTGTAATTGTATACGAATGGATTTTTATTTCGACTGATGGACATAACCATAGGAGGATTTAGAGGGTTTTTCAGGGGGCCCGCCCCCCCTTTTTTGTGGGAAAAAAATGGTTGATTATATAGGGAATCACTGAAGCATGACTGGAGCGGGCCCCCTCTTAGGTAGTCAGTGGGCCCCCTTTATGAAAATTTCTGGATCCGTCACTGATAACATTATATTTGTAAGGATAAATAGCCATTTTCCATGTATGTTCCCAAATGCCTAGTGTGTTTAGATCTTTTTGAAGGGTTTCACAATCGCTGATAGATTTTAATTACCAGATAAGCAATGGTGTCGTCTGCAAATGGTATGGTGGAATTAAACCCAACTGGTGTATCATTTATATAGAATAAAAACAGACTTGGGCCCAGAAGAGATCCTTGAGGCACTCCTAACTTCACAGGGACATAGCCTGAAGTCTCACCCTCTAGGATAACTGCTTGAGTACGACATAATAAAATGACTTCTATCCATGCATTTGTTTTCCCTGTATCCCATAGTAATTTAGTTTGTGTGTTAATAAGTTATGACTGACTTTATCAAAAGCTTTAGAGAAGTCCATTATAAGTACATCTGTTTGTTTTGTTTGTTTTGACTTTAGAGCAAATTAGACAAAATCATGACTTTAGAAACGTTAATCATAAATGCAATAGATTTTCCTTTTACTTAACAATGTTTTGAAGTTTAATGCAAAATTCAGTAAATGATACTCAAGTTGTACAGTAGTTATCTCAGGACATCGGATGCCGGAAATCAGATAGTTTGATTGTAATGACCCAAATAGTTATCTATTACTCATCAAAGTCTTAATTTCAGAATGGAATTCTCTTCTGCCTGTTCATGTTGCATGCTCATGGGAAAAGATTACTTGCCATGGGCAACACGATGGGTTCCATAAATGGAGAAGAAAGAACTTAATACCCTCCTGCACACCTGATTTTCGGTTTTCTTTGTAGTTTTCGTAGACTGTTTGTGTGACAGTCAATAGTTTTTTCTTTTTTTTTTTTCGTCAATCTATTGAGAACATGACTACATTCACTCATCAATTTGCAATCAGATTCTTTAAAAATGAAAATGGAAAAGAAAAGAAAGAAACAGAGGAAAATAAATGATAAAAAGAGAGAGGACAATGAGAAATATTCTATTTAAAAAATCTAAGATGGATTTATAGCTAGGACTATTATACTAACGTTAGTATAATAGTCCCAGTTTAAAGTCAGTAATTTACCGAAGTGGTTTTTTTTAAATCTTATGTTTGGAAATCTAGTAATGACAAACAGGGTGGTAATAAATTAAGAGCTTACAGATTATTTAAGGACAATATTTCTATCGACAATCTTAAAAGAAGATGAAAGCCGGCTTCTCACTAAGTTCAGAATCAGTGCAAATAGATCAGAAATAGAAACAGCTTCGAGTCGTGAATACAATCTTTAAATTATGCAACCGATTGAAGTTGAAGATGACATTTATTTTTTTCTTGAGTGTTCTGTTTTGGAAAATAAGATCAGGTTATGCATATATGATATTAACAGTATCAACAAAATCTTTGACAACCTCAAATATTAAATGCTATTTAACCGGATCTGGCAAAATAGCTTCATTAGCGCTATTTTGCAGGCTCCGGCAAAATAGCGATTTATATATAGAGTTTTGCTATTTCGCCGGTCTTATTTCAAATTTTTTCCAGACTATATGGAATGATTTTTTATTGAAATTATTTATGCACAAATAGTATGTATGGCTAGATGTCCATAACCTTTTAGTCCTGGCTTTGCCTTCACTTTTGGTAAACTTCACTCATGAAATTACATGTGCATGTAACAGCATAGTACATTAATTTCTGTTGAACATTGACGTTCGAAAATGAAAGACGACACTTCATTGTCAAAAAGCTTGAACTAAACGCCAAGTTCAACTCATATGAAGAGCTAAAGCAGGTTTGGAGCACTTTGAAAAGGACAACTATATGCAACTGTGGAAACGTGATTCAAGGACTATAAAATTATGAAAACTAGAGCACCAAGCAAAAACTTTAATAACTATCTAGTCTATGGTTAAAGTCTAGTTTCACCACCTACAATGAAAAAGCGCGGGAGACGAAAGGGAATAACGCAAACTGTAACAGGACTACCCCAAAAGTGGGCACGAAATACAAAGTGTATTTCTTTTTATCAAAAAGCGTTTAAAGAGACTGACTTGATTATCTTAGATTGGATTGTGGGAAAAGAGATTGCAAAATCAGCGGCTGATAACGGTCTGGTGATAGAGAAGGAACACGTAGAAACCCGCCCTGAAATGGTTTCAAGTTCATGTCTAGACAAACTAGTGAATATAAAGTTAATAAAAAAATATTGTACAGACGATGCATGGCAATCTATTGACAGCATTTATCATCTATGAAAGTTGAATGTAATTATAAATCAGAAGATGTGGTATGAGTGCCAATGGGACAACTCTCCATCCAAGTCACAATGTGTAAAAAGTAAACAATTACAGGTCAAAGTACGGCCTTCAACACGGAGCCTTGAAAGTACGCATCATCGAGAAAATTTATCACCACACAAATAGCCCTGTACTAAGTACTCCTTTCTGAAAAGATAGAGAAAATTTCTGGATAAGGGAACTAGGTACTGCAATGCCATATGGTTGCAATGATAATGTCAAAGGAGTAGGAAATTTGTCAAGTCCAGCCTGCAGTGATGTTAATGTAACGAGTTTATTTAATACTACCTTACGAAACCAACGTAATCATGGGCAAAAACGTTACCATCGGCCTAATGTAAAAAAAGTCTTCCAAATCTAGATCGCCCTCTGGGAGCTTTGATGACCTTCTTTCTCATCTTCATCATCCGCTAGGGTTACATTACATTAGAACTATTCTTTTTCACTGCCTGTTAATTTTCTAAAATGTTTGAGAGATTATGCACTTGACAAAGGATACATAAAAACAAATATATATACTAGTTCAGTGATAATGGACGTCATACTAAACTCCAAATTATACACAAGAAACTAAAAGTAAAATAATACAAGACTAACAAAGGCCAGAGGCTCCTGACTTGGGACAGGCGCAAAATGCGGCGGGTTAAACATGTTTATGAGATCTCAACCTCCCCTATACCTCTAGCCAATGTAGAAAAGTAAACGCATAACAATACGCACATTAAAAGTCAGTTAAAGAGAAGTCCGAGTCCGATGTCAGAAGATGTAACAAAAGAAAATAAACAAAATGACAATAATACATAAATAACAACACATTACTAGCAGTTAACTGACATGCCAGCTCCAGACCTCAATTAAACTGATTGAAAGATTATGTCTTCATCATATGAATATCAGGCACAATCCCTCCCGTTAGGGGTTTAGTATTATACCATCATAAAATATATGAGAAGAACATAACCCGTGTCATGCCAACAACTGGTTTTTAAATAAATGTGTTTAATTCCGATGCAAAGACCCTATAAGTGAATCAATATTAAAGCCAAAATATGCAATCTTTAATGACCTGACAACAGTATCGTAACTATATCCCTTCTTAATAAGTCTATTTAAAGGTTTTGTTAGCTTCTGAGGTGAATACTGACATTTTTGTGCTTTGTAAAGAATATTACCATAAAAGATTGGATGTGAAATACCTGAACGTATAAGAAGTCTGCATGTTGAGTTATATTTACGAATGATGTCCTTGTACCGATGATAAAATTTAGTAAATGTTTTGACTAGTTTGTGATATCGAAAACCCTGGTGTAATATTTTTCAGTAATACATAAATTTCTTTCGTTAAAATCTGAAACGTTGTTACATACACGAGCGAATCGTACAAGTTGAGATATATAAACACCGTAAGATGGTGACAAGGGAACGTCACCATCTAAAATGGATAATTAACGATAGGAAATGAAAATCATCTCTTTTATCATAAATTTTTGTATTAAGCTTTCCGTTAATGATATAGATATCAAGATCAAGGAAAGGGCAGTGGTCATTGTTAGTATTAGCTTTATTTAAAGTAAGTTCAACAGGATAAATTTCTTTAGTATACATACTGTAGTCGTCATTATTGAGAGCCAATATATCATCCAAATATCTAAAAGTATTATTAAATTTTTGTATCAGATGTTGTTTCGATGGGTCTTTGCTGATTTTAGTCATAAATTGTAACTCATAGCAATACAAAAACAGGTCCGCAATAAGTGGTGCACAGTTAGTCCCATTGGAATTCCGATAACCTGACGATATACGGAATCTCCAAAGCGAACAAAAATATTATCTAGTAAAAATTCAAGGGCAGATATAGTATCAAAGCATGTCCAATTGACATAGTTCTTTTGTTTATTGCTACTAAAAAATGACCTAAAAGAGTTAGAACATATGTGTTCACATTCTGACTTTTAAATGCCCATTTAATTAGGTGTGTGAATTTTTCTTAATGAGAATGTGAGGCAATGTGGTATACAGGGTAGAAAAATCAAAACTTTGAACAGATTCAAAATCACCAATATAAGCATGCAATTTATCAAGTACTTCCAACGAGTTTTGACACTCCAAAAGTAATTAATTCCACTATTTTCAAAGGCCTTATTTGAACAATTTATTATCAGGTTTTGATTGTACCAAGTGAACTGGTAAGAAGAATAGACAATTTAGTAGTGGAACAATGGCTTGAAGACGAAATAAATCTATATTTGTAAGGTATTTTATGTAGCTTCGGAAGCCAGTACATAGTTGGGACTTTCATTGTATTTGGTTCTGCTTGTAAAGAGGTAGCTAAAAGTTTATGTTTGTTACAGATGTCGTTTTCTGAAAATGGAGTCAGTTGGAATGTTGGTGAATTGGTGATTTCTTTTTCAGAACCTCAATGTAAAATTTACGTCAAATAATAATGATATTATTAGCAGCTTTATCGGCCGGGACAAAACATATTCCTTGGCTAGTTCTTTAAGTTTATGTTTGATACGAGAAATAGGTTTATTATGGTTGTTGTTAAGAGTAAAATGTTCTTTAAAATGTTGAATACGTATATCAACTATTTTCATTACTGAATTTAAAAAGAGTCCAAAGATTTTTGTCAGCTTTTCCTGTTTTATCCATTTCAAACATTTAGTACGGAGTGAGTCGTGGATAATATTACGACACTCATTCCAATTAATGATTGACGGGGACGATATTTAGGTCCTTTACTGAGGAATGATTTTAACTCTCGGTCTTGAACGATGTTAAGATCTCCTGTTATAACATGGGAAATGGGTCCATAAATGTATTCGGAATTACTGCAATTACATGAAGTAGGTGTATTTTCACTGATATTAACATCTTTACACAATTGGCTATAATTAAACACATATTTCCGGGTAGATTTCTTGTAAATATAACAAATAAGAGGGAGCTCAGTATTATCAAAATATCCAGGAATTTGTTCTTTAACAGAATGGTCGTTAAAATACCGGCAATATTTACAAAATCAAAACCTTTATTGACATACTTTATTTTAATAAAATGTTTTTATGATCTTCAGGGCGATCAATTTTGGGAAACAGTTTAGAATAACAATATGCCATTATAATTTGAACGATTTCATACTTAGGACTGCTATGTGAAATTGTGTTGCAATCCTCTAAAATTTTATTTAACTTATTAACCGGTAATGAACAGCGCTTTGTTAATAGATAATGTCTGCCGTTGTTTTTGAAATAGAAATTAGGTCCGAAATATTGGTATGATTGGTCCGAAATTTTCTTTGATTGCGATTTTTCTACGACCATGAGAACGGTTTTACGAACAGTTTTAGAAACTATATCCAAAATGTTAACAGAATCGGTTCTTGATATATTACCAATTCCATGATATTATCATTAAGACCGAGAGGGTAGACTGTCTGTAATTTTTAATCCAATTTAATTCAATTATTTTCCGTGATCGTACAAACATTGAATGAGATTCACCAGGCTGCTTATTTACTACTTCTAAAGGTTGAACTGTTAAATATTTAATAGGATGATTGTGCTTCTTAAGGTGTTGATAAATGATACTTTTGAATTTATTGGGTCTTTTAAAACGATACAGGTGTTCTTGCCTGCGTTTAGATAAATATCGTCCAGTTTCACCTACGTACTGAATACCGCATCCCGGTTTGTTTCATGTGAGTAAATAAATAATACTGTTTGTTTTCAAGTTATATCAGTTTCAAAATTTAAAGAAAATGTGCGACCATTAAACGTGGACCGTACCGTATTGTTGGTGGAAAGACGGGGACATGTTAGTCATTTTTGGCATGACACTTATCGATAGAAGGGTAACCACGATTTTTATTGTTAAAATGTTAGCGATGGTAGTATTTTAGATAAGCGATTTTGAAGATTGAGACGTGTAGATACCCTTTGAACGAGTTTAGTATTTAATATTTTTCCATTTCTAAGCTTCATATTTGTTTTTGTTTGTGGATTTTATTAGAAAGGAGCAAAGACTGGCGTCCAGAATATGAACCAGCATACAATCAATTAAATTATGTAAAATGATAATTCTGTTAAATAAATACATTTTCTCCAATATACAGATTTGTCAGTATAATTTGTGATGTAGCTCTTTTCCGTCTTTTAAACCAGTAAGATCGGAACCTTTACATGAGGAAAAGAGGAAATTCCTTCCTGTTTACTTTACCAATAGAGGAATTGATGAAATCAACATCAGCAACGTTCTACATCACAAGGAGGTAACATCTAAAATTCCTATTTATTTTCAAAATCAGTCTGTTCCTATTGTATCCTACAGTTACACCAAAACCATTGCACCCAAAATATTTAACTATAAACAAGCATTACAGGACCTTGATTTAGAACAATACCTAAAAAACCCTCTGACATGTGACTGTTCCCACTCGCCTTACAATTACAGCCCCTCTGGCCATGTTATTACTGGGGATCTAAACATAATTCAACATGAAAATCTCCGAAAGGTGATTTCTCATGGTCCTAAGTTTAGAGAACCCCAACACAATTGGAACCATAACTTCAAAATCATTATGGATTCCATTGAGGACTACGCCAGAGCATGGGCTAAACGAGAAGAAGTTCAACTGGACACTTTGTCAGAATGGGTCAAAACAATCAGGTCTCTGATAAAACGTCGCATTCATAAGTTGAAAAACTGTGTGAATGATCGACCAAAGTCCGTTTTCAGAGACAAAGAGGCTGTGAAATGTCTATCATCTCTTCAAGATAAGTATGTTGTTGTTCCTGCGGACAAAGCTTCAAATAATATTGTCTTTATATGTAAATCGTATTACTACGAGTGTCTTGTAAAAGAATTAGGAATAAATGAGCACTCAGGTAATCCCACATACAAAACATATCATTTGACAAGGATGAGATTTTGGCGAATCATAAGTCCTTCATGGCTCCAATGAACATTGCAATGAACAACAAATCGGAGGACTTACCTTGTTTGTATTGGATACCTAAACTTCACAAAATTCCGTACAAACAACGGTACATTGCCGACTCATCTGCATGTTACACTAAAGAATTGTCCATTAGATTGACTAAAATTCTGTCCGCAGTGAAAGAGGGTCTTAAAAATACTGTGAAACTGTTTACTCGCGTAGTGGTATTAACCATATGTGGATTCTTAAAAACTCTAAAGAACTTCTGGATAATTTTAAATCTCGGTCTTTTCTGAAATTAGTTCTATCAAAACTTTTGATTTTTCAACCTTGTATACCACCATTCCCATGTGAAATTGAAAACCGTCTAAAAGAAATAACCCATAATGCTTTTCATCATAAAAATGGTAGCATACGCTATAAATTTATTACTATGGGATACCATAAGGCATATTTTGTTAATAGTGAACAAAGGGTAAAACATGCTACACAGAGGAACAAGTGATCAGTATGCTGGAGTTTCTTATTGACAACATATCTGTTGAATTTGGAGGTAGACTTTTCAACAAATTGTCGGCATTCCTATGGGAACGAACTGTGCGCCTCTCCTTGCCGACCTCTTCTTATTTTCATATGAATCGGAGTTCCTTCAGACACTTGCCAGAAACAAGAAGATCAAAGAAGCCAGGTTATTTAATTTCACTTTCAGATATATTGATGATGTTCTTTCCATTAACAATCCGAACTTTTCTGATTGGGTTCCATTAATATATCCACCAGAACTAGAAATTAAAGAAACAACAGACACGGCTTCCTCCGCCTCATTTTAGACTTATACCTCGAATTTGACATACACAGTCATCTCAGTACCAGAATCGATGACAAACGAGACGATTTTAATTTTGAAATTACCAATTTCCCGCACCTTAGTAGCAATATACCAACTTCACCGGCATATGGGATATACATTTCCCAACTTATTCGATATTCGAGAGCTTGCAGCTCCTACTCAGACTTTGTAAAACGTCACCAGTGTCTGAGCAGAAAGTTGATGAACCAGGGTATGTCAAAGAACGTCTCGTCCTTTTTCTAAAAAGTCCATCGGAAGGTACCAAGAACTTGTTGATAAATATTCCGTATCAACTTCACAAATAATACACGATGGTCTTGGAGTATAGATTTTGCGTACTGACGTTGTTTATCATCTTAATAACGTGTTATAGTATTCTTTTATTTGTCTTTATTAATATTACTTTTACTGTTAAGTCTGTTTTTAGATATCCATTTGACGTGACTCTGTGCTTATGTATCCGTCATACTTTGAACGACAAAATTATTTTATTTTTAATATTACTTAAAGTTACTGTTAAGTCTGTTTTTGTGATATACATTTGGCGTGACTTTTTACTTATGTATCCGTCATACTTTGAACCACACAATTATTTTATTTATTAATACTACTTTTACTGTTAAGTCTGTTTTTTGTGATATCCATTTTACGTGACTCTGTATTTATGTATCCCGTCATACTTTGAACGACAAAATTATTTTATGTCTTCCTGTGTGAATTTCAAACGCGCGATTTTACGTCAGCACTTAAAACCTTCCATCCTTTATGGGTGGATTTTACATAGATATATAAAATCGTATAATATAAGCAAACTGAGGATGTTAAATTTGATGTATGCCTTTTGTGCTTCTCCGTTACATTTGTTTGTTTTTATAGTGATTAAGATGATAACACAATGTTGACTGCTGTACCCCTATTTTTGACATTTTTACCTATTGTGTCTGTTTGTTTTGTTCACGCATCGTTGTCAATATAATGGAATTTTATGCGACTGTCATACAAGTGAGAGGTTTAGCTAGCTATAAAACTAGGTTCAATCAACCATTTTCTACATAAGAAAATGCCTGTACCAAGTCAGGAATATGACAGTTGTTATCCATTCGTTTGATGTGTTTGAACTTTTGATTTTGCCATTTGATTTGGGGACTTTCCTTTTGAATTTTCCTCGGAGTTCAGTATTTTTGTGATTTTACTTTTGGCTCACACCGAACAGCAAGCTATAAAGTGCTCCAAAACGACTAGTGTTAAACAATTGTATATATATCTGCAACTTTTGCAAAAGTTATGCTGACGTAGAGAAACAAGTGTTGTGTACAGTTCATGTCTGCAGTGGTAGCATTTTTCTTGTGCGAGACTAAAATTGTACTAAAAGCAAGGCACTGGTTCTGTAACACTGGTAAAGCATTCGAGGTTGTTGTTTAATTTCAAAACTTATGGGATATTTTATTATATTTTTGATTGGAATGTCCAATTTAATATGCATGCTTTGCTTATGTATTATATTTAAAAACAAAAATATATATATATATTTCAAATTTCTAATAAGTTGCCCAGTTTATTACTTAGTTGATATATTAGTTATTACCTGACAGATCAACAAAACGTAGGCACATGGCTAACTGTTCAGTGTTGGATACATCTTTAACTTCATCTGCAGATACAGAAAACATCCCTCCACTGTCTGATATGTCTTTAATTATTTTTGTCCTAATGATATTTCCTATAATGTCAATAATTTCATTTTGAACAGTCTTTGACCTGTATGTAGCATTTTGAGGGCTGTTTTGAAATGTTCTACAAGAAATTTATCACCAGCATCTATTCTGAAGTCCAAAAGTGCTTGAAAATTTCCAATATTTGCATTATTTCCATTTACAATGTGCTTTGCATCATCTCTGTGGCCTCGAAGAGCAAAGTTCTGTCTTCCACAAATAAGGACGGTCTTTACAATTGATTCCAAAACCATCAAATTTTTCTCCTTCGGCTCTCTAAACCATGATTCAAGGTCATGTACATTTGTCTGTTGATTGACCTGCTGAATAAACATTTCACCTTTTGTTACACACTGCATATGTCTCTGATAACCTGTACCCCTCGTTTTAAACTTTTGGTACTTTTCCCCAAAATGTTCATCAAATACTTCCAATGCCTTTTCCAGTTTTTGAAAGGGGCATTAACAAGTTTGCCTCTTTTTTCAGGTTCCTTCTCAAATAAAACACAATGAAGACAGTATGCTCCATCTTCTTCTATGCTATAAACTAAGCCTGGATACTTGGTAGTTGTAGATCCATTCTCTCCGAAAGCATCTGTTTTTATCAGCTATTTTTGTAGAAGGGAACTTGAAAGTATCAGGAATTGACACACCTTTTGAGTAGATTGTGTATTTCTCATCATCATTTAAAGTTCTACCAAACCAAGAAGTTACATCATTTGGAGTTTGACCCTGGGACCTGTTGTGGGACTCTGATTGTCCAACAGCTTTTTGACTGAAAGAAAATTTGAAAATATTTTCCAGACATGAATAAATATATTATTACAGTTTATTATATGATTTTGACAAGTTATTTATATGATAAAGCAGATTAACTATAAATTTTTCTGCAATTACATTTTTTTTTTATTCTGTGTATCCTTCATTTTTGTAATCAGTATTGTATGACCAACTTATGTTACCTTCTACAGTTATTCTTTATACTTTTGCACCTTATTATTCTGTATCATAAATTTTTTTCGCACATTTTTCACTTTTCTTTCTTTTTTTTTTACCATTTTTGACCATTTTTCTGAATCTCTATTCTGTAAAACCCATCCAGACCCTCATGATACGGTGAATTTTTAATTTAACAAATTATTTTGTACGTTCTTTCGTTCTCCAAAAGGGAAAAAAAATTAAAACAAAATGATTACAAGAGAAAGTGAAAATATTCATTTTACCTATCATTTACGGCTGATTCTGCATTTGTAAAGCCTTCATTTCTTGTGGTTCCAGTTTCATCACTTTTCTGTCGTTTCGAGGAATTCCCAAAAAAAACTCTGGATGGATACCTGTCTCTTCATAATTCAGTTGTTGATCATTTTTCTCATCGTAATATGAACGTTTAACTTTTGTTTTAATTTTTAATTGCAATATTTGTTTTAACATCGCCATATCATTATCTATATATCAACAAACAGCACGTGTTTATAGACACTAAACATCTATTTTTACTTATTTTTTGAAAGAACTATTTTGATTTGTCATTTCTTTTTTGAACAGAAAATTTCACCAATCGGCACGTAGTTTATATAAAAGATATGGAAATAGACATTACACTTAACTGTCAATATTTACGCTGCTGATCGATAAATTGTAAAGGGTAATAAATCACACGTGTTGAAACTAAAGCTAATTAACGGACTCGTAAGGAAGTCAAATCAAGTTGTGAGGTAATTTAACATTTCGCACATCTGGCATCTCTAGATAATCGGATTGTGTCGCAAGAAAATTGTGTAATAAAAAATTTTCGTGACCACAACTGGGGGCACGTGCCCCTGTGCCCCGGTAAATCCGCCACTGTATATTATTATAATAGTCCCAGAAAATTCATAAACATTTATGTATTACAATTCATAGGTTTATCCTTATAAATATTTTTTGTAATGAGGACGGATTAAGGATTTGTAAAGTCGTACTATACAAATCCTTGGACGGATCGACTTTAAATATGGGGCCTGATCCGGAGCGGCTTTTTACCACAGAACACCGCAGAATACCACAGAACACCACAGAATACCACAGAACACTCAAAATATACCACAGAACTATCACATTACAATAAAACTACTGAAATATACCACAGAACATTAGAATTAGTTTATAAAATGCAAATCTAATAATTCAGAATTACATTATTTCTTTAATTCAGGTTACACCAATGACATGACGAGTGGCTGGATGAGATAAAAATGATCATAAAACCATTTTGATTATTTATTGTAACAACTCAAGTTAACATAAAATATAAAAAAAAAAAGTGACCAAAAACTGATAAACAAAATAAATTTAACGAATAATTACGTAATGCATCTAAACATTTTCAAAAATGATTTAAATTACAAAAAAAGATTAAAATATATTTAAAATATAAATGTCACAAATATAAATAATCTTTGTATATTATGGTTTTAATAGCTAGGGGTTTTTGGTTTGATCCCAATTATTGGCCATTCAGTTGGGGGCGTAGCGATAGTGAGTCGACCCTAAATAGAAAAATTGAATTTATTTGAATAATAAATGTCAAATTACAAAAAAAGAATGAACAATAACACGATAATAATGTCTGAAGTATTAATATTTCGAAGTTCTGTGGTAAATTTTGGGTGTTCTGTGGTGTTCTGTGGTAAAGACGCTCCCGGCCTGATCGACTTGGGCCGGATTGATTTGGGACGAAACGACATTGGACGGATCGACTTGGGATCGGATCGACTTGGGACCGGATCGACACGAAAGCACTAGCCACTGCCCAAATATAAATCGAAGCTAATTCAGTAAATGTCATCCGAAGATAATGATAATTAAAAAAAGGTCGGTTTATTATTGTGTATACATAACAACGTATAAATGAGGAAAGAAAACTTTGCTTTTGTGTCATACTATAACCTCTAGAAAAATCCTAAAGATGTAGTAATATTCTTTGTTTTAATATGGCAATTTTACGCCTAGTCCGATTTATTTTATCTATAGAATGTATATGTATAGGTGAATTTTCGAGTTTACTATAAACATTTTTGGAATATTATATATAGGGGCGAAACCACCCTATTACTTACGAAAGATCTCGCCGGTCACAATCA
The DNA here is from genome assembly GCA_017311375.1 of Mytilus coruscus. Taxonomy (NCBI): domain Eukaryota; kingdom Metazoa; phylum Mollusca; class Bivalvia; order Mytilida; family Mytilidae; genus Mytilus; species Mytilus coruscus. Next base: position 88,016,845 of record CM029596.1, on the reverse strand, counting down.
ATCGAGTTCAGCCGATCACAACTAGAAACTGTGCAGAAAACTAAAAAAATGATTCAGACGGCTATGGTATAATTTAATAACCTTTTTGTATCTATAAAATTGTAGAAACGATGAGAAATTCAACAGATTGTTCACCGATTTTTCAGAATCAAATGAGTGCACTAAAATATTTCGTTTTCTCCAAAAGTAAACAATAAAGTTGTTTATTTCTTATTAGTCCGATAATAAGCGGCTGGGGGAACAAAATGAAACCTTATTTCATTTTCCCCCAGTTACAAACTGCAGTCCACTTTAAACAAAAAAGTGAAATATACTCTTGCAATGCAGTAAGTTAATACACCTTGTAGCTATTTGTCTGACATTACTGTGGAATTTCAAACCGCGATTTTACGCCAGCACTTAAAACCTTCCATCCTTTATGGGTGGATTTTACATAGATATATAAAATCGTATAATATAAGCAAACTGAGGATGTTAAATTTGATGTATGCCTTTTGTGCTTCTCCGTTACATTTGTTTGTTTTATAGTGATTAAGATGATAACACAATGTTGACTGCTGTACTATTTTTGACATTTTTACCTATTGTGTCTGTTTGTTTTGTTCACGCATCGTTGTCAATATAATGGAATTTGATGCGACTGTCATACAAGTGAGAGGTTTAGCTAGCTATAAAACTAGGTTCAATCAACCATTTTCTACATAAGAAAATGCCTGTACCAAGTCAGGAATATGACAGTTGTTATCCATTCGTTTGATGTGTTTGAACTTTTGATTTTGCCATTTGATTGGGGACTTTCCTTTTTGAATTTTCCTCGGAGTTCAGTATTTTTATGATTTTACTTTTGGCTCACACCGAACAGCAAGCTATAAAGGGCTCCAATACGACTAGTGTTAAACAATTGTATATATATATCTGCAACTTTTGCAAAAGTGATGCTGACGCAGAGAAACAAGTGTTGTGTACAGTTCATGTCTGCAGTGGTAGCATTTTTCTTGTGCGAGACTAAAAATTGTACTAAAAGCAAGGCACTGGTTCTGTAACACTGGTAAAGCATTCGATGTTGTTGTTTAATTTCAAAGCTTATGGGATATTTTATTATATTTTTGATTGGAATGTCCAATTTAATATGCATGCTTTGCTTATGTATTATATTTAAAAACAAAAGAAATAATTTTAGTGACTCAAGTAACTTTTAATTTCAAAACTTATGGGATATTTTTAATTAGAATGTCAATCTAAATATGCATGTATGCTTTGCTTATGTATGCATTTGTTAAAGAAGACATTTTTTTTTTATTTCTTATTAAAGTGTATGTTTCTATATTTCTTTCTATTCTTAATTTATATACTGAAGATCTGAATTTAGACCGGCAAAACTTCCCAAATTCTATATAAATCACTATTTTGCCGGAACCGGCAAAATTAGCGTCGCGTTAGGAGGCTATTTTGCCGGAGCCGGCAAACTAGCCACGGTATCAGGTCGTTCCGGTCCCAAAACGATCCGACCTCAAGTCGATCCGGCCCCATAATAAAATAATGAATAATTTATATTAACATCGGAGGATTTGGTCACACATTTGATTCAGGGTAAATGCACCTTCGCTAGCCAAGGTTTACGATCTGGCTCCTTCCTCTCCATAGAAGAAGGAAAGGAAGGGACTAGATCGTAACCCTTGGCTAGCGAAGATGGGGTAAATGGCAGTTGCGCAAAGTATCGATGATTAATGACAGCAGGTAAGTCAAGTATGCCTAGTATTGGAGTAACGTTCAGATGATTTATTTTGAATCGATACGAAAAGGAGTATGATTGGTATTGTTTTTAAAGCAGCATCAGCATGTAATATGAAGTTATTTTCCATGATAACTTGGAATATCACGGGAAAAAAAAATGTTTTTACTTATATATAATTAAGTCTCACATTAAAGATAATTAGAGAAGTTTTTACAAATTTAAACAAAAACAAAGTTTGTATGCATCAGCTTGGGGATCGGCTTGTACAGTATTCCAATAAATGTCTGACATGTCTTATCTAATAAAAATTAAATATCTAAATATTCGTCAAAGACACACTTTTTTTACCGTCCACCTTTTATATTATTATAAAATTCCTAGGACTATTAATATAATAGTCCCAGAAAATTCATAAACATTTATGTATTACAATTCATAGGTTTATCCCTTATAAATATTTTTTTGTAATGAGGACGGATTAAGGATTTGTATAGTCGTACTATACAAATCCTTGGACGGATCGACTTTAAATATGGGGCCTGATCGACTTGGGCCGGATTGACTTGGGACGAAACGACTTTGGACGGATCGACTTGGGATCGGATCGACTTGGGACCGGATCGACATGAAAGCACTAGCCACTGCCCAAATATAAATCGAAGCTAATTTAGTAAATGTCATCCGAAGATAATGATAATTAAAAAGGTCGGTTTATTATTGTGTATACATAACAACGTATAAATGAGGAAAGAAAACTTTGCTTTTGTGTCATACTATAACCTCTACAAAAATCCTAAACATGTAGTAATATTCTTTGTTTTAATATGGTAATTTTACGCCTCGTCCGATTTATTTTATCTATAGAATGTATATGTATAGGTGAATTTTCGAGTTTACTATAGACATTTTTGGAATATTATATGTAGGGGCGAAACCACCCTATTACTTACGAAAGATCTCGCCGGTCACAATCAATCGAGTTCAGCCGATCACAACTAGAAACTGTGCAGAAAACTAAAAAAATGATTCAAACGGCTATGGTATAATTTAATAACCTTTATGTATCTATAAAATTGTAGAAACGATGAGAAATTCAACAGATTGTTCACCGATTTTTCAGAATCAAATGAGTGCACTGAAATATTTCGTTTTCTGCAAAAGTAGACAATAAAGTTTATTTTTTATTAGTCCGATAAAAAGAGGCTGGGGGAACAAAATGAAACCTTACTTCATTTTCCCCCAGTTACAAACTGCTGTCCACGTTAAACAAAAAAGTGAAATATACTCTTGCAATGCTGTATGCAGTAAGTTAATACACCTTGTAGCTATTTGTCTGACATTACTGGACATCTCAAAGCCAAAGGTTCCCGTAAAATTTTGACTTCACAATAGAAAATGTCGGACACCACAAAGGAAAAGTTATTGTTGTTTGAAGTCAATAGTTCAAGTGTAACAGATTCTTGGGTCAAGTATTGCAGATTCCCAAATAGCAATAAGGTCTATTATATTATAAATGCTCCAATAACATGAATAATGTGGGCAGGTTCTTCAGTTACAGAAAACCATCAACATACTGATGTTTACCACTGACTGTTTACTTTCCAGCAAGTTTAATCACCCAAACAAATGCACATGATGTATCCCCAAGTCTGGAATGAGTTTCACAAAAATCATATAACTAAAATTTATCGTAACATCAGAACATGCGTAAGTCTTACACAATTCAGTAAACTACGATCAATCTTAGTAGATTTTTGTGAGACAGTAGTTGAACTACTTAGACCACACAGTTAAACAAATGCTTAATTTAATGAGCTAGGATGTTAAACAAGAACATCGGTATGATCACAGTGTTCTCCCCATGACCTTAAATAGAAATAAACAGATGTGGTATGATTGCCAATAAGGTGACTATCCACTAGAGTCCTAATAGCACAGATGTTAATTATCAACTACATAAATGTAAAGGTCACCATACTAGCTTCAACAATGAGGAAACTGATAGCACATTAGGAGCTACTATTTGATTTTATGGGGCTAGGATGAAAAATTTTGTCCTGCATTTTTTTTAGTTGTAATCTGTCCTGCCTTTTATTTTTCACTCTATTCTATCCTGCCTTTTTTTAATGTTTATCCTGACTTTTTTACCTAAATTGTCATCCTGACTTTATTTTTGCAAGTGTCTCATCCTGCCTTTTTTTTTACTCAAAACTCCTGCATGTCCTGTCCTACCTATTTTTTCAAATTTCATCCTAGCCCCCATAAAAATCAAATGGTAGCTCCTTAAAAGTTTGAAATGATTTTCTTTTCAACAAAACAATTTTACCACAATTAGTATCTGTTTATGACCTACTCAGTGAGCAATATCGTTCATTAATTGTTCAATATATAAAATCAACTGGCTTAAAACTAAATGTTGTTTTAACGGTAATTTGTCCAATCTTAACCCAAGAGTTAATTTATCGGATCAAAAGTGAACTCGTACTTTCAATTTATTTTGCAAAGGAATATTGTTTCACTACCTCCGTACATTACCGACTTGAATTATTTGAATTCAGAAAAGAAACTGTAAAGTGACAACTCTGTTGACGACGGAAAACGTTTTTATGCAATGACCCTTATTCATAAAAACACAACACTAGAGACATTCCCTGCAGACACAACACAATAATCACAACATAATTAATTATATGTGAAGAAAAATCATGTGTTGTTTATCTAATTATGATCAGTTATTGATCCTTTATTATTTAAAATAAAATTGGATGTTTAAAGTCCTTGTCGAAATAAAAAGAAGTATTTCAACAATTACTATAGAATATTAAAATGAAACTATATCTGAAATGAAATACGTGAAAAAAATTGTGGATCGGATTAAATTTACGATCTGTAGCTTTTCACAGAGGATCTCTACCAAGATCTACCAAGCTAACAGGAACTGACGACATGCATTGGTTTATTCCTATTCTACCATTTTAGATGTTATCAATTGAATTGACTCTATGGGTTTATCTTGATAAATAATGTCCAGGTTTACAGTATTGTTGCTGACTAAGAACATAAGTATCAAAAGGTTCTGGTGTTCGTGATTATTCTATGATAAAGGATTATATTTTAGATTCCGTTTGTAATCAATTTGATTTCAATAAGCCGACCCTTTACTAGAGCTCTACAATCTTAATTCGCTACACAAATAGATCAATCATTACAAAGCAAATTTAATTACCCTGAATGAATTTTCCCACGGTCATCCAGAAAGGTCACCTGAGTTTACTGTTACGTGATAATATTTCCGCCAAATAAAAAATTGAAATGTCACTATTTTTAGCATTCAATATTGTGAGCGAAGTCAAGTTCAAAGTTCAACCACGCACTGTTGATCACTGCGATGTGTATCGTCTTCCACGGCAATTAATTCCTTTAAAATATTTAAAGATCACTGTCCAAAATACAACACAAAGTTTACATTCATTGTGCGTAAATGAATATTATGCAACACGAGTTGATGCAGCTATAGAAGTATTCCTGTTGTAGCGAAATGTATTATTTATCCTAAAGTAATGCTAACAAATCGTAGAGAAAATGCCGTGACTTATTAAGCATAACGAATGGTGAATAGTATTTTCTTTTTACTTGCATATACAAGTTTTGAGACACGTCATTTTCTTTAAACTGCTCACATTTTATTTTCAGCGTTAGTTTCCGTTTATTTTACGCAAGTATGTCTCTTTTCGTAAGTAATATAATTTACCGATAAAAAAACGAGGTCAAAATCAAGTATAGTTTTTTTATAAAACTTTAATGCAGTTGAAAGAATTAACAACAATATGTTGCTTTTAAATCTTTTATTTTTTCAAGCAATTATGTAATCGTAAAATGAAAATGGCGTAGACTTATTAGCATAACGAATAGTGAATAATATTTTCTTTTACTTGTATACAAAACTTTGAGACGTGTAATTTTCTTCAAACTGCCCACATTTATTCAGCGTTAGTCTCCGTTTATTTTACACAATTATATCTCTTTTGTAAATTAAACATTTATTTACTGACAAAAACCGAGGTCAAAATCAAATATAGTTGTTTTTAATAAAACTAATTTTAAATGTTCAGTGTAATTGAAAGAATTAACAATAACGTTTTGCTTTTTAATCTTTTATTTGTTTCAAGCAATCAGATATATAACCTGATTATCAATAGACAGGAAATACAACTGTTTAATTACATTAGAAATCTCACATACCTTGACTGTCGTGTGCGGCATAGATCAGAAGGATTAGGGCAATTAATTACCTGGTGTGACACCGTCACACGGACTGGGAGAGATGTCGCTAATACAATAAACAAAAGGTAGCGAATTTACGCAAGTCGGAGGAATACTCCCAAATTTCTCCGAGAATTTAGGGAGGATGTCGGAGTTTCCTGGTGTCACACCAGGAATAATTGCGGTGTATGGAGTTTGGGATTACAAACTCTCTGTGTGTACTGTACATTTACTCCATATCCTTTCATTTTCTATCCAATAATGAGGGCAGGTTCTTCAGTTACAGAAAACCATCAACATACTGATGTTTACTTTCCAGCAAGTTTAATCACCCAAACAAATGCACATGATGTATCCCCAAGTCTGGAATGAGTTTCACAAAAAAATCATATAACTAAAATTAATCGTAACATCAGAACATGCGCAAGTCTTACACAATTCAGTAAACTACGATCAATCTAAGTCGTAAGATTTTTTGTGAGACAGTAGTTGAACTACTTAGACCACACAGTTAAACAAATGCTTAATTTAATGAGCTAGGATGTTAAACAAGAACATCCGTATGATCACAGTGTTCTCCCCATGACCTTAAATAGAAATAAACATGGGTATGATTGCCAATAAGGTGACTATCCACTAGAGTCCTAATAGCACAGATGTTAATTATCAACTACAAATGTGTAAAGGTCACCATACTAGCTTCAACAATGAGGAAACTGATAGCACATTAGGAGCTACTATTTGATTTTTTATGGGGCTAGGATGAAAAATTTTGTCCTGCATTTTTTTTAGTTGTAATCTCTGTCCTGCCTTTTATTTTTCACTCTATTCTATCCTGCCTTTTTTTTAATGTTTATCCTGACTTTTTTTACCTAAATTGTCATCCTGACTTTATTTTTGCAAGTGTCTCATCCTGCCTTTTTTTTTACTCAAAACTCCTGCATGTCCTGTCCTACCTATTTTTTCAAATTTCATCCTAGCCCCCATAAAAATCAAATGGTAGCTCCTTAAAAAGTTTGAAATGATTTCTCATTTCAAGAAATAAAATATTTGTGTATTGTACATGTACATGTTGTAGGAAGTAGATTCTGGATGGGAATGTGTGAATAATATACTGGCAGATGAACAAGATAAATGGATGGAATCAATTGTGTGAGTATAATGTAATAAGTGTGTGTTTATTTACAACTGATCCACATAAATGTGCACACTAGAACACAGTGACCCATTGAAAAGGGAGCTCAGAAATGTTTGTAGGAATAACGATAACATATATGACAAATGAATTCTAAATAAATGAGATACATGTACCGGTACATTGTACCACTTAAATTTTATAAATCAAGAAAAAGGTTATGTTATAAGGATTAAACAAGTCAGGATGCCAAATGCAAGAATTTATTTGTTTCATTGAAGGATCAGTTTATTATACTGCTGTGTAGCAGTAGTCAGAGAATATTAAATCCTCATCATGCACATGCTTATTTGTTAACTAGAAAATCAAATAATTGTTTTTGAAAGTTTGACTCTATCTTGCACCTTGCAATTGGTTTGTAATTGATTTTCGTTAATTGTTTTGCCATAAATAAGGCCATTAATTTTTCTTTTTACATGGTTAAAAAATTTTCATGTTGGGGCTTTTAAAGCTGACTTTAGGGTATTGGTTTTGCTCATGGTGGATTGTTGTCTAATTGGTAATCATACTAGATCTCCTTATTTTTATTATTTTGAGGTAGTTTATGGCCAATTGGAATTTTTTTGTTAGGGAGTTTTCTCATTTGATAATATGAAAATGAATAATGTTTAACATGTATTAGGTTTGAAATAAGTAAGTTCAATAATGCTTAGCTCAGTCTTTAGTTTCTTATGTGGTGTTTTGTAGACTTGATAATCTTTTTGTACTATTCATTACATGTATTTGCCATGAATTTGTCCATTTGTCTTCGACTTTTGATTTTCCCTTTTGTATCTTCCACCTCTTCTTAAAGAGATGCTTAAAAACTTACAGAGTTACATGTATCATCTACAACATACATGACTAATTATTTAGACAAAGTTTAGATTTACCAACATGAGTTATGGCCCTTTATCTTCACAACTCATCACAGATACCAGGATAAAAATTTTGTACACGACTAGCGTTTTGTCTACAAAAGACTCATCATTGACGCTCAAATCAGAATCTTAAAAAAGGCCAAACAAAATACGAAGTTGAAGAGCATTGAAGACCCAAAATTTGAAAGGTTTTGCCAAATACAGCTACATGTAAGGTAATCTATTCCTGGGGTTATATTAGATTATCTTATACAATGTTTAAGTTTCCTGATGAATAGTTAAATACCTTTTGTGGAAATGATTTGTACCTGGGGTTATTTATACACTGATATTGGCCACAAAATAGGACTTTATATATCAATGTGTTAATTCAGCCTTTCAAGATCTGATGCTTAAGAAATGTACCTGGTGTATGTGAAAAAAGCCAAGATATTTTTATAGGGGGAGGGGGGTAAAAAGATTTTTAACAATCTGTTAATCATGAAGGAATAATGCAAGAATTCTTATATTTTATCATATTTGTTTCTTTTTTCAACAGAAATGTGAAGAATTCTGTGATTGGCAACAATAAACACAAGAATTTAGCTGTCCAACAAGGAATTATACCTAGGTATGTGATATTTCAGTTGACGGCTTTCATTTTTACACACTTGGATAATTGTGAATGACAAACTAAAAAGTAAATGTTTCTACTACAAAGGTAATAAAGACCATTTCAATACTTCACAGATTGTGTGTATGTAAGCAAAATACATTGTTGTCTCGCCTTTGAAGAATGAAGCAGAATGGCAATCATTGGCAATCATACCACATCTCCTTATTTTTATATAGGGATGATTAGGGCTGCTTTTTCATGAACGATAAGCAATGGGTCTACTAAATATATAACTGTTTATCATGCAAGGAATTGTAACAATGCTTCTTGGTTTTTATACGACCACAAAAAATTTTGCGGTCATATATTGGTATCATGTCCGCCTCGTCCGAAGACATTTGGTTTTCGCACAATTACTTTAGTATAAGTAAATAGAAATCTATGAAATTTAAACACAAGGTTTATGACCACAAAAGGAAAGTTGGGATCGATTTTGGGGGTTATGGTCCCAAGAGTTAAGGAATTAGGGGCCAAAAAGGGGCCCAAATAAGCATTTTTCTAGTTTCCAGACAATAACTTATGGAATGGTGTATGGATCTCTCTGAAATTATACCACAAGTTTCCATACCACAAAGGGATGGTAAAATTGACTTTGGAGGGGTTATGGTTCAAAGCAGTTAGGAATTAGGGGCAAAAGAGGGGAAAACAAGTGTCCTGGTTAATGGACAATTACTTAGTAGTACAAAACATAATTTAAAAGCAGTGTAAGGAAGTAATTCAAACACAACATTTTGAATTACCTCCTTACACTGCTTTTAAATTATGTATAAGAAATGTTGTATTGTCTTGAGGTGATTAGCTGTCAATTTATTTTAGAAGTTACTATTTTAAAAATGCTGATGAAGGTAATTTAATTTTAGCCATGATTATGTATGTCATTTTCTATTTTAAGACTTTTATGATGTATTTAAATGGGTTATTATGGTTGCAAACTCCATTAAATCAATTTGCAACAGCATAGTGTATTGCACAAAAGCAAAAAAATGAATATAAATTCAAATCACATAACCAATTCAAGTTCTTTGACTACAGTTATTCTGTGTCAGAAACCTATTATGTGTCAAATATTTAATTACAATCCAAATTCAGACCTGTATCAAGTGCGAATATTGTGTCCATTTTTGCCCCAACTGTTCAGGGTTGGACCTCTGCGGTCGTATCCAGCTGTGGTCGTATCCAGCTGCGCTCTGCGAAGCAATTTATTTAACAAGTACAATATTGTAAGATAAACAACATTTGACCTTGACCTCATTCTCATGGTTCAGTGGTCAACTTTTAGTTTTTTGTGATAAAAGCTCAGATACATGTATTGTAAGCAAAGTTCAACTGTATATGGTGTATGGATTATGATATGATTGTAAGGTGAACATGTCCATATGACCTTATTTTCATGGTTCATTTGTCAATGCTAAGTTTTCTTGATAAGGTCTGGTTTTTTTTTTAAGATACTATAGGCAATATGTCAACTATATTTGGTATATGGAATGATTGTAAGGTAAACTTGTAACTTGTCCATCTGGTTTGGTTTATTTGACCAAGACCTCGTTTTCATGGATCAATGATAATGTTAAGCTAATGTGATACCTGTAGTAAAACCTTTATCTGAATGACTTTCAACATAAAATTCACTTTGACTTGAAATTATTCTATTGATTAGCCACTTAGAAACCTCAAATATAAATAAAATCCCTTTCCTATGTGTCCCATAATTTTGAATGCTAAGAGGGACAACTCTTACAAATAATTCAAGTATCAAAATAGGAAATATTAAAAAACAAATAAAAATTCCCAAAATGTAAATGGAATACCGGTTAAAAAAAATATTATAAAAATAAATTAAAGTATTAAAATTGCTTTACCAAATGTTTTAACGATTATCTCATTCTGACCAAAAGAGGAATAAATATCATGACATATTATCAGGTTACTACAATGGATGATTGATGATGGTATTCCTATAGAACTTAGAACAGAAGCAGCCATAGTATTAGGAAGTCTAGCCAAAGGGTCAGAAGAGGAACTACAAACTTTAGTCAATGCAGGATCTGTTAATGTATTATTAATGGGTAAGAAAATGTGTATGTTGTGTCCCAAGTAAAAGAAAATAATTAAGATAAAGTATACTTCTGTATCATATAATGAGATCTTATTGTCAATGACAAGGGATAAAAATACATAGTTGAGGTGTGAACTTTTGTTCCGATTTTGAAATGACTGAGAGAAAGAAAGCAGTAGTAAAAGTGCTGGACCTGTGCTCTTTTATTTTAATCATATGAAGATACAGACAATACTTGCCTTGCTGGAAAACAACACAGATTAAGATGACATAGTAGTTTGAGTAACAACAGAATTTTAAGATTGTTTCCATTATCAATAAATTTTGTTGTAATGTGTGCAAAGAATTTAATGACATACCTTAAAGTTAGAAAACAGTAATGAGTAAACATTTTTAATCAACAATGCAGCCATCACTAATTGTTTTGTCTGATTGTCAATATTCTTTTTATAGGTATTACCAACAATAATATTAAATTTGTTGAAGCTTGTTTGAGATGTTTGAAAACCTTATTTTTGATGAATGATCCACCTGTCCATCTTATTTATGAGGTTAGTATGTTTAGATCATCTCAGATTTAAAAAAAAATTATGAATGACACGGAAACATAAATTTTGAATGACATGGAAACATAAATTTTTGACATGGAAACATAAATTTTGAATGACATGGAAACATAAATTTTGAATGACATGGAAACATAAATTATGAATGACATTGAAACATAAATTTTGAATGACATGGAAACATAAATTTTGAATGACATGGAATCATAAATTTTCAGTTGTTCTTTCTTATTGAGTGATTTAAGTAGATTGTCATCATATAAGAAAAATATCATCTGTCATAGATTAGTATTCTTTTGTTTATTCAAGACTAAATCAGATTTTCAACCGTTCTCTTAAAAACACCAGGGCCTTTTATAGCTACAATACAGTTTAGGTTTTGCTCATTGTTGAAGGCCGTACAGTGACCTGTAGTTATTAACATCCACATCTTTTGGTGTCTGGTGGATAATTGTCTCACTGGTAATTATATTACTTCTCCAAAGTCTCTGAATGGTAGCTTTTTACTTCAATCTCCTTTTTAAAACAAGATTTTTTTTACTTAATAGCAGATTGAATATTGTTGGTTGTCTTCTTTAACTGAAGGGGCCTCGGTGGCCGAGTGGTCTAAGTAGTTACTACTGAAATCACTAGCCAGTCAACACTGAGGTTGTGAGTTCGAACCCCGCCGTGCGGGTGCACTCGACTCCAATCTTAATTGACTAGGATTGTCAGTTTTCCTATCAAGTTCGGTGGTTTTCTCCGGGCACTCCGCTTCCTCCACCAATAAAACTGGCCGCCACGAAATAGCCCAAAAGCGGTGCTTAAAAGTGGTGTTAAAACACAAAAAAAAATCAAAATCAAATCTTTAACTGAAATAAAACATATACAGTCAAACTTGCAAAGAAGTTGCCTCTATAAAACAAAAACTAGTCTTAAGTCACCCTCTTCTTGCCACGATGTAGTTATAGATATGCATTTTGAATCTCAATTCAAAGGTTTTCTTTTGTATAAGGTCAATTTTCTTTGGTCCCGAGGTCAGCCTTTACACGCAGTACATTTTTGACTGTAGATCTACTATTATGAAGAAGTAAGAGGAGGAAATTTAAAAAAAAAAATGTGTATCATTAACACAGCTTCTGACACTGAGCAACTCTGGTGAAGGTAATTCACAAAATGTAAAAAAGAATACAGTAAAATTAATCTTTAGGGGTTTTTTTTTCAGAATAAAACAGTAATTCCACACATGATCAACATAATATCAAAGTCATTATGTACACAGGAATGTATAACTACATTGTTCTCTAGATGTTGTAATGTAAGTATATGTTACAAGAGGTGAGTGGCTTCCAAACTTAAATGCTTAAAAAGGGATACAATTCTATCGGTCAGTAGTTTTCTTTCACTCATTTCAAATGCATGTGTGTATCATATATGAAAGCTAAACAAGTCTAAATTGAAAACAACGTTCAAACCTATGATTCCGTTGGATAAAAACTGCAATTTTTATACGTTGCATGCAAAACAAATTTCTTGGTAGAGGGGTCTAAATACAGCACAAACAACATTTTCCAAACGACCAAAAAAGTGAAAAAGTATATTTTAACAAAATGCATTTGACTAGCAGGTCGAACAACAGATGTTCTTAAACCCTGCTGACTGTCATGGCGATTACCAAATAAACGGATCACTAGATGTAACAAAATGGATCTTAATTAATAATTTAAACCCAAACAGAAAACAATAAACTTGCGGAAAAGATATATGATCATATATGAAAGCTTAGATATATTTATGTTTTTGTTTAGACATTTGGTGAAATTCTTGCAAAGAATCAATTTATATAGACATGTGTTTATTTCAAGGTTATAAACGATATTGTGTGCTGATATATTAGATATAGAACAAAGGTAACAAAAAAACAAGCTGGTAACAACCTTTGCCATATAGTTTTTCTGCACGAGTAGTCGGGACAAGTCCGAGGCGATAATTCTTCTACTCTTCAAGGAATTTCAGTCTTTTCTAAACCTTGTAAAAACATATAACCATTTGTTAAAATCACAATAGTCATCAATATAGCCAATTGTTACTGATCATGAATTAACAGATTTATTTTTTGACATACCAATAAATTCAAGGTCTGCAAGTCCTTTACAAAGTTTTATGTTTTATTTTCAGACAAAAGAACATCAAGAGAAGTTGTGTATGAATGGAGCTTTAGCTACCCTTGCCCCTCTACTAACTTCAACCATTTATAAAGTAAGTTGAAATAGGAGGTTGTTAACAAAGCTAAGCTATTTTTTCTTGCACATAAATTGTATTGATGAAGAATTCATTTTATAGGTAGTCTTGTTTAAAAAAAAATACTTATTTGCTTTATATAAAATATTTATTACCAGTGGGAAATCTAGTGAATGAGAACAAAAGAAAATTGACTCTTCTTATGATAAGAGTCGAGAAAATCAACAATAAAACAATGACGGTGATGATACTGGTCAAAAGTTATTAGTTAATAACAATTGTACATTTTAAAGAAACTATTTGTTAGACTGTGAAAATAAATATTTTTTATAAAGTAGGTGTCTTTTTACTATTTTTATACAATTTTAAGAAAAGGTTGTCTCAATTTTTATACATGTTTTTGCGGTCTTCTCGATCTATTCGCATTCAATGTCTAGATTTGGATGAGGTCCGTTTGAATTTGCTTTGTAACTCAGTTTCAAAAGTGCCAATCTTTGCTGCATATCAATCGATTCCTTTGGAATTTTTTCCCTGAACTTCTCTAATCTAGCTACATACACATACGGATAATTGGCATGTTCTGGAGAGGTATACAGACAGTAGAAAATTAATTGGAAGTTGGTACTCAGGAATTTATCTGCATAGCAACATTTTAAACCAATTTTACATTAAGCTCCCATAGCCTGCTGCTCTCGTCGTTTGCTATTTAAGGAGGGAAATGATAACATTAAATGGAAGTTTTGTTTTTATTTCAACTTATTTGTATTTTTACTATTTACCAGAACGTTTTCCCGTGCATTTTTAATTGATAGCGTCCTTGTTAAAACGGGACAAACACTGTAAAGATTTAGTTTTCAAGGTTTACAGGGGAGGTAATATTTTGTCACTAGATTTCCCACTGTTACCATTTACTACACTTGAAGCCATCTTTTCTTTTTTTCTTTTTTAAAAATTCTTTATATTGAATTGATTTATAATATGTTGAAAGACTGTAAATATTTTATTTCCCTTACAAAGCACTCCTATTAAAATCTCCCAATCTACTATATTTCACTCTAAAATTACAAATGTTTCCCTAGATTGACTGTAAAAAATTACCATTCTGTTTAAAAGTCAAATAACCAAGGAAATTGTTCAATCTACCACACCAAGATACACAATATGGCTGATAATTTTTGGGAATGTAATTTTTCGCTTATCTTACCCCAAAAAAATAGATTCCCACAATCCTATGCACATGCATGGTACCTTTCTAATTGCAGAAGCTTTTAGGGTTATTTCTTTGTTATACAGTTGAAAGGTTTTAAATAAATATTTATATCGACTGCAAAAATTTTGCAGTCGTGTATTGGTATGACGTTGGCGTTGTCGTCGTCGTCGTCATCCGAACACATTGGTTTTCGCACTCTAACTTTAGTTTAAGTGAATGGATCTCTATGAAATTTTACCATAAGGTTCAATACCACAAAAGGAAGGTTGGGATTGATTTTGGGGTTATGGTACCAACAGTTAAGGAATTAGGGGCCAAAAATAAGCATTTTGTAACTTCCAGACATAACTTGTGTGTTAGTGTATGGATCTCTCTGACATTGTACCACAAGGTTCAATATCACAAAGGAATGCTGGGATTGATTTTGGGGTAATTGCCCACAAATTTAAGGAATTAGGGGCCAAAAAGGGCAAAAACAAGCATTTTCTAGTTTCATGACAATAAGTCCGAAGACACATTTGGTTTCCGGACAATAACTTTAGTTTAAGTGTATGGATCTTTCTGAAATTGTACTACAAGGTTCCATATCACAAAGGAAAGCTGGAATTGAGGTTGGGGGTAATTGCCTAAAACGTTTAGGAATAAGGGCCAAAAAGCATTTTCTAGTTTCCACACAATAACTTGTGTTCAAGTGTATGGATCTCTGAAATTGTACTGCAAGGTACCATACCACAAAGGGAAGGCTGGGATTGATTTTGGGGTAATTGCCTCAAAATTTTAGGAATTAGGGCTAAAAGGGAAAAAAACAAGCATTTTTCTAGTTTCAGGACAATAACTTGTGTGTAAGTGTATGGATCTTTATGAAATTGTACTACAAGGTTCCATATCACAAAGGAAAGCTGGGTTTGAGTTTGGGAGTAATTACCCTAAACGTTTAGGAATTTGGGCCAAGGGGCCAAAAACAAGCATTTTCTAGTTTCCAGACAATAACTTGTGTCCAAGTGTACGGATCTCTCTGAATTGTACTGCAAGGTACCATACCACAAAGGGAAGGCTTGGATTGAGTTTTGGGGTGATGAATCATAAGGGGTTCAAAAATTTGAGGGGATTTTTTTCATTTTTTCTTTAAAATTTTCCATTTTAAATTGGTTATTTCTGATTTATATATAAAAGCAAATAATAATGATATGGTTTGAATAGCAAAATTAAAAATTTTAAGTTCTTAGACCACATTCATTCTGTGTCAGAAACCTATGCTGTGTCAAATATTTAATCACAATCCAAATTCAGTGCTGTATCAAGCTTGAATGTTGTGTCCATACTTGCCCCAACTGTTCAGGGTTCAACCTCTGCGGTCGTATCAAGCTGCGCCCAGCAAAGCATTTTATTTATAAAGTAGGTATCTTTTACTATTTTTATAAATTTTAAGAAAAGGTCGTCTTGATTTTTATACATGTTTTTGCGGTCTTCTCGATCTATTCTCATTCAATGTTTATATTTGGATGAGTAGATATAGGAAGATGTGGTGTGAGTGCCAATGAGACAACTCTCCATCCAAATAACAATTTATAAAAGTAAACCATTATGAGGTCTGTTTGAATTTGCTTAGTTACTTAATTTCAAAAGTGCCAATCTTTGCTGCATATCAATTGATTCCTTTGGAATTTTTCCTGAACTTCTCTGATCTAACTGCATACACATATGGCTAATTGGCATGTTCCAGAGAGGTATATAACAAGTAGAAAAATTAATTGAAGTTGGTACTCCAGGAATTTATCCGGATAGCAACATTTTAAACCAATTTTACATTAAGCTTCCATAGTCTGCTTTACTCATCGTTTGCTATTAAAGGAGGAAATGATAACATTAAATGGAAGTTTTGTTTTTATTTTAACTTATTTGTATTTTACTATTTACCAGAACGTTTTCCCATGCATTTATAATTGATAGCGTCCTTGTTAAACGGGAAAACACTGTAAAGATCTAGTTTTCAGTGTTTACAGGGAGGTAATATTTTGTCACTAGATTTCCACTGTTACCATTTACTACACTTGAAGCCATCTTTTGTTTTTCCTTTAAAAGTCTGTTATATTGAATTGATTTATAATATGTTGAATGCCTGTAAATATTTTATTTCCTTACAAAGCACTCCTATTAAAATCTCCCAATCTACTATATTTCACTCTAAAATAACAAAAGTTTCCCTAGATTGACTGAAAATTACCATTCTGTTTAAAAGTCAAATAACCAAGGAAATTGTTCAATCTACTACACCAGGATACACAATATGGCTGATAATTTTTGGGAATGTAATTTTTCGCTTATCAAACACACAAAAAATAGATTCTGACAATCCTATGCACATGCATGGTACCTTCTAATTGCAGAAGCTTTTAGGGTTATTTCTTTGTTATACAGTTGAAAGGTTTTAGACAGTATAAATGCAAAAGGGCACATCTTCAGTATGTAAAATGGCTTTTCTTTACTTGACTTTTACAAATTTAAGTATAAATTGTTTGCATTAACTCAGAAAAGAGTATCTTTGATAATTTTTAAATTTCAAGATTTCTAATACTTTTTGGGGTGGGGACCAGTTTTGATTGTTTGACCTCATATAACAGCAAACTAAATTTAATAGTTGGCTATATGTATTAACAAATGTTTAATTTTGAATTGGATATTTAACAGGTACAAATGCCTACACTTAAGTCAATAGCTGTGTTATGTTACCAGAATGAAGATGTTGCCAAGGCAACTGCTACAGGTATTAAAGTCAGATTATTTTTTTTTATTATAGAACAAAATAAATAATCTTTTTATATTTTAATTGATGAAAAAATATGATTTTGATTAAAGACTTTTTATTGAAATTATAATTGTGTAAATCCATTCCATAAAATTATTATGAAATGGGCAATCTTGACAAATTGCAGTGAGAAAAATGTAATAACATATGCTGGGCCAAATCAATGGGAATAGACGAAAACTATTTCTTCCAATATGTATTTGGAAAAAGTTAATACAATACAAATTGAACAGTCAGGCGTTACTTAAACAAGTAACTTTTTAGTTACTTATATAGGTAATTTTGTTTTTAAAAATATAAATATAATTATAATTATAAATATAATAGAGTTATTTTAAATTTCAAAGAAGCATGGACTAAATGTATTTTCATGAATTTTATATCATAAAATTAAGAATTTATTAGATTTGAGAGGAGTATAGACATAAACTATGATAAAGGGTTACTTTAAAAATAATGACAAAATGTTACTTGAATAAGTTGTAAAACGTTTAAAACGATATTTGAAACTTGTTTTAATTAATCGAGCACATTTACTTTCGATTTTTAAACGAAATGAAAACAGGAAATGACAAGTGGATAATAAATTCAGAATGAATCCGGATTTATCTACGGATATGTTAATGTTAACCAAAAGGCAGGAAATTATCATTTTTAAAAATTATTTTGCTTAGTAAGAAATATATTTGTCTCTCGTGTTTAATTTGATACTAAATGATTTCGTATTATACATTTTAGGGTCTACAAATTTATATAAATACTTTAACACATGCGCAGTACATAGTAAAGGAAGCACCTGTTTGACTCGTGAAAATATTTCTAGACGTTTTGAATAAACTTCTTTCTTTTTATTAGAAATTGTCGAAAGTTTTGGATGAAAAGTTATATCAAATATGACGAAAATACATTCATTTGACGAAACTACGACAAACGAACTGCAAATTGTGATCGTTTGAGAAATATTGAAATTAAAACGCGAACTGTCCAGAGGGAAAACAATTTTGTTCAATTGACGAAAACTGCAAATTTTGGTTGTTTAAGAACTCTTAAAATTGAAATGCCTACTGACTGATTTTACTGGGAATAATAATTCTGATGGTCAATTATGAGGTTTATTAATAATTAACGGATTAGTGACCCATCTGATGGCGATAAGCGGATTACCTGTCATCACAACTTTTAACACCTGTTGTAAACGTTAATTAGCTGAGGGTCATAAACTTGTCAGAAACATGAAGACAGGTAGAATTATAGTATTTTCATGCGAAAATATTTTTACACTTTCCAAATTTAAGTGACGAAATTGATTTGAAATACTTTCGTCATTTTGAAAACTGTTTCGTAAATGACGAAAATGACGAGCGCTAGCAAAATCACTGCATAAAGGGTTACTTTAAAAATAATGACAAAATGTTACTTGAATAAGTTATTTTATACATCTTTGAAAGAATTAGCAATAAAACTTATTTAAGGAACATATGTAAATGTTTTGGGTTACAAATTATAAATAATTTCAAGTCTTAATTAATTCACAAGTTTCTATTTATTTATATCTGTCTACCTCCAAGATTTTCAAGGAAAACGATATTTTAATAGTCCCAAGAGACCAGAAGCGTTGATATGAAAGATAAGTCGCCAGAAAGGCAATTAGTGTTTCAGAAGGATTAGATTTTATATTTCATGGGAAAAATAACCAGATGACTAAAAATTTGTTAAAACTAGTAAAATCTGTATACTTTGACACCTGTAAAAATAATATTCAGAAAAGTTACTTATATAAATAATTTTAAAATAGCCTCGTTTTCACCATTACTTGTATAGGTAATTTTAAAAGTTACTTGTTTAAGTAATGCCCCTGACTGTTGAAGCTAATTACAAATTCCCAAACAAAATAAAATCTAACCTTTATGACTTTTTTAATCAAACATGCATGTATTACATTTAATTTTTTAACTATATTCTTAAATGTAAATGCGTGATTAAGTCAATACCACTCCAAGTATACAAAAACTCACGAAGGTGTCAGTTTTATACAGCAGTATTTCCTAATGATATTAATTTGCCATCATCAAGTTTTTCCATGGACTTTCGGTATCAATCCATCCATCATCATTTTGGTATTTATCCATATTGTATATTGACTTTGATTGTTTTGTAGCAACCTACAATGGTGAGTCTATTCCATCATTACTTGTAAAGTTATTGGCTAGAGATAAAACTTCAGAAATGCAGATGGCAGCAGCAAGGTGTCTGACATACTTATGTAGAGGAGGGGCATTACAACCATCTAGTAATGTTATTATGTTTAAGGTAATTCAAGATATCCTTAAGACTTCTTGTATGAATTTTATAAAATATTCATCCAATATATTGGGTAATAGCTTTTCCAAAAATTGTTGGACGGAAAGAATTATTTCCTATGGATTTTTTTTTTTTGCATCTGAAAATTTTATTTTCACACTGGAAGAAATATAAGAATACTATGAAATGGCATTTGTCTTTCATTTCTTTCATATGATTAAATTGCTTTTAAAAAATGTGGAATTTGAAAATAGTTTATGGGTTCACAACACACCATAGCAGTCTTTGTCCGCCATTACTGGACCTCACAGATATTCTCAAAAAAAAATTTATGTCAGAGGAAAAAAATGTATGTTGCCTCAAAGCAAAAATAATTGTTGTATGACATCAATATTTGAATTGTGGCAAAATCTTAAGTAAAGTGTGACAGAATCCTAAATAAAGATAATGTCTAGCATTTTTGGATCTATTTTTCAGGCATTACCAACTGTGATAAGGATGTGTAAAAAGGACAGAACATTGGAAGAGAATGTAGAAGGAGCAGAAACATTAGCCTATCTTATCGAAGAAGATCCAGAACTACAAGGCATAGCAGCAATCTCAGACCACATTATCAAAACACTGGCAGAATATCTTAGGTATACGGATGTACAACAAATTAATTCTAGAACTACATACAAAAAGGTACGCAAGATTTTTTATTTTAATTCATTCAATGAATGTGGAGAAATAACTATGTGGTATCCAAAGATTATCAGACATCCTTCCTGAATGGAAAAAAAAAAGAAAATATTTTAAAAGTTTATAGGAATAGTAGTTTAACAATATTAAAATGATATGCGGGGTATATTTCAAGAAGATCTATGCCTGACTTAGCAGGTAACAGTATAAATGATATTTAGATATGACAAGGTTTCATATCTTGAAAGGAAGGCTTGGATTGAGTTTGGGGGTAATTGCCCCAAACATTCAGGAATTGGGGGCAAAAAAGGGGCCAAAAACCAGCAATTCCTAATTTCTAGACAATAACTTGTGTTTAAGTGTATGGATCTATCAGAATTTTTACTTCAAGGTTCCATATCACAAAGGGAAGGCTTGGATTGAGTTTGGGGGTCATTACTCAAGGGGTCATAAGTTGGGAGGGGATTTTTTCAAATTTTTGGATGTTCATATTTTGTTCTTTTGAGTTTTTTTTACAAAATTTAAAATTTAAAATTAAAAAAAAAAAAATTGGGGAAAAGGGGAGGGGGAGGAGGTGGAGTAAACATAAGTAATTTCATTAGAAAGAATAGTAATGAAAACATCAAAATGGTGGACAATAAAAATAGTTCGCAATTATAATCAATCAATCAAATAATTTTATAGGTGTAAATTCTAATACAGGAACGATACCAGCTGACATTTACAAAATACAAATACAAAATAAACAAAAACAATTATACAGAGACATATTTTCTCAATGATAAGAGACACATATTTTATATCTACATTGCGTGGAGGTGTTATTCATACTATATTATTAATTCAAGCTATTACAATAAGCTTTAATACTACAACAGTTCTTAACAACATTATGTTTGCTTTAAATGAATGTTGAATCATACATATTGCTTATTCCAGCTACACATACAGTACAAATGTCAGTATCATTACTTTTCAAAATGAAATTAAATTTATCTTGTTCAGACATATTAACAAAAGATGGAACTATATCACTTAAATTACAAAAGAGTATATTTCTATTAAATTCTAATGCTTTACATTTAATGAGGAAATGGAATTCATCTTCAATTCCATCCTTGCAAAGTGGACAAATTCTCTGTTCTAAAGGCGTTCTAGTATATCTACCAACTTCTATTAGTAATTTGCTATTACTAATTCTAATTTTTACCATTTTAGAAATAACACATTTGTTAAGGTCCAGTAGGAGATATATTTTCTAATTCGAAATTATTTTTAACTTTGCCATACAGTCTTAGTTTATTACCATGACTATCTTTATTAGATTCACAAAAGAGCTTGTTTCAGGATTTTACAATTCCTCCTCTAATTTCTTTTGAAATGAAAAAGTAATTTTGTCTTTGACATAGTATTTTGATTTTCCCAAACATGCTGAAAACCAAGTTTACCTAATAACACTTTTATTTTACTACAAAAACCATTAGACATGTTAAAATTTTCACTGTATGCTTTCTTTACCGTACTCTCACTATTCATATTAATGATATGAAGCCAGAAATTAATTGTATTTTATGTACCACATTAAGTATTGAATATTTCCTGAAATATTGCAATATGTAGGTAATATAATATGGCTGCGGTCTAGTATAATGTTATTTTTATATGCATTAAAATCTTAAATTTTAGGACATTAATTGGAGCAATGAATTGAAGCAAGCAGCTTTCAGGGCATTTGCCTCCCTTGGAGCTAATGATGAAGATATCAGGAAAAAGGTTTGTCAGGATTAGATAATTTTATTGATAATTATTGCTTATAAGAATATATTGTGAAATGCAGAAGGAAAGGATGACAATAACAATTATTTAAACTCACACTTTTTGTTGAGCCTGCGACTTTTGTCGCAAAAGCTAGACATAGCGATCCTACATTCCGTCGTCGTCTGCGGTGTCCACAAATATTCACTCTGTGGTTAAAGTTTTGAAATTTTAATAACTTTCTTAAACTATCCTGGATTTGTACCAAACTTGGACAGAAGCTTGTTTATGATCATAAGATAGTATCCAGAAGTAAATTTTGTAAAAAAAAAAAATCCTGTTTATCCGTATTTTACTTATAAATGGACTTACTTTTTCTGCCAGTTTACATGAAATTCACTCTTTGGTTAAAGTTTTAAAAATTTTAATAACTTTCTTAAACTATCCTGCATTTGTACCAAACTTGGTCAGAAGCTTGTTTATGATCAAAAGCTAGTATCTAGAAGGAAATTTTGTTAAAATTTTGTACCTGTTTATCGGTATTTTACTTATAAATGGACTTAGTTTATCTTCCAGTTAACATTACATGCAGTCTGCAGTTAAAGATTTAAAACATTTATTAGATTTATAAACTATGCTGGATTTTACCAAACTTGGACAGAAGCTTCTTACAATCAAAAGATTGTATCGAAGGAATATTGTTATTATTTTTTTTCGTTATTTTTGTTGAGCCTGCGATTAACAGCAAAAGTAGGCGAGACACTGGGTTCATGGAACCCTTACGAATTTTTATACGACAGCAAAAAATTTTGCGGTCGTATATTGGTATGACGTTGGCGTCGTCGTCCGTCCGTCGAAGACGCATTGGTTTCGCACTCTAATTTGAGTTTAAGTGAATGGATCTCTTTGAAATTTTACCATAAGGTTCAATATCACAAAAGGAAGGTTGGGATTGATTTTGGGGTTATGGTACCAACAGTTAAGGAATTAGGGGCAAAGGGGCCAAAATAAGCATTTTGTAACTTCCAGACATAACTGTGTGTTAGTGTATGGATCTCTCTGACATTGTACCACAAGGTTCCATATCACAAAGGGAATGCTGGGATTGATTTTGGGGGTAATTGCCTCAAAATTTTAGGAATTAGGGGCCAAAAGGGGCAAAAAACAAGCATTTTTAGCTCACCTGGCCCGAAGGGCCAAGTGAGCTTTTCTCATCACTTGGCGTCCGTCGTCCGTCGTCCGTCGTCCGTCGTCGTCTGTCGTCGTCTGGCCGTCAGTCCGTCGTCGTTAACTTTACAAAATCTTCTCCTCTGAAACTACTGGGCCAAATTTAACCAAACTTGGCCACAATCATCATTGGGGTATCTAGTTTAAAATTGTGTCCGGTGACCTGCCAAACCAACCAAGATGGCCGCCATGGCTAAAAATAGAACATAGGGTAAAATGTATATTTTGGCTTATAACTCTGAAACCAAAGCATTTAGAGCAAATCTGACATGGGTAAAATTGTTGATCAAGTCAAGATCTATCTGCCCTGAAATTTTCAGATGAATCAGACAATGGGTTGTTGGGTTGCTGCCCTGAATTAGTAATTTTAAGGATTTTTTCTGTTTTCGGTTATTATCTTGAAAATTATTACAGATAGAGATAAACTGTAAACAGCAATAATGTTCAGCAAAGTAAGATCTACAAATAAGTCAACATGATCAAAATGGTCAGTTGACCCTTAAGGAGTTATTGCCCTTTAAAGTATTTTTACCAATTTTTTAAATTTTGTAATCTTTTAAAAATCTTCTCTCTGAAACTACTGGACCAAATTCAACCAAACTTAGCCACAATCATTATTAGGGTATTTAGTTTAAAAATGTGTGCAGTGACCCAGCCAACCAACCAAGATGGCTGCCATGTCTAAAAATAGAACATAGGGTAAAATGTAGATTTTGGCTTGTAACTCTAAAACCAAAGCATTTAAAGCAAATCTTACAGTGATTAACTTGTTTATCAAGTAAATATCTATCTGCCCTCAAATTTTCAGATGAATTGGACAATTGGTTGTTGGGTTGCTGCCCTGAATTGGTAATTTTAAGGAAATTTTGCCGTTTTGGTTATTATCTTGAAAATTATTACAGATAGAGATAAACTGTAAACAGCAATAATGTTCAGCAAAGTAAGATCTCAAAAATTGAATTCTTGGGGTTCTTTGGTATGCTGAATCTAACCATGTGTTTAGATTTTGGATATTGGACCATAATAGGTGAATGTCCTATTTAAAATTTTTAAGTTCTTAGACCACATTTATTCTGTGTCAGAAACCTATGCTGTGTCAAATATTTAATCACAATCCAAATTCAGAGCTCTATCAAGCTTGAATGTTGTGTCCATACTTGCCCCAACTGTTCAGGGTTCGACCTCTGTGGTGTATCAAGCTGTCTCATGCAGACATTTATTCTTCCTGTTAACATTATATACAGTCTGCAGTTAAAATTTTTAAAACATTTATTAGATTCATAAACTATTTCATTAACTGTAAATCTATTACGTTATTCCCCTTCACACTGAAAACATAGACAACAGCAAAAGTAGGCGAGACACTGGGTTCCACAGAACCCTTACAAATTTTAATCATCTTTTCATTGTGAATATTGGCATAACATGCATAATAATAATTTCAATAAATCAAATAAGTCAACATGATCAAAATGGTCAGTTGACCCCTTTAGGAGTTATTGCCCTTTAAAGTAATTTTTACCAATTTTTGTAAATTTTGTAATCTTTACAAAATCTTCTCCTCTGAAACTACTTGACTAAATTCAACCAAACTTAGCCACAATCATTATTAGGGTATTTAGTTTAAAAATGTGTATGGTGACCCAGCCAACCAACCAAGATGCTGCCATGGCTAAAATAGAACATAGGGGTAAAATGTAGATAAAACATAGGTTTCAAACGCACTTTTTAGTCTTATATCTCTGAAACTAAACGACAGTACAACAGTTGCATTTATCATGCATCAATTGTAAATAAAAATATCAGGTGAGCGACACAGGGTCCTTGGATCCTCTAGTTCTAGTTTCTTGACAATAACTTGTGTGTAAGTGTATGGATCTTTCTGAAATTGTACTACAAGGTTCTATATCACAAAGGAAAGCTGTAAGTGAGTTTGGGGTAATTGCCTGAAACGTTTAGGAATTAGGGGCCAAAAGGGGCCAAAAATAAGCATTCTCTAGTTTCCAGACAATAACTTGTGTTCAAGTGTATGGATCTCTCTGAAATTGTACTGCAAGGTACCAATCCTGAAAGGGAAGGCTGGGATTGAGTTTGGGGTGATGAATCATAAGGCCCAAGACCACAATTAATGATCCCGCTTTGTTGTCCACGAATATAGTTCCTTTTAATTAGAGTGTATTTTTCTTAATTTTTTTTCTTTCCTTCCTCACTCATTTCTTAGATTTTTGGATGGAAATGAAAGAAGAGAGTGAAATAAACTTTGGATGTTGTATTTTAACTGATTTTGGAAAGAGTGATAAGGCCAGGTGCAAAAGGTGAAATTTACATTTTGAACATCTCTTGACTTGTCCATAGGGGTATGGATGTGTATTGGCTAAATTTGTAAGATGTAAACGTTCAATTTTCTGAAACTTGGATATATTTTTGGACTCGTACTGTACATTACACACACAAAATATTTGACAAATAGAATAGGTGCGTTTTTTAATGAAACAAAACGTTATAAAGAACTAATAGAATTTAATTGTGGTCTTGGGCCATAAGGGGTTCAAAAATTTGGGGGATTTTTTCTTTTCCTTTTTTCTTTTTTTTTCTTTAAAATTTTCCATTTTAAGGTGTTTATTTCTGATTTATATTTAAAAGCAAATAATAATGATATGGCAGGAGATACACACCAAACAGGATGTGTAAATTATTATATAATAAGTATTGTGCAATAGCAAGATATTTTCAATTGCACAGTATTGCGCAATAGCAAGAAATCTTCAATTGCACAGTATTGCTAATAGCAAGAAATATCCAATAGCACAATATTGCGCAATAGCAAGAAATTGTCAATTGTACAGTATTGCGCATAATAGCAAAAATATTCAATTGCACAGTATTGTGCAAAGAAGATACTTTGTATAAATTGCTTATTTCTTGACCAATTTCATTGGGTTTTATTCTTGAACTCTTGGGGTTTCCTTAATATGCTGAATCTAACCGTGTATTAAGTTTTTGGATTTTGGGCCCGTTTTGAATTGGTCCACATTGAGGTCCAAAGGGTCCAAAATTAAACTTTGTTTGATTTCATCAAAATTGAATTATTGGGGTTCTTTGATATGCCGAATCTAACCGTGTATTAAGATTCTTAATTATTGGTCCCGTTTTCAAATTGGTCTACATTAAGGTCCAAAGGGTCCAAAATTAAACTTAGTTTGATTTAACAAAATTGAATTCTTAGGGTTCTTTGATATGCTGAGTCTAAACATGTATTTAGATTTTTGATTATGGGCCCAGTTTTCAAGTTGGTCCAAATCGGGTTCAAAATTAAACTTTGTTTGATTTCAACAAAAATTGAATATATGGGGTTCTTTGATATGCTGAATCTAACCATGTATTTAGATTTTTGATTTTTGGGCCCTGTTATCAACTTTGTCCACATTGAGGTCAAAAGGGTCCAAAATGAAACTTTGTTTGATTTCATCAAAATTGAATTCTTGGGGTTCTTTGGTATGCTGAATCTAACCATGTGTTTAGATTTTGGATATTGGGTCATAATAGGTGAATGTCCTATTTAAAATTTTTAAGTTCTTAGACCACATTTATTCTGTGTCAGAAACCTATGCTGTGTCAAATATTTAATCACAATCCAAATCCAGAGCTCTATCAAGCTTGAATGTTGTGTCCATACTTGCCCCAACTGTTCAGGGTTCGACCTCTGCGGTCGTATCAAGCTGTGTCCTCATGGAGCATTTTATTCTTCCTGTTAACATTATATACAGTCTGCAGTTAAAATTTTTAAAACATTTATTAGATTCATAAACTATTTCATTAACTGTAAATCTATTACGTGCATTCCCTTTCACACTGAAAACATAGACAACAGCAAAAGTAGCGAGACACTGGGTTCCACAGAACCCTTACAAATTTTAATCATCTTTTCATTGTGAATATTGGCATAACATGCATAATAATAATTTCAATAAAATCTGTAATTATGATAATTATTGGTTTTACTAATTTTGATACATAAAAGAGATTTATATTTATTAGATCTATAAATTTTGAAATTAGCGTTATACTACATCATGAACAAGGAGACACATAAGATAATCTTACATTATTGTCGATTATTAAAGATTCTCAACACTAACTACACACTTTAGATTCTGGCTAACAGTTGTCATGAAGTATGGATTGAAAAATTTCAAAAATCATGAGGCGCCATTGGGAATTTTACTGAAAATTGAGGCCACATAAACTTCTCCTGGAAGCTTTTTAGGGCAAAGTCGAGAATCCTAGGGTCATATTATCGCTCACTTTCCCAGGTGTGGTGACCCTGAAAAGTGAAATGATTCTTTTATATTATAACCTATTTAGCCTTTAAGTTCAAGATTCAATGTGAATTGTTTTTGGTTTTATAGATAATTGAAACAGAGAATTTGATGGATCACATCATATCAGGAATGAACAGTGAGGATATCAAAGTAAAAGCAGCAGCCGTCAGATGTCTCCATAGTCTCTCCAGATCTGTACAACAACTAAGGACAACCTTCCAAGATCATGTTGTTTGGAAGCCATTAATGAATGTAGGTAGTGGTTAGATATGAATATAAAGGAGTCACAGGGGCTGTTGTAGAGACAAGCCTTGCTGTTTAGTGTAATTTGTTTTAGCAAATTGTTTAATATATACTGTGTCAACTCTCAGGATAATGTAGTGAAGATAATAAAGAGCAGCGCTAGAATGTCTGTTTCTTTTATTTTTGTTTATTTGGCAGGATATCTTGGGAATATTGTCCTGCACAACCTATATCCTTGTTCCCAGTTTCCCACCCCCTAAAACGTATTTTGTTCAGAAATGAACGATTACATCTGATACTATTGGATTTGTGGGGAATAACAAATATTTCTCCTTTTTTTCGGGGTTTCATTTTTGACTAAGAATGTTTTAGCTGATGTCTTGTGTTAAAAAATATTACGTCTCTTTAATCATAAAGTAGATATTCATACTAGTGAAAGTTAAATGTGTTCGTCAACAAACTTTAGAGTATATTGATTCTTCTGAAGTTAATTCTACTGTAATGTACAACAGAAAATGCTTTTATGCTTTTATGCTTTTTATTTACAGATGATACAGAATGGACCAGAAGATTTATTAGTGATTACCTCCTCAACATTATGCAATCTTTTGTTGGAATTTTCCCTGGGAGGAAGTGAATACCCCAGAAAGGTGATTAATTTTCATGATGATAGTAATTTTGTTTTTGTCTTGCCTCGACAAAAGTCGCAGAATATGAGACATAGGGATTACAATCCAGCGGGCAGCGTAAACTATTTGTATTAAGCTTTATATTTTAGAGGTTAGTAGACCTGGAGGCTTAATACCTTGTATACAGATGTTTTATGTGATGAAGTTTCCGTCTGTTATATGTCTGTTGCCCTTGAACTCATTTTCATGGTTAACGACTGCATGAAAAAAAGTTATGTGAATTTCTTATTATTAGTAATAGGATAACAGTATTTGGTATGTAGATTCCTTGCAACGTCTACATGGCGTCAGACATGGTTCACCTGACCTCGACCTCATTTAATGGATCAGAGATTTACGTTAAAGTTACATGATTAGGTTTGTTTCTGAAAATGAGGTCAGGTCAAGTGAACCCTGGTATATGTCTGTCTAGCAGGGTTCACTTGACCTTGACCTCATTTTCATGGTTCATTGGTCAATGTTTAGTTTTCCTGGTTAAGTCGGTTTCTCAGGTACTATAAGCAATATGGTCAACTATATGATGTATGGAATGATTGTAAGGTGTACATGTCTGTCTGGCAGGTTTCTTATGTTATATACTATGAGCAAAGTTATGCTCGTCTTTTATTTTCTATATTTAACCCTGTGATACCTTTGTCAGGTGGTAGTGTAGGGGTATGTAAAATCCTGTATTGAAAACAAATAAAACATAAAAAATGGTTTCATCTCTACTTTACCTCATTTTCATGGTTTATTGGTCAATGTTAAGTTTCAGTAGTAAGGTCCTATAAGCAATAGGTCAACTATATTTGGTGTATGTAATGATTGTAAGGTGTACATGTCTGTCTGGCTTAGTTTATCTGACCTTGACTCATTTTCATGGATCATTGATAATGTTATGTTTATGTGATACTTTTGGTAAAACTTTTTCTTTAGGACCATCAACATAAAATAAATTATGAGTAGTAAATAGGCAAGACATATCAGCACTCTTGTTATTCATATTTCATAAGATGTATGGTCATGATGTTTAAATTGAACATATCCACTATTTTGAGTTTAGCATTTTTGAGGAGTAATGGTCATTTAACATCTGTCTTTATCAGTTTTTTTTTTCACATTTGGCCATATTGTACCATCATATTAGATTTGAATAATTTCTACACAGTACATTTTCTTACTGTACTTTAATGTTGAGTTGAATTAATTTTCTATGATCTGATGATCTGTTGATCTGTTGTTTATTTGATGCCAATGTTTTATTGATTAAAGCAGCATGTGGCAGGTGGGTTTGACTCGAATCTTAATTGAGTAGGGTTGCCAGACAGTCTGCAGTTAAAATTTTTAAAACATTTATTAGATTCATAAACTATTTCATTAACTGTAAATCTATTACGTGCATTCCCCTATCACACTGAAAACATAGACAACAGCAAAAGTAGGCGAGACACTGGGTTCCACGGAACCCTTACAAATTTTTAATCATCTTTTCATTGTGAATATTGGCATAACATGCATAATAATAATTTCAATAAAAATCTGTAATTATGATAATTATTGGTTTTACTAATTTTAATACATAAAAAGAGATTTATATTTATTAGATCTATAAATTTTGAAATTAGTGTTATACTACAACATGAACAAGGAGACACATAAGATAATCTTACATTATTGTCGATTATTAAAGATTCTCAACACTAACTACACACTATAGATTCTGGCTAACAGTTGTCATGAAGTTTGGATTGAAAAATTTTCAAAAATCATGAGGCGCCATTGGGGAATTTTACTGAAAATTGAGGGCCACATAAACTTCTCCTGGAAGCTTTTTTAGGGCAAAGTCGAGAATCCTAGGGTCATAATATCGCTCACTTTCCCAGGTGTGGTGACCCCTGAAAAGTGAAATGATTCTTTTATATTATAACCTATTTAGCCTTTAAGTTGGAAGATTCAATGTGAATTGTTTTTGGTTTTATAGATAATTGAAACAGAGAATTTGATGGATCACATCATATCAGGAATGAACAGTGAGGATATCAAAGTAAAAGCAGCAGCCGTCAGATGTCTCCATAGTCTCTCCAGATCTGTACAACAACTAAGGACAACCTTCCAAGATCATGTTGTTTGGAAGCCATTAATGAATGTAGGTAGTGGTTAGATATGAATATAAAGGAGTCACAGGGGCTGTTGTAGAGACAAGCCTTGCTGTTTAGTGTAATTTGTTTTAGCAAATTGTTTAATATATACTGTGTCAACTCTCAGGATAATGTAGTGAAGATAATAAAGAGCAGCTAGAATGTCTGTTTCTTTTATTTTTGTTTATTTGGCAGGATATCTTGGGAATATTGTCCTGCACAACCTATATCCTTGTTCCCAGTTTCCCACCCCTAAAACATATTTTGTTCAGAAATGAACGATTACATCTGATACTATTGGATTTGTGGGGAATAACAAATATTTCTCCTTTTTTCGGGGTTTCATTTTGACTAAGAATGTTTTAGCTGATGTCTTGTGTTAAAAAATATTACGTCTCTTTAATCATAAAGTAGATATTCATACTAGTGAAAGTTAAATGTGTTCGTCAACAAACTTTAGAGTATATTGATTCTTCTGAAGTTAATTCTACTGTAATGTACAACAGAAAATGCTTTTATGCTTTTATGCTTTTTATTTACAGATGATACAGAATGGACCAGAAGATTTATTAGTGATTACCTCCTCAACATTATGCAATCTTTTGTTGGAATTTTCCCCTGGGAGGGAAGTGAATACCCCCAGAAAGGTGATTAATTTTCATGATGATAGTAATTTTGTTTTTTGTCTTGCCTGCGACAAAAGTCGCAGAATATGAGACATAGGGATTACAATCCAGCGGCGGCAGCGTAAACTATTTGTATTAAGCTTTATATTTTAGAGGTTAGTAGACCTGGAGGCTTTATACCTTGTATACAGATGTATTATGTGATGAAGTTTCCGTCTGTTATATGTCTGTTGCCCTTGACCTCATTTTCATGGTTCACGACTGCATGAAAAAAAAGTTATGTGAATTTCTTATTATTAGTAATAGGATAACAGTATTTGGTATGTAGATTCCTTGCAACGTCTACATGGCCGTCAGACATGGTTCACCTGACCTCGACCTCATTTAATGGATCAGAGATTTACGTTAAAGTTACATGATTAGGTTTGTTTCTGAAAATGAGGTCAAGGTCAAGTGAACCCTGGTATATGTCTGTCTAGCAGGGTTCACTTGACCTTGACCTCATTTTCATGGTTCATTGGTCAATGTTTAGTTTTCCTGGTTAAGTCGGTTTCTCAGGTACTATAAGCAATATGGTCAACTATATATGATGTATGGAATGATTGTAAGGTGTACATGTCTGTCTGGCAGGTTTCTTACGTTATATACTATGAGCAAAGTTATGCTCGTCTTTTATTTTCTATATTTAACCCTGTGATACCTTTGTCAGGTGGTAGTGTAGGGGGTATGTAAAATCCTGTATTGAAAAACAAATAAAACATAAAAAAAGGTTTCATCTCTACTTTACCTCATTTTCATGGTTTATTGGTCAATGTTAAGTTTCAGTAGTAAGGTCCTATAAGCAATAGGTCAACTATATTTGGTGTATGTAATGATTGTAAGGTGTACATGTCTGTCTGGCTTAGTTTATCTGACCTTGACTCATTTTCATGGATCATTGATAATGTTATGTTTATGTGATACTTTTGGTAAAACTTTATCTTTAAGACCATCAACATAAAATAAATTATGAGTAGTAAATAGGCAAGACATCAGCACTCTTGTTATTCATATTTCATAAGATGTATGGTCATGATGTTTAAATTGAACATATCCACTATTTTGAGTTTAGCATTTTTGAGGAGTAATGGTCATTTAACATCTGTCTTTATCAGGTTTTTTTTTCACATTTGGCCATATTGTACCATCATATTAGATTTGAATAATTTCTACACAGTACATTTTCTTACCGTACTTTAATGTCGAGTTGAATTAATTTTCTATGATCTGATGATCTGTTGTTTATTTGATGCCAATGTTTTATTGATTAAAGCAGCATGTGGCAGGTGGGTTTGACTCCAATCTTAATTGAGTAGGGTTGCCAGTTTTCCTGCCGAAGGTAGGTGGTTCTCATTATGCACTCTGGCTCCCTCCGCCAGTCAAAACTGGCCTCTGCAAATTACTCAATAGTGCTGAAAGTGGCATTTAACACCAACAATCAATCAATCATTGTATAAAGACAAATTGTGTATGATGTAAATGAAAAGTACTCTCTATTGCAACAAAAATTAATAACTCTGATTGTGATCATTTTCAGGCAAGAAGTTTATGAAACTTAAATTTTTATCCATGAATCAAAAATAATATATAGTGAAACAAACATTTTCTGAAAGTACAGATAAAGCTAAATGGTTCCAAAAATATTGATAAACGTGTTACAGTTTTCTGAAAACTGATATAACTGCTACACACATGTTCCTTAGTTTTTAGAAAGGAAGAAGCGTTTTGGGGTATCCCTACTTTAATTATCTTAAATAATCACTAATTGACTCTAACATTGCTTGTTTTAAAGTAGTTAAAACAGGGATCAGCACATATATTTAGACCTTATACAGAACAGAAGTAAGAAATATGTTTGAATCAGGCACAATTCATTGTGTGATTTTGATATTGAGACATTTAAGTTACCGAAATTGCGCGTTTATTTTCTAGGCAATATTGGATACTGGAGCAATTGGCATCCTGGTAACGCTGACAGGAAGAAATGAATCTGAACTTAGACTGAATGGAATATGGGGGTTGATGGTAAAGTGTTTAAATTCTTATCTCCTCATGATTATATGTATATCATGGAATTTGTTTATTCTTATTTGATTAGACTGTGGATTCTTCAGGTGTACCAATGTTACTGTGGATGGATCTCAGGTCTGTGGATATTTTATGTCCTGTCATTATAGCAATACTTATTTTCATTTCATTGAACATCTAAAATATAGTATATCCATCCTTATATAGTTATGAAATGTATGAAATTTGGTATCTCTGATGAAATGTAAATATTCCAGTTATAAAAAAATCATATAAAAGTTGTGCTTTATCTTTTTTATCAAAAATATTGTAAATGAAGAAAGTTTATATTTTGATAATTCGAAACAAGTCTGTTGCAATATGAAAATATGCAATTAAATATATCATGTACAGCAAATATTTACAAGATAATGGTACAAGTTGATTTAGATATTTTACACAAAATATTAGCCAACCAATCAAATCCAATAATACACACAAATTCAAGAATAATATAAAAGTAATACTCTAGGACTTTTTTTTGTAGAATATGGCTTTTCAATCAGAATTAAAAGTCAAGTCACAAATTATTGAGGCCATTGGAACAGAACAGTTATTCAAGCTCTTGTCAGATCCAGATCCAAACATTCTGATGAAGACATTAGGTTTAATTCGTAATCTATTATCAGGCAAACCAGTAAGTGATTTTTTACTTTTTTTGTCCTGCACGAATTTGTAGTAACATTTTAAATGTTGATAACACTGTTAATTGGCAGTAGTTCTTAAATGGGGCCTTGGTGGCTGAATGGTCTAAGTAGTCCAACTACTGTATCACTAGCCTGTCAATGCACGTGGCAGGTGTACTTGACTCCAATCTTAATTGAATAGGATTGTCAGTTATGCTGCTGAAGGTCAGTTGTTCTCTTTGTCTTCCTCCACCAATAAAAACTGACCACTAGGAAATAGCCAATACTACTGAAAGTGGCGTTAAACACCAATCAATCATTTCTTGAATAGGATAAATCAAGTTGTGTTACTTATGATGCTGACCTCAGATATACACACTGTTTTGTTGAAATGCAACAGATTCTGCTCATTCAAAACATATTTTTTATTGAAGTTGAAATTGAACTTTAATTTGATGTTAATTTCCTAGCTTTTGAATTCTGCTTCTTCTCTCCCTCAGAAATATTTCTACTTGAGATGACACTCAGAAATATACTAGTTTTTCTAATTGTTGAAGGCCTTACTTACATTGACAAAAAATCTACATCATTTGGTCTGTGGTGGATAGTTGTCTCATTGGCAATTGTACCACATCCTTTTATTATTATACTATCAAGATATCTCCTTATATCCATTAACATATAATATACATTGTACTTACAGCATATAGACAGTATAATGAGTGTGTATGGTACACAGATAATGCAGGCAGTTGTCTTTATATTGGAAGGAGACCATTCATCAGATATTAAGGAACAAGTGAGTACTTACATGGCAGACCAAAAAGCCTAAGGGTATGATATCCTTTCCTTTAAACTATTTATAGACCAATTTCAAGTTGTTTTTATACGACCGCAAAAAATTTGCTATCGTATATTGCTATCATGTCGTCGTCCAAAGACATTTGGTTTCCGGAAAATAACTTTAATATAAGTGAATGGATCTCTATGAAATTTAACCGAAAGGTTCAATAGCACAAAAGGAAGGTTGGGATTGATTTTATGAGTTTTGGTCCCAACTCTTTAGGAAATAGGGGTCAAAAAGGGGCCAAAAAAGGCATTTCTCTAGTTTCCGGACAATAACTTGTGTATAAGTGTATGGATCTCTATGAAATTGTACCACAAGGTTCCATACCACAAAGTGAAGGTTGGGATTGACTTTGGGGTTATGGCCCAAAGCATTCAGGAATTAGGGGCAAAAAAAGGGGGGAAAAACAAGGTTTTTCTGGTTAATGGACAATTACTTAAGTATTAGTCTATGGATCTCTATGAAATTGAAACACAAGGTTCCATACCACAAAGGGAAGGTTCCTAAAAGGGTCCAAAATTAAACTTTGTTTGAATTCATGGTTTTTTTATACGACCACAAAAATTTGCATTTGTATAATGCTATCATGTCGGCGTTGTCGGCGTCCGAAGACACATTTGGTTTCCGGACAATAACTTTAGTTTAAGTGAATGGATCTCTATGAAATTGTACCACAAGGTTCCATATCACAAAGGGAAGGCTGGGATTGAGTTTGGGGGTAATTGCCCCAAACGTTCAGGAATTAGGGGCAAAAACGGAGCCAAAAACAAGCATTTTTCTAGTTTCCAGACAATAACTTGTGTATAAGTGTATGGATCTCTCTGAAATTGTACTACAAGGTTCCATACCACAAAGGGAAGGCTGGGATTGAGTTAGGGGGTAATTGCCCCAAACGTTTAGAAATTAGGGGCAAAAAAGGGGCCGAAAACAAGCATTTTTCTAGTTTTCAGACAATTTATGGAACTCTCTGAAATTGTACATTTTTCCTGAAAAAAAAATAATCTTCAAAATTTCAAAAAAGATTGGGGGTGGGGGCTGGTTCAATAAATTTTGGGGTGGATTTTTTTTCAAATTTTTTGGGGGATCATATTTTTGGTCTTCAAAATTTTTTTGAAAAAATTTTTTAGGGGGTTTTCAATTTTTTTGGGGGGTTCTTACATTTTTTCTTCAAGATTTTTTCCAAAATTTATTTTGGGGGGACCACTTTTTGGGGGTTTCAATATTGTTTAGGGGTCATACTTTTTTCAAAAAATTTTTTTTTTGTGAGGGACAAATTTTTGGGGGGATTTTTTTTTCATAATTTTTTGTTTTCTTTTTCCAAAATTTTCCATTTTTACATTGATTATTTCTGATTTGAACACCGGTATACTGCTGTTGCCTTTATTTTATTTATCATATATTTAGTAGTAAATACAGTAGTTTTGAATATTTGATAAATAGCCTGCTGTTTTAATCTGTATGGCTCAACTTTGACGTACACCCTTTATCACACCCCTTTATCGCATGCCTACCCTTTATCACACCCCTACAGGGATTTCTCGTTTATGACAGTAGTGATTCGACTAAATTTACATGAAGTCCATGTTTAAATTTATGCAAGCTTCTCAACTTTTCTGTATCTCTTTCAAATAAAATCCAGAAGATTATATAGTGAAATATTTTTCTTCGATGGGTCCCAAATGAAACGGTCATTACATTAGGGCATGAAGTCATTGTTTGGCATGTGACGTCACAGACGTCAAGCTTTCATATTTTCTGGCACACGAAATGCAACCATAAAAAACTTAGGTAGCAAGAGGGTTAAAATTTGAATTTGATATTTCAGAAGTGCACATTTTACTCACCAGCCTCAAAGAAGTCTCTTGTTTATTACAGTATACTTGTTATTAAATTGTTGGTTTATTGTTACTATTTTTTTTTTATTAACAGGTTTTATTCAGAATGTGTTTTATATATAGTACAACATTATAGGATAAAAAGAACTCAATGAAATACCATACAAAACACAAACAAAAACAAAAAAATACAATAAACAAAATATATTTATGGACAACAGGACACAAATTGTAAGGTACAAAAAATGTAACCCAGGTGCTTTGGGTGAATAAGCAGTTCCTATTTATGATAAAGCTTTTAAAACAAGGCAACAATCAATCTGAAGGTAACCCAGGTGCTTTGGATCAGTAAGCAGTTCCTAAATACTCTCCTGTTTAAATACATGATAAAGTGTATAAAATATTATTCTCTATATAAAAGCAACAAATACTGATATGGCAGGAGATACACACCAAACAGGGTGTGTAAATTATAATATATAACAGATTAACTAAGTATTGTGCAGCACAGTATTGCGCAATAGCAAGAAATCTTCAATTGAAAATAAAACAAATCTTTTAACCAATTTCAGTGGGATTAAATTAAGTCTTTAATTTTTGGGGGTTCTAACCTTGTATTACTATTTTGGATATTGGGCCACCTTTTAAAATTGGTCTACATTGAGGTCCAAAGGGTCCAAAATTTTCATCAAAAACTGAATTATTGCGGCTCTATGATATGCTGAATCTTATTGTGCATTTAGATTTTTAACTTGCCCCAACTGTTCAGGGTTTGACCTCGGCGGTCATATCAGGCTGCATTTTATTTTCTTATATGCTGAATCTAACCATGGAATTAGATTTTGGATATTGGACCATTAAGTAGATTAAATGTCCCATTTCAAATTTTAGAGTTATCTGACCACATTTATTCTGTGTCAGAAATCTATAATGTGTCAAATATTTAATCACTATCCAAATTCAGAGCTGTATCAAGCTTGAATATTGTGTCCATCTTTGTCCCAACTGTTCATAGTTCAACCTCTGCGGTCGTATGCAGCTGCTTCAGGCAGAGTGATTTTTTATGAATGAGTTTCACAGGTTGACACAAGGTCAAGTGGTGTAAAGTACGTCATTGAACAATCGATTCTTAGTACTTCTTACTATATGAATTCACTATTTTTACCTGTTTTGAAAATTGTATATTTCATAACAATTTCTCATTTGATTTTTCTTATGTGTGTGTTTGTTTGATTATTTTGTAATTCTTTGTTTGTTATATTTCAATGTATTTCATGAGGGCCTCAGGGAAGATTAGTTTTGTAGCTAACTGTGTAACTCTCTTTAAATAAAGAATTATTATTATTATTATTATTATTACTGTGACATAATAACATAAGCATTATGACATAGGAAATGTACGGGAAAGTGCATGAATTTGAAAGTCATTTATAAAAGGTATATAAAATTAGCAAAAAAAAGGGGTGAACATCTCTGTTTCCAGTCAAGTATTATACCTTCTCTTTTAACATCTGGATCCTCCCTCTGACTTATATAGATCGCCTAAGCCAGATTTGCACAATGTTTTGGAATTTTTGTGTTTTCAATGCTCTTCAATGCTCTTCAACTAAGTTATTGATTTGACCTTCCTACTCTTTTGATTCAAGCACCTCTGATCAGTCTTATGTTATATATGACAAGGTTAATAGTATTGACATACTGTAAATTCAGAAATTATTGCAAAGTTTTATTAATGTGAATCGTGCGACTAGATGAGTATCGCAATAATAATAACTCGCATTCTGATATTTAATACATATAACGGTTTGCAGATTTTCCTGGAATTGCAATAATTAATCTCACATTTTTGTCCATTCTTCCAAAATCACAATAATAAATGCACACAGTAATTTCTGAATTAACAGTTATTATAATACACATATAAGTATCCATAATGAATCAGATCTTGATACCTATTGACCCTACTGGAACTTAAAACTGGTTTAACCCTACCTATACCAGGTCAGGCTATCTTGCCCATGTGTTGTTGTTAGTCTTTGTTTGTACATCCCCCCAAATTGTTTTTGGAGAAGTAGTGTGCTGGTAGTTGGTGTGGTTTGTTGTACTGTCCAATATTTTTGATAATTCCTGTTACCTTTTTATTAAACATGATAATTCCTGTTACCTTTTTTATTAAACATGATAATTCCTGTTACCTTTTTTATTAAACATGATAATTCCTGTTACCTTTTTTATTAAACATGATAATTCCTGTTACCTTTTTTATTAAACATTATTATTCCTGTTACCTTTTTTATTAAACATGATAATTCCTGTTACCTTTTTATCAAACATGATAATTTCTGTTACCTTTTTTATTAAACATGATAATTCCTGTTACCTTTTTTATCAAACATGATAATTCCTGTTACCTTTTTTATTAAACATGTCAAACATCATTACTTTATTTGAAATTAGTCAAATTTTATTAAATGTTTAGTTCTTCCAATATGCTTGGTTCCAATCATTATCTTTCAGTCAAAGTGTTTTGGTTTTAGGTGACATTATTTGACGTCATTTGTGTGTTTGTCAGGCATAAAATATTACGTCAGTAAGTTGAGCTAAGGGATGAATATTCTAATGGGGATACTTCCTCATGACTGCTTTGATAACTGTTTTTAAATGATAAAATTGATAAATTTCTTAAGGCAGGGTTGGATAATGTACATAAGAATAAAGATGGGTGTTTGAAAAATGTCAAGCAGTCACAATTACTTTATCAGTTCAAAGATGCAGGGATCCAATTAGCCCATAAAACTTTTAAATGACATGAGAAATCAGCGTATAGTAAAAGAGTATTTCTGGTAATGGAAATGATATGGATCAAATGTAATATGTCCTCATGTTAGAGTGATATGATATAAAGTATGCGTTTGTCAAAAATTATATAATAAGGTTTACATTTTCAAGATCTTAATATATAGGGTCAATCTGGGGTACCTGGTACCCTATGCTCCTATGGAGTCCGAGCTGCTCACCCCTCATAGAAACAAGTGCACCTTCCCTCATAGTGGGTACATTCTTATCTAGAGGAAATACTTAACCTTGACTTCATCATTATGGTTCATTATTATTATACTTATTTGCACAATGTCAGTTTATAAATTACTATTTAAGATCTTCTATTGTAAATTCAGAAATTATTGTGTGCATTTATTATTGCGATTTGTGGACAATTGAAACAAATGCGAGTTAATTATTGGGATTGCTGGAAATGCTACACAGTAATAATGCTGTCAAAAAAAATTAAAATGTGAGTTTTTATTTTTTAGACACATATCTTGTCGCAATTTACGCAATAATAAAACATCGCAAACATTTCTGAATTTACGGTATCTGATCAGAGTGATCAGTTTTATTATTTATAGATGTGAACAAAAGGATATTTGAGATAAATGGCAGTTAGATTGCAACCCAACATTGCAATTTTGATAAATGTATTTTGACCTGTGACTTAACAGATTTTATTTTTAAAATTAAGTCATAATCAGTAAGCTCAATATTTCTGTCTGTGTGTCCACTCTTGTTACTATGTTCCTTTGTAGGGAGATGACAATTGTTTATAACAGTAATCTTTATACTTGTAGACATTGTGCATATTGACCAATGTTGCTGATGGTGATGATTCTAAAGGTTATATAATGGAAAATGAAGATGTGCTGAAAAAATTAATGACATACATGGTGAGTAATGTATTGGCATATCGGAATACAGGGCTGCCAAGTCTCACACATTTAGCGTGAGACTCACGCATTTTCATGCTTATTTGGCGGCATTTTCCTTTGATCTATTGTTTTTTCTCTTTGATCTTTACGATTTTGGCCAAATCTCATGCATTTGCATTATTAAAAGTTGGCAGAACTGGTAATATCGATTGTTTCATATATTTTTTCCATAAGGGAGGTAGCTATTTAAAAGACAGTTAAAATCAGTTTTTAATGTTATATATATTCAGTTTAGTTTAGGAAGTCTTGGCATTCTATTTATTTTGTTCTTAATTGTAATATCTAGTGCCCTTTCTGGTATGTAAACAAAGCTGGTTTTTACATGGCACAAATATTTTTGACATGTGGACATATTAATTCGACCTGTTGATACTATTTTTAATACTTTTTGTTATTTTATATTAATATGGATCTTGTCTGTATACCAGCTTTGATTATTTGGAATATCTACTAATTTTCACTTCTTCGTACTACATTTGTATTAACATCAAGATTATTCTCCTTTAATCTGTACAGGGAAGTTTTATTGTTGATATTTACCCTTATGTATCTAGTGTTAAATTAGGTATTTATATGACAGACCTTTCTTGGTATTCCTAATTATTGGAAGATTTTATATAGACAGAAAAAGTATACCTAAAACGACAAAGTTATTTTTCATTTACCTGTATATATTATGAAACCGGTTTTTCAAAAGTGATTATTTTCTAAGGGTTTAATATTTCATGGTAGTGTTTTGCCATGGCTTTATTTGGACTTGTTTGTTTGCTTTTGGCCTTGAATGGTTGTCCCTAATATTTTATTAACTATGTATTTACTTTCAGGTATCACAGATCAATTTATTCGTTCATAGTGTGTTAATTTACGTTTTGATTGAGTTAAGCCTTCCAATTGATGTTTTATCGTGTGTTTTCTATGTTGTGATGTTATACTATTGTTTCAGAAAAAGGGAGAAGGTTTGGTACCATTAAACG
Source organism: Mytilus coruscus (assembly GCA_017311375.1). Classification (NCBI taxonomy): domain Eukaryota; kingdom Metazoa; phylum Mollusca; class Bivalvia; order Mytilida; family Mytilidae; genus Mytilus; species Mytilus coruscus. The sequence goes on along the minus strand of CM029596.1, from coordinate 87,975,166 downwards.
TTTAATCCGCTGCAAATGTTTGCACCTGTCCTAAGTCAGGAATCTGATGTACAGTAGTTGTCGTTTGTTTATGTAATTTATACGTGTTTCTCGTTTCTCGTTTTTTATATATACTAGACCGTTGGTTTTACCGTTTGAATGGTTTTACACTAGTACTTTTGGGGCCCTTTATAGCTTGTTCGGTGTGAGCCAAGGCTCCGTGTTGAAGGCCGTACATTGACCTATAATGGTTTACTTTTATAAATTGTTATTTGGATGGAGAGTTGTCTCATTGGCACTCACACCACATCTTCCTATATCTATATGTACAAATATTGTCTATGTACTTGTGCATTATTAATATTATACTTCCACTCTAAAAGTGGGGGCTTTATTGCATGTCACCTTGTCAGAATGTCTGTTTGTCCTTCTTTCCATTCATTTAACAGATATTTCTGTCACCTTTTACTCTTCAGAATGACTTGGTTTTTGATCAGCATTTTGACAATGATGCGTTGTAATTTTTGAACACTTTTTTGATCTGTTGGACACCTACTTAATGTTTGCTGATACTTTGATTTTTTCAATATGTTAAACGAACTTTAAATTTGTCATCATCCTTTTCTCAAGTACAACAGAATAGAAAGATTTCAAACTTGCTTAGCAGCTTCACAGTGATGAGTTGTAACGTGGGAGCATTTTTCAAATCTATCTGACACCTACTTCCTGTATGTCGATACTTTGAATTTTTCAATGTGTTGAATGAACTTTTCGTCACACTTTTCTCAAGTACTGCAGAACAGAAAGATTTCGTACTTGGCCAGCAACTTCAGAGTGATAAAATAGCATGCAAGTGGCTGGGGTATTTTTTATGTATTCTTTTTGCATGACTCAAATTGTTTATTTGTATCTGTTTTAGATGCATACAAATGTGAAATTACAAATTGCTGCCACTACATGTATATCTAATCTAGTCTGGAATGAAGAGGAAGGTGAGATCCATTTTAATTATTGCCACCATAAAATATATAAATAACACCAGGATATTATAAAAAATATTTGACACTATATTAAACAGTTTTTAATTACTTATTTGTGGAAGGAGAAAATAGACATTTATAGAGAACAGTATATGAACTAAAGATCTAGCCATGGAAAAATTAAGGTGCTTACAGATATTGCTGATGATGATACACCAGAAAATGCTGTTTAAATTTTTCTGTTCTCTAATTGTGTGTGCATTTGAACTGGTTCTCACCGGTTTAAAAAAATTTGATATCCCATACATTGATTAAAAAATTTGAAGGCTGTAATTTCCTGACATATTTTTTCAGAAGAATGCACATTTTATTAGAAAAATGTATTTTACTTCTTTACGACTTTTATCACAGTATTTATTCACTCTCCATAGTTAAACTTTCAAATTTTAACTATTAGTGGATAGAGATCTTTATCAAAGGGTAGTGAAGTAAATTAATATTTATTTGCTTGCCAATTTTATATTTTTAACAGAATGAAAAAAAAATTGTTTATCATAATTTATACATGATATAATAGATTTTATTTTATTTTTTCATCATAGGTGCCTATAAACGACAGGCCAAATTGAGAGAAATGGGTGTACAAAAGATACTACAACAACTGTTGAGTTCCAGTGATACTATTTTATTTGACCGGCAAGTTTTTAAACAGAACATCGCCCAAAAGCACCTCATATGAGATTGATGTTATTTTGTCACCTCTTTCTCTAAAAACTAACAAAAGATATTTTCTTTTATTGATATAATGTTTTTTTAGTAATTCTTTATATATTTAGAAGAAAAATATTGGTTGTGTACAGTTGTATAGATATTTTTTTTAATCAATGGACACCATCAGTGATATCTTCTATTAATGGCTTGTTTCCTTCACGTGACTTGTCAAGATGAGAAGTAGAATTGTAATGTGACTGAGTAAAGGGGATTTGTGATTTATTAGTGCTGAAACTATCAGATGCTCAGGCAAAACAGGTGCAATTTTATTTACAGTACATTTGATTTACCAGAGTATTGGCTCACCAATCTTAAGTTTCAACACTATTAAAATATTTTATATAGTGACGCTTGAATAAAAAAATTTAAAAACACAAATAAAGGACAAAGTTGAAGAGCAGTGAAGACCCAAAATTCAGTAAGGTTTGCTATATAGAGCTAAGGTAAATAAACTCATCATAGATACCAGGATTAAATTTTGTATTTACGCCAGACGTGCATTTCGTCTACAAAAGACTCATCAGTGACACTTGATCCCAAAAAAGTTAAAAAGGCCAAATAAAGTACAAAGTTGAAGAGCATTGAGGACCAAAATTCCTCAAAGTTTTGCCAAATACAGCTAAGGTAATCTATTCCTGAGGTAGAAAAGCCTTAGTATTTCAAAAATTCAAAAGTTTTGTAAACAGGTAATTCATAAATATGACCATATCAATGATAATTCATGTCAGCACAGAAGTGCTGACTACTGGGCTGGTGATACCCTCGGGGAATTAAAACTCCACCAGCAGTGGCATCGACCCAGTGGTTGTAAATAAACTCATCATAGATATCAGGATTAAATTTTGTATTTACGCCAGACGTGCGTTTCGTCTACAAAAGACTCATCAGTGACGCTCGATCCCAAAAAAGTTTAAAAGGCCAAATAAAGTACAAAGTTGACGAGCATTGAGGACCAAAATTCCTCAAAGTTTTGCCAAATACAGCTAAGGTAATCTATTCCTGAGGTAGAAAAGCCTTAGTATTTCAAAAATTCAAAAGTTTTGTAAACAGGTAATTCATAAATATGACCACATCAATGATAATTCATGTAAACTATAATAGGGTTGGAAATCCTTAGTATTTTCAAAAATTTTAAGTTTTGTAAACAGTTAATTTATATTTATGACCATAATAGTGATAATATATGTCAACACAGAAGTGCTGACTGCTGGGCTGGTTTATACCTTTAGGGAGGAAACCTCCACCTGCAGTGGCATTGACCCAGTGGTTGTAAATAAAACTCATTGATAACAGGCTTGAAATTTTGTATGCCAGACTCAAATATAGTTTCTGGTGTCTGAAAAGAAATACATTGCATTATTTCTAATTTTATCTGTAGAAATTTTTACAACTATACTCATTTTATTTCAGAGTAAAAGATGCACTGAAGCAGTTTGGATGAGAACATACTATTAATAATTGTAATAATGAACATATGAGCTGAAAGTTCTAGTGTTACACAACTCTGCCATAAGTAATTCCAAGGAGACAGCAGTCAAGGACAGGGGATTGATACAATTGCAATGCATATGTCTGTGATTTAATATGAGATGAAATAAAATGTAAAAATTTTGATGTAAATTGCATCTTTTATCTTTCTTTATTTTTAATGAATATGGTGTTTTGCAAAAAGTAATCAAATTATGTTTAATGTAATAAAAAAAAATAAATTCTAGCAGACAGGAATAAAACAGAAAATTCTGAATGATGGATAAATGGATATGAATAAAAGAAGATGTAGAGTATAAGACAGCAACCCAACTGCACAAAAACAGAATACCGATATATACTTAATGTCAATTAGGCAATCTACCAGTTAGACCAGTTTTTTTGTGATCACAACGCTTTTATATCTTTCACAGTGCATAAACAAACAGTACATTAAGGAACATGAACTAAAAATCAGTACAAGAACACACTTAACTAAAAAAATAAACGTATTAAAGGTGACTAAAATAAAAAGTACAAACAAAAAATAATAATGAAAAATAGTATACCATATAAAAAAATGCTTACATTTAGGCCAAAAATAAACCTTAAATTGTTTGATGTTCGCTACCTACCCATGTAAAAAGCAGCCAACCTGAAAAAAATTTATGACCGAAATCATTTCAAATTTTTTTAAAAGATATTTCCTGCTCTTACGTTATATTCTTGTCTAAAACATGTAATTTATGTTGTTGGCCAAAAATATCCTCCCTACGTACTCAACCCTACAAGGCATGGGTAGGCAACATCAAAGATTTTTTAAGGTGGCCTTACTGAAAGTAAGCTCAAAGTACATACATAACCTGCTGATATAGAATCATGGCATCCATTGTACTTCATAGAGGATGTATATACAGCACTGTCATAACACTACAGGAGGACACATGTTGATAATGTGCACATATATATATATTTTATTTTATTTGATAAAAGATGTAAAAATGGGCTGGTCTTTTTATGAAAACTGATAATCATTGTCTGATTAAAATATATTTTCTCTGAGTTATTGTTATTTCTGGGTGTAAAAATAAGAAGATGTGGTATGGTTGCCAATGAGACAACTATCCACCAGAGATCAAATGAGGTAGATGTAAGCAACTAGGCAGGAGTAAAATGAATATTTCAAAAAAGTGAAAAATAATAGATTCACCCATTGACCCCCACAATCCCTTTATTTTATTTACCAAACATATATATCACTGTTGTGCCACTTTCAGGTTAGTGGGTAATACCGTATGTGCCCCATAATATTGCAGAAAGACCAAAAATTAAATATCCATTTTTACTCCTTTTGATTCCAATTACAAGAAAACCTACTTTAAACCCCTTCCCACTTAAAAATAATTTTAAAAAAAATATGAATAAAAACCAGGGAGACACCCAACAAGTTTCTTGTTCTAAGGATGATATAATGAAATATATGGACACCCCCCCTCAGGATTCAGTTGTAAATCATTCAGGGGAAAATACATTTTGTATTTTTCATGAGGTCATAACATTTCCCTAAATTAATGGTTGCTAAGTGTTTTAACCCATTTTTTTCTAAGAATTACAGGAAATGTACTAAAATTAGAATCACATCCTTTTGAAATTCTATTGTTCAAGGTCAATGTTTGATTATTATGGTTAAAAAATATATAGTTGCAGAAGGTTTTTTTCCCTTAGTGTTAGTGTTCTAAGAGACTTCCAGGACTTAACCAAATTTGAAATCACATCTTTTGAAATCCAATACATGTATATCATATAAAAGCTTGGGTCAATATGTTTCCAAAATAAATGATTGCTAGGTCATCAAAAATTTTTCAAGAAATTTACCAATATTGGAATCGCATTTATGAAATTTGGTTATCCCAGACCAAAAAGTAGTTATAATGTTTCCCAAAATATATTTTTGCTAAGCGCTTTTCCAAATAATTCTTCTGAAGACTTCCAGAAAATTTTAACAAAATTGGAATCTCGTCCTTTTGAAATTCTATTGTTCAAGGTCAATGTTTGATTATTATGATTAAAAAATATATAGTTGCAGAAGGTTTTTTCCTTAGTGTTAGTGTTCTTAGAGACTTCAGGACTTAACCAAATTTGAAATCACATCTTTTGAAATCCAATACATGTATATCATATAAAAGCTTGGGTCAATATGTTTCCAAAATAAATGATTGCTAGGTCATCAAAAATTTTTCAAGAAATTTACCAATATTGGAATCGCATTTATGAAATTTGGTTATCCCAGACCAAAAAGTAGTTATAATGTTTCCCAAAATATATTTTTGCTAAGCGCTTTTCCAAATAATTCTTCTGAAGACTTCCAGAAAATTTTAACAAAATTGGAATCTCGTCCTTTTGAAAATTCAATTTTTCCATGTCAAAGTTTCGTTCATTATGTTTTAAGAAAATACATGATTGCTAGATGCTTTTCCAAATCATTATTGTTCTGAGAGACTTACAGGAAATTGCCAAAATAGAATTTAAAACTTAGTTGTTCCATGTCAAACTTTGTGTCTTAACGTTTCTAGAAGTATGTGGTTGCTTTGTGATTTTCCCAGTCAATAGTATCTTTGTTCTGAAAGACTTCCATATCATTTACGATAATTTGAACCACAATTTTTTAAACTCGATTTTTCCATGCCAAGGTTTGGGTCATAACATTTTCAAACGAAGATGGTTGGTTGCTAGATCATTTTCCCAATCATAAGTAACATTGTTCTAAGAGACTTCCATTCAATTTACAAAAATTGGAATCACATGCATTAAGTTTTGATACTAAGTAAGTCCATGTCAAAATTTGGGGCCTTACCCAAAGTATTGTTCAATATTGCTTTACTAAACATAAGGAAATTTACCGAAATCGGAATTGCATTCTTAGAAATCCAATAATTCCACATAATTTATTTCCATTGTTATATAAGAGGGACGAAAGATACCAGAGGGACAGTCAAACTCATAGGTGCGAGGTACCTTTATTAAATATTGTGGTCTGAGAGACTTTCAGGAAAAGGGTATAAACGCTAATTTTCCTGAGCTTATTTCACACCACGGCCACTTTCAAAAATATCTTTCAACCTTTACTTGAATTCAAAGTATCACAGCCCAATATGTGTACTTAAAGGTTTTAAACTATTATTATGATGGCTTATTCCTAGTGGTTTAAGTAGTTCATCTACTCACTAACTGTATCACTAGCCTGTCAACACAAACGTTATGAGTTCGAACCCCGTACGTGGCAGGTGTGTTCGACTACAATCAAAAGGATTGCCCATTTTACTGCAGAAGGTCGATGGTTCTCTTCTGGCATTCTGGCTTCCTCCACCAATATAATGTGGCCGCCACGAAATAGCCGAAATAGTGCTAAAAGTGGCGTTAAACACCAAAAATCAATCAAACAATCTAAACAATCACCAAATTATAAACGCCTGAAGATAGCCCAAAACCGCAGCTTTGACAGAATTTGCGTATTTATCCCAAAAAGTACAAGTTAACAAATACCAAATTTCTGTTGGAGTTAAAGCTATGACTTGCCTTTCGGATACAAATTGATTCAATTTGGTTAGCGACGTCCTTTCGATTCAAAATTTGCAAGTTGTATTAAAATGCCTTAAACAGCAACATTTAGCGCTGAATAGCATTTTGATTTTATGGAAACATGTAAAATTGTGAAACAAAAAAATTAAGTAAATGATATAGACTCTTTTGTCATTTCGGAGCATGTTAAAGCTGACTATGCGGAATGGGCTTTGCTCATTGTTGAAGGCCGTACGGTGACCTATAGTTGTTAATTTCTGTGTCATTTGGTCTCTTTTGGAGATTTGTCTCATTGGCAGTCATACCACATCTTTTTAATCTTTAATATTCAATTTAAAGTAGGATTTGACTATTTTTAGATTTTATAGAATGATAGACCAAACTATAATGTGTGAAAAAATGACCCAAAACAATAAAGAATACAGAATTGAAGGAGCCTCCGTCCAGATCCTCGTTTATGTGTGTGCAAATACTAGTACTAAATATGCAAAACTGCATTATCATTTAGACCAGGTAAATCGATAACGTTTGATGTTTTCAATTGAGGAAGTTTAAAATAATTGTCTTTATCTTTTAAAATTGTCTTTTTCCTAAACTTTAAGATATATTTGTCCTTTGTGGTGATTGAATGGATATACTTGTGGATATGACGGAGATGCAATTTTGTTATGAAACGGCAAATATATATTAAACAAGAGGCTCTCAAGAGCCTGAATCGCTCACCTTTAATTTTTTGCTTAAATCTTTCATCAATGATTATTTTTGCTTTTCAATATATGTTAATGAGTGGCTTAAAAATGCCATATAAATGTGTTTTTGTATCTGTCATATTTTTTTCAAAAGCAGAAACATGTATTTCATCCCTATGTTCCATTTTAGCCATAGTGGCTATGTTTCTTGACGTACAAGGAAATAAAATACAAAATTTATACTAGATACTCTGAAACTCGTTCAGCCCAAGTTTGGCTGAAATTGATCGATCAGCAGTTTCAAAGGAGAAGATTTTTTAAAGTAAATAAACTAGATGAACTAATTTTGAAAAATTTCAAGATAATAACCGAAACTGCAAAATTTCCTTAAAATCATCAATTCAGGGGCAATAACCTAAAAATTAGATTCCCGATTTGACTGGTAATTTCAGGGCAGGTAGACCTTGACCTAATGAATCCATGAATCCTTTAACTCTTGTCTGATTTGCTCTAAATGCTTTAGTTTTTGAGATATAAGTCAAAAACTGCATTTTACCCTATGTTCTATTTTTAGCCATGGCGGCCATGTTTTCTGAGGAAACAGAAAATAAAACACATACTTTATTCTAGATAACCTAAGAATCATTCAGCTTAAGTTTGGTTTAATTTGGTTAAGTAGTTTCAGAGGAGAAGGTTTTTTAAAGTTAGAAAACATAATAAACAAATTGTGTAAAATTGTCTTTAAAGGGCAATAACTTCTTAAGGGGTCTATTGACAATTTTGGTCATAAAACTTCTTTGAAGATCTTACTTTGCTGAACATTTTTGCTGTTTACAGTTTATCTATAATAATATTCAAGATAATAACCAAAAACTGCAAAATTTCCTTAAAATTACTAATTAAGTGGCAGCAACCCAACAATGGCTTGTTAGATTCATCTGAAAATTACAGGGCTGATAGATCTTGACCTAATTAACATTTTTACTCCTGTCAGATTTGCTCTAAATGCTTTAGTTTTTGAGATAAGTCAAACACTGCATTTTACTCCTATGTTCTTTTTTAGCCATGGCGGCCATGTTTTTTGACGAAACAGAAAATAAAACACAAACTTTATTCTAGATACCCTAAGGATCATCCAGCTTAAGTTTGGTTGGAATTGGTTCAGTACTGTAGTTTCAGAGGAGAAGGTCATTGAAATAGTTAACACTGGACGGACGACGGACGCCTAGTGATGGCAAAAGCTCGCATTTCCTTTTGGGAAGGTGAGCTAAAAACACACAATTAATCCCAATAGAAAATTATTAAAGAGTCCAAAAGATGTGTTAATATTTCAAACAGGTGTCTTTACCACACATCAAGCTCCGAATATCACCATTCGCCCAGTAGACAATGCTTTTGATGATACATTTTGTCTGTTGAGTTTTATGAGTCACTGGCGTAGTAACGAGGTAGGGGAATATTATGTTTTGTTCCCTCCCCCACATTTTGGGTTAAATTTTTCAGTTATTGAAAATAAAAAATGAAAAATGAAAGGCCACTAACTTCTAATGAAAGAAAGGCTATTTGTTCTCTGCTTATCACTTTCATGATTCCCCCATTTTTCAGTCCATTGCTACGCTACTGTGATGGTCTGGATGGTGTTTACAGAATAGAGATTCTGAATGATATGCCAATACTACAGTAAATGGGCCAAAAAGATTAAGAATAGAGGAAAATATACCCTCATAAAATGATAATAGACTGGGGTACTATATAGAATATAAAGAATAGAGAATAATGGCAAAGTTGATAAAGAATAGATAAAAATGGCCTAAAAATTAAAGAATACAAAAATCCAGACCATCTTATGTAGGGGCAATATTAGTTTTATGTTCTAAACCCGTTTATATTTTTGGCTTACCAAACTACTGGTTTGAGCGTTAAATTTCTCAGATGAAGGTTATACTAAAACATCTGAAATAGCACATCAGTATGCACACGCAGAAATCAGTGTCATTTACTTTAAATAAATCCGTTGCTTTCTGCATGTGCCTATCCTTAGTTATGGGCTGCAATCCAATGGTTGTCACTGACTGCCGTCTGTCACGTTTGTTTTGCGTTGGAGTTTTCTTTTTAAATATATCAGATTTTGATACCAGGGGCGGATCCAGTCATTTTTAAATGGGGATTCCAACCTAGGATAAAAGGAGGGGTTCCAACCTCCAACCATATGTCCCCATTCAAAAGCATTGATAGTCCAAAAAAAGGGGGTTCCAACCCCAGGAACCCCCTGGATCCGCCACCGGCTACCCTGGACCTTTTATAATTTCTTACTTTAAGGTGTGGGTTTTTCTAATTGTTGAAGACCGATAGTCGTTTCCATCTTTGTCCTTTTGTCATTTTGGTCAGTCGTCTCATTGTATGGCGATTTATTTCTATATTGAGGTAGAATAAGCTTCATTTATGTCAGCGTTTAAAACTACTTTTGAAAAATGTCATTATCTGACTTAAGATCATCGTAAATCCAAGTCATTTGAATCATATACTGCATCGCCTTATTTTTTAGTGACTTGTTTTCTCTATACATAAGCTATTATTTACTCGAATCCGCAATGAGGTGGAGAAAAGAACAATCGGACTGGCTGACTCGATATTAGACAATTACCGATTTTATTTCTTATCTGTATTCAAATTGCAGTGTTTCTTGGACCCTTAAAAAAATAATGTGTTAGTCCCAGAATGCACTATGTAACGGCAAAACAGTTAAACATATCAAAATATGAAACTTCATCATAATCAAAAATGTCCGTTTTTTCACAGTACTTGGTTAACTATTATGTTTGGTGCAAAAATAATTCTGCATTATTAAGTAAGTGTAGCATATAAAACATATGTGCCCTTTTATGGCCGACTATACGTTATGGGTTTTTCTCATTGTTGAAGGTCGTACGGTTGCCTATAACTGCTTACATCCACTTTATTTGAACTTTGGTGGATAGTTGTCTCATTGGCAATCATACCACATCTCCTTATTTTTATACTTATTTGAAAAGTGCTAGCGAGCGTTGTTTATATTATATACGATTTAACAAATACATTGTTAAGTTTGTGTTGCTCAGTCTTTGGGTTTCTATATTGTGTTATGTATCTCTTATGGAAAACGTAGACTGTTATATTGGCGAGTGTTTTGAATTAAGGAGATCGGGTCCGGATATTAATAGTAGTAAATAATTTGATAACGAATGCATATGATGTAACTTTATTATTTAATTGTGCATTCATAATATATATGGTTGTTGGCTCTGATTCTGACCAATGGAAGTCTGCTTTTTGGTCGGGTTGTTGTCTCTTTGACATATTCCCCATTTCCATTCTCAATTTTAATATACTAAATATACATGTACACTGTGTTGTTTATTGTTGTGATTATCAATTATGTCAATCAATTGTAACTGATTTTTATGCCCTTTATGGACCCTATAATTTGGGAAATAAAACTATTCTATTCTATATGCTATTCTATACTGTTGTCAGTCTTTTCGTCGTTTTTCGTTTTTTTTTTTTTTTTTTTGCCATGGAGTTGTCAGTTTGTTCTCGACCTGTGAGTTTGAATGTCCCTTTGGTATCTTTCGCCTTTCTTGTACTTAAAAAAACATGAGAATAATTAAAAAAAAAAAAAAAAAGATATTACGTAAGTTTTATTTTGATTCGTTACATATAACAATATAAACAAGTTCTTGTGAGCTTTTTACCGAATATAGAATATGAGATAACAATATACATGAACTCGTCATTCATACCAGATTTAAAACCTTGTATGCCAGCCGCGCGTTTCGTCTATACAAAAGACTCATCAATGACGCTCGAATAAAAAAAGTTATAAATGGCTGAATAAAGTATGAAGTTGAAGAGCATCGAGGATCCAAAATTCCGAGCGACAGCGAGGGGTAAATATCAGCATAAAGGGCCAACCCGTTGTAAAATCAATATAAATTCAAGCCCCATGAATTATTTATATTCTTATAGGACAAAGACAGCAATTCTTTTGGATTGAAGCGCTCTATGTGAAGGGAAATGCTTAACTGTTCCCATAATTGAACATACTATTAATTTGACGTAAACGACGAAGAAAATTAAATAATTAAGTGACATTCTTAAACGATATATACAACAACAGATCATAACATACTAAGACAGATTTAGATAAATTTAATTGACTATCTTACTTTCATTTTCAGCAGGACGAACACCCGTTTATTTTTATTTGCAGGGGGATATAAAAGTGTTCAAAATTTTCAAAATTATGTTTTAGAAAGAACAATGTCATAAATGAAACAAATTGTAATCACAAAGACTTAATTAAATCGTAATACGTTGTTGATTATTTTATTGACTGTGTCATTAACATTTCAACGGCGCGTTGGTTCTACATTGATGGCAAAAAAATGCAATATGGCTATGAAAGATACGTCTAGTAACTATAAACTAACTCAGAAACGATTATTTTACCAACCTTAAGCTATTGGCGCGGCATCTCTGGGCGGCATATTAATGGGTCCAGTGGGTGCTCCATTAAACGGTGGGTCATTCATTGGCCCTGGTGGGAGAACCCGGAACCACGGATTAGGTTCAATTGCAGCCATGTTTCCTTCAGCGCTGCTCAGAGTCACAGATTACGTCATTGAAGCTGCACATCGGCGACAGTCTGGCAGTCAAAGGTACATTTTTTAAATCGGCGCGTTTTTTTGTTGTGTGTATGAGGGATGCTCCCTTTTGGCACGTGCTATTCCGGGTACATGAAAAAAGAATATTCAGTACTCAAAGGAATGGTACGCAGTATTAAAAAATTAACGTGTTGGTACTCGATACACTGGAATCATAATTGTTTCTGTTTATGCCCCACCCACCGGAGGCGGCATTAAGTGTTACCTTTGACCACCCGTCCGTCCGACCTGGTTTTGGTTTCCGCGCTTAAAACCGAAGAAAAAAGTCGAAGACAATTATAAAAAGATTATAGAGGGATTAATGCAGTAAAAAATATTACTGATAAATAATTCTTATATGATTTGCATATCTATAAATACTTGAATTGGATTGGTCAATTAGAATTTTTCTCTTGGTTTACACTTCGATAAACCATGTTTCCGAAACTACTTTCATAACCTTCACTGTGATCTATTCATGCGCGATACACATGCAACATGTGCAAGCAGAGATCCCGGTTTTTCAGCAAATTGAGATTAAAAAAAAAATACGTTACAGTTGTTTCTATTCTAATGCATACGAAACAAAAAAGAAATAATGTATTAAAGCTTCGAAAATGTATAAAATTAAAATTTTAAATAAAATTCCGCGAAATTTCATGAATTATTTAGCGAATTTACGTCATGGCAAAACACGACGTCATACGAATGAAAACTTTCAAGGGAAAGATTATTTCTTTACTTGTACGCTTCATATTCAGATAATATCTCATTAAAATGAAGTTTTTGAGGTAGGTGCTATTTCATTTTAGATGATGTTGCATTTATCGAACATTTATAGATTTTAGTAAGTCAATATGGCGGCCAACTCCTTAGTTACGACCTGTCTGCATTTGGTGATAATTATAGTAGCCATTACACAAACAAATATTAATTAAAAATCATGGATATTTGGCTCGGAAGAATTATAAGGATTAAACACATTTTTTCTAGAGGTTATTGATGTAAACCGGGCTCTTACTCACAAACTTAACATAAAGTCCTTCGGACTTTTATTCAGTTTGTGAGTTAATCCCCGGTTTACACATCAATAACCTCTAGAAAAAATGTGTTTAATCCTATAATAATTTATTCTCTTTAAGTCCATTGGTCCATATGCACATCAACAAAATAAAAGAAAGTTTTGTTTTATTGCTATATTATACACGGAACATGATAAAGACGCATTTATACAATTAACATATTGAAGCTGGGAAGACTTTTAAACATATCCGTTTATTTGGAAAAATCAATAAAAATCAATATGTTAATGTAAGCAAATGACAATGCACTTCTGGGTAATAATGTAATAATAAGGATGGCTGGATCGTGATGGGGCTTCATCGAAAGAAAAGTCCATGAGCCCGGTAGCAGAACTCTGAACAACGGCTGATTTTCTTTCCACGCCGGCTTCGCTGGGCACTGCGAATTTTCTATGACGTCAAGCTTCGGAACAACGTCACAGCGTCTGATTGAAAGATTATGTCTTCATCATATGAAAATCAAGTACAATCCCTCCCGTTAGGGGTTTAGTATCATACCATCATAAAATATATGAGAAGAACATAACCCGTATCATGCAAACAACTGGTTTTAGAATACATGTGTTTATTTTCGATGCAAAGACCCTATGAGTGACTCGGACTTCTTTTAAACTGAGTTTTACTGTGCGTATTGCTATGTGTTTCTTTATTCTACATTGGCTAGAGGTATAGGGGTAGGGTTGAGATCTCACAAAACATGTTTAACCCCGCCGCATTTTTGCGCCTGTCCCAAGTCAGGAGCCTCAAGCCTCTGTTAGTCTTGTATGTTTTAATTCTAGTTCATTTATATGTTTTGGAGTTTAGCGTGACGTCCATTTTCACTGAACTAGTACACAATTTTATTTAGGGGCCAGCTGAGGACCACATCCGGGTGCGGGATTTTCTCGCTGCGTAGTAGACCCATTGGTGGCCTTCGGCTGTTGTCTGCTCTTTGGTAGGGTTGTTGTCTCTTTGACATATTCCCCATTTCCATTCTCAATTTTATTATTTACTCTAAAGGTTTTAATTGCTATTGTTCGCTGCCTTTGAATATGCAGTGAAATCATCTTAGCATTCTCAAGCAACTACTTGTATGAATCTGAATGGCCGGTCTTCTGAATGGTCTTCGTAAAGAAACGATATAGTGCTCTTTGTTTTCATTTTTTTTTTCATTTTTTTTTCAGTACAGAAAAGCCATGCCTGAGGGCAAAAAGGGAAGTTGTTTAAAATAGATTTCTTGAATATAGTGAGATAGATCATCATTGCTTAGCTTGTAACGTGCCAAAAAAAAAAATGGCTCCAAACGTTTAAGAATATTCAGTTGCTTTCATAGATGCCTTCCTGTATATTTCACTGATATGAGTATCAAAATTTAACGAATAATCAATGTCAATGCCAAGAAGTTTAACGGTTGATTCACATGAAAATCGGATCAGCATTTTGAATATGTATAGGGGCCTACAGTGGGTTTTTCATTATGTGTCTTTTCCCAACTGCTAAAACTTGAAATTTGTCAGAGCCTGTCTGCATATTTAGTTTGAAACTTTCGATAAGTCTATGATTCTACAGTAGAATTTAGAACATTATAATCTAGATATAGATTATAGTAAGATAATGCTTTAAAATTTTGTAGTAATATACTTATGCGTTTAGATTTTTATGCTGTAATTTTTAGATGTGCTTTAATTCTAATTGATTTTCTTAACATAGTAGTATGTATATATTTGAATAAGCATGACATATATATACCATTCTCTGACCTCAGTGCACTCTGAACCGGCCTTTGGTTCGTGTTAGGACATGTTTTAAATTCCGCTTACTGGTTATTGGGGAAATTATTTTGTGTCCAACTACTTCCGGCTTGGCTGGGAAAGCACGCTTATTATTTTTGTTGATGTTTTCATATCTAAATCTTGAATTATGACACTGGATTTTGTGTCCGAAGTTGACAGAAAATTCTACTCCAACAACTTACTCACAAACGATGACTGGGGTAAGAACAAAATTATCAAAATTAACGTGCAAGTTGGATAACATATGACACTAACAGTCAAAATGTTGAACGAAAATGTTTGTAAAAATATTTAGATCAATATTGATAAAAAACATTATAACTGTCTGTTTTATATTTTGTATACACTACGATACAATCATCATTTCTATGTGAAAGACATTGTCTTGCTCTATTTTTTTGTTTTGTTTACCTAATATAAAATCCTGTTGTCTGATGAACTTTATAATGGGTTGGGAATTCCACACGTTTAACACCTTACAGTTCATATACATTTGTAGATTAGAAATTTGCAGGAACTTTTGAAATCTCAAGATCATGCTTTTGAAAGTAAAATATATTTGTTTACACCCAAAAGACTAATTAGATTATACATGTATCAAGATAATAATGATAAAAAGTTCTTATAATATTTGTAGCTGGTTCTAAATTTTAATGACCCCTGCATTGTGGTGATGTAAAGTCCTCACTGCTTCCTTTTAATATATTTTATATTTTTATAAAACTGACCTCATTATACTACACATTTAACGATCATAATATCCTATATTGCTTATGAATATATTATTTTATTTCTTTGTGTATTGTGTATTTTCAATGAAAACTTTTATTCTTGCATGTTTTATAATAATTATTGTTTTATGTTTATGTATATCTTGCCTGACAATGGCCCATGGCCATGATTGGTAAAATAACAATGTCTAATGTCTATACAATACTATATAAATAACACGTAGCTGAGAGGGTGGTAGAACAGATTGTTACCCTGAGAAAACATTGTCAACTGAAGCGAAGCCAAGGTTGACAATGTCATTTCGAGTTGAAACAATCTGCTCTACCACCCTCTCAGATATGTGTTATTTCATTTATTATACTTAATTTTCTGTTATTACTGTCTATTAAATTTCAAATTCAGAGTAATAAAATATGTCGCCTTGTACATAACGATCATCCGTATTTATTAAAGCGCACACTTGAACAAGCGTCTCCGTGAAGGGTAATAGAGTATTTGTCGTTGGATAGAGTAAATTGTCTCCCTCGTATTAACCAATCAAAATCTGGCATTTTGACATGAAGTATTAATAATACAATATTTTATTGGAAAGAGCACAAAAGGGACGTGATTCAAATACAGATGCATTTAACAATTAGTATTACATGATCTATACAAATATGATAACTTTAAAAATTACTAGTATTAGTCTGAAAATTAATATATGGAACTTGCCTTCAGAAAAAGAAGAATATGGTTTTAATCACAAAAAGTGCAATGATTTTTTTTATTTTAAGGTAGTTCAGGGTATAGAATAAAATGACAGAATTTTCTTATACTTTGCCAAAATGAAGATTTTACCATGCTTTTTCAAAAAATAATAAAAGTATGGGTCACCGTGCTATTTTTCATGGTACGAGTCGTTCAAAATTGCCAAAATTTGCTTAGATTGTTCATGAAAAACACATTTTGTGGATAAAAGAAATCTATAAGACAGGATTTTAAATAAAATATGAGAAGATAGGTTTTATAATATATTTTAAGAAAATAGAAAGAAAAAATAGTGTCACCGAACTTGTTTTCTTGCTACAAGTAAAAAATGAAAATTTCCTATATGTCCAGTATAAATTTTGTACTGAAAGAGTTACCTCCTTAAATGGCTTACTTGAAAATTGGTTCTAATAACACAAATATTTGGTGTTTGTTAAAACATTTTCGATAATGCAATGAATCACTAAGTTTTCTTCATATAAATAAACAGTGTAACCAATAAATTGCAAATTTGTGTACAAATTTGCAGATTTTGGCAAAGAACTAGACCGATTATGTACTGTGATTGTACAATTCAAGATGGCGGTATACCCCTGAACTTCCTTAAAGCCAAAGGTACATGTATATTAATGTTTAAACCTAAGACTACTTTTTACATACAACACGCAAGATTTATAAAAGCTAAAATTTATTTTGTTAGACTAAAAGTAAATAACATCCATGGAATTTGGCTTTTGGTCTTGTACATATACACTTCAAAAGAGATCAAAATAATAATATGTTAGAACATGAATACCTTTGAGTTGTTCCCCCTTAGGGATCAATTAAATGGTATTGATGATCATTGATTGGTGTGGACAATAGATACCTGGACAACAATTATCCATCTGAATAGACCAGATGTTTGATTAGTGGACAATATCAAAGATCAATTTTACTTGACTCTGTCAACAAAAACAAACCAGAAAATCCAAATGTAAAAATGTCTATGAAATTAAAGTTTTTGTTTCTGAAACTGAAAAAGTATTACAATTTTATAAATCTGATCCTATAGCTACTAATTAGAAAAAGACTTAAAATTTCTGCAACAATGCACAATTAGTGTATTTATATAATCATGATATATAATGTATGCATTTGTACATAGACATTTTTAGTTTTCCATAGATGTATTTTCACTTTTGGGTATTTAGCTGGATTTTGTCTCTGAATGACCCTTGTCAATGTTTTGTATTGTGATGCAATATTTTGCTGGAACTTATGTGGTTTTAAGTAACGGCAGAAAAATTTGCATAAAAGGCCACCCTTAAAAAATTCTTTGTTGGATGTTGCCTACCCATTCCTTTTAGGGTTGGGTATGTAGGTAGGGCTTTAATTTTTTTTTGCCAACAACATAAGTTATATGTTTGCACAAGAAAATGTATAGAGCAGGAAGAAATCTTTGAAATAATTTTTTTCAAACAATTTGTGACATAAAATTTTGCTTTTAAGTAGGCAACATCAAACAATTTCAATTTTATTTTTGGCCCAATTGTAAATACCTCCATAATGTGAGGTCACAATTTTATTTTTGGCCCAATTGTAAATACCTCTATAATGTGAGGTCACAATTTTATTTTTGGCCCAATTGTAAATACCTCTATAATGTGAGGTCACAATTTTATTTTTGGCCCAATTGTAAATACCTACATAATGTGAGGTCACAATTTTATTTTTGGCCCAATTGTAAATACCTCCATAATGTGAGGTCACAATTTTATTTTTGGCCCAATTGTAAATACCTCCATAATGTGAGGTCACAAGTGTATGTAATGAGAGTCTAGGTTATCAAGATATTCCTGATTAATAGTTTGTCTACTTTGGGTAAACTATGTGTGAAATAAGGTTAAGCCACTATAAATGTAATCAAAGGAAGAATCTCATTGATTATGGAGAACTGCACTGTAATAAACCCATATCTCCTTCCAAAACAAGGTCTTTTAGTGACCCTGTTTTTCCCCACTAATTTTTGCAATAGAGATAGATAAATTTAGTAATAAAAATTTTGGTGAAGCCCTGTTAGCTGTCATACTTTCTGGTCTATATACATGTATATATATCCCCATTTTTTGTTTTTGCATTAAGTGCTGAACAATTGACTGGGCTACAAATGTAAATTTTCACATTGTTGGCTTGCTGCGGATTGTTCTTTATTAATTATAATACATATAAACGTAATATACATGTATGTATGTGATATATATTCAGTCATAAACATGATAAATGTATTCAACGAGGAAGGAAAACATGCTGCATTTCCTGGGAGATTAATCTAACCACATTAGCAATATAACCAGATAACTGCAATAAATTTAAATGAATGTTTTATTGATTTCCAGGTATATAAAATGTACACAAAACATACAGTCTGAATCAATATTGTCAATATTTAATAAAAAATTTAAATCTCTCCTAGTCCATTAGAACATGGAAAAGATCAGAAAATCATGACATTTCTTGAAGTAAAATGCCAGTGTACATTTACATATCCATATATTTATGTGGAGACTTATTGTTTTCTTGTTGAATATACATGATATATATATTTAAAAACGATATTTGTTTGTTTGGAAATCTCCCAGATTCTGCATGCTTGTGTAAAATCCATTTATGGTTGTGATGATCTGAGAGACCAGGGAATTTGTACATAAAGAATTTTATTGATTTTGTAACTGTTACTTGACATCTTATTGTTGTCTGGTTTAATTTTCACAGTGATGTTGAATACATGTATGTAAGTCTTTAATGATCTTTTATCATTGATCTCATACATGTAGATTTAACCACAGTCATTTTGAAATTTATTTTTGTGGGGGAGGGGGGATGGAATAATTGCATACATTTGTTGTATGCATAAGGGTCAGATAAAAAACCGTTACTTTCTCAATTTCTAATCATTATTTGCTAGATATATGTTATTTTTCTGCACCACCTGCGTTAGTAGAGGGGCATTATGTTTTTCGGTCTGTCCGTTCGTCCGTCTGTCCCTCTTCAGGTTGAAGTTTTTGGTTATGGTAGTTTTTGATGAAGTTGAAGTCCAATCAACTTGAAACTTAGTACATGTGTTCCCTATAATATGATCTTTCTAAATTTAATGCCAAATTAGAGTTTTGACCCCAATGTAGAACATAGAAAATGATAGTGCGAGTGGGGCATCCGTGTACTTTGGACACATTCTTGTTTTCCCCAAATTTTCAATCATTTAACCAGCTTAAACATTATTTTTTTCACGATTTCCAATCATTTTTTGAAAGTCAAGTGACTGTGATTCAACATAATGTTAAAGCAGCTTTAATTATTTATGAACGACCTATGTTCAGTTGGAAGTCTTTCTCAGACTCAGAATCTTTTATGAAAATATATAATCCTTGTGCATGTTATGGTGACATGGAAACTAATTTTGTATACATGTACTTTGTATATAAGAAACTGCTATTGTTTAGTATTTTAACATGATAAATGATATTCATGCTATTACAAAATTCCTTAACTGAAATTATATAATTATTTAAAGTTGTACATGTTATGATGCACATGAATAACTAAATTGTGTCACAGTGTATAATATTCTAATTTTGGACATCAAATGCAATCTAAATGTGTGTTTAATTTCTAGCTAGATTTGTTTGGTTTGTACTTTAATTGGCGTAAATGAAGAAATACCAAGGTTAGACAAAATATTTAATTTTTCCATAAAATCATGGATGTTGCAACGTATGCAGGAAATTGTACCAAATGCAGGACAGCAGTTGTCCTAACACTGTCTGGTTTGTGACATTTGTGCATTCTTCATCCACAGAATTGTACTGTGAATTCAGAAATTTTTGCTGTGTTTTATTTTATTGACATGATTGAAAGCAATGTGACAGGTAACATGGGTAAGGTCTTGAAAAAATAAAAACTCATTTTAAATTTGGATAAAATTATTTGTTTGAAGCATTTCTTTGAAATTGCAATAATTATTGTTGATTTGTGTCTGATGTTCAGCAATCACACAAATGCATGCAAACATTTCGGAATTTATAGTTATTGAATTGAATCACATCTGTAACAACTATTTTCATTTATATGTCTGTAATACATGTATCTAACAGACATTCTATCTGTGTAAAAAGAGCTTGTCCCAGAGCTGATGAGCAACCAAAAAATGGTGATAATTTCCCAAGAATAAACATATATTTTGTTATATTTCAGAAAATACAACGATGGATCTCAATGATTTACTGGGCATGGATAACTATCCCAGTGAACTGATGACAGACTTACCTGATGATTTTCCTGTAAGTTATACTTGTTCAAAATGTAGGTCGACCTATCCTAAAGATGACTATTCAAATTTTTATTTTTTTGGGGCCTGTTGAGTTTCATGAGAGAGGAGTTTCCTGTTTGACCAGTTTGTTTCTATACTTACAACAGACATTTAAAATTCCATGTTTCACCTAAGGAATACACAAACTTAAATAATATTTTGAAAGGACACACTCGAATAGATCAGCTTTACAATGTGTTATAAGTCGGAAAATTGACCCCAGATGACCCAATTTCTTAAAACAACAATGTCGGTCATGTGAGTACCGTGTTTGGGCATATCTTGTGCATTTTGTATTCAACTGCGACAAGTCATTTTCTTTCAAAAAGTAGTATCAGCTCAAATCAAAGCATGCTGTACGTTAAACATGACAATATATATCAGTATATTTTTTTAGTCCCCTAACGACGAAGTCGAAGGGGACTTTAGGTTTGCACTCCGTCTGTCTCTCTGTCTGTCACCTACGAAATACACAAAATTAAATAATATTTTGAAAGTACACACTCGAATAGATCCAGATGACCCAATTTCTTAAAACAACAATTTCGGTCATGTGAGTACCGTGTTTGGGCATATCTTGTGCATTTTGTATTCAACTGCGACAAGTCATTTTCTTTCAAAAAGTAGTATCAGCTCAAATCAAAGCATGCTGTATGTTAAACATGACAATATATATCAGTATATTTTTTAGTCCCCTACCGACGAAGTCGAAGGGGACTTTAGGATTGCACTCAGTCTGCCTGTCTGTCTCTGTCTGTCTGTCTGTCTGTCTGTCTGTCTGTCTGTCTGTTTTCCACACTTTTTTTCGCCATGCTTGAAGATATTGATTTTTGTATTTGGTTTTTTGTTTTATCATGACAAGTTACAGATCAAGGTTGAATTTTGTTGTGGTCTGACGATTTTGTACAGAGTTATGGTCCTTGAACTTGGAAAATTCACTCAAATAATCAGTTTTCTGCACTCTTTTTTGTCATGCTTGAAGATATTGATTGGATAATTGGTATATAGTTTTATCATGTCAAGTTACAGATCAAGTTTGAATATTGTTCCGGTCTGATGACTTTGTGCAGAGTTATGGTCCTTGGACTTAGAAAAATCACTCAAATAATCAATTTCACATTTTTTATGCCCCACCTACGATAGTAGAGGGCATTATGTTTTCTGGTCTGTGCATCCGTCTGTCCGCCTGTTCGTCCGCTTCAGGTTAAAGTTTTGGTCGAGGTAGTTTTTGATGAAGTTGAAGTCCAATCAACTTGAAACTTAGAATACATGTTCCCTATGATATGATCTTTCTAATTTTAATGCCAAATTAGAGATTTTCCCCCATTTTCACGGTCCACTGAACATAGAAAATGATAGTGCGAGTGGGGCATCCGTGTACTATGGACACATTCTTGTTTCGTCATGCTAGTGATATTGACTTGATATTTGTTATATAGTTTACGCCATGACAAGTTATAGATTAAATTAGCATTTTGTTCCAGTACAATGAATTTTTAACCGGTAGGGGACTATGTATTGCCAGGCAATACTCACAGAATGCTTGCCTTTCACTAGGATAATGGCTTATTCAATTATACTTCTCGGTAATGTCCTTCATTTCCACTTATTTTGTGAAAAGACGTTCAAGACGGTTTATTAACATAAGTGTATGTTTAAGGATTCACCCCTTTCAAATATAAAATTCTTTGCTTTTAGACACATTTTGGTGGTTTATGCCATGCCCTTGATGAGGGTCCGGGTCGGGTTTACAGAATAGAGAATAATGGGCTAAAATAATAAAGAATGGATAAAAATGATAACAATGGGGTGTTTAAATATAAAATAGAGAATTATTTGCATAATAATCAAAAGATTCTAATATGATGTCCTTCTTTCGCTTTGTAAACAAAGCCGTGTTCTAATTAGCACTAACTTACTATTTATAATTACATTCTTTTATTTTCATTTTTATTTTTTATCTTAATAAAATATTTATATTTTATATGCTTACATAACATTTTATTATATATTGTTATTAAAACATCATATATTTACCCTACTATTAGTTCTTAAACTGATAAAATATGGAAATGTAATGAACATAATTCATTGGGAGGAAATTGGAACAGCCAAATATTCCTTGGGTATTTTCGTATGATTCGTTAAAATGAGCATAGAGCATGACATGAAGGAATTATATCTTAAAAAGAGAAAAACAGTTTTAAAATTAAAGAATACAGAAATGATGACATCGCCTTCCAGACCCTCATAAATTGTTTCCTTCTGATCAAGATTTCAGTTTTTTGTGTCAACTAATTTCAAAGGTTTTATTGTGCAATTTACATTGTAAATCATTGTTTTCTACGTAATCACACTTGAGCACTTATGTATCTGTATATTGATCGGAACGTCTAGGCTATTTGTAGTATGAAACATTCAATCATCTTCTTTTCATTTCAATTGTTGTCGACACAGTTCAGATCAAACTAGAACAACTTTTTTGGCAAATCGAAACCGTGTGTATTTCTTAATTAATTTTTTTTCAATACAAAAGTTATGTTGAAGATTAATCACAAATATTGATGTGGTTATCAAAATTAATGTCACTTTTTCATTTTTATGAAAACTTAAGTTCTAACTTCTCAAGCAAAGTTCTAATGTACATGAATCTATAGACGGTTTTTGCTATCCGTTTTATATTTTATAAATTACGGAGAACCATTTGAAGCCACATCATTGATATAATAATCAATTGAAAAAATATATATTAATATCAGTCCATTTTTATAATATAACTGTCACAGAGTTCTTAAGTAGGTTTATTAAATAGAGTGCATCAAACACAGCAATTTGACTAATGAGTCGATACTTTGCTTGAGGACGGTAAGACTCCATGTTTTTTGCTGACTATAAGTCATTGCTTTGGAATAAACCATTAATTTTGACATTCCCAAATATGCTTCATGTTAAAAATTATTTAAAGCAAGCATTATTTGCATTAAATTCATATACAGGTACTAGAACAGATGTTTAAATATCTTATGTTACAACTATTTTCATCACTAATGAAAATAGCACTCTATAAAGTTGATGTGTTGAACACTCTTTTTTATGCCCCGTCGTAGTGGAGGGGCTTTAAGTTTTACCCTTGTCCGTCACGTCCTTTCGTCCCAAATTGGTTTCTGTTCTCTAATTTTAGTTTGCCTTAACCAAATGTTATGAAATTTATACACAATGCTTATTACCACAAAACACAAATCAGGTTTGAATTTGGGTGGTGTCAATTTTACCTTTCTAGAGTTATGCCCCTTACAAATGGAAAAATTGCTGAATTTTTGTTTTAGTTTACCTCAACCAAATGTTATGAAACTTAAACACAATGCTTATTACCACAAAACTCTGATCAAGTTTGAATTTTGGTGGCATCACTTTTACCATTCTTGATGAGCTATGCCCTTTACAAATCGAAATATTGCTGAATTATCGCTTCTGTTCTATAACGTAAGTTTACCTCAACCAAATGTTATTAAACTAATACACAATGCTTATTACCACAAAACTCAGATCAAGTGTGAATGTAATTATATAAGGTAACGTCACTTTTTCCGTTCTTAAGTTATGTCTCTTTATAAAATTATATGCAAGCGGGGGCATCATCTGTATCCCATGGACACATACCCTATTTATTTGAATATACCTTCACCAAGAACTCACAAACCCCCAAAAATTGAAAGCCAAGGTTGTATAAACACTTGAATACCCAAGAAGTATATGATTAATTAAAAGGGACATACAGAGAATAGCCAAATTCACCAAAGATCAACTTTACCTTATGGAGTTGAAACATTAGTTTCTTAATTTTGGAAATGTAAATTGCATCTTTCTGTATGATGTTTTTTACATAAACTTACCTGATGATTTCCCCATAAGTTATATTTGTTCAAAATGAAGGTCATCCTTATCCTAAAGGTGATTATTCAAATTTGTTATTTTTGGGGCCTGTTTAGTCTCATGAGAGAGGAGTTCTAGTAAAATGAGAAATCCTGAGAAAAAAATAACCTTCAAATTTGTTATTTTTGGGGCCTGTTTAGTCTCATGAGAGAGGAGTTCTAGTAAAGATGAGAAATCCTGAAAAAAAATAACCTTCAATTTGAACTATGTACATGACTACATGCATACACATGTATGTCATACTCTAGTTATAATGCAATAATTATATTCCAAAATAATCAAATTTATATAAACCAAATAGTTATGATTATATGATATTATTTAATGTCATAATAATTTCTTAATGTTCATATGATTTCTTCGCATAATCTTGTGGTCAATAAATTTAAATAAATCCCAATTTTTTTTGTTACAGAATTTTCATATCTGTCTCTATGCAAATGAACACATGTAATGAGATTGTATTAAAGATGACTTCACATGTAATAAATTTGAATATTGAGTAGCTGATTGAACCTTTATCTTATGTGATTTTAGATGAATATAGATGATGTACAGACAGATTTTCATGATACTTTATTACAAGAATATAGTGACAGTTCTGACAGTGGAATCAGCAGTAAGTTTATGACTTTGCCATACATTGCCATGGTATATTAGTTGCATATAATGGGTATTACCTCTTTTCACTTTTATGCCTCCGCCGTTGTGGAGGGGCATTAAGTTTACCCTTGTCCGTCTATATGTACGTCCGTCCGCACGTCCCAAAGTTGGTTTCGTTCTCTAACTTTAGTTTGCCTCAACCAAATGTTATGAAACTCATACAAAATGCTTATTACCACAAAACACAGATTCAGTTTGAATTTTGGTGGCGTCACTTTAACCATTCTAGAGTTATGCCCTTTACAAATGGAAAAATTGCTGAATTTTTCGTTTCCGTTCTCTAACTTTAGTTTGTCTCATCCAAATGCTCTGAAACTTGTACACAATGCTTGTTACCACAAAACACAGATCAAGTTTGAATTTTGGTGGCGTCACTTTAACCGTTCTAGAGTTATGCCCCTTTACAAATGGAAAAATTGCTGAATTTTTCGTTTCCGTTCTCTAACTTTAGTTTGCCTCAACCAAATGCTATGAAACTTATACACAATGCTTATTACCACAAAATACAGATCAAGTTTGAATTATGGTGGTGTAACTTTAACCGTTCTAGAGTTATGCCCCTTTACAAATGGAAAAATTGCTGAATTTTTCGTTTCCGTTCTCTAACTTTAGTTTGCCTCATCCAAATGCTCTGAAACTTGTACACAATGCTTATTACCACAAAATACAGATCAAGTTTGAATTTTGGTGGTGTCACTTTAACTGTTCTAGAGTTATGCCCCTTTACAAATGGAAAAATTGCTGAATTTTTCGTTTCTGTTCTCTAACTTAAGTTTGCCTCAACCAAATTTTATGAAACTTATACACAATACTTATTACCACAAAACTCAGATCAAGTTCAAATTTGGGTAGCGTCACTTTTACCGTTCTTCAGTTATGTCCCTTTATAACTTTATATGACATGTGTTGGCATCATCTGTGTCCCATGGACACATTCCACAATTATTTTTATAAGTTTTAGAAATTTGTTTTCAAATAATATCTTTGATAGTAAGATTGGAACATCCAATGACCCCATGCTTAAAAAAGTTGATAAATCCACTGTGTTGTATCTGTTATGCCATACAAGTTATGCAGATGCAACATTTTGTACATTGTACAAACAACCCATGGCCCTTACTTTTTATATAAGATGTGTTTTCTTCATTCCTCAAAATGAATTGGTCCAAGGTCCAATACCTTTGAATGTTATGTAATGTTTATTCATAACTTTAAGTTTGATGTCTAAAGTATCTTCGAAATATCTGCTTGTTTGAATGATAATATATATACATGCACTGGTACTCTCAATATTCTTTAATATATATATATATATAGCATACTAATTAAACCATTGTGAATCTTCTTTAAATCAGTAACCAGAAATGATAAAGGTGCAAATACAGGCTTTCAGTTTCATAAATATACTGATGCTTTTACATTTGTATGTGTCAGATTATAAATATATCATTTCAATCGATAGAAAAACTATTTTTTTGTTATAATAGTATAAATACATAATACATTGTATGTTGCACATGGCAAAAAGGGATAAATTATAGTTGACTTCTCTTCATATAACAAATCCAATAAGGTGATTAATGTCATACATTGTATTTATGTAATTTTGCACCAGGTTTGTCATGTTTATTTGATCAGTTAAGCACAATAATGTAAGGTGTTTAAATACTTGTTGAAAATGCGGTTCAACCACAGTACAAGCCAATGGAGTAAGTCAAGAATTTTAGTTGATAAATTCACTGTTAAATAACGTTGGGTGATTGATGGGTGATAAAAATCTGATGTATAAATCAACTATTTTAACATAATATTTATTGAAAGTACAAAGACAAAATTCAAGACAATACAGAATGAATTATATGTTTGCAGTAGGTGATTCACTCCTTGTTGAAGGCCGATGGTGACCTATAGTTGCTAATATCTACATCATTTGGTTTCTGTTAGATAGTTTGTCTCATTGGGAATTAACTATACCACGTCTACTTATTTTATATAGCATTCATCAGAATTCACTGTGACAAATCACCACTAAAAGTGTATTTTTTGTTGGATCCCACTTTATACATGATTGATTGACTTTGTTTGCTTAACATCCAGTGGCAAATATTTCATGCTTATTCAGGACCAGAAGAAATCAAATAATAAAGCAGATAGATAGGTACTTACAATGGGGTTAACTGGGATGAAGTGTTGGAAGTTTAGAATATATACCACTGGAAAAAAGGGTATTGTTAAGTTGGAAGTTTTTGCAAGGGATTATTTTTTCGCTAATTTCATCATTAAGATAAAATCTTTAAATATCCCACATAAAATTTGACCATTGATGAAGATCAAAACAAGGATAAGAAAAACACAAACATTTACAAAAGCTTAAGATAAACTACTGTGTGTTGGATTGGGCTTAAATATTGTCCTGCATCTAAAGCTAGAGAGTGTATTGGTGCTCCACTCTCATCCAAAATAATAGATGATGATGTTGGTGATGGCTGCTGCAAAATAATAGAAGAAGGAAGACAAACCATGAATACAAGTGTAATTTGAATTGTTTTATAGAATTATTATGTATTTAAAGGATGGAAACAGCTTGGAAGTGTCACTTAGTTTTTACCTTAGTTCCACCTGAACAATTTTTGTTTGCATACTGATATTGTTTGTAACAGCTCTTCATAAAATTTAGATAAGAATTGAATTTGATGTCTTTCAAGAAAATTGCAATTGATTGACAATTATTTATCATTTAGGTTGTAAGCTACCAGTAAGAGTCCATTTTGAGACATGTGCCTTCTACATGTTCTAATTGATCACTGAAAAAAATGTATAGTTGAATATCTTTGTCTAGAATGCTGATATTAGGTTTCAGTTGGACTATTGTCATGATTATGAAGTAGAATGTGTGTGTTTATTTCCTAAAACTAGTAATATAATTTATACATAATGTTATGCATGCATTTTAGGGTATCTTTTCTTTTTTTCTTCATATCACAAATTATTCTAACATTCTGCAGGGGGATTATTCCTTCCCTATTTAAAATTATGCATAGTTCCAAAATTGTCAACTAACCCCACTAATTTTGATGCCCAAATGACCTGATTTTGGAAAAAAAAATCTCAAAACGGCATTAAAAGAACAATTTCCACAACACACCAGCCAAAGAAAGCTCTGCATATGAAAACTAGCTGATTACCAATTATTCATAAGTATTGTTATGATATTGTAACTATTATATTTATTTAGTTGGCCTAATTTGTTTTGTGTGGCCTAAGAATGTTTACATTGTTTTATATACATTGTGTACAAAATAAAATACATTGTGTTACAACTATGCAGTTTAGAATTCACTGGAACATTCATTGATACTCATGGAATGATTAGAACTTTCTATTTCACTTACATAACGTTTCCAGAATGATCATAACAAAAGATGCGTAATTTATATTTCTAGCGTTGTCTAGAAATTTCTGTTTGAGTATTTAAATGCAGACCCAAAAGTTAGTAAAATAGATATAGAGATTTGGACATAGACATAGATAGACTTAGACATCGATAGACATCAACAGTTGGATTGACACTTTTATTTACAAACTACATCATACTAGATTGTGACCAATTGGATATAATATTCTGTGGATTCCCGTGAAGATTTCGGATAAAGAAAAGATAAAAGATTGGACTCATATTTTGACAGTTAAGTTGACATTTCTTTTGTGTAATACTTTTGTAAACTAGTGTATAATAAATCTTGTTAAATTTTATTATTGATTTGTGTCTTTTGTTGGCTACAATTAAAAGGCTAATTTCTGACATAACAGAAATTGGGGCTCAAGTCCGGGATAACGTTAATATCTTATTTTAAAAAAATATTTGTTCAGTATTTTATTAGAAATAGCCAACAAAATTCTACAAAATGGCATTTGAAGCGGTAAATTTTGAAAACGCCAGACCTGGAGAAGTTTGATAATTTAAAGAAAGAGGAATTAGTGTTGCTTGCTAAACATCTGAAATTAGACTTTAGAGTATCTATGAGAAAACAAATTATAAAAATTTGGTAATAGACAAATTAGTTGACGCAGAAATTTTAGGTGAAGAGGCTCTTGATCTTAAGGTCGAAAATGTTGACGCTATCAAATTAAAACAGCTTGAATTAGAACATGAACTCAAAATAAAACAATTGGAAAAAGAAGAAAGACAGGCAGAACTTCAAATGAAGGAACGGTTAGAGATGGAGAAAAGAAAAGAAAAGAAGATGAATTTAAATTGAAACAGGCAGAACTTGAAATGAAAGAAAGGTTAGAGATGGAGAAAAGAAAAGAAAAGAAGATGAATTTAGATTAAAACAGGCAGAACTTGAAATGAAGGAAAGGTTAGAGATGGAGAAAATAAAATTGAAATGGTCAAAGGAGAAAGTAACACTAATGTACAGTCGAAATCAGAACATTTTGATGCAGCAAAAATATACGTTTGGTTCCCAGATTTTGTGAAAAACAGTCGATAAATATTTTCCACAGTTTGAGAAAATTGCTCATAATTTGAAATGGCTGAAGCCTTTTGGACTACAATGCTGCAAAGTGTTTTTGAGGGCAAGGCCGCTGAAATTTACTCAGCACTTTCATCCGAACAAGTTCTGATTATGACACGGTTAAAAGGAAGTTTTGAAAGCTTATGAGCTAGTGCCAGAAGCATATAGACAGAAGTTTAGATCTTATAAAAGTTTGATTCACAAACCTATGTTGAATTTGCTAGGGAAAAGAAGACCTATTTGATAAATGGCTTACGTCAAAGAAAATAGATAACAATTTTAAGAACCTAAGACAACTGATGTTATTAGAAGAGTTCAAGCAATGTGTTCATTTAGACTTAAAACTCATTTAGATGACAAAACTGTTGAGACATTACAAGATGCAGCTGTTATTTCGATAATTATACCCTTTCACATAAGAGAAGTTTCAAAGGTCAAAATTTTAATACTTGGAGTGGAAATTACAAGAATCAAAGCACTGAGCGTATTGATAGTAAGCCTGTTGCACAGAATAAGAGTCAGTCTAGTTATAATATGTCTAGTCCGAAATTTGATACTTTTGAGAAGAAGTCACTGACTTGTGCTTATTGTAAGAAGAATGGTCACCTGATGGCTGATTGTTTCAGACTCCAGAAGAAGAATGAAAGAGATAATAGGCCCAAGACCAGTGCTTGTACGACACCCGTGTTACCAATACGTTGGAATGTCCCTGCAGTCAGGCTTTTAAGTCCAGTTTTGTGATTATATGGAGGATTATAAACCCTTTATGTCTGATGGGTTTGTTTCTATTGTTGATAATACTACTCCTTAACCTATTAAGATTTTACGGACACTGGAGCTTCTCAGTCTTTATTGTTAGAAGGTGTGTTGCCTTTGTCCGAGGAGACTTCTGTTGGTGCCTCCGTTTTGTTACAAGGTGTGGA
The DNA here is from genome assembly GCA_017311375.1 of Mytilus coruscus. Lineage (NCBI taxonomy): Eukaryota > Metazoa > Mollusca > Bivalvia > Mytilida > Mytilidae > Mytilus > Mytilus coruscus. The sequence goes on along the minus strand of CM029596.1, from coordinate 87,944,299 downwards.
GTTAGGTTGTATAGATGTTCCCTCCATCGTATTTATCTGAAGTCAGATTTGATAACTGGACCGTTGTTGTGGGTGTTCGTCCTAATGTCCCTGTTGAGGGTGTTTCATTATTGCTAGGAAATGATCTAGCTAGGAACAAAGTGGTTGCTGAACCAATTGTTACCAGTGAACCGTGGTGGATGCTAAATCACTTGAAGATGATGCTGAACTGTATCCAGCTTGTGTCGTTACTAGGCGATGGCTAGAAAACAACAAAATGAGGATTTGCAAGAAAACCAGTTTGATTACATGGACCTTTCTGACACCTTTCTAGCCGATATTGAAGGTCCCGTAGCTCAGAGAAGGCCGTAATAAGACCACCTAGTATTAGCAAGAATGTAATTATGCCATGGCCAGACGTAAACAGCCATTCATTAGACCGAAGGAAATTTGTCGAAGAACAAAATAAAGACCCTGAAGTTCTTCAGCTCAGCAGGAGGGCTCAACCACAGGAGGAAGCAGACAAAGTGGCGAATGCTATAACCATCAAGACGGCATTTTAATGAGAAAGTGGAGGCCCCTGATGCTACCCCAGAGGAGGAATGGAGAGTGGTATACCAAGTGGTGGTGCCGAAAATTTATAGGCAAGAAATTATTGGTTTTGCCCATGACACCCCCTTGGCTGGACACTTAGGTATAAGGAAGACTTGCCTTAAAATCTTGCAGCATTTCTACTGGCCAAGACTTAGAAATGATGTCGCAGAATACTGCAAATCATGCCATATATGCCAGGTTGTTGGTAAGCCTAACCAGAAAATACCACCAGCACCACTTCTGCCTATTCCAGCCTTTGAAGAACCTTTTGCCGAGTACTCATTGATTGCGTTGGACCTTTACCAAGACCAAGACCGAAATGCGATTTATTGACAATCATGTGTACCTCCACTCGTTTTCCTGAGGCTATTCCGTTAAGGAATATCAAGACACCTACTATTGTCAAAGCTCTGATCAAATTTTTCACGCTAGTAGGACTTCCAAAGTCTATACAGTCCGACCAGGGTTCAAATTTCATGTCAGGTTTATTTCAGCAAGTCGTGTACCAGTTAGGGATTGCTCAGTATAGATCAAGTGCTTACCATCCAGAATCTCAAGGTGCCTTAGAACGTTTTCATCAAACATTGAAGAACATGATTAGAACTTTTTGTCTTCAATTTGACAGGGATTGGGATGATGGTGTTCACTTTTTACTTTTTGCGGTCCGAGAGGCTGTTCAAGAATCCCTTGGTTTTAGTCCCTTTGAGTTGGTATTTGGTCATACTGTAAGGGGACCTTTAAAATTGATTAAGGAAAAATGGCTTACTGAACACACTGACTTGAATCTTCTAGACTATGTATCTAGATTTAAAGAAAAATTGTATACTGCTTGTCAAATTGCTCAGAACAATTTAAAACTGTTCAGAATAAGATGAAAATATGGTATGATAAAGATGCCAGGGACAGATTTTTGAGCCTGGTGATAAGGTACTTGTATTTTGCCAGTCCCTGGACATCCATTACAAGCTCAATATTGTGGTCCTTATACCATAGAGAGTAAAATTAATGATTTGAATTATATTGTAAAAACACCAGGTTGGCGTAAACAAATGTCACATTAATATGTTAAAACCATATTTTGAGCGTATTAATGAAGGTGAGAGTAAACCAGTTGCCACTTTAGCCATGGTTAAATTGGAGAACAATCATGACAAACCAGATGTAATTGAACCACCTTTTAGTTCTAAAACTATAGAAGAGACAGTTAGATTGAAAATTCAGAAATTTTGTCAAATTTAGATTCAAAACTTGCACATCTGTCTTTTGATCGTAGAGAAAATTAAAAGCTTTGGTATTTTCTTTTAAAAATCTTTTTCCAGATGTGCCAAACAAAACCACTGCTGTTTGTCATGATGTCGATGTTGGTGATGCTTCTCCAATTAAGCAACATCCTTACCGCTCAATCCACTCAAACTTGAATTTATGAGACAAGAAATTAAATATATGCTTGACAATGATATTATTGAGCCGAGTAACAGTGAATGGAGCTCTCCTTGTCTGCTTGTGCCCAAACCAGATAAAACCTTTCGTTTCAGAACTGATTTCAGAAAAGTAAATTCTGTTTCAAAATCTGATTCCTATCCGATTCCAAGGATAGACGACTGCATTGATAACATTGGAAAAGCAAAATTTGTGAGTAAATTTGATTTATTGAAAGGTTACTGGCAAGTCCCATTCACACAGAGAGCTCGAGAAATATCAGCTTTTGTCACACCAGATGGCTTATTTCAATATACTGTAATGCCGTTTGGCATGAAAAGTGCTCAGCTACATTTCAAAGAATGATCAATAATGTTATAAAAGATTTAGACTGTTGTTATGCTTATATTGATGATCTTATTGTATGTAGTGATAGCTGGGAAGAACATTTAACACATTTATATGATACTTTTGATAGATTGTCACAATCAAATTTGACTGTTAATCTTGGTAAAGTGAATTTTGTCAGGCCACTGTTGATTATTTAGGGCATACAGTTGGCCAAGGTCAGGTGAAACCTATTACGGCTAAAGTGGATGCAATTACCAAATTTCCTCCTCCTACAAATAAAAACAACTTATGAGATATTTAGGCATGATTGGATTTTACGGAAATTCTGTTCAAATTTTGCGACTGTTGTTCAACCATTGACTCATCTTTTACGGAAAGATTCTAAATTCATCTGGAGTGAAAATTGTCAAAACGCTTTTGAAAATAGCAAATCACTTTTAATTAATAGTCCAGTTCTGATCACTCCAGACTATGAAAAACAATTCAAACTTGCCGTTGATGCAAGCGATGTAGGAGTTGGAGCTGTTTTATATCAAGAGACAGATGATAATGTTGAAAACCTATATCATATTTTTCTAAGAAATTAGATAAACATCAGAAAAATTATTCAACTATTGAAAAGAGTGTTTTGCACTGTTGTCTGCACTTCAACATTTTGATGTATATTTAAATCCCACTGTGCATCCTATTCTTGTTTATACTGATCATAATCCTCTCACCTTCATACATAAAATGAGAAACAAGAACCAGAGATTGACTAGGTGGAGTTTATTGTTACAGGAATATGATGTTATTGTAAAACATATTAAAGGTAAAGATAATGTAATAGCAGATGCTTTATCTAGAACTTATTGAAACAATTTGTATATACTATGTATTTTGTACATATTATTCATGAAAAGTTTTGTTACACTCAAACTTTTTTAAGGGGAGGTGTTATGATATTGTAACTATTATATTTATTTAGTTGGCCTAATTTGTTTTGTGTGGCCTAAGAATGTTTACATTGTTTTATATACATTGTGTACAAAATAAAATACATTGTGTTACAACTATGCAGTTTAGAATTCACTGGAACATTCATTGATACTCATGGAATGATTAGAACTTTCTATTTCACTTACATAACGTTTCCAGAATGATCATAACAAAAGATGCGTAATTTATATTTCTAGCGTTGTCTAGAAATTTCTGTTTGAGTATTTAAATGCAGACACAAAAGTTAGTAAAATATATATATAGAGATTTGGACATAGACATAGATAGACTTAGACATCGATAGACATCAACAGTTGGATTGACACTTTTATTTACAAACTACATCATACTAGATTGTGACCAATTGGATATAATATTCTGTGGATTCCGTGAAGATTTCGGATAAAGAAAAGATAAAAGATTGGACTCATATTTTGACAGTTAAGTTGACATTTCTTTTGTGTAATACTTTTGTAAACTAGTGTATAATAAATCTTGTTAAATTTTATTATTGATTTGTGTCTTTTGTTGGCTACAATTAAAAGGCGATTTTCTGCCATAACAGTATTGAAGGTCAAGTTTTGTGTAGAGTTAATATTCCAGTAAGAACTATTCATTATAGTACTAGTGTTATACATTTGTACTTAAATTTAGGAAGTGAAATTAAACATTTAAATCTTATTGATTACAGGGCTGATCCAGCCATTTTAAAAGGGGTTTCCAACCCAGGATAAAAGGCGGAGGAGTTCCAACCATATGTCCCCATTCAAAAGCATTGATCGTCAAAAAAAAGGGGAGGTTCAACCCCTCCGGATCCACCACTGGATTATATTAAAGACATACTCCAAAATTTAAAATCAGCTATGATTGTTTTATGCAGTTTTTTTTATCACCTTTTATGTCAGGAATTGAGTAATGCAGTATTAATAATGGCTTTTCTTTAATTTATTAGGTATCTTGCCAGAAAATGTATTAAAACATGAACAGAGGTTAGACAGTTCACCAGACATCAAACATGAGCCACTATCGCCATCGTTTTCATTCACATCAGAATCCTCTGAATCACAGGTAAATATCTTCTCCCTAATGTGTCTTTTGAATCACAGGTAAATATCTTCTCCCTAATGTGTCTTCTGAATCACAGGTAAATATCTTCTCCCTAATGTGTCTTCTGAATCACAGGTAAATATCTTCTCCCTAATGTGTCTTCTGAATCACAGGTAAATATCTTCTCCCTTATGTGTCTTCTGAATCACAAGTAAATATCTTCTCCCTTATATGTCCTTTGAATAACAGGTAAATATATTATTCCTTTCTGTGTTTCCTTTATATAGGCAAGTTTAAAAAAAAGATTCAGTAAGTCTGTCCTGAAAGTCAGAGAGCTGATAATATTGTGAGGCCTTGTCATGAAGCTATGATATGACTAAGACATGTCTTAACCTATGTTGATTAAATTACTTAAGACATCTTTGTTATACAGGCCCCTTGTTAGACAAAAGAAAGAGTCAAGACCTGGCTAATAAAAATTTGTCAATTCTTAAACCTTGCAGTCTTGATGGAGAAATTAATTTAAGTTCCAAACTCATTGTAGCAATAAAAGGTAACACAACTGCATACCAAATAGCACAATATTAGCATAATTGATAAAAACATAGAGTAATGTTTAGTAAAGTGTAAGACATATAATATTTTCTTTATAGGTATGCCTTGATGGAGTGAAGGACAGCCCACCACCATCACCATGTTTTTCACAGCCTTCACCACCTTATTCTTCACAGTCATCACCATTACAGAACATTGTCTACGTAGACGACATCACACCAGATCTAAGTAGTGCTATAAACCCCGTTATCATTACACAACCTAAATACAACACTATACTGAACTCTAAAGTCAGGATTAAACCAAAACCAATATCATCAGTAAATACTCAATCTGTAAAAATCTCTCAACCGAAACCACCAACAGGTACAGTATATTAGTCTAGGTTATTGGAAAATTTGTTTTATTATACAAAGTATATTAATTGTAATTGACCTATTCAGAAATTCAACTTCCTAACCTTGTAAATAACTGTAAATTCAGAATTTATTGCGAGGTTTTTATTAATGCGAATAATGCGACTAGGTGAATATCGCAATAATAAGAACTAGCATTCTGATATCTGATTCATATAACTGTGCATATTTTCCTGAAATCGCAATAATTAATCTCCCATTTTTGTCCTTTCTTCAAATATTGCAATAATAAATGCACACAATGATTACTGAATTTACAGTACTCGGCACATTCAGCATCCTCCCAAATGCATTTTAGACCAATCAAAATCCAAAACAGTGCCTTTTATAATGATAATACTTTTCTGAATTGTTCCATTAATTTTGATATGTACATTTAGAGAATTGGTATGGTTACCGTTTTCATTGAGACTATTAACCATCAAAGAACAAAGATTTAGAAAATGAAAACCTACAAGATTAGGCCCTGATAAGGATGCTGGAATTTTTAATATTTTTTTTATAAAGAAGAGTTGTAAGGGAACCTTGGTTTCACATATAACTTGTCATGTTTAAATTGGTATGGTGTTACTTCAATTTTGTAAATATTTTCTTGTCACTTTTGCTATATCTTCAATAATATTGAGTTGCATAAAAGAGGCTAACTTGCATTTACATTTACTATGAGAAATATTCAAAAATTATTCAGAGCAATCCTATCAACGTTATCAAGATACTGTTCAAATATGTTTTCAGAAATTTTGCTGCGTGTAAAAAAAAATATACTTTCTTTATTATAAGATATGTTGATAGATTTTGACATGCACCTTTTATAGTTTTATGGGATTTTTTTTTCTTCACCAGTCACATCCAAGTATGATTGCCTAATGTTTGGGGAAAAAGAGGGAGAAGACACCAAAGGAAAAAGATAATCATAAGACAAAGTCAAATCAACAATACCATTGCAAAAAATGGAAAAGAATGAAAAGACAAACAACAGTCGTACATACATGTAGAAATCTAAAGACTGAGATACTTGAACCCCACCAAAAACCAGGGGTGACCACATGTGCTCCAGAAGGATAAGAAGATCCTGCTCTACATGCAGCACCAGTCTATATAAAAAAGATGATGTGGTATGATTGCCAATGAGACAACTCTCCACAAGAGACCAAATGACACAGAAATTAACAACTATAGGTCACTGTACGGCCTTCCACAATGAGCAAAGCCCATACCGCATAGTCAGCTATAAAAGGCCACGAAATGACAAATGTAAAACAATTCAAACGAGAAAACTAACAGCCTAATTTAAGTACAAAATAAAGAACAAAAAACAAATATGTAACACAGCTTGTCTATTTTAAATGTCAATTTAGATCATTTATTTGTAAAAAACAGAAGTAATCACACAATAATCATTACTTCTTTAATCCTTACTGTCTTTATTTGACTTTCAGTGGCTGATTTGCTGGCCATGGCACTTGTTTCTTCAAAATCCAGTAAAGATCAATGTTTAATATATTAATTCAATTCATTTACCTTTTTGTACTTATAGCTCCTCTTCAGAAAACAGTAGTAATAACACCAGAAGAGTTTAACAAACTGAAAGCAGAAGGGATATTGAAGTTCCCACAGCCAGCAGCTCCTCGACCTGTCCAGATTATTTCGTCTACTACAGTAGCTAATCCCACAGTACAAGTTGATAATGAGGTATTGATACCAGATTCCAAAGGAATGTTGAGAAAATTAGTTTCATAAACTGGTTAACTCCTATCAGTTCTCCATTCTATTATCCCATGACTTTTAGAAAACTGCCAAATCAAATGGCATTTTTTTGCCCCTGCCATTAACAACAGGGGCATTGTGTGTTACCCTTGACCGTCTATCCCATTTTTATTTACGCAGTCTATCCATAGTTTGCCTCATGCAAATTTAAAGAAACTCATACTCTATGCGAAGGAACACAACACGCAGACATTTCCCGTTCTAGAGGTAGGCCTCCTTTTGACTTTGAAATTGCAAAATTTGAGCAGGGGCATTAGTGTCCTCAGACACATTCTTTTTTTATTGTTATCTGTTTAACAAGATAGTAGGCTGAACAAACATTGAAATTGCTTGTAAATTGCATTGTTTTGAAACTCGGTTAAAGGTTAAATGAAAGATATAGACAAATATTAGGATAGGAAATGTTTGGTGAATGCATCACCAGTGTGCATTGTCAATAAAATCACAAATTTTTTGAAAGCATAAATTTCACTAAAATAGTGTAACATGAGAGATAGAGGTGGCCATTTAATAAACAAGAGAAGGCAGAGTTAAATGTGAAGACCAGTCTTTATGTGGGTTTCTTTTACAGTATCAGACAACTAAAGGGAGAGAGAGAGAGAAAAACCTGTTAATGATAGAACTGCATGAATTGTATTTTCTGCCTTTCTTTTCCAGATAAAAGCTATAAAAAGACAGCAACGTATGATAAAAAATAGAGAATCAGCAAGCTTGTCAAGAAAGAGGAAAAAAGAGGTTTGTTATAGACATTTTTTAACTTAATCAGTATGAAAAGTTTATTGAAACAACAGATTTCAAGTTTTTGATTAGGTCCGTTTAAGAGGAACCAATTATGATAAGTCAATAAGGGTTTGCATGCAGTTGTAGTACCAATGTCAACTCTCATATCCATGAAGATTATTTGGTCCAACCTCCTCAGTCATGGTGGATTGACATTGAAACTCTTGCATATGTAACATGTTGAACTTTGTGATTATGTCAGTTTAAAGGGATCCACAAATGGAAAATCAATCTAAAACTTCCATACAGACATAGCATAGGGAGGACATGATTTATTTATTAGTTGTTATTGGCTTTGAAACTAAATTTCAGTAACTGTAAGCACTCTTAAGATTGCACTGTGAGTTGTGTCTTTATTCTTTATGCTAGTTGGTTGTTTTATTGTTGCTTTGTGCTGATCTGATGAGACAAGCAATTTCCAACTGAATTTTACAGTTTGTTCATATAATATGCTGTTACACCACTGTCCCAGATTAGGGGAGGGTTGATCGCTCATTATATGTACATGTAAAATCAGGACTGTTTACACTTCCGATTTACTATGTTCGATGTATTTAGTTTTAAGATTGCCAGGACTTAGTTCTTCTTTTACTTTTGCATAATTAAACATATTTATCCTGCTTCAAACCCCACTTCTATCTAATAGTTTATGAGAAGTAGACCTGACCAAAGGGATACTTATTTCTTGAAAATAGATAGATAAATACATAAGTATAATTTTCCTGTGTTTACCTAAATAGGAATAATTTAAATGGGTTTACCTGTCAAATGAATGTCCACAAACGTAATAATAAAGCTGCCCGAAAACATAATGGTTTTTATGGGTAAATGTACTGATAATGCACACAAATGTAATGCACTGTCTGTTACCATATTTGCAGTACCTCACAGGCTTAGAAGACAATTTACAAGAATACAATGAACAGAATAGAAAGTTGCAAGAAGAAAATGAGCTGTTGAAAAAGAAACTCCAGTCTCTGCAGGATGAGGTAATCTACACATTCAAGTTGATCACTGTCCTACGATAGGGACATTAAATTTTTAGCTGTTATCAGATTTTACAAATTGCCTAATGAAATGGATATGATTTAACACTTTTCTTCTTTGAAATTTTTCATAGCTTCCTAACTTAGAGGAAAATTTTAATTGTAACTCTGTGAGAAAAAAATACTCCCCACATGCCTGTTTACTTTTTAGTAACGGTTACATTGAAAAAACTGCATAATTTGTAAATGATAAAAGCATTATTTAAACATGTACTATTCTCTACATTTTAATGGGCATTTAGCACTCTGTTTTTACAACTACTTCTTATAAGCATTTAAATGATTAAATTCTGAAACAAAACTTGCTGTTACATACTAAAGATTAATTTAAAGATTATATTGATGAGGACAAAAGGATATCATATTTTATGCTTAAGCTATTTTCAGACGAATTTACATTTTGATAAATTCTATGATTTTTCAGAAACTGTGATTCCAGCTCCTTCAAGAAAAGTTATTCATCAATGGTTTTGAATTGATTTCTTAAAGCCTCTTTAGATTACATACATCATTCATATATATATAATCTCATCAAAGATACCAGGATTAAAATTTTGTACCCCAGACATGTGTTTTGTCTACAAAAGGCTCATCAGTGATGCTAGAATAAAAAAGTTAAAAAGGCTATCTTTAGGTTCTCAAACCCTTGCTTTTAAGTATTTCAGGTATATATAATTATCATGAAAAGTACTGGAAATATGACATATGTTTCAATTTTAATGTACTATATCCCTGTTCTTACTTTGAAATCAGTTGGGACTTTTTTTACTTAAAAAAAACCTAATATCCAACATTCTTTATTCATCTTTAATGAAAATTTTGCATTGTAGAATGATCGATTGAAGAAATGTGCTGGTGCCTCACCAGCTAAAAAGATCTGTTTAATGGCAGTTTTTGCAATGCTCAGCTTGAATTTGATGTCATTGAAGTAAGTTTTTCAGAGTGCTAACAAATTTTAATAAAATTAGACAGCTGTTACCTTAAATTGACAAAGGTATTGGGGGAATTAGGGGAAGTTGAAAGGCAATTTTTTCATATCTACCACTAAAGATCTATGAACCATTTGAACTCTGTTCTTGAATTGATGAACATTCCTTAATCAGGATTTTAATTAGGATAAGCCAATTATGAATAAACCCTAACCTTGTTAACACTGGATTAACAAACCTTACACAGCAGAATGTACAATGAAAACATGTTTAATATAAGTACTTTATTCTTTAAGGATGTTCGCTTTTCAAATTTTGAATATTTGTCAGATATATGGTATCCTTTACTTTTATCCATGTAGTGACAAACAAAATTTGCCCTACTTTTCTTTTCTCTTACATAAAGTTTAAAAAGCCATTTTGAAAATGTGATGAAATCCTTGTTATTTTTTTCATAGTTTTGAAAGAGAAAGGTGTCAATGTTATGTGTATGAAAATATATTATGATTATTTAATTGCTATGCACCAATACTTAATCCTTAATTACCCTTTAGATTACTCATGCAGGATGTCACACCTGTACTTTCAATAATGAAGTAAAAAGTTATAAAAGAAATAAAATAAATAAATGAAATAAGATAATGTCTCGAATATTCAATAATGAATAATAATTCAATTTTGAATATTTGTCAGATATTAGGTATCCTTTACTTTTATTCATGTAGTGACAAACAAAATTTGCCCTACTTTTCTTTTCTCTTACATAAAATTTAAAAAGCCATTTTGAAAATGTGATGAAATCCTTGTTATTTTTCATAGTTTTGAAAGAGAAAGGTGTCAGTGTTATGTGTATGAAAATATATTATGATTATTTAATTGCTACACACCAATACTTAATCCTTAATTACCCTTTAGATTACTCATGCAGGATGTCACACCTGTACTTTCAATAATGAAGTAAAAAGTTATAAAAGAAATAAAATAAATAAATGAAATAAGATAATGTCTCGAATATTCAATAATGAAGAAAAACAATATTTAAATTTTTTTACAAGAAACGGTTTACAGTTTTGTATAGTACACACCCCCTGTAACAACTACATATTATGGGTAAAAAAGTGCAGATCATACACCACCAAATACAGTATTACTTTTAAAGAAAAAAAAACATTTTTTTTTAGTTATTTCTCTTGGACAGATAAAATATGTGCCATCTGGGGGACATTAGAACTCTGTACTTTTATTTAGATAGGTTTAATTTTCTAGTCAATTGATTGACCATGCTCTTACACTTTTGTAGTAGCCTTGTATGATGAGCGTTATATATATATATTTTATTGTATTTCAGTGACTTTATTATTAGGCCCAACTCTAAATCTGTACTACCAGTTCATAAAGGTAGACAACTTATGTCAGTACAAGAAGAATACTCAGTCAGTAGTTTGGTGCCTGATTTTTCATGGACTGGACTGAAGAAATTAATGGAAGATAATCCATTTGAAAGTTTGGATAATAAGACACTGTATCAGATGTATACTTGTCCATCACTCTTCAACAAGACAGAGTCTATAAGGTGAGTTCAAAAAACATTTAAAAATATACCCATTCAAAGGAAGTTTACAGATGGATTGGGACAATTTTTATCTTCCCTTGACATGGTCAAAAAGCAAGACATAGGTATGCTGTTTCCAGCAGCGGCAGCAGTGGCGTCAATAATGTATTAGTTTGTGATTAGGTCAGTTTATGAGGAACCACAAGTGGAGGTCAGTGATATTTGGTATGCAGTTGGTTTACATGTATTTTTTTGTGATTAGGTCCGTTTATGGGAACCACTAGTGGTTAGTCAGTGATATTTGGTGTGCAGTTTTATTAGGGCCCCGTCAAATGGCGGGTCGCCCTATAGTGATCAGTCTGTCTGTCTGTCTGTCCATTTGTCCATCCGTAACAACTTGTGTCTGCTCTATATCTATAGAACCTTTATAATTTCATATTTTATACTTGACATGTATATTAACCAACACCAGAGGATGTGTCATAATGTTTGTACAACTTCCTACGTCGAAGGTCAAGGTAAAAAAATTTGGTTTCAGTTGACAACCCCATGTCCTATGCACCAGAGGGTGTGTCATAATGTATGTACAACTTACTAGGTTAAAGGTCAAGGTCAAAACTTTGGTTTCAGTTGACAACCCTATGTCCCATGGTTAAGATTGTGTCCACACTATATCTTGAGAACCTTTATGATTTCAAAGTTTATACTTGACATGTATATTAACCAACACCAGTGGGTGTGTCATAATGTATTTACAACTTTCTAGGTCAAAGGTCAAGGTCAAAACTTTGGTTTCAGTTGACAACCCCATGTCCTATGGTAAAGATACAAATTTTTACCACACGTTATTCACAGAGGGCTAACAGAGATGGCTCCCCTCTCAATGATGTGTAGTTAGCACTGGCACATCTCGTTTCCATGGAGATTTTTTGGCCCTGCCCCCTCAGTCATGGTCTATTGACTTTGAAACTTTTGCTTAGTTACATTTATAAGTTTGTGATTAGGTCAGTTTAAGGGGGACCACTAGTGGTAGGTCAATGGTATTTGGTATGTAAATGCATAAGCATTGGCACATCTCATTTCCATGGAGATTATTTGGCTCCGCTCCCTCAGTCATGGTCAATTGTTCTTGAATGTTTTGCATAGTTTACATGTTAAAGTTTGTGATTAGATCAGTTTAAGAGGCTTTGAAACTTTTATATCTTTACAATTGAAAGTTTGTGTTTTTGGTTAGTGTAAAGGGCACCACTTATGATAAGTCAATGGTATTTGGTATGCAGTTTTATAAGCATTGGCATTTCTCATTTCCATGGAGGTTAATTGGTCCTGCACATTAAGTCATGGTTCATTGGCTTTGAATGTTTTGCATAGTCTACATGTTTAAAATCGCCATTTGGATTCAATGTGTGCATTATACTACCAGTATAACAAAATGGAGAGCCATATCTGTGTGTCAAAAATTTATTTGAATTAATGATGGATCCTTTTTTGCACTGAATTGAGGGCATGCTTAAAAATTAGAATTTTTGCATAGCAATGAAACTTTTCTGAAAAAAATATTTTACAGTAAAAATCAATCCAAAAATACTGGATGCATGATACAATTATTGTCTTTCTTCAGATTGGCAGATCAGCTATCAGGCTGGATGCAGTCACATGAACTCACCAAGAAGAAATCAGCTAATAAAGAAAAGAAGAATCCTTCAAATAAAAAGAAAAAGAATCTTACCACACTACAGAAAGCTGTGAGAGGAAACTTTCATCAACAAAGACCAAATGATAGGTTAATATTTTTAAGATGATCATTTGGTATAAACATTTTTGAAGATGAGAAGCAGTCATGTATACTTTGAAAGTCATGGGAGTACTGACATTAGAAAATAAAAGTTCCTCAAAAATATTATGGACAGGACCTTATCATCACTTTTAGGAATTTCATGAAAAAGTAAAATAACAAAAATACCGAACTCCAAGGAAAATTCAAATCAGAAAGTCTCTTATCAAATGGCAAATTCAAAAGCTCAGACATATCAAACGAATGGAAAACAAAGCAGTTTAAATAATTTTTCCTTTCAATTTGTAGTAACAAATCTATAGAGATAGGAATGCTTGAACCTAAACATTTGACAGTCAGGGATATATGAATATGTACGAACAGGAGCTATATGAGAGAAAGGCACCTAAAAAGAATCATCAGATACATCTAAGGTCAACTTTTCCATAGGGAGTTGGAACCATAGTTTCTTTTTAATCACTTAATTAAACAATAGGGAATTTTAGAAATATATGTTACAAATCATGTCAGTACGAAGCACTGACTGCTGAGGTGATGATAAATTATATTTATACTTCAGTATTTGTTCAGTAAGTTGCTTCCCCGAACAGAAAGTAGGTGAGGTATTAAAGGTAAATTTCTTGTTGTTGCATTCTTATTTTGCATTAGGTTTCAACATTATTTTTCTGAAATATTTGTTATAGACACTTTGATCATGGTTACCAAGTTAAAGTATTTGATGGAGGAGATGGGAACATCTGGAAGTCCATACCAAGGAGAAATGACACCTTTTATGTTTTGTCATTTAGTGAGGTAAGTGACATGCAAAAGTTCATATAGGATCGTAAAGAGGGGATGTGCTTGGAAGAATGGAGAATAAAATGGCACCATTTCAGGATAAACTTAAAGAAAGAAAATATAGGTTACACATTGCTATATTAACAATTTGCTCAAAACACGGTGAATAATGAACACAAAGATGAAAAATACTTGAAATAAAATAGCACACAAGTTGCATGAAAATAAATTATTATCACCAGCTTCACATGTACACATTCAATAAAAAATTCTAATTAAAATAGGTTTAAATAAATCTTAGTGAATTGAGAAAAAATAACTGTCTGGTGCAAGGACAACAGAGAAAAACAAAACTGACTGTTGCAAATATGGTTTTCTAGAATTGAACACAAAAAGAATAGGGAAGTGATTGGGAAACCATTAACATAAAAAAATCATTAAGTATATATATATTTAAACCTTCATATCTTTTACTATTGAAATTTTGGAAATATTATGGTTGTTGTGTGATTAACCTTGTATGTATAAAATACATTTAAATTGCAGGATTATTTCCTAGTGCCAGCAACAGCTCACAACAAAACAATGAGACCAAGAATGTCTTTTGTTATGCCAGCAGTTGGTTTAAATGGTGAGCAAAACTTATCAGTAATAAAGGTTTTGTTTGTTAGGTGGTAGTTTCAATATTAATTTGAGATTGAAACCTAATAACAGAAGAAGACCCAATATAAACACTTAATTGCCTCTGGGTTATAAAAAACACTCTTCCATACTTTTCAACAGTACCTGATGCATGCAGCAGGCCAGATAATGTTGTTTTTCCACACTATTTTTATAGTTAAGCGCTTCATACTAAAATTGTGTGTATTATCAAAGCTTTTCCAACCCTATAAATTTACCAAAAAGAAACATTCAATTCTTATAATTAAATGCTTCTTTTTGGTAAATTTATAGGGTTGAAAAGCTTTGATAATGCACACAATTTTATTATGAAGCGCTTAACTATAAAAATAGTGTGGAAAAATATATATATATTGTAGCATACATTTATATGCTACAATCATGAAATAAAATTTATATCAAGCTTTTCGTTTGTTTTCCAATGTATTGTTGTGATGGTTTAATGGGAAGCATGTGCAGTCATAAATGTTATTTTATTTCATTTTATCGAGAAGTAAAATCTAATTTTGATTGCCTCATGATTGTTGTCAGCCAATCAAAAGTACTAATTCTTATGAAACTAACATGTCATGTAATTATGCATGTTTGACTCATTAATCCAACAATACATTTTATTACAATTTGACTAATTATAAACTCCATGCTACAAAGTAGCAGGGATCTATAGTATTTGACCATTCTGTCAGTCTGCCAGTCATTTTTTTTTCCATATGCTAACTCAAATACTGTATACTGGACTGCAACCTTCTATGAATGTATGGTCACATATAATGAGAGGAAGATCCCTAATAGTTTTTTTTTAGGTTCACTGTCAAGGTCATGGTTAATAAATATAAATCAAAATTGGTGCAGAAAAGTGGTTCTTGATGCTAAATTAAATACTACTTATGTCATTGTAACCTTATTTAGATATAAGGTCACACATACTGTCTATAAAAATTAGGAAAGAACCAATATCACTATGGAAACATATAGCAAATTAAAATAGATGACCCTGTCATTATAAGAGGAATATTGATCGAATATGTCACCTGTATTTTTTTACAGGTATGTGATTCAGGCTATTAGAAGCCTCTTGGTTGTTTCTTATTCTGTGCACCAAAATAATTTAAAAAATTTTCTTATTTTTTGCAGAAACCATGCAAGCACCTTCAGGAAATGTTGGAATGATGCAGATAGATTGTGAGGTGTTGAACACACAGTTAATACACGTCCATAAATCTAGTTTACCTCCTAATCAAAGAAACACTACTTTCTACAGAGAGGATTTTTATCCCTAATCAAATGACAAAAACAGTCATTATACCAGATAGATTGTGAGGTGTTGAACACACAGTTAATACACGTCCATAAATCTAGTTTACCACCTCATCAAAGAAACACTACTTTCTACAGAGATGATTTTTATCCTTAATCAAATGACAAAAAAAGTCATTATAACAGATTTTAAAGAAGAGAACAGGTTTTGAAAATCAGCTGAAGTTCCTTTGAAACAGAGTGAGAGAACTGAAGATTTTTTATTTATTTTGGTTGTTTAATTGAAACAAAGTGTCTTGGCAGCAAACTTTTGAATAACCTTGTTTGATTGTAGTCTTTAGATTAAAAGAAATCTTGAATGCTCAATGCATACATAAGTTTTGATAAAGCAGGAAGATAGAATTGAGGTTTATATAATTGTGTACATATTAAGTAGATTCACAATTCTAACCAGGCGATTTCATGAAAAAATGGCTTTTTTTATTATTTTTCTAAAAAAATGCTTGTGATCTCATGTGATTAACTTTGAAATTTTTCCGTATGGTTAACAAAATTGTACCCACAGGATTAGTAAATCTGTTTGGTCAGTTCAAATCACCAGTATTCATCTTGTTTCAAACTTCAGCAAGAGTGATTTTAATCAGAATTGTCCTGTATATTGTAAGTGACGTTTTTGTTTTTGTCTAATAACTATTTAGTTTTTCTCAATGACAATTTTTAATGACCCAATATAGTTAGTTCAGAGATTTTACCTCTCAAATTTGACAGAATTTTAAATCAAAAACATTACAGTGCATTATTTTAAGAGAGCTTGTACAATTTTACCAATTTGAAACTAAAATATTTATTACTGTGGATTCATTTATTTTTGTGGACACTTTATTTTGTGATTTTACACAAGTCTAAATACAAGCCGATATAAACATTGTACTTTGTTTAATATTTAAATCTGAGGTTCACCAGTGCACACGAAATCCACGAAAATTGGTATCCCACAAATAAGAAGAAAGTTTCATCGCAGACAACTTTTAAAACGAAACATTCCATGTAACATTCCAGACATATTTCGATGTATCTAGTCATGATTTTGTGATATATTGACAGACTAGCCTTTTTTTACGAAACTAATTAAGGAAGAATCTTGTACAGAAGAGAATTGCATCAGATTTATGTTCTTGACCATAAATGAGGCCACTCTTAGACCAGCACTTATCCAAAATAATGTAACGAAATATTTTACTTGCTTCATAGTATTTAAATATATTATTATAGTCCAATTTGCTTGTACTATGTATGATATGACATTTATAATGATGTATTAGCTTAAGTGGTGGATCCAGATACTTTTGTAGGGCTTTTTTGGTGACTTTACCTGAGGACAAAGGGTGGGAGATGGCATTAGTGCAACTGGTTTTGAACCATTGATGAAAAAGAGGAACTCCAACCCCTGGCTCAGCCACTTATGCCAAGTTATGTACAAAATCAACAGTTGCAGCAAAAATGTCATAAACATGAAAACCTATTGTTATAGAATTCTGTAGAATATTTTCACATCTTTTTTTTTTACATTAGAGGTTGAAAGATACTCGACATGCTCTCAAGTGTGAACGAGTCTATGTAAATGATTTGTTTTCAATGAAAGTTTATGTTACAGATTTTATTTATTTTAAATTGCTGTCATTTGTGTGTATTTAAAATGGCAGTTTCTGTATGAATTTCTGGTAAGAAGTTTGTTATATAGTTCATATATATCTAGTGCTAATCATATTCATACAAAATCATATTATCATGTCATTTGACAGAAATCCCTGTACTTCAAATATTACTCCATAACTTACTTAATATTTGTCATAATAAGTTGTTTACATTATTTTTCGTGTTCAATAAATAGCTAAATAATTTTATCCAGAACCTAGATATGGTTGTATATGTATAATTTCAAAATCTAAATAGATCAATCATGAACAGGGTTTTTGTTTTGAATGAAATACAACCTTTTATTATTGAAGATACGTTGTAAAATAAAAAATGAATGCATGCAGCACTTAACCGAAATCACATGAAATGAGTTCGCAAAGGTGCTCAATGGTTCACTGGACATTTGATTCAGCGAACAATTATTGTTTACTCATCAATATGAAATTTCATTGGACAATCAATAATTCGCCATTTCAGAATCTAAGGGACTATGGAAAATTTGAAAATAACGACACAGCATTGGTTGAATTTTTTGTTGTTTGGGACAATTTAACTAATCACAACAACATTTTGGTGTATGCTTTTGAAAATTTTACCCATAATCCTTTTAAATTCTCAAAATTTCAAATTATAAAACTATATTTTATAACAAATATTTTATGCAGTGTAAATGTCCTTTATTCATCCTTCAAATGTTTTTGTTTTCTTTTTTTTAACTTGTCTGACCAGTCCTTTGAGATCTTTGAATTGTTAAACATACAAGGTTTGTTCTAATTTTGCTAATCAATTTGATAATGAAAAAGCTATTACTAAAAATGGATAATGAAATTTTATTAATATGTCCATATTTTTTGGCAATATGAATAACAATTGCAGATTTTTTCTGAAGTCATGTTGATTAATCTTTTGCTTTGATGCATCTTTTGTTGAAAAACAATAATATATCTGGATCGACATGAAGATGTGTATTATAGAAAATGACTTAACTTTTTATTTTTTGTTCTGTGTATATCTCTAGTCACCATTTCTGCATAATACAATGAATTAGAGAAGTTTTAGTACACAAGGTTACAGTGTACCTCTAACCAGAGGCTATTTTCAACTCTGGGATTCTTTCACCATACAGACGCTTGTAATTTATCTACAGTTTGAAATTTTTTATATCAAATACCAAAATGGCACTATGGCAGCAAGATTATTTGGTTTCTACTATATAGAAAACAATTTCACTAGTAAATTGTTCATTGTTTAACTTTCTACCTCATAGATTTTAAATTTAAGAAAGAGGATTCAGTTTGCATTACAATACAAAATGTGTTTTTAAATTACTGAAAGACTCAATATTTTACTGTCATTTCTTGTCAAAAATTAATTTCTCTCTCCGGTCATAAAGCCATAGTGCTGATCATATCTACTAATGAAACTTCTTCCTGTGTTGCATGTAATGTCTGCATCATGTTATATTATTCAGTAATTTAAAAGAAGTAAAATGTCATTAAATGACTGTAATCATTTTATTATTTATTTTGTATAGAAATAAATGTTTATTTGTAGTTAAAGATATAGTTAAAGATATATTTATTAATATGTATATTGGTTGAAATGAAATTTATTGTAAATAATTTGTTATAATGATTAAGATAAAAATCCAGATCATCCTTCTTCATGATATTTAAACCACAAACCCAAATCACATAAAAAAATAGTGTGCTTTGAAAATTGGCCACTCCGATTAATGCAAGTTTATATAATTAGTAAATAATCCTTGCAAAAACATGCATGTCCCTAACTATCAAATATTAACCATATATGACAAGCAAAATTCCATTCACTTTTTTACAGTCAGATTTTAATAATATTTGAAACATGGAGTGAGGAGACGCAATTGACCTTCCTCACCTGCAAATATACATTGAAACAGCTATTATTTATCCGGAGTTTTCAGGCCTAACATTTATAAAAAGCAGACATACAGGAATAGTTAAAACTCATTTCCAACACCCATTTTATTGGAAAACCCATTGTTATGCAATCATTGAAAGTTGTAATTACTCCCATCAAACAAGTTACTGTTTGTCCTTAAAAATCATGATAATGAAAAGCAAAATTTTATATTATCTTTGTTTTTTTTCCTTTTCTCTACCAATCACTTACAAATTTTGATTTGTAGGAGTTATATGCTTGATTTTTTATATTAGAATGTCAGAGATTTTTTTTTTATCTTTGGAGATCACAGGGAAGTGTTTGATTTATTTTTGTCATGACTGCAAATTAAAGAGTGCCATTAAATTATGCTTCTTTAACACAGGAGCTGAAGAAAGTGGATTTTTTTTGTAAAATTGTCTCTTAAGATATATGCAATCCTATTTTTATTATATTTGTGCAATATGCTTATGTGTTTTATGAATTGATTTTCTTAATACCGTTTGTGCAAGATGTTTTCATTTTAAATGACAAAGAACACAAAACAGATTACACAACACCGAATGGCAGAGAGCACACATTACAGAATACCCAATACCAAATGACAAAGAGCACACATTAAAGAATACCCAACATAAAATGACAAAGAACACACATTATAGAATATAGAATACCCAATACCAAATACCAAATGACAAAGAACACACATTACAGAATAAAAAATTATTGACTTTTAATACAGAATCAGTCTTAATTGGGTTGAAATATTACAGTAGAATAAACAAATAATAGTTAACTTTAATGCACCAAAACTGACAGATTAAATGCAAGATACATGATTTACTATGTAATCACACCACCGAACATCATTTTTAGAGTCTGTTTGTCCATTGATGCACATGATTTTTAGTACATCAAGTTCATAAACTTAGTTTCTAATGTTATATTTTAAATGAAAATTCTTCATTTTGACTTTTTCTAATATAACTATGCAATCATTAGTGTCCAACTTGATCTGACTCCTGGTAAATCCGTTTTTTCATTGCATCCAGTTTTCCAAATGAGCGGGCAAAAAAACCTATACAAGGCATTTATTTGTACCATTAATTTATTATGAAAATACTGTAGAAAATATATTTCTTAAACACCCAACAGACCATTGAAATTTTGTGTAGATTCAGGAGTGACCTTTGAAAGTGAAGGTTTCACAGTACACAACTTATACAACATTAACTTTTTGATGTGCAAAAAATTTAAAGGAATGCTACTAATTGATAGTTCTAGAAATAAAAGGTCTGCTGTAGATGTAAATGTTTTCACAACATATTTTTAATGTCAGTTATGACTTTTCCATACTACTATTTCAATATTCAATACCAATAATTAGCAGTTCAGGAAAAGCTGTAGATTGGGGTGATCAGGTACACTGCCCATGTAGGTTTGAAATATCTTTACATGTAGTACAAGGGGAATAGTGTTTCTGTTGTTGCCCAGATCATTGGTCCATCAGTGAGCTTTTCCTGGAGTAGCGAAATGAAATAGTGCCTTGGTACTTTTTTATATTATTTTTGTATTTTTTGTGATAGAATGTGTGTTTGTGATGTGTTTATATGGGAATAAAGTATCTAAAGGTGACTGTTTTTTTTTTATTATTATGCAAAATGGCAAAGAAAGTGTACAATGTTTTAATTCGTGACACAAAACTGCTACACATACTTGACAAAACCAATCAAAAGAATAATGCTTTTATCAGGAAGGCTCAAACCCCAATATTAAAAGCCAGGGATGTATAAAAACGTAGAAACGTAAGGAGCTTTATGACCTAAATGACAAAATCTCAAAGGCCTCACTAGTAGTCCAAGACAGCACCTAGCACTAGTTTGAGCTGAATACTTTGGTGGATTTCAGTTACATATACCCTACATCTGAAATGGACAAGAGGGGATCTGGTGTATTAAATCATGAGATGCGCTTGACACAGAATAATTCCCCTATTGCCACTACTATGGAAGAACATATATATGAGATAATATCAACTAATTAGTATTGCAACAGAAAAAGAAGAAATATAACAGATACTGTCATATGGCATTCAATCTCATGGTTATAACACTTATGGTACCATTTCTGTGTACCAGAATGAATCACATTTCGACAATAAATATGTCTGCAGTGATGCTCGAGGCCAAACTATTCAAAAATCCAAAACATATTTAAGATGAAGAGCTTATAAACCAAAAAGGACAAACAGTATAGTCAAAGCCGGGCAAGGAATTAAAACTTTGCATGAGGAAGATATATTCCTAAATTTTGAATAATTTCAAACAGCAATATACGCAATTATTATATAGAGAAAAATACAAACATTTAGACTACCACATGACAGATCCGGATATTTGTTGGAAGTATTTGTAGTAAGTAATGTATAAAAGCTTATATGTATTTGGATGAACTGCATAAAAATATAAAATAACAATTTATAACGATTTGAAACGTTCCTGTATCACGCAGATTACAATTCTATGTTGCCATCTAGGTTTGTATATTGGCCAAGAAATTTGGTATTAAGCATTGAAAATTGAAAGGTAAGTCTATCCCATTCATACAATAGAAGTTAGAAGTTCATCTATTTGGCTTCATGCCATTTACCTATACCTTGTCAAAATATTGGACACACCATTGTTATTCCAACACCAAAATGACTTTTTAAGAATGTAAATTTCATCGACAACCTAAATAGCATCATAGAATTATGATACGGGCGAAACTGGAAAATTTCGTCACAAATCGTACTTTGGCGAGTTGCAATATGACAACTAAGCTTGGACATAGTAGTTTGCTATTCCAGATGACCCAGTAAGGTTTTGGCGAAGTTTGAATTAAACATTTACTGTGAATTCATTATTATTCGTGGGAAAAAAAAAAACATTTTTCGTAGAATTCGTGGGTATAGGGGAACCACGGATTTAAATTTTCATTTTCTACAGGTTTATATGCAAACTTTGGCAAAACCACGAAATATAATATCCTCAATCCACAAAAAAATGTACCCACGAAAATAAATGAATCCACAGTATAACAAATTCCTCTAAACTTTTATGCAAAACCCTCTATTTTCTAAATGTTAGTTTGTATATAGTGATCGTGTACATCCCAACTGATAGATTATAATTACAAACACTCATTGTTATTGATAGTCATAGTTAACAAACAATAACTGTACGTGTGTAGGAATGTTAATAACATACTGGGTACGCATCACCAGCCCAGTAGTCACCTCTTCTGTGTTGACATGAATTATCATTGATATGGTCATAATTATAAATTAACTGTTTACAAAACTTTAATTTTTGAAATACTAAGGCTTTTCTACCTCAGGAATAGATTACCTTAGCTGCATTTTGCAAAACTTTTAGGAATTTTTGATCCTCAATGCTCTTCAACTTCGCACTTTATTTGACCTTTTTAACTTTTTTGATTCGAGCGTCACCGATGAGTCTTTTGAAGACGAAACGCGCGTCTGGCATAAATACAAAATTTCAACCCTGGTATCTATGATGAGTTTATATCCAAGCTGTTATGCATTTCATTCTATTATTTCTCGTATGGAAAAACCTGCAGACGTAACCCGTCTCGAAACTATTATTAACGATAGGAAATCTTTCAAGTTTGAGGCAGCACAAGTGGGGAATTCACTTTGAAATGAGGCTCATGTTATGAAGGACGTGTTTCAACAATCAGTTGGCATTCACATGGGAACCATTTGTGATCCTCTTCTTGCCGAATTGTTTCTATTCATATGAGGCAGATTTCATACAGGAGCTTGTATCAAAGAATGAAAAGAAGCTAGCATTATCCTTTAACCTTAAGTTCCTCAATATACAATGTAGATGATGTCCTCTCACTAAATAATTCAAAGTTTGTTTACTATGTTGAACGCATCTATCCCATTGAACTTGAAATAAAAGATGCAAAAAATGAAAACAACACGTTATAAATTTCATGCGTCCGAAGCTCTTTTCTGGATTTACCTTAGTCAGGAACGCTAAAGCCGAATATTTGAAAGCCAAGTATGTATAAAAACCGAAACAGTTGAAGAGCTATATTACTAAAAAGGACTTAAAAATAGCCAAATCCATCTAAGGTGAACTTTGCATGAGGGAGTTGAAACCTTAGTTTCTAATAATTTCAAAATTTATTAACGGTCAATTTTAGAAAGGTTTGTTATAAATCATGTCAGTACCGAAGTACTGACTACTGAGCTGATGATACCCTCGGGGACTGATAGTCCAGATAGTCCAGTAGCAGATACAATTAAGTCTGCTTCATGTCTTGAAAAAGAGAGTCGAAAGATACCAAAGGGACATTCAAACTCATTAGTCGAAAATAAACTAACAACGCCATGGCAAAAATAAAAAGAAAAAGATCAAAAGACAAACAACATTATACAAAACACAACATAAAAAATAAAGACTGGCAACACGAAACCTACCAAAAATAGGGGTAATCTTCATTACAATACTTGGGCAAACATCCTCACAAAGTTTTGGTCAACATGGATTGAAATTAGCTATTAGAAAAAATTGTTTTGTATATTGGTTTTCTTTTTCTTTTTTTTTTTTTTTTGTTTTTGTTTTTCCTGTTGTTACTGCCATTTTGCTTAGCTTTTTTTCTATTGAATTAGCGTTTTGTATTTCTATTTACAATGCTTTTTCATATCGCTGAATGTACATGCTTTGCATTTTATTTTTATTTGTATCTTTACATACTTATTTACATGTTTACTAACTTCTATGTAATAAATCTTCAAATATTCAAATAATAATCAATTCTCGGAATTATACCTTGACCACATAATACTACTGAGAACAGTATGTTCTTGGAAATGTTTTGTTAAGATAGCCTAGAGGCATAATTATAGTGATGAACTTTCTGTATAAAATACAACTGTAAACATTTATGCTATACATTTTAATCTTTACATTTATATCAATAAAGAACTAGGAAAACGTAACGTCAGAATGTGGAAACTTAGTTTAACTATTTCACTTCTCGTGGTACTGAATGCAGGTAAGTTTATCATTACTTACATCAATGTTCTATCATTTATCAGCAAAAATTTCAGGCTTTGGCAATTAAACCAGAAAAGACAAGATAGTACAGGGATTCATATTGCTATACAAAAGCAGAGATACGGTATCAACATGATCATAGAAATATAGACGCAATTAAGATTTCCTTCCAAATGCATAACATCTTCTGAAAGCGTTACTGCATCTGTAAAATTTGAGATAATGACACTATTCCTGTTTTATCAAAACTAATTGCTCTTTTTAGCAAAGAAAAGATAAAATAAGTATTTATTACTTCTATGTAAATCAGATGTAGTCGTCTCATATCTTCGGGACTAACGCCCTTCAGATACGAAAAGACTACATCTGATACATGCACATGTTTTTGTATTCCGTCAAAGTTGACACTTCTTACCGCACTCTTCAAGAAGAAACAGGTAAAAAGTTGATTAAAAAAAGGGCGTGGGTCGAATATTATCAATATGTTTTACTACACTTTTAATCTCTTTAACCACAAGTCTTATCTAAACAATGTACATAATTATGTATCAATCCAATCAGAACACTTCAACTTTCTGAGGTAGTTGTTTTTTTATTTATATTATTTTGCTGGATTGATTAAGTTATCCGAAAAGCTTTGAAATTTTCTTTAAATTTAGATCTTATTATTAACCTCTGCAACTACAAAAGCAAGAACATAAACAATGTAACGAAAGACAATATTCTTTTTTCTTATATGAATTTTAAATGATCATGTTTTTCTTTCAATCATTACAATTATCACTGAGAAAACCTCTTCTAGGTTTCATCAATTATCACGTGCTTATCGTGTGTCTTTACGTGACTACCACTGTGGCATTTTTGTTTAGTAAAATACGTATAATGGTATCATTTAAAAAAGTCATACATAGTTTTTGGAACTCGCTATGAAAAGTTCACATCTTTTGAAGATCTATTATACAAATCCATGTTGCCCAAACTTTGGTTGAAGTGCTTGCAAACTTATTTTGCCTAAGTATTGTTATGAAGATTGACATCTGAAGACAATAGATATTCGGAGATTCAGTCTGTATATAATATAACACGATTTGATTGGATGATTATATTTGCTATGGTATTGAAAAACGCAAAAAAAAAAGCGAAACAAAATTCCTTTCAAACAAATACAAAAAAAAAATACCACATTAAAATTGTTAATTGTTGTCAATTGATTGTTAAGGCTTTGTCAAGTATTTCAGCTTTTGGGTCTCAAATGACGAAACCCAAATGAGTTTGGTAATATATATATTTGTATCAAGGAGAATTTCCTTTCAAAATATTTAATACATTAGATCATCATAAATATTTAATAGAACCATTTTATTTTCAGAATGGGGAGCATGTATGTCAAATAGTTAATAATGTGATCCGAATATAATCTTCATTTCTTGCAGCATACTTAAAAATTTAAATGAAGGCAAAACAGAGTTTGGGATTTATAAATACTGTTTTTATTGTTATGAATTCAAGAGTAATACACAATTATGTGTGTTAGTGTGTTCCCTTTGTTACTAAAAATGCATTGACTCTGAGCACATTGCCAATGCAAGCCAATTATTCAAATTCAAACATCTTACAAGAAAATTACCCGAAATAACAATATTTCTAATTGATGCAGGTAAAAGTGGATATATACATGTAATAAGTTAACAATAAATGTAATTTTCACAACATTATATTGATCACTAGATTTTAAATCTACTACCTGCTTTACTTTTGAGTCAATTTATAACCTATTTAAATCAGCTGCATAATGAATTTGTTAAACACTTAAAGTATAAGTTTGCTATTTCCAATTTGATTCATATGCTTATAGAACTTTTTAAAATCTTTTTGAACATATCAACATGTTTAATTTATTTGTAATCTTCAGATAAAAAAGAACAAGAAGTTAGCATTTATATGATGAAAAACAAACACAAAAACCCAACGAATTGTATATCTGAGACATGCGACAATTCCTTGACTAACCTTATTAAAATAAATATATATCAGCTGGTCGAAGTTAAGTTTTTGTACTGCAGATACATCACCTTTAAAGGATGTATACATATATTGTTTCAAGGTCAAATTCATGACTTGAAACAATATCCTAAAAGTCATTGTCCAATCAAATCGTCGTATATTGTAAACAGACTGAAACTCCGCCTAATAATTGTCTACAGATATCAATCTTAACAACAATCCTGGAGCAAACAATTTAACAAAATGTGATCAGATGTAAACATAACTTTTGGTCAACATGGATTTATATAATAGCTCTAAATCTTTTCTTTACTATGACTGTCTTGGATTGATGAACATCTTGTAAAATACATATAATGATAACTTAGATTGTATACAGAGCAATTATTTGTCATATATATATCGTCACTCATTATATACTACTGTCTGTATAATCCTGAAAGCATATCCACGTGTCAAAGATGTAGTAATTGTCCTGATCTTTGATTAACACCTTGTATTATAAGTCCATGTGACAATCATAACTACCCAAGCAACAAAAGATGCTGGTAATAAGTATTCATTTGTGTGAGTTTGAGGATAGGGGGATTCTTCGATCTACGAAATCTATACAAACGAACTGTATACACTATTCTGATAATTTTACTGATTTTTCGTTATTTTCGGCTGTAACGAAGAAGTATCAAAAACCTTTGAAAAGTGATTGCAGTCGCTCCTTGAATCTTATCTTGTTTCGCTGCGGCCTCTGTTGTTGAAATACACGTTCCTCTTCGGTGATTTCATATTTCTATGTTTCTAACTAGATAGAGCTTCCAAGATGTTAAATTCTAAGTTAACGTTTCTTTTCAATGGCAAGTTCAAGTTAATCTTTAACTTACTGAACAGAATTACATTTAATTATGTGCTTAACATTTAATTTTCTTACAACAAATCAGACACTTTCTCTACCGAATTATACTTATTACCGGGTTTGTACTTAGATGAGCAACACGACGCGTGCCACATGTGGAGCAGGATCTGCTTACCCTTCCGGAGCACCGGAGAGGTTTTGGTGGGGTTCGTGTTGCTCAGTTTTTGTTTTCTATGTTGTGTTTTGTGGACTATTGTTTGTCTGTTGGTCTTTTTCTTTTTCAACCATGGCGTTGTCAGTTTGTTTTTCGACTTATGAGTTTGAATGTCCCTTTGGTATCTTTCGCCTCTCTTTTATGATGGCATGATACTAAACCCCTAACGTTAGGGATTGTGCTTGATTTTCATATGATGAAGACATACTCTTTCAATCAGTTTAATTGAAGTCTGGATCTGGCATGTCAGTAACTACTGGTAGTCCTTTGTTCATTTCTATTTGTCATTGTCATTTTGCTTAGTTTCTTCTGTTACATATTCTAACATCGTACTCAACCGTCTTTTAAATTGACTTTTACTGTGCTTTGTATAGAATATTACCATAAAAGATGAGATGTGAAATACTTAAACGTATAAGATGTCTGCAAGCTAATTTATATTTACGAATGATGTCCTTGTAGCGATGATAAAATTTATTAAATGTTTTGACAAGTCTGTGACATCAAAAACCCTGATGTAATAATTTTTCAGTAATACAGAGAATAATTTCGTTAAAATCAATTACGTTGTGGCATACAATAGCCAATCGAACAAGTTGAGATATAAAACACCATACGATGGTGCCAAGGGAAGGTCACCATCTAAAAACGGATAATTAACACTGGGAAATGAAAATTCATCTCATCTCATCGTAAATTTTAGTATTAAGCTTCCCGTTAGAGATATAAATATCAAGATCCAGGAAAAGACAGCGTTCATTGTTAATATTAGCTTATTTAAAGTAAATTCAACAGGATTAATCTCTTTAGTGTACATACTATTATTATTATCATTATTGAGAGCCAAAATATCATCCAAATATCTAAAATTGTAATTATTTTTTTTTATATCACATGTTGTTTCGATGGGTCATTACTGATTTTAGACATAATTGTGATCTCTGAATTGTTAAACATACAAGGTTCATTCTAATTTTTTCAATCAATTTGATAATGAAGAAACTACTACTAAAAATGGATAAATGAAATTTTATTAATATGTCCCATTTGTTTTGGCAATGTTAATAACAATTGCAGGTTTTTCTCAATTTATGTTGATTAATCTTTTGTATTTGATGCATCTTTTGTTGGAAAATATTGAAATACTTGGATTCACATGCAGATGTGTATTATAAAATATGACTTAATTAGTTATTATCTTTTCTGTGTATATCTCTAGTCAGTATTTTCTGCATATTACAATGGATTAGCGAAGTTTTAGGACACAAGGTTTCGGTGAACCTCTAACCAGGGGCAACTCTGGGATTCTTTCACCATACATACGCTAGTAATCTATCTACAGTTTGATATTTTTATATCAAATACCAAAATGGCACTATGGCAGCAAGGTTTTGAAAATATTAAAAATTATTCAAAATAATTACAATGGTAACATTTTTAGTGTTTGACTTTCTACCTCATATATCTGAATAATGCTGTCTAGTCAGCATTTTCTGCATATTACAATGGATTAGCGAAGTTTTAGGACACAAGGTTTCGGTGAACCTCTAACCAGGGGCAACTCTGGGATTCTTTCACCATACATACGCTAGTAATTTATCTACAGTTTGATATTTTTTATATCAAATACCAAAGTGGCACTATGGCAGCAAGGTTTTGAAAATATTAAAAAATTATTGAAAATAATTCTAGTGGTAACATTTTTAGTGTTTGACTTTCTACCTCATATATCTTAAATTTAAAAATAGAGGATTCAGTTCTCATTACAGTACAAAATGTATTTTTCGAATTACTGAAAGTCTCAATATTTTACTGTCGTTTCTTGTCAAAAATAAAGATCTCTCTCCGGTCTTAAAGGCATAGTACCGATTAGTTCTACCATTGAAAACTTCTTCCTGTGTTGCATCAAATGTTTGCTTCATATTATATTATTCAGTAATTTAAAAAAAAATCATTGAATGACTATAATCTTTTTTATTATTTATTTTTCATAGACATAAATGTTTATTTATAGTTATTATATAGTTAAAGATATATTCATAAATATGTATATTGGCTGAAATGATGTTGTAATACTTAGTAATTCCATGTAATACATTGTTTTAATAATTAAGATAAAATCCAGATCATCCTTTATCATGATATTATAACAACAAACCCAAATCCCCTCGCCCCCAAAAAAAAAAAAGAAAATAGTGTGCTTTGAAAATTGGCAACTCTGATAAATGCAAGCTTGTATAATTAGTCAATAATCTTTCAAAATCATGCATGTTCCTAACTACAAAATATTAACCATATATGACAAGCAAAATTCCATTCACTTTTTGTACTGTCATATTTTTGAAAATATTTGTAAGATGGAGGGAGGTGACAGAATTGTCCCTTGCCCTCCTTCATATATAAACCCAAACAGCATTTTTTCAATCCCTAGTTCTCATGCTTATCATTTATAAAAACCTGATATTACTATGTAACCTACAGGAATAATTAAAACTCCTTTCCAACACCAATTTTAATGGAGAAGTCATACATGGAAATGTAATGAAAGTTGAAAAACTCCCATCATACAAGTCACTGTTTGTCCTTAAAAATCATGATTATGTAAAGCATATCTTGTTTTTTTTCTACCAATCTTTTACAAATTTCGATTTGTAGGAGTTATATGCTTGATTTTTACCAAAG
This sequence comes from Mytilus coruscus, assembly GCA_017311375.1. Lineage (NCBI taxonomy): Eukaryota > Metazoa > Mollusca > Bivalvia > Mytilida > Mytilidae > Mytilus > Mytilus coruscus. The sequence goes on along the minus strand of CM029596.1, from coordinate 87,913,933 downwards.
AATGTCAAAGAGTTTTGTTTTTATCTTTGGAGTTCACAGGGAAATGTTTGATTTATTTATCTCATTACTGCAAATTAAAGATTGCCATTAAATTATGCTTCTTTTTAACAGAGGAGCTGAAGAAAGTGGATTTTTTTTGTAAAATTGTCTCTTAGAATATATGGAATCCTATTTTTATTATATTTGTGCAATATGCTAATATGTTTCATGAATTGATTTTCTTAATACTGTTTGTGCAAGATGTTTTAATATTGAATGACAAAGAACACAAAACCGATTACACAACACCAATTGGCAAAGAGCAAACATTTCAGAATACCAAATATAAAATGACAAAGAACACACATTACAGAATACCCAACATTAAATGACAAAGAACACACATTATAGAATATAGAATACCCAATACCAAATACCAAATGACAAAGAGCACACATTACAGAATACCGAACACCATTGTATTTTCATAAAAAAAACATAAAGTCATTTTTGATACATGATCAGTCTTAATTGAGTTGAAATATTACGATAGAATAAACAAATAATAGTTAACTTTAATGCACCAAAACTGATAGGTTAAATGAAGATACGTGTTATGCAATGTAATCACGCCACCGAACATCATTTTAAGAGTATGTTTGTCCATTTATGCCCCATGATTTTTAGTACATCAAGTTTATAAACTTAGTTTCTAATGTTATATTCTAAATGAAAATTCTTCATTTTGACTTTTTCCAATATAACTATGCAATTATTAGTTCCTAACTTGATCTGGGTACTGGGAAATCCGGTTTTTCGTTGCATCCAGTTTTGCAAATGGCATACAAGGCATTTATTGGTACCATTAATTTATTATGAAAATACTGTAGAAAATCTATTTCTTAAACACCCAACAGACCATTAAAATTTTGTGTAGATTCAGGAGAGACCTTTAAAAGAACATTAACTGCATGATGTGCAAAAAATTAAAGGAATTCTAGTTATTGATTGTTCTAGGAAAATAAGGTCTGCTGTAGATGTAAATGTTTTCACAAGATACTTTTAATATCAGTTATGAATTGTCAATACTACTATTTCCATATTCAATACCAATAATTAGCAGTTCAGGAAAAGCTGTGGATTGGGATGATCAGGTACACTTCCCATGTAGGTTTGAATTATCTTTACATGTAGTACAAGGAGAATAGTGTTTCTGTTGTTGCCTAGATCATTTGTCCATCAGTGAGCTTTTCCTGGAGTATCAAAATGAAATAGTACCTTGGTACCTTTTTATATTTATTTTGTATTTTTTTGTGATAGGATGTATGTTTGTAATGTGCTTATTTGGGAAGAAAGTATCTAAAGGTGACTGTTTTTTTTTTTTTTTTATTTTGCAGAATTGCAAAGAAAGTGTAGAATGTTTTAATTTTTGACTCAAAATTGCTACACATACTTGACAAAAGCAATCAAAAGAATAATGCTTTTATCAGGAATGCTCAAACCCCAATATTAAAAGCAGGGATGTATAAAAACGTAGAAACTTTTAATAGGAGCTATATAACCAAAATGACAAAATCTCAAAGGCCTCACTAGTAGTTCAAGACAGCACCTAGCACTAGTTTGAGCTGAATACTTTGGTGGATTTCAATTACCTTACGTCTGAAATGGATAAATCATGAGATGAGCTTGAGACAGAATAATTCCCCTATTGCCACTACTATGGAAGAACAGTTATATGGGATAATATCAACTAATCACTATTGCAACAGACAAAGAAGAAATATAACAGATACTGTCATATGGCATTCAATCTCATGGTTATAACACTAATGGTACTATGTCTCTGCACCAGATGCACATTTCGACAATAAATGTCTCTCCAGTGATGCTCGAGGCCAAACTATTAGAAAATCCAAAATGTATTAAAAATGAAGAGCTTAGAAACCAAAAAGGACAAAAAGTATAGCAAGGAATTAGAACTTTGCATGAGGAAGATATATTCCTTAATTTTAAATAATTACCAAAATGTAGTAACAGCAATATCCGTATTTAATATATAGAGAAAAATACAACCATTTATACTATCACATTGCAGATCCAGATATTTGTGGAAAATCTTTATAGTAAATTTGTATAAAAAGCTACTATGTATTTGAATGAACTGCATGAACATATAAAATAACAGTTTGATAGAGAAAAAGTGATGTAGTACACATTCAAAGAATTATTTCAAGCCTACGGATACTTTTATAGTGATTTGAAACGTTCCTGTATCACCCAGATTACAATTCGATGTGCCATCTAGTTTTGCATATTGGCCTAGAAATTAGGTATTTAGCATTGAAAATTGAAAGGTAAGTTTATCCTATTCATACAATAGACGTTCATCTATTTGGCTTCATGCCATTTACCAATGCTTTGTCAAAATATTGGACACACCATTGTTATTCCAACACGAAACTGACTTTTTAAGAGTGAAAAATTTATCGACAACCTAAATAGCATCATAGAATTATGATATGGGTGAAACTGGAAAATTTCGTCACTAATCGTACTTTGGCGAGTTGCTATATGACAGCTAAGCTTGGACATAATAGTTAGCTATTCCAGATGATCCAATCAGGTTTTCGCGAAGTTTAAATTAAAAAATTACTGTGAATTCATTATTATTCGTGGGATTCGTGGGTATAGGGGAATTACGGATTGAAATTTTCATTTCCCACAGCTTTATATGCAAAACCACTAAATGTGATACTAGTATCCGCAATCCACGAAAATCGGTACACACGAACATAAATGAATCCACAGTATACCAAATTCCTCTAAACTTTTATGCAAAACCCTCTATTTTCTAAATGTTATTTTGTATATAGTGATCGTGTACATCCCAACTGATAGATTATAATAACAAACACTCATTGTTATTGATAGTCATTGTTCACAAACACAATAAACATACTGGGTACGCATATCCAAGCTGTTATGAATTTCATTCTATTATTTCTCGTATGGGAAAACTGCAGACGTACCCCATCCAGAAACTATTATTAACGATAGGAAATAATTTATGTTTGAGGCAGCACGAGTGGGAAATTCACTTTCAAATTAGGCTCATGTTATGAAAGACGTGTTTTTTAACAAACAATTGGCATTCACATCGGAACCATGTGTGATCCTCTTCTTGTCGAATTGTTCCTTTTTTCATGAGTCAGATTTCATATAGGAGCTTCTTCGAAAGAATGAAAAAGAAGCAAGCATTATTCTTTAACTTTATGTTCCTCAATATACAATGTAGATGATGTCTTCTCACTAAATAATTCAAAGTCGGTTGACTATGTTGAACTCATCTATTCCATTGAACTTAAAATAATAGATACTACAGATACAATTAAGTCTGCTTCAGGTCTTGAAAGGGAGAGGCAAAAGATACCAAAGGGACACACACACTCATAAAGTATAAAATAAAGTGACACGCCATGGCAAAAAAAAGAAGAAGAAAAAGAGCAAAAGACAAACTTTGTATAAAACACAACATAGAAAACTAAAGACTTGGTAACACTAACCTACTAAAAAACAGGGGGTGATCTTGAATGTCAATCTTCATTTCAATACATAGGCAAACATCCTAACTAAGTTTGCAAGCACGTCAACCAAAGTTTTGGTCAACATGGATTGGAAATTAGCTTTTAAAAATAAACTGTTTTGTATATTGGTTTTCTTTCTTTCTGGCTGGTTTTTTGTTTTTCCTGTTGTTACTGCCATTTTGCTGAACTTTTTTTCTATTGAGTTAGCGTCTTGTTTTTTCTATTTACAATGCTTTTTCCTACGCTGAATGTATATGATTTGCATTTTATTTTTATCTGTATTTTTTATGTGCCGATTATAATTACAATTTATTTACTTATTTACATGTTTACTAACTTCTATGTACTAGTAATCAATCTTAAAACATTGGAACGAAAAGCTATTCTTGGAAATATACCTTGACCACATAATACTACCGAGAAAAGTATTTTCTTGGGAGTGTTTTGTTAAGATAGCCTAGAGGCACAATTATAATGATGAACTTTCTGTATAAAATACAACTTTTAACCGTAAACATTTATGTTATACATTTTAATCTATATTTACATCAATAAAGAATTAGGAAAACATAACTTCAGAATGTGGATAATTATTTTTACTATTTCACTTCTCGCGGTACTGAATGCAAGTAAGTTTATCATTACTTACATAAAAGTGCTATCATTTATCAGCAAAAAGTTCAGGCTTTGGCAATTTAAACAGAAAAGACAAGATAGTACAGGGATTCATGTTGCCATACAAAAGCAGAGATACGGTATTAATTTGATGACAGAAAAAATAACGCAATTAAGATTTCCTTCCAAATCCATAACATCTTTTGAAAGTGTTACTGCCTCTGGAACATTTGAGATAAAGACACTATTCCTGATTTATCAAATCTAATTGCTCTTTTAAGAACAAGAATAGATAAAATAATTATTTATTACTTCTATCTAAATCAGATATTGTCGTCTCATATCTATGGGCGCGACGCCCTTCATATATGAGAAGACTACATCTAATACATGCACATGCTTTTTTATACGGTCAAAGTTGACACTTATTACCGGACTCTTCAAGAAGAAACAGTTAAAAAGTTGATAAACAGAGGGCGTGGGTCGAACATTATCAATATGTTGTACTACACTTTTAATCTCTTTAACCGCAGGCCTAATCTAAACAATTTCATAGTTACAATCAGAACACATCAACTTTCTGAGGTAGTTGGTTTATTTTTATCATTTTGCTGGATTTATCAAAATATCCGAAACTACTTCACAAAACTGCGTAGAAAACTTCTTTAAATTTAGATCTTATTATAACCCTCTGCAACTACAAAAGCAACAGCATGAACAATGTAACGAAATACAAAATTCACATTTCTTCTATGAATTTTAAATGATCATGCTTTTTTCAATCATTACATCATGATCACTTAAAAAACCTCTTCTATGATTCATAAATTATCAGGTGCTTATCGTTTGTCTTTACGTGACAAACGATAAAGACAAATGATAAGCACGTGATAATAGTTTGTCTTTACGTGACAACTAATATGGTATTTGTGTTTAGTAAAATACGTATAACGGTATCCTTTTAAAAAAAGACATACATAACTTTTGGAACTCCCTTTAAAAAATGCACATCTTTTGAAGAGCTATTATACAAATCCATTTTGACCAAAACTTTGGTTGACATGCTTGCAAACTTAGTTAAGATTTTTGCTTAAGTATTGTAACGAAGACAATGAATATTTGCAGATTCTGTCTGTATATAGTATAACAAGATTTGATTGGATGATTGATTTTATTTGCTATGGTATTGAAAAATGCAAGCAAAAACAGCAAAACAAAAGTCCTTAAATACAAATAAAAAAAAAAAAAAAAAAAACCCAATAAAAGTGTTAACTGCTCTCAATTGATTGTTAATGCTTTGTCAAGTATTTCAGCTTTTGGGTCTCAAATGACGAAACTCAAATGAATTTGGGAATATATATATTTGTATCAAGGTGCATATATGCACGTAATAAGTTAACAAGAAACCTAATTTTTACAACATTATATTGATCACTAGATTTTAAATCAAAACGGTGTTTGCTTGACTTTTGAGTCAATTTATAAACCATTAAAATCAGCTGAATAAGGAATTTGTTAAATACTTGAAGTATAAGTTTGCTATTCCCAATTTGATTCATATGGTGTTACGCCAGAAAATTGCCTTTTAATTGTAGCCAACAAAAGACACAAATCAATAATAAAATTTAACAAGATTTATTATACACTAGTTTACAAGAAGTATTACACAAAGAGAAATGTCAACTTAACTGTCAAAATATGAGTCCAATCTTTAATCTTTTTTATCCGGAAATCTTCACTGGAATCCACAGAATATTACGTCCAATAGGTCACAATTTAATATGATGTTGTTAGTAAATAAAAGTGTCAATCCAACTGTTGAGAATTTTGATGTCTATCGATGTCTAAGTCTATCTATGTCTGTGTCTTTAGGGTCTGCATACTTATATATATATACTCAAACGGAAACTTCTAGCGCTAGAAATTTAAATTACGCATCTTTTGTAATGATCATTTTGGAAACGTTTTGTAAGTGAAATAGAAAGTTCTAATCATTCCATGAGTATCAATGATTGTTCCAGTGATTTCTAAACTGCATAGTTGTAACACAATGTGTTTTATTTTGTACACAATGTAAAAACATATAATAGGCCACAGAAAACAAATAAGGCCAACTAAATAAATATAATAGTTACAATATCATAACAACGGTAATAGAACTTTTTTTATAACATTTATTTTAACAAATGAAAATAATAAAGAATTTAGCATTTATATGATGAAAAAAAAAACAAAAAAAAAAAACAACAAATTGTATATCTGAGACATGTGACAATTTCTTGACTATTATTATAGTAAACTTATCAAAATAAGACTATATCCGCTGGTTGAAGTTAAGGTTTTGTACTGCATCACTTTTAAAGGACGTATACATATCATATTGTTTCAAGCTCAACTTTATGACTTGAAACAATATCATAAAATCGTCGTATATTGTAAACATATTAAAACTCGGCCTAATAATTGTCTTCATATATCCATCTTAACAACAATGTTTGAGCAAACAACTTAACAAAATTTCCTAGGATGACAACATAAGTTTTGGTCAACATGAATTTATTTAATAGCTCTATAAATCTTTTCTTTACTATATAGAAATAAGGAGGTGCGGTATGATTTCCAGTGAGACAACTATCCACCAAAGTTCAAATGAAGTGGATGTAAGCAATTATAGGCAACCATACGGCCTTCAACAATGAGAAAAACCCATACCGTACGGTCGGCTATAAAAGGCCCCGACAAGAAAAATATGAAAAATTCAATTGAGAAAACTAACGGCATAATTTATAACAAAACAGTTTACGAAAAACAAATATGACAGACATGAACCAACGACAACCACTGAACTACAGGCTCCTGACTTGGGACAGGCACATAAAGAATATGACGGGATAAAACATGTTTGTGAGCGCTCAACATCCCTAACCTGGGACACTGGTGTAACAGTACAACATAAGAACAAACTATAAAAATCAGATGAAAAAGGCTTAACTCCTCAGATGGATAGAAAGAGAAATACATCTAACAAAAACACAAGGTGGACGTGGACTGGTACTTATACATCCAAAAAACAGAAAGACACTAAGTACAGATCTGAGAGAACTCGCAGTTACTGACAGCTAGTTCAAAGCTAATAACAACTAATGAAAAAAATCATGTATCTAAGACTAAAATATCAATCAGTACACATCCAACATTCAATGGATTTAGTATAAAGACGTCATTAACAGTCAGAGAAAAACATGACCTTGTGCAATGCCAAACTATAAGTATCGACAGATTGTCGTACCGTTAAAATACATATATGTAATATTTAGTATGGTTGAATTTACTGATAACAAAATCAATATTTACACCAATAAAAACAAGATTCAACGATTTAATTACAGTGTTGAATAGGTAGCCTTTTATGATAAGTTTATTTAAAGGATTGATAAATTTACCCGGATCGTATCTAAATTTCCGGGCTTGGTTTACAACATCACCGTAAAATTTAGGATGTGATATTCCATTTGAAATAATAAGTTTTCTACAGGTACAGCCAACCTTGAAGACCAAATCTTTGTATCTATGAAAGAATTTAGTGAAGGTTTTAAGTAATTTGTGGTAACGAAATCCCTGACTTAATAATTTACTAGTGATACATAGATTACGCTCATTAAAACCAAATCATCACTACAAACACGAGCATAGCGAACAAGTTGGGATATATAAACACCGTAAGACGGTGCAAAAGGAACATCACCGTCCAAAAAGGGAAAATTAACAATAGGGAAAGAAAAATCATCCCTTTTGTCGTAAATTATTGTGTAGAGTTTCTGGTGTAATACTGAAATATCTAATACTAGGAAAGGACAGTTATTGCTGTTGATATTAGATTTATTTCAAGTAAGTTCCTGTGGGTAAATTTCAGCAGTATATTTAGAGAACTCTTGATTATTTATCGAAAAAGTATCATCAAGATAACGGCAAGTGTTGTTGAATTTATCAATTAAATGTAATTTAAACGGTTCATTACTGAGTTTGGCCATAAACTGTGATTCATAACAGTAAAGGAACAAGTCTGCTATTAAAGGAGCACAATTGGTGCCCATAGGAATACCTACAATATGTCGATAAACTTTATTGCCGAAACGTTCATAAATGTTGTCAAGGAGAAAATTTAGTGCTTTAATCATCTCATTACACCTCCAGTAAGTATATCTAGCATATTTACCTTTCTCATTAGAGAAAAAGGCTTTATATGAGTTGCAGCAAATAAATTTGCAACCAGATTTATCAAACGACCATTTAATAAGATAGGAAAACCTTTGTTTAAAAAGATTGTGTGAAAGTGTAGTATTAAGAGTGGAAAAATCAGAACTGTCAACCGAATCACAAGGACCATCAAATGCACGTAATTCATCTAAAACATCCAAAGAATTTTTTACACTCCAAAAATGGTTAATTCCACTGTTTTCATATGTTTTATTACAAAAATTAACGATAAGTTCTTTGATAGAAGTAAAGAACTCGTTAAAAGCACTGAAAGATAAGTACCGAGATGAAACGATATTTTTTTTTGTGTAGTTTAGGTAACCAATACATAGTGGGGACTTTCAAATGTTCCGAGGAGGCCTTAAGGTGAGCTGTAGTAGTGACAAATGATTATTTACTATATAACTCTGTGGAGCGTACGGTCTTGAATGTAGTTGAATGTATAAGTGCTTCCGTGTAGTATTTACGTCATACCCCCACTACATTGTTGGTTGCTTTGTCGGCCGGTACGAATACAAAACGCTTTGATAGTACTTGCATTTTGTTTTTAATCCCAGAAATGGGCGTATTACTTACTCTTTTATTTATTTCTAAATTATTTTCGAAATGTGATATGCGAATATCAACAATATTCATACATTTATTTGAATAGGAATCGAGTGACATTTTGTCAGATTTCTCCCGTTTAAACCATTTTGTACAATAGGATGAAAGAGCATCTTTAATAACCTGACGACACTCTTTACAATTTATTTTCGACGGTGGACAATATTTTGATCCTTTTTTCAGAAAGTTTATAACCTCTCGGTCTTGAACGATGTTGAGGTCCCCTATAATTACATGGCCATAGAGATCATATCTAAACTTTGATGTTTCACAATCTCATGTTGAAGGAGCATTATTTTCTATACTGACATCATTGATTGATATAATATATAACTATCCAATACAATATATATAATGAAAGCTTAGATTTTATACAGAGCAATTATTTGACATATATATATCGTCACTCATTATATATTACAGTCGGTATAATCTTGTAGGTATATCCACGTGTCTTATATGTAGTGATTGTCCGGGTCCTGTGGCATGGAATTGTATAATTAGTCCATGCCGATATCATAACTGTCCAAGCAACAAAAGATGCTGGTAAGTATATATTTGTGTGTGTTTGAGGATAGGGGGGATTCTTCGATCTACGAAATCTATACAAGCAAACAGTATACACTATTCTGATTATTTTAACTGATTTTTCGTTATTTTCAGCTGTAAATTAGAAGTATCAAAAACCTTTGAAAGGTGTTTGCAGTCGCCCCTAGTATCTGATGATCTTGTTTCGCTGCGGCCTCTGTTGCTTATATACACGTTCCTCTTCGGTGATTTCATATTTCTATGTTTCTAACTAGATAGAGCTTCAAAGATGTGAAATTCTAAGTTAACGTTTCTTTCCAATGACAAGTTCAATTTAATCTTTAACTTAATGAGCAGAATTACATTTACATCTAAATTGCTTACAATAAATCAGACACTTTTCAATATCTGTGGCATTCGCAAAAATTATATGGATTGTTTTTAAAGTTACTTTAAATAATAACACAATCGCAAGTGCTTTTAATCGTCTTGCCGATATATCTTTTTACTTTCTGGTGGTTTTGTTTTTATTCAATTATTACTTTTGGTAATAAACCTTTGCATGCATACATCTTTCACTTTATTTTTTTTACCTCGAGTGTAGATTATTATAAGACCATGTTAGCCAGTTATTGCTGATTGACCTTAAACTTGGTAGTTTGTAAGCACTGTGTGACAGGTTTACATTTCTGACACCGTTCCTCAATAACAATGCATGAGGGTCTGAATGGAGTTTACAGAATAGAGAATAATGGGCCAAATCTATTGAAAAATGGACAAAAAAATTAACGAATAGAAAAAATAGGGCAAAAAAAAAAAAAAAAAAAGAAAAGAGAATAATTGGGTGTTTAAATATAAAGAATAGAGAATAATATGCAAAAAATACTAAAAAGAATACAGAAAAATTAACTAAAAAATTAAACAATACAGAAATGAAGGACCCCAATCTAGATCCTCATGTATATATAAAAAAGAGACTAAATGACACAGAAATTAACAACTATAGGTCGCCGTACGGCCTTCAACAACGAGCAAAGCCCATACTGCATAGTCAGATATAAAAGGCCCCGAAATGACAAATGTAAAACAATTCAAACGAGAAAACTAACGGCCTAATTTATGTACAAAATAATGAACGAAAAACAAATATGGAACACAGCAACAAACGACAACTACTGAATTACAGGCTCCTGACTTGGGGCTTGTTATGTAACTTTGATTTATCGAGTATATGTTAATCAAACTTAATTGTTAGAATATGTGTGACCTTTCATTAAATAAAGAAATTCATATGATTAATTTAGTCTAAGAAAGTGATTTGTTAACTTATGTTTCATTTTAGTAGCAAGTAAACAAATACGATGACCCCAATTTGATGTTTATTTCCCGAAAACTTCATAAATGCTTTTTTTTTAATTTAATATTGTAAATTTTATCTTTTTATTGATTTTTGTTTTTGTTGTTTGTTTTCCCCATTAAATAACCTTATTCATGTATTAACAAGTACTGATGTTTACATTTTAATGTATATGTGTTAATGATTGATTGATTGATTGTTGGTTGCTTAACGTCAAGTGGCAAATATTTCATGTATGTTCAGGACGAGAACAAATTAACAAAAGATACAAAAGGTAGGTCCTTAAAAGAGGTCGTCTGGGATAAAGGTCGGAGAAATTTTGACTGCCACTGGAAAATGAGAGTATAGTGGATAGAAACAAAAATTTTGCCTTCCAAAAGAGAGGCGAAAGATACCAAAGGGACATTCAAACTCATAAGTTGAAAATAAACTGACAACGCCATGGCTAAAAAAATAAAAAAGAGACCAACCGACATACAATAATACACAAAACATAACATAGAAAACTAAAGACTGAGCAACAGGAACCCCACCAAAAACTGGGGGTGATCTCAGGTGCTCCGAAAGGGTAAGCAGATCCTGCTCCACATGTGGCACCCGTCGGCTACCTACGGACCCCTCAAAGAGATGTTGCAAGGGTTCTGAACGTGCGGAGAGCGTGACACTCTCTCTATACGAGAACATCTGATATTACTTCCCCATTCAGACCGGCCGTGACTGCGTATTTGTAAATCCCGCACAGTCAAACAGACGCACCACTTCGGCAACGGTTTTACCTCCGGTCGGAAGAAGACCAATAGTAACCATAAGTCTATTCCCCAGTCACCCTTGGGGATTTTGTGTTGATACAATCCGGAAATGCCTTTTCAATTTACTGTTATCTAACCAAGATACCATTTTTGTATCCTATATAGCTGATATATATAGCTAAGTACAGCTGTGTTATGATAAACTGACACCAATATTTAACACATTTGATTTGTTGGGGTTTTTTTTCAGTGAAGACTTTTGTGGAGGATGTACTTACAAGTGTATCGACTGATGGTTTGTCCTGTGACGCGTCCACTGAACACAAGTATTTTCTTCTACGGACAAAAATAATATTTGAAACATTTTTCTGACGTACGGAAGTAAGGGTTTTTGTTTTCTTAAATTTATTTATTTGTTCTTTCCATTCCAAATCCTTTCAGCAAAGTTGACAACTTTATTCATTTATAGTGAGACATGATTGTTTGATTACGTTTGCATTGATGTATTCATTGTATTTTTGGCTATCCATAATTTATAGGCTCTCATCGTCCCAAATAAAGGTAAACAACGCTAAGTATGTATGAATAACTGGTTATTCAACTGGCATATATTCGCATTCAGACCATATCTATTCTTTTCCAATTTATGATCGGATTCTCTTATGTTGTGCCTCAGAAGATATCCTTATGTTTTGATGAGTTTGGTCTTGGAGATACAGTTTTTATTTTACCACTGAAGACTCATCTCTCAGCTCAGCCATTGTATTAAACATATATAAAAGCCACATCCGTGCATTCATGCCCCCTAGCGACTTTAATAAAAGCAGGGATTTATTATATTCCTTGTTCTTTCGTCGTTATTGGACATTTCATGGAACTTGTTACCCAACAATAGGGAATCAATATTTATATATATTGGAAAAGATAATTAATTGATGTACAAAAAAATGTATCTTGGTTTGATGTAGTCCTATCAATGGACCCTGAGAAATATGAGAAATGTGATGGAAAAGGAATACTAATAGTTTTTCAGTAGATTAAAGTCTGGTATGCATCAACACAATGCCCTGCGAATAAAGGGAAATGTGGAGTATATTTCAACGATACAACAACCCAAAGACACCAAAACCACATGTAGAGGTCAACATACAGTCCAACACATGAATAAACAAGTGTTTTTCCCCATTATGCAATCTTTCATGGATCTGGAAATCTTAGTCTTACAACATAAAAATCAGTGAAACTTGATTTAAACTTTGTGTTAAATTAGTGTTTTTATAGGTATAGATCCACTAATGTGGGCCTGGTCAGAAAGAACATACAAGAAAGTAGTACACATCTAAAACAAAATAGTTCCGATGCATAGTTGTAACTTTGTAAATAAGTAACATTTTGGGTAATGTTGGTAGCAAATGTAAGGTTAAGAACTTGGGAACACTGTAAATCCCAAGTTGAAAATTTCTTTAGAATGATAATATATAGTCTTGACATAAAAATTACTGTCGATACAAAAATAAGGAGATGTGGTATGATTGCCAATGAGACAACTATCCACCAAAGTTCAAATGAAGTGGATGTTAACAGTTATAGGCAACCGTACGGCCTTCAACAATGAGAAATACCCATACCGTATAGTCGGCTTTAAAAGGCCACTTTATTTAAACTGAAGACAAAATAGCTATGAATGCTTTTTATTATCAACACAATTTATAAATCATATGAAATATACAAACAATAAGATTTGAAATAGTCACTTAGAGCATGTTCTGTGATATATATGTAGGACTCGGAGGTGCGATGGTCACGCTGAAGTGCGATGGTCTGCCGTTTTTTGTCTTATATTCGACTCCAATCTTAATGAACTACGACTATCAGTTTTCCCACCGTAGCCTATGTCGTCGGTTCTCTCCGGGCACCCCGGTTTCCTCCACCAATAAAATCTGACCTCCATGAAATTGCAAATATACTGAAATGGCGTTAAACACCAATCAATCAATTGATTAAGTGCCTTATTGTTTGCAATGAACAGTGCTGTTTCTGATGGCTGAAGTCATACGCAATGCTTTCTATTTTGCTTTATGTCTATATTTTTTGCTCTTGTTTTGTTGCTTTTTGTCTTGCTGCATGCTTTTATGTTTTTTTTGTGCGTGTGTGTATTTGATATAGTCGGTTGTCAGAGCTCCTTAGATCTCATGTATAATTCGTTTTGTATATATGTAAAATAGAATAGAGAATCAAACGGGGAATGTGTCAAAGATACAACGACCCAGGTAAAGAGCAGAAAACAGAACAAGGTCACCAATGGGTCTTCAATGCAGCGAGAAAATCCCGCACCTCGAGGTAGGCTTCAGCTGGCCCATGAACAGTAATGTAGACTTGTTCAGCGAAATGAACACCACAATAAACTCCAAAAACATACAAATGAACCAGAATTAAAAAACATACAAGACTAACAAAGGCTAGAGGTTTCTGACCTGGGACAGACGCAAAAATGCGGCGGGGTTAAACATGTTTTGTGAGATCTCAACCATCCCCCTATACCTTTAGCCAATGTAGAACAAACAAATACACAGCAAAACGCACAGTAAAAGTCAATTTAAAAGAAGTCCGAGTACGATGTTAGAATAGGTAACAGAAGAAACTAAGCAAAATGACAATGATAAACAGAAATTAACAAAATACTACCAGTAGTTACTGACATGCCAGATCCAGACTTCATTTAAACTGATTGAAAGATTGTGTCTTCATCATATGAGAATCAAGCACAATCCCTACCGTTAGGGGTTTTGTATCATGCCATCATAAATTATACGAAAAGAACATAACCCATATCTTGCCAACAACTGGTTTTGAATAAATGTGTTTAAGTCCGATGCAAAGACCCTATTAGTGACAATATTCATTCCAAAAAATGCCATCTTTAATGACTTGACAACAGTATCGTAACTATATCCCTTATGAATAAGTCTGTTTAAGGGTCTGGTTAGCTTTTTAAGTGAATGACGACATTTTTGTGCTTTGTATAGAATATTACCATAAAAGATGGGATGTGAAATACCTGAATGTATAAGATGTCTGCACGCTAATTTAAATTTACGAATGATGTCCTTGTAGTGATGATAAAATTTAGTAAAAGTTTTGACGAGATTGTGATATCGAAAACCCTGATGTAATAATTTTTCAGTAATACAGAGAATTTTTTCGTTAAAATAAAATACGTTGTGGCATACACTAGCCATTCGAACAAGTTGAGATATATAAACATCATACGATGGTGCCAAGGGAAGGTCACCATCTAAAAACGGATAATCAACAATAGGAAATGAAAATTCATCTCATCTCATCGTAAATTTTAGTATTAAGCTTCCCGTTAGAGATATAGATATTAAGATTCGGGAAAAGACAGCGTTCATTGTTAGTATTAGCTTGTTTAAAGTAATTTCAACAGAATTAATCTCTTTAGTGTACGTACTGAAGTCATCATTATTGAAAGCCAAAATATCTAAAAGTGTTATTATTTTTTTTTGTATCAGATGTTGTTTCGATGGGTCATTACTGATTTTAGACATAATTGTGATTCTTTACAATATAGAAACAGGTCCGCAGTAAGTGGTGCACAGTTAGTCCTCATTGGAATTCCGATCACTTGGCGATATACGGAATCTCCATAGCGAATGAAAATGTTATGTAGTAAAAATTCAAGTGCAGTTATAATATCAAACAGGTCCAATTAACATATTTTTTGTTGTTTGTTGTTACTAAAAAATGACCGCAGAGAGTTTGAACATATATATTCACATTCTGACTTTTTAGAAGCCCATTTAATTAGGTATGTGAATTTGGTCTTAATGAGATTATATGGCAAAGTGGTATATAGAGAAGAAAAATAAAAACTTTGAACAGATTCGAAAGCACCAATATGAGCATGCGGTTTATCAAGTACCTCAAACGAATTTTTGAAAGATTTATTACCAGGTTTTTGATTGTACCAAGTGTGCTGGTAAGTAGAATAGAGACAGTTTTATAGTAGATCAATGGCTTGAAGACCAAATAAATCTATATTTTTAAGGTGTTTTGTTCAGCTTAGAAACCAGTACATTTTTGGAACTTTCATGTTACTGTGGATTCATTGTTATTCATAGGATACCAATTTTCGTGGATTTCGTTGGACTAGGTGAACCACGCATTTGAATGTTTAACGAATTACAAATTTCTATTGGATTGTATGCAGACTTTGGAAAAACCACGAACTCAAATGCCAATGAAAATGTATGATTTCCTCAATCCACGAAAATTGGTACCCACAAAAATAAATGAATCAACAGTAATCGGTTCTGCTTGTAAAGATGTAGAAAAAAGTTTATGTTTGTTAACAAAAATTGAGTCAGTTATAATGTTGGTGAATTTGTGATTTCCTTTTGCAGAACCTCAATATAAAATTCAATAAAAAAATAAGGATATTATTGACAGCCTTAACAGCAGGGACAAATACAAATTCCTTGCCGAGTTCTCTTAGCTTATGTTTAATACGAAAAATAGGGCTATTATGGTTGTGGTAAGGAGTTTAATGTTCTTTAAAATGTTGAATACGAGTATCAACTATCTTCATTGCAGAATTGAAAAAAGAATCTAAGGATTTTTTGTCAGCTTTTTACCGTTTTGTCCATTTTATACAGTAAGTATGGAGTGAGTCGTGGATGATGTCACGACACTCATTCCAATTAACAATTGACGGGGGACGATATTTATGACCTTTTCTAAGGAATGATTTCAACTCTTGGTCCTAGACTGTGTTAAGGTCTTCTGTTATAAAATGGGAGCCGGGACCATACATAAATGTATTTGGAATTGACAGCAATTTCATAACGTAGGTGTATTGTCACTGATATTAACATATTTACACAACTCGCTATAACTAAAAACACATTTCCGGGTATATTTTTTGTAAACATAACAAATAAGAGGGAGCTCAGTAATACTTAGTTTTTCCATTTATATCAGTTTCAAAATTTGAGGAAAAAGTACGACCATTAAAAGTGGACCTTACTGTATTGTTGGTGGATAGACGGGGACATGTAAGTCATTTTTTGGGCATAAAATTTATGGAAAGAATGGTAACCACCATTTTTTATTGAAAATGTTAGCAATTGTAGTATTTCTAAGATTGACACGTGTGGATACTTTTTGAACACGATTGGTTTTAAGTATTTTTCCGTTTCTTAGCTTCATTTTGTTATCCGTATTTCCAAATAAAAGGAGCAAAGACTGGCGTCCAGAACATGAACCAGCATACAAGAATATAGCAAGTAAAAAGATAAAAATGTACAGCGTAAGACGTCAAGCACGATCCGTCATCAAGTACCCGACAAAATACGAAAACTACGAATCCAGAGGACAAAAACAAACGACATGGTATATCAAGGTAGCAGCGCCTGACGTCTGACTGAAAAGAAAAATGGGGATGAATAATGATATATGAGTGTTAGATAAATATGCCTAAAGTAATTAATATAGAGAAGTTCTCGCTCGGACACATTATCTTGTTTTTTATAGGAGGATTTTTATTTTGCTTGCTATTAGTGACATTTTGCTGAGCTATCTGCTTTTGATTTAGTGCCTTATTTTGTTTTTTTTTTTGCTATTTACAATGCAGTTGCATATGACTGAATTTATTTTCTGAGCTTTTTATTTTGCTTTTTATCTATATTTTCATATATATATTTGTATGTTTGTATTTACGTGCCGACTTTAAAATTTGCTTACTTTTTTACTTACTTATTTGTTATGAATCTTAAAATATTCAAGTGACAAGCAATTCCCGGAAATATGTCTTTACTACATAATTATACCGAGAAAAGTATTTTCTTGGAAATGGTTTTTTGAGATATACAAAAGCATTATTCAGAAGGGGTATGCAGAAACTCCTTAGGTACCCGACTCAAAACTACTTTGTACGATAGGTAATCTTACAGGTTTGAGGTAGCACGAGTGTAGAACTCACTTTCAAGTGAGTCTTGAGTCACGACCTCATTTGAAAATTTAAAAAAGATAGATAAAATGTAGTTGTACTGCATGCAAATGTCAACCAGTGCTGCCTCATGATTGATTTCCTTATTGCTTTCTGCTAGATTAAAACATTTTGTTTTTTTATATCGAATTTCTTTTTTTGTCTTAGCGGATTTTTGTTTTGCTTGCTATTAGTGACATTCAGTTGAGCTATCTGCTTTTGATTTAGTGTCTTGGTTTTTTGTTTTGCTATTTACAATGCTGTTGCATATGGCTGAGTTTATATTCTCTGCCTTTTATTTTGCTTTTTATTTATATTTTCATGTGCCAACTATAATTAAAATTTACTTACTTATTTACATGTTTACTAACTTCTATGTAATCAATCTAAAATATGCAAATGACAAGCAATTCGTGGAAATATACCTTGACCTCATAATAATACCGAGAAAAGTTTTTTGAATTGTTGGAAATGTTTTGTTGAGATAGCCTAGAAAAAGTAAAATCACAAAATACTGAACTCCGAGGAAAATTCAAAAGGAAAGTCCTCAAATCAAATGGCAAAATCAAAAGTTCAAACACATCAAACGAATGGATAACAACTGTCATATTCCTGACTTGGTACAGGCATTTTCTTATGTAGAAAATGGTGGATTGAACCTGGTTTTATGGCTAGCCAAACCTCTCACTTGTATGACAGTCGTATCAAATTCCATTATATTGACAACGATGCGTGAACAAAACAAACAGACACAATTGGTAAAATGTCAAAAATAGGATTACAGCAGTCAACATTGTGTTATCATCTTAATCACTATAAAACAAACAAATGTTACGAAGAAGCACAAAAGGGGGCATACATCAAATTTAACATCCTCATTATGCTTATATCATACGATTTTATTTATCTATGTAAAATCCACCTATAAGGATGGAAGGTTTTAAGTACTGGCGTAAAATCGCGCGTTTGAAATTCGTACAGGTAGACATAAAATAATTTTGTCGTTCAAGGTATAAAGAGATACATAAACACAAAGTCACGCAAAATGGACATCACAAAAACAGACCCAGCAGCAAAAGCAACATTAACAAATAAAATAATAGTGTGGTTAAAATCATGACGGGACACATAAGTCCGAGTCACGTCAAACGTATATCACAAAAACAGACTCAACAGCAAAAGTGATATCAATGAATAAAACAATTTTGTCGTTGTCATAGTCATGATGATGAATTTTCTGTATAAAATACATCTGTTAACATTTATGTTATACATTTGATTATTAGATGAACTGGGAAAACGTAACGTCAAAATGTGGAAACTTATGTTAACTATTTCTCTTCTCGTGGTGTTGAATGCAGGTAAGTAAATTATTACATGCGCAAGCTTTTGTATACGGTCAAAGTTGAAACTTCAAGAATAGACAGTATGCAAATTGATAACCAAATGGCGTGATTCATCCGTTAACCATTTGTTTTAATATACATTTAATCTCTATAACAACAAGCATAATCTAAACATAGTACGAAAGTACGTATCATGCCAATCAGAAGACATCAGCTTTCTGAGGTAGTTGTTAAATTTCATTTCGCTGGATTTATCAAAATATCCGAAACTACTGCACAAAAACTGCTTTGAAATCAATCTCTTTAGATCTTATTTTGTTGTGTCGTTGTTCTCCTCTTATATTTGATGCGTTTTCAGTTTTAGTTTGTAACCCGGATTTGTTTTTATCTCTATCGATTTATGAGTTTCGAACAGCGGTATACTACTGTTGCCTTTATTTATTATAACCCTCTGCAACTACAAAAGCAACAACATAGACAATGTAATTAAAGACAATATTCACATTACTACTATGAATTTTAGATTATCATTTTTTTCTTTCAATCATTATTATGATCACTAAGAGAACCTCTACTAGGATTCATGAATGATCACTTGCTTGTCATGTGTCGTTGAGTGACAGCTACGGCGACATTTATATTTAGTAAAATACGCATAATAATATCATTTAAAACTAAACAAAAACCAACAAAATATGAATTTTACCCTAACCCGAGACAGTAGTGTAACATTAAAACATAAAAAGACACACTATAAAATATCAATTGAAATGGCTTCACTCGATCAAAAAGACATTTAAACAAAAACAAGATAACATACACTGAACTAATAATTTTTCGATTTATGAGTTTGAATGTCCCTTCGGTATCTTTCGCCTCTCTTTGATCTATGACACAATATTAATAAAAATAAAGATGTAGGAACCGTGTCAAAAAGACAACTCTAACCTGGGACAAAACGGCGTTAAATGAAATAACGTACACAGGTAAACTGAAATATAATAATTTTGTTGTTATGAGTACGGAATACATGTTTTTAGAAAATTAATAATTTTGTTGTTCACAGTACGAGTACAGACGTAAAAATTTATCGTCATACTAAATACTTATCAAAGGTGGTACATATTAAAAATAGTGAGACGAGATATAAAACAGAAATGCATTAAAATTGATAAACATTGATTTACAGCCAAAACAATTAATAATAAAAAATCAGAGACTAAAATCATTACACATCCCAGGGATTAAGTGGACTGTCAAAAAAATTGTGTCAACAGGTCAAATTAACAATTTGCCTAGAGCATGTGTAGAGGAGGAACGACATTCGCAACACAGCACTCTGATTTGTCTTATCTTATCGATGGGTCGCAGTCATGTTATGTCATTGATTACAAGCAACTCGTGGTTTGATTTTTACCTGGATATTTGTGGAATAATTAATCATAAATAGTAATATACAAAAAATATGAATATACTATGTATACATAACAAACAAATAAGATAATTGTTTGTATTTGCCGAAAACTAACATATTCCTCTATATTATTGCTGATTATTGGAACTAATTCGACTTGGATATTCATTGAATTCTTATTTATTGATTTTCAATTATCGGTTTTAATTTTATACTGGTAAAACATAATTCTTTAGGGAAAAGTAGTAAAACTTGACATTTTTGTCGTTTGTCAGTACACAAAATCGATGAAACACAAGAGAGAACGCAAGCTGTCCAATACACAAATAATCGACACAGTACAAAAAAAAGGCTATTTTACGTGGTTTTTTTTTATTGCATAATTTTCATTTCATCTTAATATATAACCGAAATACACAAAACAAAGGTTTTTTTGTGTGCCTTAGGATAAGACTTGACTACGTTTACGTCATAATTGACCATTGACCTTTTGACCTTTAAGTATGTTCCCATGGTCATTTCTAAAGACCTCATGTGTCTATCACTAACTGTTCTCAAGTTATAATCATTTGAAAATAAAAAAAATTAAAATCCCATAGGATTCTATAGTAAACCCATCTTTTATTTTTGCCCCTCAAATTATCTCTTTATAAACCCCATTGCACAAACAAAACCCTGATTGCACCACTAGACATGTTAGTCTAACATATTGTGGAACCCTAAGTTAATCTGACTAATGGTTTTAGAGAACGGGTGCGGACAAGTTCAAATTTAAAAGCGGCAGAAGAAGAAGAAGAAGAGGGAAGATCAATAATAAGAAGAAGAACTAAGCAAAACTGAGATGATGGAAAACACTAACCAATCGAATGGTATTTAAAGGATGTGTATAATAATGTTTCCAAGTCAAGTTTCTGAACTGACACAATATCATAAAAGTCATTGTTCCATCAAATCGTTGCATATTGTAAACAGACTGAAACTCCGCCGAATCATTGTCTCCAAATATAAATCTTAATCACAAAGCTTGAAAAAATTTGCTAGGATGTAAACACAACTTTTGGTCAACATGGATTTGTATAATAGCTCTAAATCTTTTCTTTACCATGACTATCGTGGACTGATAACCATCTTATACAATACCGATAATGATAGCTTAGATTGTATACAGCGAAAACATTTGACATATATATTGTCACTCTTCTTTATATATTACTGTCTGTATAATCTTGTAGGTAGCGGCATGTGTCTATCTTGAAGTAACTGTCCGGATAGTGAGTTAGTATATTGTTTCGTTAGTCCATGCCACGATCATAAATGTCCATGGAACAAAAGGTGCTGGTAAGTATATATTTGGGCTTCTTCAAAAATATGTGAGGAAATGGATATATGAAATTTACAAGCAAACAATATACGCTATTTGATTTTTTTATACTGATTTTTCGTTATTTTTAACTGAAAAGTAGGGGAAGTAAAACCCTTGGAAAAATGTTTGCAGTCGCCCATTGCATCTGATGATCTTGTTCCGCTGCGACCTCTGTTGTTTATAATGTCTCTTTTCGTTGAATTCAAATTTGTATGTTTCCGACTTGATATAGCTTGAAAGGTGTAAAATTCTAAGTTAACTATTTCTTGCCGAGGGAAAGTTCAAGTTAATTTTCACTTAATGAAAAAAAAAAACCCCGATTTAATTATCTGATCACATTCTAATTTTCTTACTATAAATCAGACACTATTCGAATTATAATTAAGGAATGACTGTAATATTTTTTTCTGTCTATGAAGAAATAACATCAAAAATGTGGTGCACACTGAATAACACGCGTAGCGGGTTATTTAAAAGTGTGCACCATATTTTTTAGGTTATTTCGAATAGACAGAAATTTTTTTACAGTCATTCCTTATAATCTAATTCTAAATTCCATTTTTAAGGGGTAAATCATGAAAGAAAACGTTGATGGCGTCAATGTCACATGACAAAATTATGTCTATGAGCTAATAGACAATAAACTTTCAGCCAATCAGCTGAAGTCGTGTTACATCCAAAATTTAATTATTTTGGATTGTTTTAACAGTTACTTTAAGCAGTAACACGATCAAAGATGTTGGGTTTTTATGTCTTGCCGTCGATGCAGATTTCGGTTTTTCAGTGGTTTTATTTTTATTTAATTATAACTTTGGGTATATACCTTTGCATACATTTAAGGTAGATTAACTGTATACCGCCATCTTAGATTGTAAAATAGCAAATAATAATTGGTCTAGTTCTTTTTTAAATCTGCAAATTTTGAGACAGTTTGGCAATTAATGTGTAAGACTGTTCTTCTGAATAAAGAAAAATTAGTACTTTATTGCATTATTTAGATTGTTTTACCAAATACCAAATACTTGTGTTTGTTCGAATCAACTTTTCAAATTAGTCATTTAAGGGGAGATAACTCAAATAGTAATTGTTTTTTTTTAAAAGGAATGATAAAGAAATTTTCATTTTTTACTAGTAACAAGAAAACAAGTTCAATGACAACATTTTTTATTTTTATTTTCTTAAAGCATATTATAAAACCTATCTTCTCATATTTTATTTCAAAATTCTATCTCATAAATGTATTTTTATTCACAAAAAAAGTTTTTTCATGAATAATCCATGCAAATTTGGGCAACTTTGCACGACTATAGCTTGAAAAAAAAAGAACGGTGACACCTATCTTTTATTATATTTTTGAAAATAAGCAGGGTAAGATCTACATTAATGCAAAGTATAGGAAAATTCTATCCGAGGAAATATAAACCGATGATCCACCTTAAACATCTGTCTTTTTTATATTTGATGTAGCTTTTTATATGACCTGGTTAGCCATTCATTGCTGATTGACCTTAAACTTGGTAGTTTGTATGCTCTGGGTGTCAGGTTAATTTTTCTTAGATCTGCTCCTCAATACCAATGTATGACTTGTTATGTAGGTTTGATGTATATAGTATATATCTATCAAACTTAAGTGGCATGGTATGTCTGACTTTTCATTAAATAAAAAAAAATTCATATGATTTTGTGATACTTAGTTTTTATACATACATAATTTTTTATAAAGAGAAATAACTCAGAGAATATAGTTTTAGAAAATGATCTATACACTTATGTGTTTCATTTTGTAGCAAGTAAACGAATAGGTTGACCCCAATTTTTCCGTTTATTTCATGAAGACTTCATGGGTGCAATTTTTCATATTTTATTTGTAAATTTTATCTTTTAATTGATTTTTGGTTTTGTTTTGTTTTTCTCTAAACAACCTTATGTATTAACAACTATTAATGTTTACATTTTAATGTATTTGTGTTAATGCAATTCGTTAATGCCTTTTCAATTTATTGTAATCTAACCAAGATATCATTTTTGTATCCTATATAACTGATATTAGGTGCCAGGTACAGCTGTTTTATTTGTATAAACTGACACCAATCTTTAACATTTCTGATTTGGTTTGTTTCAGTGAAAACTACTGTGGAGGATGTTATTACAAGTGTATCGACTGGTGGTATGTCTTGTGACATGTCAACATTTATTTTCCTCTACTGACAATATGCAATATTTGAAATATTTTTCCAAGCATGTATACGTACAAAAATAAAGATTTTCTTTTTCTGAAATGTATTTATTTGTTCTTTCTATTCCAAATCCTTCCTTCATCAAAGTTGATGACTTTGTTCATTTATAGTGAGTCATCGTTTGACTACGTCTGCACCAATGTATTCATTGTATTTATCACCTATGCAAAACTTTTTAGGACTACAGCTTCCCAATAACAACGCTTCTAAAAAGCTTTAACAAAATACCAAACTCAAAGATAAATTCAAAAAGGGGGAGTCCATAAAAGCTGACAAAATCAAACGTTAGACTATATCAACCAACGGAACGAATAGAAAACAACTGTCATGTTCCTGTTTTGGTACAGGCATTTTCCGAAGAATGTATTAATAACTCATCATTTATGCGATATATATTTGCATTCCGACCATATCCATTCTTTTCAATTACGATCGGATTCTCCTATGTTGTGTGAATGCCTCAGAAGATATCCTTGTGTTTTGATGCATATGTTCTGAGAGATAAGGTATATATTTTACAACTGAAGACTCAGCTCTAAGCTCAGCCAAGATGTAAAACTGAAATAAAGCAACATCCATGCCCGTATCGCATTTGATACAAGCCTGGTTTTAATATATTCCCTGGTATTTCGTCGCTTTGAGACATTTCAGGGAACTTTTTACCAAACAATTTAGCCATAATGGGAATAAATATTCATATTTATCCTGCAATTGGGTGTCTTATCATACATTAAAAGCCCAACAGATATAGCTAGCCTGTATTTGTATACTATACATATATCGCCCACTGCCGGACTACGTTTGTGTATTGCTGTTGACGAGTGTTGTATGAACTTTCGTGACCTCAGAATGTGTAATGCAGTCGCAAATCCAATGACGTATTGCTTGACTTTATGTGAACTATAGATTCATTTACGTTCGGTTTGTTTTCAAGTATTTCTTTAGGGCAATATGAAATATAAATGAAAATATTTGGTCTTGTACTTGGCTCGAAACAGGAGTAATAGCTCACTGAAGCTCGCATTACACCTGTTTCTTAGCCTCGTACAAATACAGCTGATATTTAAAGACACTAAACAGTTATTGTCTTTATATATTGGAAAAGATATATATTATAGCAAAGATAATGGAGCAGGATTCCGGAGCATAGAATTCGTGTTGTGTGATTTTGATCTGTACTATTATTTGTCTGTTTGTTTTGACGTGGTCCTATAACTGGACTTTTATGGAATTCTGTGTGATTTTGATGTATCTTGTTTTTTCATGGAAAACAAATAAAATTGGATATTGAATAGTATTTAAACAGATTAAAATCTAGTATGCATCAACAAAATGACCTGCGAATAAACGGAAATGTGGAGTATATTTCAATCAAACAGCAACACAAAGACACCAACAATGAAATCTGTGAAACTGGATATAAACGATGTGTTAAATAACTCTCTAATAGGTATAGAACCACTAATGCGAACACGGTCAAAAATAACATACAAGAAAGTAGAACACATTTAAACAAAATAGTTCCTGCGCATAGTTGTAACTTTGTAAATAAGTTAAATGTTTAGGGTAATATTGGTATCAAATGAAAGCGTAAGGACTTGGGAACACTGTAAAACCGAAGTTGAGGGTTTCGTTTCTATTTCTATTCCAAATCCTTTCATCAAAGTTGATGACTTTGTTCATTTATAGTGAGTCATCGTTTGACTACGTTTGCACCAATGTATTCATTGTATTTATTACCTATGCAAAACATTTTAGGATTACAGCTTCCCATAACAACGCTTTTAAAAAGCATTAACAAAAATACCGAACTCAAAGGTAAATTCAAAAAGGGGGGAGTCCATAAAAGCTGACAAAATCAAACGTTAGACTATATCAACCAACGGAACGAATAGAAAACAACTGTCATGTTCCTGTTTTTGGTACAGGCATTTTCCGAAGAATGTATTAATAACTCATCATTTATGCGATATATATTTGCATTCCGACCATATCCATTCTTTTCAATTACGATCGGATTCTCCTATTTTGTGTGAATGCCTCAGAAGATATCCTTGTGTTTTGATGCGTATGTTCTGAGAGATAAGGTATATATTTTACAACTGAAGACTTAGCTCTAAGCTCAGCCAAGATGTGAAACTGAAATAAAGCAACATCCATGCCCCATCGCATTTGATACAGGCCTGGATTTTATATATTCCCTGGTATTTCGTCGCTTTGAGACATTTCAGGGAACTTTTAACCAAACAATTCAGCCATAATGAGAATAATTATTCATATTTATCCTGCAATTGGGTGTCTTATCATACATTAAAAGCCCAACAGATATAGTTAGCCTGTATTTGTATACTATACATATATCGCCCACTGCCGGACTACGTTTGTGTATTGCTGTTGACGAGTGTTGTATGAACTCTCGTGATCTCAGAATGTGTATTGCATTCGCAAATCCAATGACGTATTGCTTGACTTTATGTGAACTATAGATTAATTTACGTTCGGTTTGTTTTCAAGCATTTCTTTAGGGCAATATGAAATAAAAATGAAAATATTTGGTCTTGTACTTGGCTCGAAACAGGAGTAATAGCTCACTGAAGCTCGCATTACACCTGTTTCTTAGCCTCGTACAAATACAGCTGATATTTAAAGACACTAAACAGTTATTGTCTTTATATATTGGAAAAGATAATCAATTTACCGGATTTGTAATAACATAAGCAACACGACGGGTGCCACATGTGGAGCAGGATCTGCTTACCCTTCCGGAGCACCTGAGATCACCCCCAGTTTTTGATGGGGTTCGTGTTGCTTAGTCTTTAGTTTTCTATGTTGTGTCATCTGTACTATTATTTGTCTGTTTGTCTTTTTATTTTTGGCCATGGCGTTGTCAGTTTGTTTTCGATCTATGAGTTTGACTGTCCCTCTGGTATCTTTCGTCCCTCTTTTATGGAATTCTGTGTGATTTTGATGTATCTTGTTTTGACGTGGTCCTATAACTGGACGAGAAATTTTCATGGAAAACGAATAAAATTGGATATTGAATAGTATTTAAACAGATTAAAATCTAGTATGCATCAACAAAATGCCCTGCGAATAAACGGAAATGTGGAGTATATATCAATCAAACAGCAACCCAAAGACACCAACAATGAAATCTGTGAAACTGGATATAAACGATGTGTTAAATAAGTCTTTAATAGGTATAGAACCACTAATGCGAACACGGTCAAAAATAACATACAAGAAAGTAGAACACATTTAAACAAAATAGTTCCTGCGCATAGTTGTAACTTTGTAAATAGTTAAATGTTTAGGGTAATGTTGGTATCAAATGAAAGCGTAAGGACTTGGGAACACTGTAAAACCCAAGTTGAGTTTTTCGTTTGAATAATAATGTATAGTTTTGACATGAAATTACTGTTTTGGAATATATAAGATAATTTAAAGAATGAAAGAAAAAAGTATTTAAAAGAAAAGATATTTTTAAACAAATCGATGAGTTTCGCTGATTAACTTCTGATCTAATTGAAAATTTATATGATTCGAAAAATATATATTTCTACACACTAATAAGTCAATATGTATGTCAAGAGTATTATCAACTATTGAATGAATATAGTCATGAAAGACATAATTGTATCTTTGGCAGATAAAAAAGAAATACTTGTTGTCTTCGACAGAATTACTGCAGTATAAAGAGTGCGTTTCAATCCTGGAGATGTATTGCGTTGATTTTTCCTATCAAATTTTTTTCCTGTTCGGATTTTACTTTTGCTTTCTATAACTGACATTTTGCTGAGCTCTTTGCTATTGATTTGGTGCCTTATTATTTTTTGCTATGTACAATGCTGAATCTGATGACGTCACTTTTATGCTTTATTTTTTATTTTGCTTTTTGTCTATGCTATTAATTTTGTTCTTGTTTCGTTGTTTTTTATCCTGCTGCATGCTTTTATGTTTTTGTGTGTTTTTCGACTGTATGTATTTATGCATATGTTTTATATAGTCGGTTGTCAGAGCTCCTTAGAGCTGATGTTACTTTTGTTTTGTATATATGTATATACATTTGTATTATTGTTTGTATATATGTATTTACATGTGTATTATTGTTTGTATATACGTGCCGACTTATTTGCTTACTTACTTATTTACTAACTTATTTGTTAAAAATCTGAAAATATTCAAATGACAAGCAATTTACGTAGATATGCCTTTATATATTTAGTCGGTTGTATGAGCTTAATTATATCGAGAAAAGTATATTTTTCGAAATATTTTGTTAAGATATCTCAGAGCGTAATTATGATAAGGTATGCAAACACTGCAGAGGTACATTGACTCAAACTTACTTTGTACGATAGGAAGTGAGGCATCAAGCGTGTCGAACGCAGTTTCAAATATGGCTCGAGTCACGATCTCGTTTGACCAGGCAAAAATTGCAAAATGTAATTGTAATGCATGCAAGTTCCAACCAGTGCTGCGTCACAACCGATTTTTTTATTGCAACCTGCTAGATAAAACAGTTTTTGGTCAGTATACTACTATTGATTTGCTTTTTTTCTGGCAGGATTTTTGTGTTGTTTGCTATTATTGACATTTTGCTGAGCTATCTGCTTTTGTTTTAGGGCCTTGTTTTATTTTGCTATTTACAATGCTGTTTCATATAGCTGAATTTATATGCTCTGCCTTTTATTTTGCTTTGTATTCATATTTTCATGTACCGACTATAATTAAAATTTACTTACTTATTTACATGTTTACTAACTTCTATGTTATTTGTGTTGTTTACTATTACTGATATTTTGCTGAGCTATCTGCTTTTGTTTTAGGGCTTTGTTTTATTTTGCTATTTACAATGCTGTTTCATATGGCTGAATTTATATGCTCTGCCTTTTATTTTGCTTTGTATTCATATTTTCATGTACCGACTATAATTAAAATTTACTTACTTATTTACATGTTTACTAACTTCTATGCTATTTGTTTTGTTTACTATTACTGATATTTTGCTGAGCTATCTGCTTTTGATTTAGTGCCTTGTTTTTTTGCTATTTGTAATGCTGTTTCATATAGCTGAATATATATGCTCTGCTTTTTATTTTGCTTTTATTCATATTTTCATGTGCCGAATATAATTAAAATTTACTTACTTATTTACATGTTTATAAACTTCTATGTTATCGATCATCTTAAAATATTCAAACGACAAGCATTTCATTGAAATATATCTTTTCTGAATAAAACACATCTGTAAACATTCATGTTTTACATTTCATTAATATATGAACTGGGAAAACGTAACGTCGTAATGTGGAAACTTATTTCAACTATTTCGCTTCTCGTTGTACTAATGCAGATAAGATTATAGTTGCATGCACATGATTTTGTATACGATCAAAGTTAAAGCTTCCTCCTTACCGCACTCTTCAAGAAGAGACAGTATAAAATTTGATAACTGAAGGGCGTGTGCGTGTGGGGTCCGTTTTCTATGTGTTTTAATACATTTTTAATGTCTTTAACCAAAAGCCTTATCTAAACAATGTACGCAATTACGTATCATTCCAACCAGAAAACATCAGGTGTCTGAGGTAGTTATTTATATCATTTCGCTGGATTAATTAAAATATTAGAAACTACTTTACAAAAGCTTCCTTTTGAAATCTTCTTTAAATTTAGATCTTATTATAACCCTCTGCAACTACAAAAGCAACACGATGGACAGTGTAACGAACACATTTCTACTATGAATATTTAATCATAATTTCTTACAATTTTAGGAATGATCACTGAGAGAACCTCTAATAGGATCCAAGAAATTATCACGTGTTTATCGTGTATCTTTATTTAAGCTACAAAAACAATATAGATTTCGCACAAAGCATACATAATTTATAGAAATTACTATTTTGCCTAAGAACATTCAAAACATGACTGCACAATAGTTTTAGAACTAATTACCAATCCATGTTGACCAAAACTTTGGTTGACATGCTTGCAAACTTAGCTAGGATGTTTGCCTTAGTATTTATACTACTAAAATAACAAGGTCCGATTTGTTAGCCGGCATGACGTAAAAACGACGAATCAAAGAATTCAACTTTATAACTAATATAGGATAATGGTGTTGTTTAGAAATTACACCATTCCAGGCCCTTTTGTTTTCCACATAATTAATATAACCAATAATTAACAAGTTCCTGGTCGAATCCAATACCGATACCAATAGTTTATGTCACATGTAGTTTCCGGTTGTAGTTACCTGTTACCTTCTGTAAATCCTTCTTCTATCAGGAGAACCTGGAATTCTTCGAGTATTTGTTTTATATCTATGTTACACTATAGTACACTATTTAACCAGTCTGTTTTCTTCCACCTCAATACCACTATTAATTTGGTTAATTAGTTTAAAATTAAATTCAGTTTATAGTAAGTTTATTGTAGTAAGAAAACCAGGACGGGTTCAATCAGAAAGATTTTGAAATCAGAGAAAACTGTGCACCTGACAATCAGCATGAATTTATCAGATGACAATACGAATACTAAAAATCCAAGCTAAAAATAATGCATAGGTACTTTAATTCAGTCACGGACCCGAGATGTCGCGGGTGTGTTCTAGTTTTAATGAAGATTGACATCTAAAAAACAATGGATATTTGGAGATTTCGTCTGTATATAGCATAACAAGATTTGATTCGACAATGAATTGTATTTGCTATGGTATTGAAAAACCCAAACAAAAATCCTTAAATACAAAAAAAAATCAACAGAAATATTAAGTGCTCTCAATTGATTGAAACGGCTTTATATTTGTCATATCGGGGCCTTTTATAGCTGACTATGCGGTATGGGTTTTGCTCATTGTTGAAGACCGTACGGTGACCTACAGTTGTTAACTTCTATGTTATTTGGTATCTTGTGGAGAGTTGTCCTCATTGGCAATCATACCACATCTTCTTATTTTTATATTTGTCAAGTATTTCAGATTTTGGGTCTCAAATTACGAAACTCAAAAGTATTTGGGATTATATATATATTTGTATCATGGAGAATTTCTTTTCAAAATATTAATAATAAATTAGATCATCATAAATATTTGAATAGGATTTCTGAACCATTTTATTTTCAGAAATGGAGGAGGGGGCTTGTATGTCAAATAATTAATAATGCGGTCCAAATATAATCTTCATTTCATGTAGCATACTTGAAAATTAAGATAAAGGCAAATTTATGAATACTGTTTTTTCACGAGAATTACACAATTATATGTGTTTGTTTCTTCCGTTTGTTATTAAAAATGCATTAACCCTGAGCACATCGCAAGCCAATTAATCAAATACATACAAATTACAACAAAAATACCCGAAATAACATTTGCTTTATTTATGCAATTAAAAGTGCATAATTACACGCAATAAGTTTACAAGAAATCTTATTTTCACAACATTATAATGATCAGTAGCTGTAAAATCAAACGGAACCTGCTTTACTTGTGAGCCCATTTATAAACCATTTAAATCAACGGAATAATAAATTTGTGAAACACTTAAAGAATAAGTTTGCTATTTCCAATTTGATTCATATGCTTATAGAACTTCATGTTTTAAATCTCCTTGAACATATCAACATGCGCAATTTAAATTTTTCCCCCACACGAAAAACAAAACCAATCAAACAAAACTAACAAGAAGTTAGCATTAAGATGATGAAAAACACTAACTCAACGAATTGTATATCTGAGATATGCGACAATTCCTTGACTAAACTTATTACCATAAAACTATATCAACTAGTTCAAGCTGAGTTTTTGTACTGAAGATACTTTTAAAGGATGTGTATTGTAATGTTTCAAGGTCTAGTTCCTGACGTGACACAATATCATAAAAGTCATTGTTCAATCATATCGTTGTATATTGTAAACAGACTGAAATTCCGTATAATCATTGTCTTCAGATATCAACTTTAATTACATTGCTTGAAACATTTGTTAGGATGTAAACACAAGTATTGGTCAACATGGATTTGTATAAAAGCTTCAAATCTTTTCTTTATCATGACTGTCTTGGATTGAAAACCATCTTATACAATACAGAAAATGATAGCTTCGATAATAAACAGAGAAATTATTTGACATATATATTGTTACTCTTTATATATCACTCTCTGTATAACTTTGCAGGTATATGCATGTGTCAAACTTGTAGTAATTGTCCAGATAGTGAGTTAGTGAATTGCAAAGTTATTCCATGCCAAAATCATAATTGTTCAAGCAACAAAAGATGCTGGTAAGTATACATTTGGGAGTGTGATGGAGAGGGGTAAAGGAGGGGCTTCTTCGAGCTTATGTATGGGAAGAGGGATCTATGAAATTTACCAGCAAACAATATACGCTATTTTGTTTTTTGTTTTTTTTTATACTGACTTTGGTGTTTTGTTTGGTTGACAATTAAGAGAACCAATTCCTTTGAAAGGTTTTCTTGCAGTTGCCCCTTGTATCTGATGATCTTGTTTCACTGCGACCGCTGTTGCTTATATAAACGTTCCTTTTCGTTGATTTCAAATTTCTATTTTCTAACTAGATAGAGCTTCACAGATGTGAAATTCTAAGTTAACGTTTCTTTCCAATGACACGTTCAAGTTAAACTTTAACTTATTAAACTGAATTAAATTTAACTATGTGCTTAACATGTAATTTTCATACAATAAATCAGACAACTTTCCAATAAATGTGGCATTTGCAATTGTAAAATGGATTGTTTTGCAAGTTACTTTGAACAATAACACAATCGCAAGTGTTTTTATTTGTCTTGCCGATAGATATATTTACTTTCTAGTGGTTTGGTTTTTATTCAATTATAACTTTTGGTTATATACCTTTGCATGCATACATCTGTCGTTTTAAATGTTTGATCTCGAGTGTAGATTATTATAAGACCATATCAGCCAGTTATTCCTGATTGACCTTAAATTTTGTAGTTGTCTGAATAAGGTTTACAAAATAGAGAATAATGGGCCAAATCTACTGAAATTGGACCAAAAAATTAAAGAATAGAGAACAATAGGGCAAAAAAAAGAAAGAATAGAGATTAATTTGGTGCTTAAATATAAGAATAGAGAATAATTGGCAAAAATACAAAGAATACAGAAAAATGACCTAAAAATTTCAACAATACAGAAATGGAACCCCAGAAATGCAGATCATCATATATGGCTTGTTATGTAGCTTTGATGCTTTTATCAAATTTAAGTGGTAAGAAATTCATATGATTTTGTGATAATTTTATTTCACAAATGCAAAATTATTTTATAAGGAAAACGCAGATAATTTACTTAAAAAATGATCTGTTAACTTATATTTCATTTTTGTAGCAAGTATACGAATACGCTGACCCCAATTTTGTGTTTATTTCTTGAAAGCTTCATTGGTGCTATTTTTCATTTTTTATTTGTAAATTTTATCTTTTATCTTTTATTTGATTTTTGTTTTTGTTATTTTTTTTCTTCATTAAAATATCTTATTCAGGTATTAAGTAGTCTTGATGTTTACATTTAATGTATTTGTATTAATGATTGATTGATTAATTGTTGCTTGCTTAAAGTCCAGTGGCAAATATTTCATGCATGTACAGGACGAGAACAAATTAACAATAAATACTATTATAGAGGCCGTCCGGGATGAAGGTCGGGGAAATTTTGACTGCCACTGGAAAATGAGGGTTAAGTGGATAGAGACAAAAAGTTTTCCTTGCAACAGGCTAC
Organism: Mytilus coruscus; assembly: GCA_017311375.1. Classification (NCBI taxonomy): domain Eukaryota; kingdom Metazoa; phylum Mollusca; class Bivalvia; order Mytilida; family Mytilidae; genus Mytilus; species Mytilus coruscus. Next base: position 87,880,135 of record CM029596.1, on the reverse strand, counting down.
CTACGGACCCCTTAAAGAGTTGTTGCAAGGATTCTGAACGTGCAGAGAGCGTGACACTCTCTCTATACGAGGCATCGGATTTTACGTCCCTATTCTGACCGGCCGTGACTGCGTATTTGTAAATCCCGATCAGCCAAACGGACGCCTCACTTAGGCAAGGGTTTTACTGCCGATCGGGAGAAGACCAAGAGTTACCATACGTCTATTCCCCAGTCAACCTTGTGGTTTTTGTGTTAATGCAATTCGTTAATGCCTTTTCTATTTATTGTAATCTGGCCAAGATACCTTTTTTGTATCCTATATAACTGATATATAGAGGTAAGTACACCTGTTTAATTTGAATAAACTGACACCAATCTCTAACACGTCTGATTTGTTATTTTCAGTGAAAACTACTGTGGAGGATGTTATTACTATAACGAAAACCGAGCGGTCGAGCCTTAGTGTAATGCTATAAGAATATGTTTTTATAATATCAGTCATACATAGGGATTAAAAGTTTACATCCAGTAACTCTTCCTTTGGTAGCGTGGTACTCTGGAATTCCGTAACACCCTGGTATGGTTGGTACCTCTGGTAAGGTAAGCACTTCTGTGTTGACATGAATTATCATTGATATGGTCATAATTATAAATTAACTGTTTACAAAACTTTGTATTTTTGGAATACTAAGGCTTTTCTACCTCAGGAATAGATTACCTTAGCTGTATTTGGCAAAAATTTTAGGAATGTTTGGTCCTCAATGCTCTTCAACTTCGTACTTTATCTGGCCTTTTTAACTTTTTTTGATTCGAGCGTCACTGATGAGTCTTTTTTAGACGAAACGCGCGTCTGGCGCAAATACAAAATTTCAATCCTGGTATCTATGATGAGTTTATTTAGGATATAGGTTTTTGGCCAGTGAAAGCGTGGTTTTGTATGGTTACTCTCCGTATTGATGTTTGAATGAATAACAGACTCGTGAAATAAAATCAACTTATATTTACTTTAATATGCATTAAATATTCACAATACATATATATTTTAGATAACTTAACAGTGTTCAAATCCAATAAATAGACATTTTATCGACCTTCTTTCGTGAATAAAGAAAATGGATAGCTGAAAAATATACCCAGAAAATTTACAAATTGTAATTTAGTATTCAGTAAATGGTAAAACTCGATACCAAAAGATTCTTTATAAAGTTTAACTTTCAAGTTGTTTTCTATGTGTAACTTGTAAAGGAATTAACAAACTCTCTTTATACGGATCTAGTCTCCTCGGATATTATAATATGTAGTCTGCCTTGTTACTATTTCGTATGGCAACTGGTATCTATACTTATATTAAAATCGCTTGGAATTGGCGAGGGTTACTTGCCCATGGTTAAATCGTGCTGAAGACTTATCGGAATTCTCCGCCGTATTTATACTTAAGTAAACCAATTTACCGATTTGGTTTACCATTTACCATTTAGGAAATACCTAAATTACCAAAACCGGAACTGGTAATTACCAAAAATTGTAAAACGTTATTGTACCTCAATTGAAATAAACAGTTAAGAGGTGTTCCGAATGTAAAAACAAAGGTAAGGATTTATAAAAGTTTTAGAGTTAACAATGTTTAAACATACTTATACAAGAAATATATAATAACAATAGTCATTTATCGGTACGATTAAAACAACGTCAACACACAATTTTAGGGAAAACAAGTTCCATTTCAGGGAACCGATATTTCGTCACATTACAACTGTATCGACTGATGGTATGTCTTGTAACATGTCAACGAAACACTATTCCTTAACATGCGTTATGTTTGTGGTCCTTGAGTAAGATCAAGTTTGTTTTTTAATGAAAATTTAAGTTTTTCCTATCTTTTACATTCTAATTTTGTTTATTTCATACTTTAACTATGGACAAAGAGCGCTGATTCTGGTAGTGATCTACGAAAGAACTTTTTCCCTTTGAAGGAAATGTGCAATAAAGCGTGAAATCAACAACTTACATATACTTTCATATATCAGCGTTATGCCATAGTTCCGATAATACAAACATACGAATGTTGATGGGTTGCTGTTTCACTGACATTATTTAATGACACATACCAAATTTTGAGATTAGAATTTTGATCCTGACGTGTGAGTCATATCAACAAGAATCATTGACTTACCAAAGCCTACTTTGACTGTTTTATAAATACAAATTTACAAAATACGACTTCGATCAGCATTTTGATACATAACTGGACCCTAGTTCCAATGAAAGTCTAAAGCACCAATTGCTATTATTCCACCATCTCTTTAAAGTTGGCTATGTCGTTATTTGTCTTGGACTCTCGTAACTATACAGCACTTAGTTTTAGAAGAAGGAAAAAACAAAGACTTCTGCTGCAGTTCATGGATGGAATTGTCCTGTCCGTGATTCAAGTAATGAAGTCAAATGCGTTTATGGAATTTTAGAGCTAAAAAGAATTAAGTTAATAACAGAACTTTATGCTTCAGCTGTTTCGGGTCAGTATTGCCTGACAAAACGTTTATGATCTTTATTTCATACATTTACAACTATCTTGTTTTGGGTCAGCATTGCCTGCCACAACGTTTTATGATCTTTATTTCATACAATTACAACTATCTTGTTTTGGGTCAGCATTGCCTGCCAAAACTTTTTATGATCTTTATTTCATATAATTACAACTGTCTTGCTTTGGGTCAGCATTGCCTGACAAAACGTTTACTAGTATATGGTCAGTAGTAAAACAAATGCTATGCTTCTGCTTTGGGTCAGTATTGCCTGCTAAAACGTTTATGCTCTTTATTTCATACAACTACAACTATTTTGTTTTGGGTCAGCATTGCCTGCCAAAACGGTTTATATGATTTTTAGTAATAAAATGCTATGCTTCTGTTTTGGGTCAGCCTTGCCTGCCAAAACGTTTTATGATCTTTATTTCATATAATTACAAATGTCTTTTTTTGGGTCAGCATTGCCTGCCAAAACGTTTACTAGTATATGATCTTTAGTAATAAAATGCTATGCTTGTTTTGGGGTCAGTATTGCCTGCCAAAACGTTTATTATCTTTATTTCATATAATTACAACCGTATCTTGTTTTGGGTCAGTATTGCCAGTCAAAACGTTTATGATCTTTATTTCATACGATTGAGGTCTATATTGCCTACCCTCCTGCCGATGCTGTCTTTACACATTATTCAGACTGTCAATATGGACATTTGATAGGCTACCATTAAATTGTATTTTAAATTTTATGGCTCGGTTCAACTTCCTGTATGTATACATGAATTGTTCGTAAATCATGTTATGGTTTTAAATGTTGCCTATTTAATTCAAATTCGTAATTATTCAAATTATATATATATATAAAAGGACTTTATGGTTTATCCCAATGATGTACTAAATGCTATGGTCTTTAGAGGTAAACCCATCACAAACTAAAGTTTTTATATTTAACTAAACTGGTTATAAATTAAATGGGTTTTTCTCTCTGGAGAAAAAATTTAGAGTATATGTCAAAAGTTATAAATATTTACTCGGTTAAAATTTACATCATTTAACTTTCATCATGTTCATCGCAAGGTAAATAAAAATTATACGAAAAATCACTAAAAGCTGGAATTTTATTTCAAAGATATTTTTCATTTAACAACTTTATTACGACCATATACAATATAAACCTTTTAAAATGTATTGCATTGTAATATCCGTATGTTCAGAATAAGTTCTGTAGCATGTCAGGAAGAAAATGAATATGAATTTATTTTATGTATAGCAATATATTTATTCTATATATTCATTCATTTATTTATTTATTTATTTTTATTATTATTTTTTTTCAATAGGAAAATCAAATTCCCGATGTATATTAAGTATATTTTAAGTGTAAATTAAAGTCCCCATGCTTATCAGTGTTTGATAAGTAAGTTTGGTGGATTCCGTTATTTTTATAGTGGTATTATCGATATAAATTATTACTATTAATATTGAATGGTGGTATTCACCAGTCATTAAATTTCTAAAAAGCTTTATATTCAAGATTATGACTAAAGCTTAACTTTTTACCGAATCATGAGTTACGCAAAATATTTCTAAAGACTCATATCAATAATAACAAAAATAACTGAGAGTTAAAAAGGTCTACATTAGATACTTATTTACTAATTTCAATTTAAAAACTTTTTCCTTAAGAAATTTAATAAATCTATGATCTATATACAATTTTGATTGAAAATGTCAAGTGTAGTATGAGAATCAGTTGCTCATGATCCCATATAGAAATAGTCAGATATAAAACTTCGTATTTAGAAAGGATCCAGGGCTTCGTAAAAATGTACTTCTATTTTGTTTGAAGATTTAAGATTAAAGATAAACTTTCGGTTAATTAATGTACTGATTGTCCGTTCTAAAATATTAAGGGGGTACTATTATTAAATGTCTAGATGTAAGACGAAATATGAATTCTGAAACATATACTTAACGACGATTATATTGTAATTTTATTGCTGTGGTCCTGACCGGAATAAGATATACACCTTTAATCATTTTTATCAGTAAGAGATAATTTAAAAGTAATATCTTGGTATATGATCATATGAACTTTTAATATTTCTGCTCAATGTGGAAACGTTTTACAAAAATAAAGTGTTATTTTTTGGTGTACATTTATGTGAATATCATGCTTGTAAATTTTTCAAGTTATATATAAATTGTATTCACGTCGCCAGAGTCCTCGGGTGGGGGATCCACTCTTTCAGCCTAAAAGTGGATTCGGGATCCACTCTTTCAGCTTAAGAGCGGATTTGTGACAGATTTTTCTCCCCATCTTTGCTATTCTTTGTCATTTATTCAATTGATATATTAGTTGATGTAATTTCTTTTCGTTGTCAAACGGTGGACATATTTGTTGATTACAGAAACTTGATTTGTATGTCCTGGTTTTTATGGCGGTCTCAAAAGTAAAATAACAAAAATACCGAACTCCAGGGATAATACAAAACGGAAAGTCCTTTATCAAATGGCAAAATCAAAAGCTCAAACACATCAAACGAATGGAAAACAACTGTCATATTCATGACTTGGTACAGGCATTTCCTTATGTAGAAAATGGTGGATGGATTAAACCTGGTTTTATAGCTAGCTCAACCTCTCACTTGTATGACAGTCGCATAGAATTCCATTATATTGACAACAATGTGTGAGCAAAGCAATAAAGGCAAATTAGAAATTTTTAAAAGTTGCAATCACAACATCACAGAAATAATTATCAGCGATATTACAATATACATAGATACGTCGACAATGACATAAGATAGGCGTTTAAAAATTATGCATAATGTAAATGAAATGCATATAGATTCTAAACAGTGCTGCCTCACAACTGATTTCTTCTTGCTTCCTATAACATTGAAAAGTTTCTGGTTTGTATCTTGTTTTGCTTTCTTTCTGCATAGATTTTACTTTTATTTGCTATACTGACATTTTACTGTGCTCTTTGCTATTGATTAAGTGCCTTATTATTTTTGGCTATGTACAGTGCTTTATCTGTTGACTTCACTTATATGCTATGCTTTTTAATTTGCTTTCTGTCTATGCTATTAATTTTGCTCTTGTTTCGTTGTTTTTTTATCCTGCTGCATGCATTTATGTTTTTGTTTTGTTTTGGGCTTGTGTGTATTTATGCATATGTGTTAGATAGTCGGTTGTCCAACCATATTAGTGTTCATGTTACTTTTGTTTTGTATATATGTATATACATGTGTATTATTGTTTGTACATACGTGCCGATTCATTTTCTTACTTACTTATCTACTAACTTATTTGTTAAGATTCTGAAAATATTCAAATGACAAGCAATTCACGTAGATATGCCTTTATATATCTAGTCGGTTGTCAGAGCTTAATTATACCGATAAAAGTATTTTCTGGGAAATGTTTTGTTAAGATATCACAGAGCGTAATTATGATTCCAATAATTTTGGCATTCGCAATTATAATATGGATTGTTTTAAAATTAACTTTAGACAGTAACAATATCGAAAATGTTGGGTTTTTTTTGTCTTGCCGGAGATGCAGATATATCTATTTTGTTTTCCAGTGGTTTTGTTTTTATTTAGTTATAACTATTTGATATATAACCTTACAAATAAGAAGATGTGGTATCACTATGATTGCCATTTAGACAACTCTCAACCAGAGACCAAATGACATAGAAGTTTACAACTATAGGTCACCGTATGGCCTTCAATAATGAGCAAAACCCATACCGCACAGTCAGCTATAAAAGCCCCCGAAATGACAATTGTAAAACAATTCAATCGAGAAAACTAACGGCCTGACTTATGTACAAAACAATGAACAAAAAACAAATATGATATACAGCATGCATTTACACATCTGTCGTTTTAAATATTTGATGCTGAGTATAGTTATTTACATGTCCATGTTAGCCAGTCATTGCTGATTGGCCTTATTCTTGTCAGATTGTATGCTGTGGGTGTCAAGTTAAGTTTTCTGAGATCTGCTCCTTAATTACAATGCATGACTTGTTATATAGCTTTGATGTATGGAGTATATGTTTATCAGACTAAAGTGGTATGGTATGTCTGACCCTTCATTAAATACAAAAATTTATATAATTTTGTGATATTTATTTTTTAGAAAAACATAATTATTTAATAAAGAGAAATAAGTCAGAGAATTTAGTTTTAGAAAATGATCTATACACTTATGTGTTTCATTTTGTAACAAGTTAACGAATACGTTGACCCCAATTTTCTGTTTTTTTCTTGAAAGCTTTTTGGTTGCTATTTTTCATATTATATTTTGTAAATTTTATCATTTAATTGATTTTTGTTTTTGTTGTTTGTTTTTCCTTTAAACAACTTTAGGTATCAACAATTATTGATGTTCACATTTTAATGTATTTAGGTTAATGCAAATTGCTAATGCCTTTTATTTATTGTAATCTAATCAAAATAACATTTATTATTCTATATAACTAATATTAGGAGCTAAGTACAACTGCATTTGGATAAACTGACACCAATATTCAACACATCTGATTTGGGTTTTTTCAGTGCAAACTACTGTGGAGGATGTTATTACAAGTGTATCGACTGATGGTATGGCTTGTGACATGTCAACTGAACACATTATCTACTGATAGTATGTCTTGTGACATGTCAACTGAACACATTATCTCCTTACAATATCTCTTGTGACATATCAACTGAACACATGTAATTTTTGCTACTGATAAAAACAATACATGCAATATTTGAAACATTTTTCCAACAATGTATACGTACAGAAGTAAAGCTTTTTGTCTTCTTCAATGTATCTATTTGTTCTTTCTATCTATACCCAATCTTTCAGCAAAGTTGACAACTTTGTTCATTTATTGTGAGACATCGTTTGATTACATTTTCACCGATGTATTCATTGTATTTTGGGCTATCAAAATTTTTTAGACTTTCAGCAGCCAAATTAAAGTTAACAACACTTCTAATGAATTAATTACTGGTTATTCATGCGATATGTATTTGCATTCAGACCATTATTTTCCAATTTATGATCGGATTCTTCTATGTTGTGAGAATGGCTCAGAAGATATCCTTGTATATTGATGCGTATGTTCTCAGCGATAAGGTTTCTATATTATCACTGAAGATTCAGCTGTCAGCTCAGCCAATATGTATAACTGAAATAAAAGCCACAGGAAAGCCCCTAGCGCCTTTAATAAAAGCAGGGATTTAATATATTCCTTGATACTTCGTCGCTTTGGGACATTTCAATGACTTTTTAACAAACAATTCATTCAGCCATTAGAGAATCAATATTTATATTTATATTGGAAAAAATAATTAATTGTGGAATTCTGTATGATTTTGATGTATTTTGTTTTGATGTGGTCCAATAACTGGACCCTGAAATACGCGAAAAATTTCTTTGAAAATGAATAGGCCTTTTAAAAATTTGTTATTGAAAAGCATTTAATCAGATTGAAGTCTGCTATGCATCATCACAATGCCCTGCGAATCAAACCTAGAGTATATTCCAACGAGACAGCAACCCAACGAAACAAAAACCGAAAAACATGTAGAAGTCAACCTACAGTCCAGTTGTTTTTTCTTCTTAATATCAATTTTTTATAGATCTGCAAATCTAAGTCATACAACATAAGATCAGTGAAACTGAACATAAACGATGTGTTAAATTAGCTTATTATAGGTAACCACTACCTCGGTTCCGGTCAGAAATAACAGAAATTGTACAACTTGTAAACAAACTAGTTTCTACTCACAGCTGTAACTTTGTAAATAAGCAACATTTTGGGGGTTATGTTGATATCAATTTAACGCTTACGGACTTGGTAATACTGTAAAATCCATATTGAAAGTTTCTTTTGAATATTAGTTCATAGTTTTGAAATGAAATGACTCTCAAACACATCAAACGAATGGAAAACAACTGTCATATTCATGACTTGGTACAGGCATTTCCTTATGTAGAAAATGGTGGATGGATTAAACCTGGTTTTATAGCTAGCTCAACCTCTCACTTGTATGACAGTCGCATAGAATTCCATTATATTGACAACAATGTGTGAGCAAAACAATAAAGGCAAATTGAAATTTTGAAAAGTTGCAATCACAACATCACAGAAATAATTATCAGCGATATTACAATATACATTGATACGTCGACAATGACATAAGATAGGCGTTTAAAATTATGCATAATGTAAATGAAATGCATATAGATTCTAAACAGTGCTGCCTCAAAACTGATTTCTTCTTGCTTCCTATAACATTTAAAAGTTTCTGGTTTGTATCTTGTTTTGCTTTCTTTCTGCATGGATTTTACTTTTATTTGCTATACTGACATTTTACTGTGCTCTTTGCTATTGATTTAGTGCCTTATTATTTTTGGCTATGTACAGTGCTTTATCTCTTGATTTCACTTATATGCTATGCTTTTTAATTTGTTTCTGTCTATGCTATTAATTTTGCTCTTGTTTCGTTGTTTTTTTATCCTGCTGCATGCATTTATGTTTTGTTTTGTTTTGTGCTTGTGTGTATTTATGCATATGTGTTAGATAGTCGGTTGTCCAACCATATTATTGTTCATGTTACATTTGTTTTGTATATATGTATATACATGTGTATTACTGTTTGTATATACGTGCCGATTCATTTTCTTACTTACTTATCTACTAACTTATTTGTTAAGAATCTGAAAATATTCAAATGACAAGCAATTCACGTAGATATGCCTTTATATATCTAGTCGGTTGTCAGAGCTTAATTATACCGATAAAAGTATTTTCTGGGAAATGTTTTGTTAAGATATCACAGAGCGTAATTATGATTCCAATAATTTTGGCATTCACAATTATAATATGGATTGTTTTAAAATTAACTTTAGACAGTAACAATATCGAAAATGTTGGGTTTTTTTGTCTTGCCGGAGATGCAGATATATCTATTTTGTTTTCAAGTGGTTTTGTTTTATTTAGTTATAACTATTTGATATATAACCTTACAAATAAGAAGATGTGGTATCACTATGATTGCCATTTAGACAACTCTCAACCAGAGACCAAATGACATAGGAGTTTACAACTATAGGTCATCGTACGGCCTTCAATAATGAGCAAAACCCATACCGCACAGTCAGCTATAAAAGGCCCCGAAATGACAATTGTAAAACAATTCAAACGAGAAAACTAACGGCCTGATTTATGTACAAAACAATGAACAAAAACAAATATGATATACAGCATGCATTTACACATCTGTCGTTTTAAATATTTGATGCTGAGAATAGTTATTTACATGTCCATGTTAGCCAGTCATTGCTGATTGGCCTTATTCTTGTCAGATTGTATGCTGTGGGTGTCAAGTTAAGTTTTCTGAGATCTGCTCCTTAATTACAATGCATAACTTGTTATATAGCTTTGATGTATGGAGTATATGTTTATCAGACTAAAGTGGTATGGTATGTCTGACCTTTCATTAAATACAAAATTTATATAATTTTGTGATATTTATTTTTAGAAAAACATAATTATTTAATAAAGAGAAATAAGTCAGAGAATTTAGCTTTAGAAAATGATCTATATACTTATGTGTTTCATTTTGTAGCAAGTTAACGAATACGTTGACCCCATTTTCTGTTTTTTCTTGAAAGCTTTCTTGGTGCTATTTTTCATATTATATTTTGTAAATTTTATTTTTAATTGATTTTTGTTTTTGCTGTTTGTTTTTCCTTTAAACAACCTTAGGTATCAACAATTATTGATGTTCACATTTTAATGTATTTAGGTTAATGCAAATTGCTAATGCTTTTTATTTATTGTAATGTAATCAAGATAACATTTATTATTCTATATAACTAATATTAGGAGCTAAGTACAACTGCATTTGGATAAACTGACACCAATATTTAACACATCTGATTTGGGGTTTTTCAGTGCAAACTACTGTGGAGGATGTTATTACAAGTGTATCGACTGATGGTATGGCTTGTGACATGTCAACTGAACACATCATCTACTGATAGTATGTCTTGTGACATGTCAACTGAACACATTATCTCCTTACAGTATCTCTTGTGACATATCAACTGAACACATGTAATTTCTGCTACTGATAAAAACAATACATGCAATATTTGAAACATTTTTCCAACAATGTATACGTACAGAAGTAAAGCTTTTGTCTTCTTCTATGTATCTATTTGTTCTTTCTATCTATACCCAATCTTTCAGCAAAGTTGACAACTTTGTTCATTTATTGTGAGACATCGTTTGATTACATTTTCACCGATGTATTCATTGTATTTTGGGCTATCAAAATTTTTAGACTTTCAGCATCCCAAATTAAAGTTAACAACACTTCTAATGTATTAATTACTGGTTATTCATGCGATATGTATTTGCATTCAGACCATTATTTTCCAATTTATGATCGGATTCTTCTATGTTGTGAGAATGGCTCAGAAGATATCCTTGTATTTTGATGCGTATGTTCTCAGCGATAAGGTTTCTATATTATCACCGAAGACTCAGCTGTCAGCTCAGCCAATATGTATAACTGAAATAAAAGCCACAGCAAAGCCCCTAGCACCTTTAATAAAAGCAGAGATTTAATATATTCCTTGATATTTCGTCGCTTTGGGACATTTCAATGACTTTTAACAAACAATTCATTCAGCCATTAGAGAATCAATATTTATATTTATATTGGAAAAGATAATTAATTGTGGAATTCTGTATGATTTTGATGTATTTTGTTTAGATGTTGTCCAATAACTGGACCCTGAGAAATACGCGAAAAATTTCTTTGAAAATGAATAGGCCTTTTAAAATTTGTAATTGAAAAGCATTTCATCAGATTGAAGTCTGCTATGCATCATCACAATGCCCTGCGAATCACACCTGGAGTATATTCCAACGAGACAGCAACCCAACGAAACATAAACCAAAAAACATTTGGAAGTCAACCTACAGTCCAGTTGTTTTCTTCTTAATATCAATCTTTTATAGATCTGCAAATCTAAGTCATACAACATAAGATCAGTGAAACTGAACATAAACAGTGTGTTAAATTAGCTTATTATAGGTAACCACTAACTCGGTTCCGGTCAGAAATAACAGAAATTGTACAACTTGTAAACAAACTAGTTTCTACTCACAGCTGTAACTTTGTAAATAAGCAACATTTTGGGGGTTATGTTGATATCAATTTAACGCTTACGGACTTGGTAATACTGTAAAATCCATATTGAAAGTTTCTTTTGAATATTAGTTCATAGTTTTGAAATGAAATGACTGTAACCTTATTTAAAATCAAGACAAAATAGCTATAAATGCTTGAAATTGCGGAATTTAACGTAGAAAGTATTATGAAAATTGCTACGAGAAGGTATATCACCCATTTTTGGTCATTGGACATGCATTCAGTTAAGACTTAACCTATTTTGGACTGAAATCGATGAAACTGGTTTAAAGTAAAATGCCAGAATTAATTCAACTTAAGTTGCGGACTTTCAAATTTTATTGGGTACCTTATTGTATCATTTTATGACTAAGGCAATTGGTATATACTTATTTATATAAGAATTCCAAAATTTTACTTGAAATACATTTTCAACCAGTTTAGCAAGTAGTCTTGATGGGAGATACATAAATTGCACTGGTTTATCAATGTCATTACAAATAAATATGGTTTATACCTAAAACACCGCTTTTCCAACTTGCAGTGAGAAGATGTGGAGCAAATTTCTCAATCAAATTTTGTTTTTGTACTACTATTTTGTTTATTTGATGAACAATTTCTGATGAAAGTAAATTATATAGCCAATAAGATTGTTATTTGAGCAGATATTAACAAATTTGAACTGATAATACTAGAAAAAATCTCAAATTGGTCACCACTATTATCCATATTCATTTTTCTATGTATAACGCATATGTTACTACCAGTCAAATTGAGCTTGAATTCAGTGAAATAGTGTTTCGACAAAAGCTTTATATGTTTTTCTTTTCTAGAAATAGATCAAAGAATGAAATTAAGTAAAGAAGTCAACATAGCAAGTTTGGGCATTGAACCACTAATTCGAGCTCGGTCAGAAAGAAAGTAGTACTAATTTTAGCTAAAACAGTTCCTTCGAAGAACTGCAACTTTGCTTGTTTTTTTGGTGGGGTTCGTATTGCCTACTTTTTTTGTTTTCTATGTTATGTATTGTTTCCTGTTCATAGTATTTTGATCGTTTTTCGTTTTTTGCCATGATATTGTCAGTTTGTTTTCTACTTGAGTTTGAATATCCCTTCATTATCCTTCGCCTCTCTTTTATAAAAACGTCAAATATTTGAATAATGTTCGTACAAATGAAAGCTTAAGAACGTGGGACCACTTTACAACCCTTGTAGAAAGTTTGTTTTGATTTAAAAAAACCAATATATATGCAATTGAAAAAGGAACCATATTTTGAATGTTGATCAGATACTACCAATCTTCCAGGAACCAGTGCGGTCTTAAATTCATCCGCATGTTTAATTTTTCAGCACTAGCCAGGATAATGTGTAGTTTTGACATGAAATGACTGTCACCTTATTTAAACTTAAGAAAAATAGCTATGAATGCTTAAAATGCAGAATTTAACACATAAAGCAATGTGCTTTGAACTAATATTGATTTGATCCTTTCTGTGTACGTGTTGATGTTAATCATTGCTGACATTAATAGAAGCAGATGTGATATGATTGCCCGTAAGACAAAATAACGTGGATGAAAGCAATTAAAGGTCAACGTACTATTTTTACCAAAAAGCAAATACAATACGTATATTTATATAAATGACAAAATTTGAAGCAATTAAAACGAGAGTACGAGGGTCTAGTTTATCATAAAATATGAAAAGAAAAATAAAGTTGACAAACATCAGCCAACGAAAACCACTGAATAACAAGCTACTGACTTTGGAAAGGCACATAAATAAGGAATGTGGTTAGTTAAACATGTTTACGAGCGCTCAAACCTGGTCATAAGATTGGACAGTGGTGACACAACACAACATAGGAACACATTGAAAAAAGAATGTGTGTCCATGTTCTACCCTAAGTCCCGTCCGCACTATCACTGCTCTGTGAAATCTGGGTCAAGACCCTAATAAGGCAGTTTACTTCATATAATTGATGTAACCACAAACTCCCTAGAACCAAAACTTTATCCTGATACAGAAGAGAAGGACTGACGCACAGACCGGAAAACATAAATCCCATCTACTATCGTAGGCCTACATAAACATCAGTTGTGAATAGTTTGACTTATCAGATAGGCACGAAGGCCTTAGGGTATAAACTTTAAAAAAAGAAGACAAAACTTAACAAATTAAGAATCTAAGAGTACTAGTATATACTTAAACCTAGTTTCAAAACCAATTACAACTAATAATTTAAAAATACATGTAAAGTAAGAATTTTGCCAAAATAACTTTATAACTTTATAACCCTTATAATTAATACATTGTTTAGATACAAAGGAAACAAATTATCATACCGTTAGCCGAATATAATGATATTGGTGTCTCTGAGGGCAGGGAAACTTGTTCTGCTGTATACATGCATATTGGTGAAAATTCCTTTGGTAACTATGGATAATTCTTCCGGATTAATGATTTAATTCTTAATAAGTCACAAAAACACATTACTATGCTGATCAAATTTAACCCTTTTCAATTTAATGATAACTTTCTGTTCTTAAAACATATTACCGTAACCTCTTTTCAATTTCATGTCATGCTACCTTTGTTTAAACCCTCAATACTATTTTATGATTAATATATATATATAAACAAGTCTAAATTGAAAACAACGTTCAAACCTATGATTGCGTTGGATAAAAACCGCAATTTTTATACGTGTGCATGCAAAACAAATTTCTTGTTAGAGGGGTCTAAATACAGCACAAACAACATTTTCCAAAAGACCAAAATAGTGAAAAAGTATATTTTAACACAACGCATTTGACTAGCAGGTCGAACAACGGATGTTCTTAAACCCTGCTGACTGCCATTGGCGATTGTCAAATAAACGGATAACCAGATGTAACAAAATGGATCTTAACTATTAATTTAATACCAAACAGAAAACAATAAACTTGCGGAAAAGATGGTATACCGCAAACAAAAGGTGCAAAAATTAGTACACCATATCTGGATTTCGACAATTGATGTCTCTTTAGTGATGTTAGGAATCGAAACGGTATTTGGAAGGCCAATAATTTACCTCAATTTAGGATAGACTCTGAAATTTTGAAGTGTCGAAATAGGATGAACGGATCATATAAACCCTAAGGCAAATATAATACAAGCCCAAACGAAAAAATATAAACAAGTCTAAATTGAAAACAACGTTCAAACCTATGATTGCGTTTGATAAAAACCGCAATTTTTATACGTGTGCATGCAAAACAAATTTCTTGGTAGAGGGGTCTAAATACAGCACAAACAACATTTTCCAAAAGACCAAAAAAGTGAAAAAGTATATTTAAGCAAAACGCATTTGACTAGCAGATCGAACAACAGATGTTCGTAAACCCTGCTGACTGCCATGGCGATTGCCAAATAAACGGATCACCAGATGTAACAAAATGGATCTTAATTATCAATTTAATACCAAACAGAAAACAATAAACTTGCGGAAAAGATGGTATACCGCAAACATTAGGTGCAAAAATTGAAACGGTATTTGGAAGGCCATATAATTTACCTCAATTTAGGATTGACTCTTGAATTTTGAAGAGTCGAAATAGGATGAACAGATTATATAAACCCGAAGGCAAATATAATACAAGCCCAAACGAAAAAATATAAACAAGTCTAAATTGAAAACAACGTTCAAACCTATGATTGCGTTTGATAAAAACCGCAATTTTTATACGTGTGCATGCAAAACAAATTTCTTGGTAGAGGGGTCTAAATACATGTACAGCACATACAACATTTTCCAAAAGACCAAAAAGTGAAAAAGTATATTTTAAGAAAACTCATTTGACTAGCAGGTCGAACAACAGATGTTCTTAAAACCCTGCTGACTATATATATATACATAACTACTCTAAATATCAGCACAACAATGTTAAATCTGCAAATTTGCGGAAGTAAATTTTTGTTCTTCCCTCGCCGGGATTCGAACTCATGTTATTGGGATATCGAGACAATACCGCCTGCACTGTGTCCATCGCTCAAGACCACTCGGCCACCTAAACTGAACTAAAATTTCAGCTTTCGGTGGCCTAGTGTTACCTTTCCTATATATATATATATAGTACAGTGACGAAAAAACATAGGGGCAAGAAAACTAATGAAAATCGGTAAACAAATTAGAAAAATTTTATACCGGGGTATCAAAAAATAAAAATTTTGCCAAATTTATAAAAAAAAAATAAAACATTTTGGGTGCAAAAATTCAAAAAATTACAAAAATAAAAAAAAAATTTCCCCCAAATTTCTCGAAAATGAAGAAAGATTAAAAACGGCAATGTTTGACAATGTGCAGCAATATGAGTTGCGAAATAATGTCGTGGAAGTTCTTCATTAGAATTTTTCAATTTTACACCCCGGTATAAAAATGAGAAATGAAACGCTTCATGAGAGATGAATTCGTTATCTTGGTGTAATCAGGGGTGGACGGAATTTTACACCGGTGTTGAAATGCACACACCCTTCGGATGCGCCTCAGTGTTAATGAATTTTCCACACCAGTGTAAAATTCTGTACAACCCTGATTACACCAAGATAACTAATATTATCATCAAGACACAAAGAAAATGAAACATTTAGGATGTATTTTCTGTTAAAAAAAAACCACACATTTATCCGTTTTACGCACTATGTGTATGTACGTCTTAATCCAACATGTCTGAGCTCACACAAAGATTGTTTACATCACGAAATATTTACTGTAATAAATACATATCGGAACACTTTTATGAAGATATCTGACTACAAATGAACGATGCCTTTTTATGAAATGTACGTGTTAATACAGCATTATCAAACTGGTTTTATGCATTGTTCCGTACTTTGAAAAGTACTTTATTTGAACCTTTTTATTGTTTATTAAACGTAAATGCACTGACATATTACATTTTAAGCCATAGGAATTTTGTTTTTTCACTCGATAAAACAAGGACGCACTTGAAAAAATACGGACTGCTCTCGAAAAAACACGGACATGAAAAAATGAATTACTCTCCAAAATGTACTTTTCAATGCAGAAACAAGAATTTTTGTAAAGTGTCTGAATATCTAAGAATATATAGATTCCATGTTAGCATTTCCGTTGCATTGGTATGTGTATAAAAATGGCTTTAATCTATATTTTGGAATAAAGCATTGTAAGGCTAAATTAAACACTGTTAAAACAAAATAATGTAAGGTTGATAATAAATTTTTATCACAAATACTAATTTACCGTCTATGTTATTTAATATAGAGTTCTGGCATCTTTTTTCACGTCTTACCAGAAAAGAAGTCAATTTGTTTACATTTTTGATCATATTCACTCGAAAAAACGTGGTCACACTCGAAAAAACCCGATCAAATCACTCGAAAAACACGATTCCAGCCGGACACTATATCTACCGTGAAAAATACCCTTTCGATACCATATACCAAATATCTAATCGACATGTTGAGACATAAAAGTAGCGGAGGAAAAAATAATGAGAACACAATAAAAAAGTCTTTCCACGGAAAGAGGAAAAGAGCTAATGACGTCGACTTCATAAGATATACTTACTAAAGTATTTGTAGTAACTATTATTTAATGCAGTTGGGTATTGACAACATCAGTAAGAATGATTGTTCATATCCAACAGCTAATGACATAAAAGCAACAATAACAACATTTTTTTATTTGTCAATTATTACGCCCCAATTATAACTATAATTGAAAACCAATTGTTCACCTGACCAATCGAAGGTCATTCCATACTTGACATTACTTTGTTGATTAATATATGAATGTAAAAAATACTAACTTCTTATTCAAAAAGACACTTCCGACGTCCGAAGATATATTATCTTACACTGTTTCCAACAAATATAAATTATGTAGTAGTTTTATATGATGATGATGATGGATGGCTGTTTAATTGCCACCGGCAAATTAAATGCCTATTCGGGACAGGAAGATATTAATGCGATATGAATCTTTACTCTGCTTTGTACTAAGCAGACACCCTGAGCCGGAATTTTTAACGTGCTAGTACACAAGGTAACAGACCGCAGGAAGACATTTGCTAGAGGTATAGGAGGAGGGTTGAGATCTCACAAAACATGTTTAACCCCGCCGCATTTTCGCGCCTGTCCCAAGTCTGGAACCTCCGGCCTTTGTTAGTCTTGTATGTTTTTTTTAATTTTGGTTTATTTATATGTTTCGGAGTTAAGTGACAAATTAGAAAAATTTTATACCGGGGTATCAAAAATAAAAATTTTGCCGAATTTATAAAAAAAAAAAAAAACTTATTGGGTGCAAAATTCAAAAATTACAAAAAAAAAAAAAAAAATTTCCAAATTTCTCGAAAATAAAGAAAGATTAAAACGGCAATGTATGACAATGTGCAGCAATATGAGTTGCGAAATAATGTCGTGGAAGTTCTTCATTAGAATTTTTCAATTTTACACCCCGGTATAAAAAGAGAAATGAAACGCTTCATGAGAGATGAATTCGTTATCTTGGTGTAATCAGGGATGGACAGAATTTTACACCGGTGTTGAAATGCACACACCTTTCGGATGCGCCTCGGTGTTAATGAATTTTCCACACCAGTGTAAAATTCTGTACAACCCTGATCACACCAAGATAACTAATATTATCAGCAAGACACAAAGAAAATGAAACATTTAGGATGTATTTTCTGTTAAAAAAAAACACACATTTATCCGTTTTACACACTATGTGTATGTACGTCTTAATCCAACATGTCTGAGCTCACACAAAGATTGTTTACATCACGAAATATTTACGGTAATAAATACATATCGGTACACTTTTATGAAGATATCTGACTGCAAATGAACGATGCCTTTTTATGAAATGTACGTGTTAATACAGCATTATCAAACTGGTTTTATGCATTGTTCAGTACTTTGAAAAGTACTTTATTTGAACCTTATTATTATTTATTAAACGTAAATGCACTGACATATTACATTTTAAGCCATAGGAATTTTTTGTTTTTTCACTCGATAAAACAAGGACGCACTTGAAAAATACGGACTGCTCTCGAAAAACACGGACATGAAAAATGAATTACTCTCCAAAATGTACTTTTCAATGCAGAAACAAGAATTTTGTAAAGTGTCTGAATATCTAAGAATATATAGATTCCATGTTAGCATTCCGTTGCATTGGTATGTGTATAAAATGGCTTTAATCTATATTTTGGAATAAAGCATTGTAAGGCTAAATTAAACACTGTTAAAACAAAATAATGTAAGGTTGATAATAAATTTTATCACAAATACTAATTTACCGTCTATGTTATTTAATATAGAGTTCTGGCATCTTTTTCACGTCTTACCAGAAAAGAAGTCAATTTGTTTACATTTTGATCATATTCACTGAAAAACGTGGTTACACTCGAAAAACCCGATCAAATCACTCAAAAACACGATTCCAGCCGGACACTATATCTACCGTGAAAATACCCTTTCGATACCATGTACCAAATATCTAATCGACATGTTGAGACATAAAAGTAGCGGAGGAAAAATAATGAGAACACAATAAAAAAGTCTTTCCACGGAAAGGAGGAAAGAGCTAATGACGTCGACTTCATAAGATATACTTACTAAAGTATTTGTAGTAACTATTATTTAATGCAGTTGGGTATTGACAACATCAGTAAGAATGATTGTTCATATCCAACAGCTAATGACATAAAAGCAACAATAACAACATTTTTTATTTGTCAATTATTACGCCCCAGTTATAAACCAATTGTTCACCTGACCAATCGAAGGTCATTCCATACTTGACATTACTTTGTTGATTAATATATGAATGTAAAAATACTAACTTCTTATTCAAAAGACACTTGCGACGTCCGAAGATATATTATCTTACACTGTTTCCAACAAATATAAATTATATAGTAGTTTTATATGATGATGATGATGGATGGCTGTTTAATTGCCACCGGCAAATTAAATGCCTATTCGGGACAGGAAGATGTTAATGCGATATGAATCTTTACTCTGCTTTGTACTAACCAGACACCCTGAGCCGGAATTTTTAACGTGCTAGTACACAAGGTAACAGACCGCAGGAAGACATTTGCTAGAGGTATAGGAGGAGGGTTGAGATCTCACAAAACATGTTTAACCCCGCCGCATTTTCGCGCCTGTCCCAAGTCTGGAACCTCCGGCCTTTGTTAGTCTTGTATGTTTTTTTTAATTTTGGTTTATTTATATGTTTCGGAGTTAAGTGTGACGTCCATTTTCTCTGAACTAGTACACATTTTTTTAGGGGCCAGCGGAAGCCCGCCTCCGGGTGCCGGATTTTCTTGCTGTGTTGAAGACCCATTGGTTGCTTTGGTCGGGTTGTTGTGTCTTTAACACATTTTCCCGTTTCCATTCTCAATTTTACCCTACTCGGACACATTATACTTACTGTAAGTCGACCAGTCTTTGCTCTTACTTTTAATGCCGCATGCTTAGCGTGCCTAGCGAGAAGCAGCAAATGTCGATTTCTAAGACATTGGTTTGACCAATTCGGGGTTCGAACTCGAGATGAACACGCTACCACGAGGCCACCTAGTTAACTAAACACTGATTTAAAAAATAATTTATATAATTTCATTTGAAATGAGGGAGATGATAAACCACTTCTGATAAACAAAATGTCAATATAGGTGTCACTGAAAGGTTTAATAGACTGATCTTAAAAAATAGTTCAGTATGTTCTTTTGTATCAAAAAATATTGATAATTAGGCTAAAATAAAAAATGTCACTACGAAAGGTGGTTTCAAATGATAGATTTCTTCACATTTATCTAAATAGATTAATGCTGTCTTTAAATACATTTCATTTCATGAGGTTCAAGTTAATACAAAAAGACTAATTTTGGTTGAAACAAGGTCATATGCCTTCAAATCATAGGGAGAAGACCTTATGGCTTATCATGTATCAGTATACAATTATAGCAATGGTAACATTTAAGAACGACAAATTGGCCTTTGTCCTTAACTTAAATTTAAATGTCATGAATTTCAAATCAAGACCCTTGTTCTATGATATTTATTTTTGAGGAGTTATACTAATTTCAAATATATCGGTGTAGAAAACTCACCACAGCACTTCAACCAAAGTGTATTGAAGTTGTGCCATATCGTTACCAATAATTTGACAAAAACATTTTATCGTTTATCTAAACGGTTTCTAATGAATAATGATAACAAGCAAAGTTCTAAATCTAGAACAAGACCTTAAATTTTTTTTGAAACTAACATTATCAAGATGCTTGATTTCTTGAATGACAACATATTTTTTACGTTTGGAGAACGTGGTTTTCAGCAAACAATCGGCATTCCTATGGGAGCAATCTGTGTGCCTCATCTTGCTGACTTGTTCCTTTATTCATCTGAGGCTGACATCATGAAGGAGCTTCTTAAGAAGAATGAAAAGAAGCTAGCATTATCCTTAAACTCCATTTAGTGTTATATAGATGATTTCCTCTCACTAAATAATTCAAATTTTGTGACTATGTTGAAAAGATACAGTTTATGCCTCATATCTTGACTTGCATATATAAATTGACAATGACATATACGTCATTTGGTCTCTGGTGTAGAGTTGTCTCATTGGCACATTTTATCATCCCTAGTTTTGTTTTAAAGGGATCGTGTGGCTCTTGCTTAAGTTTTAGGTGTTGTTGTTGTGCTTTTAACTTGTCAATGTCTGTTTGTTTATACCGGTAACAGTCGTGTTTATCTTTTGACATGAAAAACGTTTAAATTTCTAAATTTCATACTGGATAAGTTTTAGGGTTAGAAAATGTACATGACCATAGTTTACGAATTTGTTGATGTCTTAGTGTTAGATAAGAGTCGATTACCAATCCGATAGTGTATGATGCCGTATCACTTGATATAGCTTATCAACAGACTTTATAAGAGTAATACAACGGATGTCACATGTGGAGCAGGATCTGTTAACCCTTCCATAGCACCTGAGTTCACCCTTGGTTATTTGGTTTGGTTTGTGTTGCTCAGTCTTTGGTTTTCTTGACCTTTGACCTTGACATCAAGTTCCTGCTATTGAACCGATGGCCACATATTAACAGACTCTAGGTCGCTATGACCTATGGTTTACGAGGTACATTGACATATTACTTTTGTAAAATTTGAAAAAGGAAATAACTGTCAAAACTGATTGAAAAAAAGTAAAATAACAAAAATACCGAACTCCAAGGAAAATTCAAAACGGAGAGACCCTTATCAAATGGCAAAATCAAAAGCTCAAAACAAATCAAACGAATGGAAAACAACTGTCATATTCCTGACATGGTACAGGCATTTCCTTATGTAGAAAATGGTGGATTAAATCTAGTTTTATAGCTATCTAAACCTCTTACTTGCATGACAGTCGCATAAAATTCCATTATATTGACAACAATGTGTGAACAAGACAAACAGACATCATAGGTAAAAATGTCAAAAATAGGGGTACAGCAGTCAACATTGTGTTATAATCTTAATCACTATAAAAACAAACAAATATGTCAACAAAGAAAAACAAAAAGGCATATAGACAAAACACATAAGCAAAAATGAAAGACAAGAATACAAAAAAATGACCATCTCTTGTGGAGAGTTGTCTCATCGGCAATCATACCACATCTTCTTATTTTTATAGCACAATTACACAATGGCGGGATGTATAAGTACCGAGCCACGCCAAAAGGATATTTCCAAAAATGGACTAAACAGTATTGTTGATAATTTACAAAGACAAATAAAAGCACACTATAACACGTAGTTAAGATGATAAACAACGTCAGTACCTGGAATCTATACTTCAAGACCATCATGTATTATCTTTAAGTTGATACGGAATATTTATCAACTAGGTCTTGGTATCTTCCGATGAACTTTTTTTTAGAAAAAGGACGAGACGTTCTTTGACATAACCCTGGTTCATCAACTTTCTGTTCAGACACTGGCGACGTTTTATAAAATCTGAGTAGCAGCTGCAAGCTCTTGAATGCCGAATGAGACATATATGAAACATGCAGATAAAGTAACGAACAATTCGAAAACATGTCGATAACTTTTACAGGAATAACGATAACAAGAAAACTAGTTTTCGGGGACACTAGTAAAACAATATTGATGCGAACCGGTCATTTTGATCTGGCCTTGCGGTCATAAACATTTCGAGCACGATTCTCGTACTCAGACTCAGAAATCGACCAATCAAAATACTGGATTTGGTGATTCGAGCACAGATTTTGTACTCCGAGTACGCAGTAAAGTTTTATGACCGAGAACCCTGATCTTAAAAGACTGACCAATTAATCATTAAGTCATTTGTAGTCTTTAAAGTCAATTTTTAGACTGTTAAAAATTCAGTACTGTTCAGTCAATTCGGTTGCAGTCCATTAAGATATGTTCAGTCTATGTTTAGACTGTTCAGTAGTTGTTTTTATCTGTATACACTAACAGCATACTGAACAATACGACAAGCTACTGAAAAGCACTGAATTTAATGCAAGCAAATTGTCTGAAAAATATTGAATTTTTCGCAGATGATAAGTCTTGAAATTGACTAAATGACTGATGAACATGACTTAAAAAATTATTGTTCAGATTTTTAGATGATGTTAAAATCAGAATGGCGGTTTAAGACTGAAATTTGTTTACTCCTATATGATGAAAAGTTCCGTTACACAGGGTCAATGGTAATTGCTGTACGGAATCATGTGCAAAAATTTGTTTCGGTATGTTGCGAAACAAAAAATAAAGGAAAATTTCAGATGAGAGAAGGAGAAACAATAAAGATAAAATTTTCACTCTTTTCTTCCACTGATTGCTTGGTTGATTGATATATTAGATGATTGATTAATTTGATTGATTGATTGGTGGATTGACAGTTTGAATAATGGCAGGTATGCATTGTTTCTCGGACTTTTTGATTTATTGATTGGTTGAGTGGTTTGGTTAATTGTGAGATCATTACTTAGATAGAAAAACAGATTGAATACCCCTTCAAAAATGGACCAGTTGTTCCAATATGTAGGTGGGGTGGGGACGGTTCGCTAGGAAAATGCGAAAAAGACGGGACCTGAGTCCCTTTAAATAAAACATTACGAACGCATCTATCCCATCGAACTTGAAATAAAGGATACAACAGATACAGTTAAGTATGCCTCATATCTTGACTTACATCTAGAAATTGACAATAGCGGTTGATGGAGAAGAAAAATGTACGACAAAAGAATTGATATCAGCTTCTCAATTGTGAACTTTCCGTTTATATGTAGCAACATTCCAGCAGCGCCTTTATATGGAGTATATATATCTCCCAGTTTATACGATATTCCAGGGCTTGCATTTTCTATCATGATTTTCTTGATAGAAGTTTGCTGCTCACAAGGCAGCGATTCAACCAGGAGTTCCAAGTGGTGAAGTTGAAATCATCTCTTCGAGCTGGATATGCTTACCCTTCCAGAGCAGCTGAGATCATCCCCGGTTTTTGGTGGTATTCGTGTTATTCAGTCTTTAATTTTCTATGTTATTTTTTGTATACTGTTGTTTGTCTTTTGGTTGTGTTTTCGTTTTTTTGCTATGGCGTTGTTTTCGAACTGTCAGTTTCAATGTCCTCTTGGTATCTTTCTCCTCTCTCATTCATGTTATTGGAACGCCTTTATTTGTATCTTAAATCTTGTATTCCAAGGAACTTGACATTTAACCTTGACCTCAATTTCCAAATTACGTCCGAAGAATATCAAGATTATATGTATAATGAGTCTGACCAACAAAATAATGCACGAGAGATAACTCGACAAAAGTCTACGGGTTGCTCAGGTACAAAATGACTTGCAATTGGTTTTACGTATATGTTTGTTTGAATTTTTGAGTCAGCAGTGTTGTATGTCTGCGTTGTATGTTTACACAATTTTTGCTGCTGGATCCCAAATTTTGTCATATTAACATATTATGTCTGTTTGGGTTGCTCACCCAAGTTTGTCAATAAAAAGGAACTATAAACAACTCTCATACAAGGGGGAGTTCTAGCTAGCTAAATTACCAGGTTTAACCCATCATTTTCTTTCGAAAATGTCTGTACCAAGTCAGGAATATGACATTTGTTTTCATCTCGTTCCGATGGTTGATGACGTTTTATTTTGTCAGTTTTTATGGACTTCACCTTTTTGAATATGCCTTGGAGTAATTTTGTTATACTTTTTTAGTACTTGTCTCAATGAGCAAGTTAAGAAAAGGATATTTACAGTTCATGACGAATAGCGATCATATTTTCGATATTTTCATGTTGTAAATTACGGTTCAGACATTTAATTTGCTTGCAGTCAGTCCATTAATGTTCAGTTAATTTTCGGACAAGTCAGTATGTTATTTGTTGGACAGGTAACCACCAACTACTGAAAGTCTTAATATAGACTTAACAGATCTCCACTTTTAAGTAGTGAATCGTGTTAACAGTACTGAATTACTACTGTTGATAAGTCTGAAAACTGACTAAGACTGGACATGACTAAATAATTTATTACTCAGTCTTTTTAGAGCTTTTCAAATAACAATGACAATTTTATTCAAAATTGGTTGACAAGTGAAAAACAATGTTTTGCAGATAGGAGAGCTGTATCTTACAGGGTTAATAATACGACTTAGCAGCCTCGACATGAGATAGCTAATAATGAAGAGATGCTTGGTACTAGACAACATTTCGAAATTATAAAGAAACTAAGGTTCCAACTCCCTCAGGCAAAGTTGACCTTAGATGGATTTGGCTATTATTTTGGATTTCAAATTTTTGGTTTTAAGCGTTCCTGATGAAGGTAAATCCAGAAAAGCGCTTAGGACGCATGAAATTTATAACGTGTTGTTTTCATTTTCTACAGCACTGGGTCGATACCTCTGCTGGTGGACTATCAGTCCCCGAGGTTATCATCAGGCGAGTAGTCAGTACTTCGGTACTGATATGATTTATAACAAATCGTTCTAAAATTGTCCGTTTATAAATTTTGAAATTATAAAAAGCTAAGATTCCAACTCCCTCAGGCAAAATTGACCTTAGATGGATTTGGCTATGTTTTATGTCCTTTTGGTCATATAGCTTTTAACTGTTTCGGTTCTTATACATCTTTGGCTTTAAAATTTTTGGCTTTGAGCGTTCCTGATGAAGGTAAATCCAAAAAAGCGCTACGGACGCATGAGATTTATAACGTGTTGTTTTCATTTTTTCCATATAATGCGTACTTTTCAAGGAATTTTACGTTAACATTTGGCGGGAAAAATATAAACAATTGTTTAAAAACTATTGTGAATGGTCTTTGTCCCAATTCACTTCAATGTTGATTGACTGCTTGATTGATTGGTTTATTGATTGGTTTATTGATTGATTGATTGATTGATTGATTGATTGATTAATTGATTGATTGATTGATTTGTTTGTATGTGCGTTCGTTTAATGAATGTCTTAACGAACATATCCAACTGTTCACATGCCTATAAAATGCCTCCTATATACGACAATGATTTCAATGACCGTTTTTCTAAGCGACACAGGTCATAAATCAATTTGTTGAAATCAAACATTTAACTAGTAATGAGGGCAATAGAAGTTCTACCGGAACTTTGAGCTAGTATTTCTTAACAAGTTACTCGGGAATAGCTCACAGTTAAATGAACAACAACAGACAAGCCGTGCATTGACAAATATTTCTTGAATTATTAGAACATAGAAAAGAAAACATAAAATATATTCCACCCTCAATAAAAATAGAAAGGTGGGACCCACATTATTATACAAGAGTCCATATGTTTATTTGTTTTACTGCACGTTTTTTAGGAACATGCATTGATTTAAATGCTTTGTTTGCAGATTTCAAACACAATGTTCGTACCCCGACATTGATTTCTGTATTATGGAATTTTGCTCTCTCTCCGAACAATCCTGGATAGGGTAGCTGAACAATTTTCTTAATTTTGTTTTGATCGATTACCTTATACCTTGCTGGCTTGAAATTTTGAGACCAATTGGACATCTTTCAGAAAGGAAGTTATAACAAGCATTTTGACAATGTTTTCCGAGAAGAAATGTTTAAAATAAAAACAATGTTCGATAGAAGGTCTTTCCACTAATCTACAAATGTCAGAATATAGTTTATCTTACACTGATCAAAACAATACATAGTGTAATTTTCTTTTTCAAGTCATAATGGAGATAATTAACAACTACCGTTACTCTTTATGTCTCTTCCTGAGTCAAATAATAGTTACTTAAACCTGATTCCAAAATATATGGTTTCTATAAACTTTCGAGAATAGAAAATGCTGACTTATCACTGATTCTAACAAGATATAGTTCTAGGTACTTTACATTAAGTTTGTGTGCAAAAATGGCTACTTTCGGTTTTCAAAATAGGAAAAGAATATGGAGTATTCATCAATTACACAAAATTAGTACATGAACAGCAAAACACGAAAAGCAAAGGAACATCGCTTTTATTGCTGTTCTTCATCTCAAAATCACATTGAAGCCTTCAACATAGGTTATGTCCGGTTGACCCTTTCAAGGTTAAATGACTTTCTACATAATGCAAAAGATCACAGGGCTTTATCATATACCAGAATGAAGCTAAAGCAAATGTCAAAATTTTTCTTCAAAGTGACCTTTGACCTTGACCTAAATTTTAATTAGCAAGAAGCTAATAACAAAACACTGATCACTACTATATATGGTTAATGAGTTATATCACTATTATGATTATTGTGAATATTCTAGGGGAGAGACTCCTACTTAATGTCATCGTATCCTTCACCAGCATCTTTTAGTTACGACATTTCGAAACAAACGTTTTGGTAGAAATCGTTTTTCATTATTTAGTACAATCACAAAAGAATAGCGGTAACATTACAGTCAAAATAAGTACATACCAATGACCTCAATTTTCATTTTTGGGATCAAGGACCTCAAATAAATAAAACATCCTGGTCTTTATCACTGTTTACGAGCAGAAATTAAATTTCACTTTATTGAATACATACTGGGAAATGCATCCCATATGCAGTCAAGGCATGGATAGTAGTTCCATAATTTCGATCTCTAAGTTAATTCCGTAGAGTTTGTGCGCACTACTCCTCGCAGCAGTAAAAGATTATAACAACATTATTTTCCCAAATTGCTCGTAATATTTCAGGATGTCGACAATAAATTTGAAAGTAGCTGTCGCAGACTCCATATGAGAGGTATTCCACCTTATGTATTTAATATAAGTGATATGTACCTTCTTATATCCCTTATTTTTAGCAAAAGTACATAGAAACCATATATTTTTGAATTCAGTGTAAATTAAGCTATTATCTGACCCCAGAATTGAAATTTTAAACCGGATATGATTATTTTCCTATCTAACAATCAGTATTCAAGGCTTTTAATTTGTCTCGCAAGATGTCGCTAAGATATTTTGTATATGATATCGAACAGTTTAATTTTGGCTTATAATCGCTTCTCCTCAGAAACTGTTTAAGATACCGACATATAATTTTACAAAATTGTTAGTTGCGTCATGTCGTAAAATATGCACATTTGGGGTGGAACGACCTTCAATTGTTGTCTGAATAATGTGATTTTATTGTGTATTGAATTATAACAATGACACTTAACTACCATTACGTCATTATGTCGTAGTTAGTTTATTTGAAACTTATAATCTCTATCTTATACGATATGGCAGAGTTTGCAGTTTAGTATTTCCAACTGTAAACTGTCCTAGTCTGGTTCAAGTTTATAAACTTGCAATTTGTATATTCCGAGGGTATAATGAATTTACGATTGGAACCAACCTACTACCTGACATACTTGAGTGATAACATCCCACTTGTCCAAAGATGTGAAAGTATCTAAGGTTATATGGTATTCTAAAGCATGTTATTATTATGTCGAATTGATAATAGGGGAATATTTGATTTAACTCGAAACTTTAACTAGCAAAGGTAAGACAAAACAAGACTGAAATCATCAGTTCAGAAGTTCTCATGGGTTGTTAGTTCTTTACAAATGTTGTTGTTGTTATTAGTTTTGGTAGTCGGCTTACTTAAACAGTAATTGGGCCATAAATTCATATAGCATAGATATTATGTATATACACTCATTCCTTAATATACTTTTAGTATTACATTTTGGCGAGTAATTATATGAAACTGTGAGAAACAGAGTTAAATGTGTTTCAATAAAGTATACATATGTATATATATATAAAAATAAAATAAAAATAAAACACACACAAAAACAAATTGAAAGAAAAAATGAAACAAAGAAGAAAAACAAATGATAGTTCCTATTAAAATGTAAACTATTAACTGATAAGTATCATAATATTGTTTAGAAATTTAATTAGGTTGTTCACCTTTGTGTCGTCTGTGATATACTCATAAAATAAAATATATCTTGATAAAACAATAAGAATAAAGGTCCCTTTTGAATGATTTCTCGCTTTACAAATGATAATATTCCAAACTCACAGACGACATTTAACTAAAGTTCTCACATCTCCATTGACTCCCTGACATTTTTACCGATTTCCTTTGCAACCGAATACATAACTTACTACTCATTACCTGAAATGATTCTTGCAATACTATACGATACTTACCCTGTCGACGTAATTGGTCTCGCTCCGTTTGAGGTCCATGCAATTACGCCATTTTGTGTCTCATGTCTTGACTGTTTTATACCTTGGCTTGTAAGTTATTAACAGAAAATAGAGATGGTATGGTTATATTGATATACTGTCAGGAAATTGAAATCGAATGAAACGAAACAATCAAATTTTATCATTCTTTATTGATAATTTTGACATTTTTTAGTAGGATAGAAAGCATACCAGTGCTTATTTCGGCCTCGTTAAACATTAGTAGTAGATAAGAATTTGATTTCGTTAATACTTATTAATTATCTTAGTTCTGAAATAAATACATTTCTAAATTATAATATATCCGTATTCCATAGTAACTTTCAATAAAGAATGATCAATATTTATAATTATCATTTTGTCTGAATTACATGGAAAACAAATATCTCAATTTCAAAACATAATCAATAAAAATAATACATCAAAAAAGATTATATCATTCTTTATTGATAATGTTGACATCTAATATATAAAGTCAATTAAGATTGGAGTCGAGTGCATCTGCCCCGTGCGGGATTCGAACTCACAACCTCAGTGTTGACTGGCTAGTGATACAGTAGTTGGACTACTTAGACCACTCGGCCACCGAGGCCCTCCTTCCATAGGAAGGATCCTGGTTGATCTTCTAGTCAAGACGACAGCTTACCCCAAATCTTCTGCTTCATCAAATAGCAAAAAAGCCAAAGTGGTAAAGGAGAAGCAAGTTATGCGATTGGAAAAGGGTAAAGCACCCCAGACTGTGAAGTTCTATGTCCAGGATACTCAGATGGTATAAGGAAGGTTACATCTCACACTATCAGTCTAATGCCTTCCATAAGAAGGATCCTGGTCCATCTAGTCAAGAGGGTAGCTTACCCCAAATGTCCTACTTCATCCAATGGCGAAAAAGCCAAAGTGGCGAAGGGGAAGAAGCAAGTTAAGAGATGGGAAAAAGGTAAAGCACCCCAGACTGAAGGTCTATGTCCAGGATACTGATGGTATGAGGATGGTGACATCTCACACTATCAGTCTAATGCCTGCCATAAGAAGGATCCTGGTCAATCTTCTAGTCAATGCAAGGGGACAGCTTACCCCAAATCTTTTGCTTCATCAAATGACAGCAAAGCCAAAGTGGTGAAGGGGAGATGCTGATTAAGTGATAGTCCTGCCCGCCAAAAGTACTGTCTCTAGAGGAGGAAGACTTTGAAGGCTCCCTTCCTTTCCCCAAATTCCAGTAGGATCA